>JAZKJV010002156.1:0-600000 GCA_037367405.1 Ottelia alismoides
TGTATCTTATCATATTTTAGTGTCAATCCAAAAATCATTAAAAATTTCAAAACTAAAACTTTAAAAATTAAAAAACTTCTAAAAATTTCTTAAAGTCTAAAAAAGTCTAGAAAAATCCTGAAAATACAAACTCAGTTTCTGTAGTTTCCTTATTGTATTGACTTTATTTTAAAACTAATTTGAGGATATTTGGATACTGTTTGATATTTTAACCCTCATTTTAATTTCGGTCAGTAGCTCAGTTCATTGTTTTCTAGTGTTTTGACTTTTAAAAATACCAAAAACATTCAGAAAAATTCCTGAAAATCACAAAAACATCATAAAATTATAAAAAGACCAAAAACATTTGATTTCCTGATTTTTGAGCATTTTTACTTATTTTTATAAATCCTCCATCTTATATTTTCTTATATTGTATATATATTCTATTATTGAAAAGGAAATATATAAAATCATAAAATATAAAAAGAAAATATAAAATCAGAAAATTAAAAATAAAAACACAATAATATGAAATCCAAAAATAAAATTAAAAAAATATATAAAATTAAAAACCCACAAAAAATTGCATACTTGTGGACACTTGATCACATATCACATTTTGCACATTTTGCCTGATCTATCCTTCTTGCTCCCTGAGTTCGACACTCTACACATACTTGCACTACACACATTTTTGTAGAGTTAATAATAAATTTTAACTCCACCTCTGTTTTCATTACTTTATTGATTTGATTGTGGGTTAATTGTTGACTAATCAGGGTTAATTGCGGGTCGCCACAATGACTTTGTCTCCACCTTGTGTGAGACATCTTTAGACCTGTGAAAAACCCTAGTTATCAGTTACCAACTCGTTTCTCCATCGATTCCACTTCTTAGCCCCTAGATCCTGCATGGATTACATGGGAACCAGAGCTCCCTCCTCCTTCATATCCAGAGATCCATCATTCTATCGTTCTCGTGTGTATACAACTTTAGGAGAGGATCGAGAGCAATCCTCTCATCCTCCCTGATCTTTTTGTGCAGGACCCCGAGCGTATAAGAGCCAGGAGCCCACTCTGAAGTTCCGAACATAGATCCAGGTACCTCGAACATCTAGGATCCCTCCAATGGACCCTAGACTCCCTTGACCCCTCCTACTAAAGGGCATCCCACCAGGAAGGTGTAGCGACCGTCGACATGGAGTTTGGCAGTCAGAGGATAAAGGAATCAAAGAACGGAAATAGGGGAGAACCATCTTCTTCTGCGTTCTTCCTCTAGCCTTCAACGCCGTTCGATGAAGAAAATGATCCAGATCTAAGCTTGGTCGTCCATTCAATATGGGAAGTGTTGCCCCCTCGTCCGTCGATCGTGCCACGTGGAAGCACCTCTGTTGTCTAATAAATCACTTTAAAGAGGTAACTATATAAGTAACTCCTCTGCTTTCTCTTTTCTATTTATCTTGTAAATATTAAGTTAAGTTTAAAAAGTATTGTAAAAAATGCACGGATCCCCTGGAATATTTTGAATATTGCACTTAATTCCATACTAGCTCACCTCACGTAGCATCCCACTTTAGGTGGGCAAATTGCAAGCACACCCTCTCAGGTTCATGTATTTTTAATTAGTATTTAAAGTTTGCATAATAGTATTGACTTTTGGGTATATTTGCATGCTGGCCCCCGATAGAATATTTTTATTACAAAACTACCCTTGTCAGGCCTTTATTTATTTTGTTGCATTTCTATTTTGTTTAAATAGGTCACGTGTAAATTCTTGGAAAAATCATAATAAATGCTTCACACCATATTTTTACTTTAACAATTACCTGCATTTTTTATTTATTAAAAATCATTTAGGAGTTATTTATTCCTTGTCTATCTTTAAAAATAAAAAGATATAAAAACTTATCTAAAAATTCCACAAAATCTATATATTTTATATTACTACATAACTCATGACCAAAAATCACAAAAAAATAAAAGAAAATAACAAAATATTTAAAAAACCTCCTAACCCTATAAAAATTTGCAAAAACCTATAAAATCTTAAAATTTTACTTTTCAATTTTATATTTGTATCTATATTATATATTGTATATTAAAAATAGTTTTAGGTAATTTTGAACTTAGTTCTATTTTTGAAACCTTAAATCATTTGACTTATTAATATATCTCTTATTTTGTTATATTTCAGACTTTAAAGATATCTAAAATTTTGAAAAAAAACCTAAAAATCACAAAAATAGGGAAAATTAGACAAACATAAAATTATGTTATTTTATAATTTTTTGATATATAGTTACATTTATAAATATAAAACCCTATACAAACTATTTATATTGTATTTAGACTTAGAGTTCAATGGGGCTGCCCCTGCCTCATTTTCAACATTTTTTTAATTTTTTTCAAAAATATCACCATATATAGTCATCTATATATCCCTCCTACATGTCATTCGAATTTCATAAAAAATATGGACTCTTATGACCTTCATCTAGACAATGTCGGTACAACAACTCTAAGAGCGTTAAAATTACCTGTTTTAGACGGAGAGCATAAGAGTCTCTATTTCCGACGAAATTCAAATGACATATATGTGGGATATTTATATGAATACAAAATGATTTTATTTTGCAAAAAATAATAAAAGTGAAAAAATGGCCGGGTGAGCAACCCGTTGGCTGCCTACTAGGGGCAACCCCATTATTCCCTTATATGTATATACTTATATTATCATTATTATTTATAAATACCTGTAGATATATTTGAACCTTTAAAAATAAAAAGGATTGTACTTATATATATTTCCTGAATTTATATATATTATATATTATTTATATTATACATATTATTATAACTAAAAAATAAAAAAAATGGAAAACTAAAAATAAAATAAAATTATAATTTTTAAAAATAAAAATATAGAATTATTAAAAATTCACACAGATTAAATATAATTTAAAACCCCAAAAAAATAAAAAGTACAAGAATAGTTGTTTACAGAAAAAAGAAAAGTCCATTAAACCTAATCAATTATCTATTGATCCTTTTACATTAATAAAACCCTAAGAAAAATTCCCCTCTACCACGATTGTGTATAGAGTGTTTATGAAAAAACATAGCCATAAACTTTCATATTACATGTCTATCCTTGAGCATTGGATTCTTAGTCATACGTCCACAAAATGTGAGACATAAAATTACTAGTTTGGTAATGTATGTAAAAGCACTTATGTTTATCCACTAGGTCCTTAATTAAACAAGACATATTGCGTATACGCCTATATAACTTCATATATTAATATTTCTGCATACATGATCTTTACAAAAATTCCTTTCCTTTTTGTTTGTCTATATAATTTTCGCAAAGAATCTCCACAAACCACAACATTTTCATATTACGTCCTCGAGCTTCTATGTGGAAATTTATAGAAAGATTTTTCTATTTCGTCTCCCATACATTTAATATAAATAGTCCTTAATAAATCTATATTGCATATGCAACTCTTCACGTGAGATTTTCTCCATTGTAACCCTGTAATATTTCAAATCACATGCATGCCCCTTACGAGCCGGGTCTTCATATATTATACATATAGAATACCATGTAGATATATCAAATTATATGTCTTTTGGAAATGGATAAACGTTGATATATGACCATCGTTAATGATATAACACGGATATGACATTTCTCACAAATATTAAGTAAAAAAAATTTATTATAATGAATAATATAATCATTATATGTTAACCCCAGTCAATATAAGTTTCCCAAAAAAAATTCCAATGTTTCCTTGCTTCGTACAGAGTGTTGATGACTCAAAGTCACCTATCTATGCATATTGTTATCTCTTTCTAACAAACAACAAATTATGCCATGATGTTACAAACAAGGCAACAAAATTGATCTAAACGAAAGAAAGAAAAAAATAATATTTGTTATCATATCTTTCGTAGTTATATATATATAGCTACGAATATTGTTTATTACTTGATTAATTAAATTCGCAACAAATATCATATTCATTGCAATATTCCTCGCAATTAATCATATACCAACGGTTATTCATTGACATTTTCCTCTAAACAATATTTAATTTAGCACTGATTAGCGAATAAGTCGACAGAAAATCCACGTTATATGAACCTTTAAAAACAAATTATGATATTTTTGCTAATTATGAGAACAAAAGATAATTCAGCAAAAAAATAATATCCTTGGTATATGTTTGACAACTGAGTATAGGACAACGAATATTTAAGATATTCTTTGGTTTAGATCAATTTTGTAAGTGGAAGAAGTTGTCACAATATTAGAAGTAATAAGTTATCAATCTTCCTCCTCCATTATTAATTTCAAAACTAATTTAAAACATGGCTAATTCTAGACAGCATGTTATGTATAATATAAGGTATTTTACAAAATAAATTTAAGTATATAATGCACCATAAAGCATATTTGTCTGTAGGAAATATCAACAAATCCTATTCACCTCCGATGGACCACACGAATCAAAACGGTAAGGTTTATTTTTGTGCTTCAAATTTCTATGAATTATTCGAACCACAAGGATACCGACAACCGGTTTTAATGATGCGGACGCTGAAATCCGAAAAGATATGTAAAAGGTTAATGTCCGGCTTGATTTTTCAAAACTCGAATGAGATGACGACCCTCTCAAATATTACGACCACAACTTGACTAATTGTATAGCTGCAGCGACACAGTACAAGGAGGGCTGATCTTGTCAGAGTCATAAATTGTGAGAGCATGAGAGCAATGAGTTTGAACCACTGCGTTGCCTTTTGCTGCTCTTTGGGCCATCTGGGGAGGAAGGAATGATCTAATTTTTAAAAATCAAAGGTTCTATTCGGAAAATGTATTAGCCTATGCTCTTTCCCTGTATCGTTTCTGGTCCACAAGGTAATGTACCTATCTAGTACTCTTTTAATATAAATACCATTTGCGGTGAGTCCCAACTCGGGATTTCACCCTCTTTTTCATCAAAAAAAAAGTAGAATCAAATGGTCCAAATTCACTACTCTCATGCTCTCACAGTTTTTGGCTCTCATATGATCAGTCCTCTATAGAGAAGTGACCCAACATTACTTAGCATTCAATGTCGACTCATAATCAATAAAAGGTTGTGGTCCATTATTGGACCATACGATAGGGAACATCTCCTTACACATCTGAATTATTTTGCAAGTGGTTTGTGGACGAAAAGGACCTTGTCTCGACTCGAGGGACCATCATGATGCCCATCGTCTTCCTTTATGCAAATGAATTAAATGAGAATGGATTTCAATATCCATGTCTACTTACACTTGTTGATCTTAAGAATATATGGATTAATTCGTTCATCAACACTAAGAAGTTGTTGAACTTGTCATTAACTAGTGGTAGGAGTTGTCATTAGCTTGCACACAAACTCATTTAAGAGAGCAAAGGCATGCACGCGATCAGAACAAAACAACAACATTATTTCAACCAGCTTTGACTGCTTGTGTTTTCGTGACACAAGCATAGCTTTTGCGACATGGTAGCGACGATGAGAGATATCTCCATCGTCCGTAACATTTCTAGATATTTACTTTTTTATCCTTTTTTGGATTATTCTCAGGCTTAGATTCAAATAACTAAGATCCCTTCGGATAGTCTCATTTCAACACCTTTTGAAACTTCCTCGCACTCTCTTAATAGGTTGAACGTCCAAAATCTCTCATCTTCTAAACAGTGCATCCGGTGACCTCCTTTGCAAATTAACAAATCATCTTAAGTAGTTTTCTCTAATCTTATCCTTAATTGGAGTTACAGTACCCACTTTTCTTATGATCACATCATTCCAAAGCCAGTCTTTCGTGTATGACCACACATCCGTCTTAGCATTTTCATGCCCACAACTGTCATTCTATGTTCATGTCTATGAATGGCTCACATACCAAGATTCATATCAATAAAATATAACATGTGTCACGACTACTTTATAATACTTTCCTTTTTTTTCGAAGAATTTTTCTTATCACATAGAATGAATATGAATTACCACCATAACAAAATTGACCCAAGTCAATATCATGTCACGTCTGACTAAAGAGAATGCAACTCAAATATGTTATCCTTACATATATGACAACCAAGTTCAAGCTAATCCAATGAGTATTATCAAGTCGGCAATACACATTGATATGATTAATCCATTTGTCCACGTTGACAAAGCTGTTATCAGCAAACTAGAGATGAAGTTGCCATGGCGTACACACAAACGCATATGAGAGAGAGTGAGGGTGAGATATAGAGAGAGAAGTTGAGTACTCGGTTAGGGCAAAATAGATATCACTTTCCACAAGCTTTGATTACTTGTCTTTTAGTGGTACAGACGCAACTTTGCTTTCATCGTGATATGGGACGATGGTAGCAATGTTTTGGAGTCAATCTAAAATCAACCACTAAATCACAATTCAGATTTAATTTGTTTTGGAAATAAAATATTAATGGTGGGTACTGAACTCAAAACCTCCAGATATATTAAGAAAGCATTAACCAACTACACTACATCAACTTCTTGAAAGAGTTGGACAAAATAATAACTAAACTAACATCATACTGACATCATTTAATTTATATATAGTACACAATATGTAATTTACCCTATTATTTATATTCATGTAGATGGCATTTAATAGTGCACATGGAAGAAATATTTTATGGGTAAAGTAAAATATCTACACTGTTTACATATTTTGCATCTATTTCAAGTGTATTTCAGCTCGTATTTTGTACAGGTTTTGATCCATTCTTGTTTAATAACCGGTTCAAATAATATTCTGCTTACTAGTTCCATATAATCCAGTTTTTAAAAATAATGACGTCAGCATCCACTGAACCGATTCGAGTGCAAACCGATTCGAGTGCATGATCAAACCCAATTCAGTGAACTGGTTTGATTCCATGATCCAAACCAATTCGACGAACTAGTTTGATTTCATGGTCCAACCTATCCGGTAAATCGATTTGTTTCGATGGTCCAATCCAATCGAAAAATAAGAGAAAACAGTGGATGGGAGGCCTTCTTCATCGTTTATCTTTTCTTCTTTATTAAATAAAAAAAGTGGCATGCTTTATTTCTCTCAACCATACGTGGTTGTGTGTGTGGTGTTGGATGGATGTGGGCATGATGGGCTGGACCAATTAGAAGCGGTTGATGAACGGGTTCCGAAGCATTAAGTCTCTCTTCTGCGGGCCTGTTTGAAAGTGGACCTTTCCAAGGCCTTTGACACTATTGAGTACGCTTTCATCCTTCGGAACCTTGAACTCATGGGATTTGATCCCCTTTGGGTTTCTTGGATCAAGAACTGCATTGCTACCGTCTCCTTCTCCATCCTCCTTAATGGTAGCTTGGAGGGCTTCTTCAAGGGTACACGTGGTCTTAGGCAAGGCAACCCTCTGAGCCCACTCCTTTTTGTGATTGCCATGGAATCTCTTACGTTGTTGGTGGATAAAGTGGTTGCTGATGGCGGTATCAAGCTTTTAGGGAAAGGGAGATCGACTGCCCCTTCCCATCTGATCTACGCTGATGACCTCCTGTTCTTCTGCAAGGCCTCCTCCTCTTCCCTTGCTGGTGTGGCTAGGGTTCTTGATGTGTTTGGGAATATCTCCGGGCTCAAGATGAATTGCCGAAAGAGTATCCTTTTTAGGCCCAAGGCTGCTCCGGCGGAGTTTGTCTCCACACTTAGGTTGGGGGTGCTCATGCGTGCCCTACCTACTACTTATCTGGGATTGCCACTTATGTCGTCTTATGGTCGGGGATCTTCTTCTTTGCTCCTGGAGGAGCGCGTTCGGGCGACGTTGGCCGGTTGGAGGGCGGCCTCCCTTTCTCTTATGGGGCGCCTCCAGCTCCTCTCCACTGTGGTTACGGGGATTAATCTCTACTGGGCCAACGGCTGTCTTATTCCCCAGGGTGCTGTGGCTCGCATTGATAAAATGTGTGCCAATTTTCTGTGGGGTGCATGGCCTCATTGGATTAGTTGGTGTCGTGTATGCCTCCCAAAATCTGAGGGAGGTCTTGTCTTGCGCTCCTTGCACATGCTGCGCGAGGCTACCTTTGTGGCTTGGTCGTGGCGCATCCTCACGGCGGAGCAGTCGCTGTGGGCTATCTACATGCGTAGAAGATATCTACATTCATGCTCCTTCTGGGATGCAAATCCTACAGAGGATGGGGATCTCCACTGCTAGTCAATGCTATCTTTGCGAAGCGGCTGCTGAGTCACGGGATCATATTTTCTTTGAATGCTGTTACTCAGCGACTATTTGGCTCCAGGTATGGTTTGGGTCTCTCCCCACCGCCTTCTCTACGTCTTTGTGACATCTTGAGCTGGATTTCGCTGTTGCAAAACAAGGAACTCCGTTCTCGATGGTGTGTTGCCCTCGCGGCTGCGTTGTGGCTATTTGGAAGGAGAGAAACACGCGATGGACATCCTCGCCTACGACCTCGCAAGAACAGATTTGATCTTCTATCATTTCGACCGTTAAAATTTTAGTGGGCAGCTTGTAAATGTTTTGCTCCGTGATGGGGATCTATTTTTGAGGCCATCCTTGGCCATTTTGTTAGCTTTTTGATTTGGTGTTCTTGATGTAGTTACAGTATTAGGGTGTCTATTTTTGCTTATCTGGGCACTGATTAAACCCTTTTTGGGTTCGTAAATTCTTCCTTCTTTCATGAATACAGTTACTTACCCATAAAAAAAGGATTGATTGGACCAAGTACAGGCAGAGCCAATCAAAGCCTGTGGTGGTGGTGGAGGATAGATTTCATACGCATCTCGTTTTGTCCGATGGTGTGATATGTTCCCATGCATATCAATATCGATTCGTGCCTCTATCGATGGTGATGATGGGTCGCTCTTATCAACAATATACGAGAAGTAGAATTCTGTCTCCTTCGAGGGCATGCAAGATGTGACAGCAAAAGAGATATATGTTCCTGATTCTACTCTACCCCTCCATGATTGAGGATTGCTAACCTGAAAACAAGGGATTAAACAAAAACTGAAGCAGAAGCTTCTGACACAACCCAAGGGGAGAGAGAGAGAGAGAGAGAGAGAGAGAGAGAGAGAGAGAGAGAGAGAGAGAGAGAGAGAGAGAGAGCAGCATTTCTAAAGTTTTCAACAAAAAAACATGGTCAGCATAAGGTCCGTTAGAAGGAGTAGTTCAGATGACCAGTTTATATATCGAACTCCCCATCAATTTGTGGGAGAGGAGGTTGTTTCGAGAGCGGAGATCCTGAAATCAAATAAGAAGCATAAGTGATAATCGAAGATATAAAAGAAGGGAAAGATATCAATGTTGTTTGCAATGGAACCAAGAAAATTTGTTATTTCTCTGATGATCTCATGTAGAGTTTTTTTTCCTTTTTTTTCATAGAATCTTGAGCACCATTCTTTCAAAATGAACCACCAGGTGGCAGTGATTTCAGCTTTCATCACCCAAAAAGATTTGTTTTTTGAGACATGGTTTATTGTAGAGAAAAAGCTTTGATAATTACTACCAAACATGGGAAGTGATGTAATAGTTTCTTGCAGTGGCGGACCCAGAATTATAGACTAGGAGGGGCAAACTTCATTATATTGTTCATTAAAAACTCAATAATCAAGGGTGTTTGATTAATCCAACTATTTATGTTTGGAAATACATACTTATCAAGATTCTCTCAAATAATCTATAAATGAATGATCAACTCTTACAACAAAAATTCAAATTCTTCACCACTGTCAATGTTAAATGCAACATCCCACTCCTCTATATCCGGATCGATCATAAATGGAGATATTCAAAGTTCCAACTCGACAAACAATAAAGGTTTTTATGATCAACAAAATCCTTTGCAAGCAAACCTAAGCATCAAATCCTCGAAAATCCATAAACCTTGAACATCTTCCTTGAAAAGATTTATCTATTTCAAATTTGTACAGATAAATCAAACAACTACAAGTTATGATTGTCAATGTCACACTATGTAATTATTTATGCATTTTAGAATTTGCTCATGTTTTTACTTAAAATATTGCAAGTTGTTTGCACAAATTTGATCGAACTACTAATTAAATTGTTTGTTAATTTTATTTTTGAAAGGAAAAAGGATGCCGAACGATAAACGTGGACACCCAATATTTGACAATTTTATAATGTATTATATCTGATGAATTAAATACAATAATTCGAAAGATTAAACTTAATGTGACTAGGTACTAAATTGTATTATATCTGATGAATTAAATACAATAATTCAAAGATTAAACTTAATGTGACTAGGTACTAAATCACTAAACTGTTGGCTAATATAAGCATAAATTATTGAAACCATTGTAAATTACATATGATTGGAATTTACAGCTCTGGATAGAGATACGCGATGGTGGAGAGTCAATATCTGGAGGGATGTGAGGAGGGGTTCTGAAAGATTACAAGAACCGTAGTGTCTAATGTCTGGTCTTGGACGGCCAACGGTGTCCGACAGGTCGGATCCGGGAATCATTGTATCAACTTCTCTCACATCACTCGACATACAATTCAAGAGTTGTAATCAACAATTAACCACAATGTTCAAGCAATGAATATCAGTGGTCAAAAGGTTAATGTACCCTACAATATGATATGTATAATATGCAAGTGTAGGGATCGAACCACTAAGGACCAACATGAATGGAACATAAAAATTGTCAACAGAGGAAATATTTGTTTTTGTTTTGTATAGGTATTTTGATTTTTTGTGGGTTTTTAATTATTTTTAAATAAGGGTTAGGGATGAGATACACATATTTACATAGGAGTTAGTTAATTATTTACAAGAATTAGGTGAAAGGATTTACAACTTTAGTAATTTATACATGTATATACATACACTTGGAATTTTTTATTATTATTAATTTTTTCTTAGTATCATTTTAAATTTTTGTAATGCATATATTCCTCAAATTTATTTGAGAATAATTTTACATACAATTTTGAAAACTATAGTCCAAAATAATTTTTCATATAATTTTACAATCATTTACAATCATTTGAAAACAATTTTGCAAATATTTTTCAAACAGTATATATAGATTTTCAAAATAATTTTTCAATCATTTTTCAAAACATTTGCAAATAGTTTTATGTAATGATTTTTTTTGACAGAAAGAGAAAAATTTACAAGCCACACTATTTTTACAAAGTTTGAAAATATTTTTCAAACATTTTTCAAATAATTTTCAAAAAAATTTCAAAAAGATTTTCAAACCATTTTCAAAATATTTTTCAAAATATTTTAACCTTACTTATTAGTCAGTATGTACAAAAAGAATTTCGAGGAAATTTATGCATCTTTTTATTGGTTTTTTACAAGTATTTATAAAGTATTTTAGCCATATTAAAAATACGGAAGTACGAGTTATGGCTAAAGTACTTAGCTCGAACTATGTCCTCATAGTGACCAAAGAGATACAAAGAAAGACGTAACCCGTGCTAAGAATAGAAAAGTGAAAAGAATATTACACTACAACGATGAATAAAAGAATATAATCAATAGAAGTCGGTGATCCTCCTATACTTAGGATCAAGTAATTCTAAGTATAGAAGACTATACACAAGGAAAAAATCGAGGGGTAGAATGTACAGAGTCTACCTTCCCTATACTTAGGATAAAATATCCCTAAGTACATGCCGCAAAATAGAGATAAACAGAATCAGAAGAATAATCAAAAGTCTGACACCCCCTATTAAGTACACCCTAAGTATAGAATCAAAAGAATAATCAAAAGTCCATCATCTTGATAAGTCTAAGTAGAATATTTAACAACACACGCATGATTCTTTCATACTGTGGCTTACCTTAAACAAGCACTCTACATGTAACTCTTCATGGAGGAGGTAGTGAGGGGGTAGAATCTTTTGGCTTGGGGTAGCATACAAGGATAGTACATCTAGGAAGAACCTCTCGTCCTCCTCTTGGGAGGAAAGTGCATCTCAACCTGGTTTGGTGATGTTGAGGTCAAAAGACAAGATGCTGTGGGGTTGCAATAATGCTTCAAAAGAGGGATAATCTATTAGCTCAAGAGGAAAAACTCCTTATGTACATATTGCACCATGTATATATTTTCAATATATATATATATATATATATATAATACAGAATCTCCAAAAGTGGACAGGCTTGATTGAAAAGTAAAATGCATGCGGGAGTGTATATACAAGTGAAAAAAAGAATAAGAGCTTCAAAGTCAAATGTTTGTGAGCTTGCAGCGGATGACTTGGTTACACTGGTCTTGCATCCAAGGATAGGTAACTACACTAGTTACCGTCCATTATCTTCTCTGTCCCCTCTTCTTGATCTGGTTGTACTTGAACTTAGAAGGGAATATCCCCGCTCCTTGAGGAAAGAGTTACTATACTGGGGGATTAGAATTACCTTGTTGAGAGAGGTTGTCTCTTTGCTACTTTTGAAATGAGGAGCTATAATTCACTTACACCGTACAAGTAAAGATTAATAGTCATAAGAATTTGTGTATGTAGACTTGTTCTGACCTGACTATTGAGGAGACCTTAATAGGAGTCTCGTGTAACTTAGAGGCTGTTAGGTTTTAAATCCATTTCCCATTAAGGTTCCGACACACTAATAATCCAAAGTTCCGACAAAGCTCCATACTACATTTTTATGAAGATAAGTTTAAAAGTCAACATAGTTTTAACTTCTTTCCTTTTTCTTTTCTTTATTTTTATTTTCACTCATTTTCCAAATAAGTGTTTGCTAAGGGACTAGCAAAGGTAAAGTATAGGGGAATGATGAATCCGTGATTCATCGCCTTTATTCTTTATTTTAACTTCATTTCTTTAGTCAAATACCTGTAATATCCACTAATTCTATAAAATTATTATTTGGCATGCATTTGTTAAATATACATTTTTAACACCTTTTGTACTTAAATAAAAGAATAAAGAAGAAAATAAAAAGAAAAGAAAAAATAAAGGATGTATTTATGTATTAAATGCAGACTGACCCGAACCCTGAGAGAAGGTCAAGACTTGACCTGATCGACCATGAACAAAGTAGGGGGAGATAGGGTCTTTAATTAAAAAATCCAAAAATAATTTGTACATTTGTTCCCTGTATATTTGTATAAAACTTGTACTATTTTATTTGTACATAAATTAATCTCAAATTAATTATTTTTGTAAACAACAATTATAAATAAAAATATTTTGCAGACAATAAAAATATTTGCAAAATAAAATAATGTACATATTAGAAATAATCACATTCAGAAAAGCCTCAAAATGATAATTTAAATACCAATTCCGGCTCCATACAAACTCAAATTGAACCAAACTAACTTTCATTATACTCTAAATTAAATTATCTTTCAAATGGCTATAATTGTATAATTTTTAGAGTTACGGTTGAAAAGTTAGGTTTCTAGGGTGTTTTGTGTAGTTTTCCCACATACTTATTGTATATATTTAATTCATATTTATTTGTTATATACATAATATATATAAAAAATTATTTCCTTATTTGCACATGTGTATATTATATTATATGTACATAATATTTGTATACAAATAATTTTCTCATATAAAAATCACCAAAAAATAAATATCTAACATTTATTAATTAATTTAATTTGATTACCAAATTTGTATTTAATTATTTGAATTATTTGATTTAAAAACCTACCTTATATATAAGATATGAGTGCATACCTTTAATGGCCACCATTAAAGTGGCTAATTAATTTTTATAAATTAAAAATTTAATTTAATTTATTTAATTCTGAATTTCATAATTAATTAATTAATTAATTAATTTAGTTATTTTATTAATTCCACCACTAAACACCTTCCGTAAGTGTATATACCTTCTTTTTTTTCTCCTCTTTTAATTGCCTCATTCCTCCCTCATTCGAGTTTGATCAATCTTTGGTGGAGAGAAGCCCGATCTTCCCGGCAATGGCGCAATTCTGAGGACGCGTTTGACAACTCAGGATAAGTGTGTAAATAAACATGGGTCGTTGTGAACTGAATCACCAAGCCTGGTCAATAAAAAAATTGTTTTAACCACTTAATGAAAGATAGACCAGATAATGAAAAGTAAGCGATTTTTCTATTCTATTTACATGGTATAGTGACCAGGGCCGAACACAAAGAGCATTATTTAAAAACCATGTAGTTGAATTTCCAAGTTAATTTTTTAGTAATTTTTGAATTTTTATTTTTTTTAAAATTTTCTAATAAAGCACAAGTCACAAAGGGATAAAACACACATCACATCACACTCTTTTTGAATTTTTCAGATTAGTCAAAAATGCTCAGAAAATTATGGATAAAATGTTTTTGCGTTTTATATGTTTTGAAATATTATTGATAAATTTTTCAAAATTTTCTGATTTTTTTATTTTATAAAAATCAAATAGTGAAAATCAAGAGAAATAGTGCACAAGCAAGAGTATTTTGCAACTTCGAAATACTTTAAGTGCCAATAATCCTGGAACTTATTTTTAACTAAAGTACAAATAATTATCTACAAACAAAGACTGGAATCACAATTTTTGGATTTTTCTAGAATTTTCTACATTTTTTAAGCTTTTTCATTTTTCATAATTTTTGGAGTTTTATAGATGATCTATGCACAAAATGTGGACCGAAATTAAAAGATAGTAAAACACACATACAATATTTTTTTAATTTTTATTCAAATTTTCGAATTTTTATGAATTTTTTAATTTCGGACAGACAAAAAGACACTGCTTTTGAATTTTTAAATATATTAAATATCAATAAAAAGTGATGAAAAAAATATACAATGTTCAAACACATATCAAGAACATAAAATGATTTTTTGAGAGTTTATTGAATAATGAAAAGATTTATTTTAATCAAACAAACATGCAAATTTCAAGTTCTGAACATGAAGGAATAGAATGCAATTGTTCAAAAGTTTTAAACCTAAATATAACAAAAATAAATTTCAGGATATGTTTCATAAATTACCTAAAATATGCATGCAATGCACATGATATTGAGGTTGCGAGGTCTTCTTTGCAAATGTTTGAATTTCTAGGGATGTGGATGTAAATTTTGTAAACTTCAGGGGGCTTTTCGATGTTTGCCCAATTTTTTTTTGAGCCCTTGGGTTCTTTGCTCTTTCGTTCTTCGAAACGGGGAGGAGGGTTGGCCGCCACCCAAGGGGGTCACGACGGGCACAACGACGCGTTGGGAGGAGATCGTCAGCCTCGGGGGCATCAACGACCTGGTTGGTGGGAGGAGCGCGCGATCGAGCATGGAGAGAGGTCGTGCAACTGCGAATGGCAGCAGGTTGGAGGACCGGCCGGTAAGGTTGGGCCGTGCGGGTGGCAGTTGCTGCGGGGGAGGCCGGTGGCGGGAGCTCTTCTACGAAGGAGAGATGCGGAGGGGCACGATTGATGAATCTATGTTTCATCATCTTTATTCTATCATTTTGACCTTAAAAACCCTAGTAAATACATGTAAATACCCTTAATTTAGGCATTTTATCAAGCATGCATCATTGTGTAAAAAGTGTATAAAATACGATTTTTAAAGCCAAAATTATAGAATAAAGAAAAGAAAGAATAAGATATTGCAAAAATTTTATGTCCCGAAACCCCGAGCCCTAGGCATCTCGATGAATAGGTCGACAAGGAATAAAGTCGGGGTAGATAAGGGCCAAAATACAATAAAAATATCTTGTATTTAATTCATTCTTTATTCATTTTGGGACCTATTTTTAGTTCTACTTTTTATACTTCAAATAAAGAAACTTTGTACATGAAAGTTATAGATAATTTAATATAGAAAAATACAAAATTGAATTCATACAAAAATAATGTACAGATAAAAACTTATGATCTGAATAAGTTTCCAGAATCCCAACTTCCCAGACCTGTATCTCTCAAATAAAAACTCGAAATATATCAAAATTCACCTCTAATTGTATATAATTTTCAATAAGCTATTTAATGAAGGTGGTTTCATATTTTTTGGAGTTACGGTTTGAAAGTTAGGTGTTAAACCCCTTATGTATACTTGTACTGATTAAAATATTTGTTTTATTTATTATTCATTATTTTTATAATGTTATATATTTATAATCTTGTAAATATTATTTATAATATATATGTATATTAAAACATGGAAAAAATAAAGAAAACATAGAAATAAAATACTTGTACACAACATATAGATGAATTACCTATGTTTATACCTATGTAGACTATATATCTATTTATTTACTAGTACAAAATACATCAGAAAACAAAATAAAAATATATTCAATTGTATAAAATTAAGTTATATATTTATAAAATAACAAAACAAAATAATAAAATTAAACATACAAAATAAAAATAAAATATTAAAATATATAGATAAATATACCTATACATAGCCTTAAAAGGTAACTTATATTTTTATACCTCTAAAAAATAAATAAAAATCATAATAAAATACTTTATAAAATAATACATATTTTACATTTAATAACCTAAAAATAATAAAATTGTTTATTATTTTAAAATGAATTAACAAATTTTTTGCAGGGTTTTTCCAGGTTGGTCCATGCGCACCAACCAGGAGGGTCCGAGAGTTGGCCGCAGGTCAACTCTCTGACCCGCCCCTGCTGTTGTGTTAGAAATGGGTTTTGACCCATCTTCACGATTTTTTGGTGCTCGTGTCTTTCCTCCTTGGGCGTCGATGCCTTCTTGGATTTTTCTCCTTATTTGTCCATGATTCACGCTAGCTACTTGGATCTTCCAATATACACATCATTCGTCTGCTGTCCCTCGATCTTGGAGCCATGTTTACCATCTAAACAAAATCCCCCTTCTTCCATTTTCAAATCTTGAGTCCCCTTAGCCCACTTTTTCCCTTCCTTATTGTGCCCAAACGCTGGAGAATGGTGACAGCATCTTCTCAGTGCTCCTAGGTTAGTTGAAGGAGTCGTTCAAGCGGCGTCCGCATCTCCGACGAAGGCTCACCGTCGAGGTACATGCTCGCGGCTCCAGGCCGTTTGAGCCATTTTTTTCTTTCATTTTCGCTCTGCTTTAACTCATTGTAGCTTTTAGTTTTAATTTTGTGCTTTCTATTACGTGAATCACCGGATCCTATAGCTTATATTAGGATTCAAATCCTCGCCAGAGCTCTCGAGCTCCGGCCACCTTCCATCAAGCCAAAACTACCACATTTCCCTCTCCGCAGCCCCAGGGACCTTTCTTTGTTGTGCTTGAGCTTAACCTGCAGGCACCACACGTCGCAGGACCCTTTGGGGGCCGGATTTTTTGTCGAATGACCATCTCCAGGTCGGCTTGAGAAGTTGGGATCTCCGGAGCACCTACATCGGTCTCCGGCCTTTTTTGGGGCCTCTGGAAGGTGCAATGCTGCTGTAGGAATGAGGGACAACCATCATCGGGCGTGAAGGTGACTGGAGCCGCACACACAAGTGAATCAAATCTCGCCGGAGGCATGCTCTTCAAGCGTTCATCCGTCCTGATCGCCAGCCATTCGATCGCGGTCGGTTCTTCCTGTGTTCCAGTGACCATCCGATTAATAACGCCCAACATCATTGATTCTCTCCATAGATCTAATCCTAGGTATCGGATTTGAAGCAATATCGTGCAAGGAGGGCGCGACACGTGCCAAGTCATCGCACATCAGTCGTCCGCTCGAGCCTGTCATGAGGGTATTCTGCATACGTCCCCTCATCATTTTTGCTTTTAAATATTAGACCACAAACTTTCCTCTGTAGCTCATTTGAGTTTTGTAATATTTAAGACTAGACCCCCGCGCTTACTTTATTTGCATTCTAGTCCTCGTCCAACTCAGCTGACAGAACTGTGTATTTTGCAACAAAACCCGCAAGGGTTTTGTTATTTGTGTTTCGATCTGATTTTTGGAATATTCATTTATACTTTTGTGAAAATTTTACACGCAGGCCCTTGTACGTTTGCTTAATTCCAAAAATACCCCAGCCACGGTTGATTTTTCTCTTAGTTGTCTCTAATTAATTCATGCATCTATAAATTTCTAAAAAAATCCCAAAAAATTATCATAGATTCCTGTTGCATTTATCTATCACGGAATATTTTTATTTTACATTTTATTGCATTTTATTACTTATAAAAAATCAAAAGCATGCATTTTTTTCACTGTTTGCATTAGAAAATACATAAAAATTAGAAAAACTTTTTGAAAAATTCCAAAAAATATATTTTAGGTTTCTGTATGCTTTAACTTCAGATCAAAAATTACTAAAAAATACAAAAGAAAATCCCTAAAAATTAGAAAACCTTCATAAAAATCTTACAAATTCCTAAAAATCATAAAAATCTAACTTCTATCTATGAATTTTCCTTATTTTATTATCTTTGTTTAAAATTAATTTTGGGAAATTTTGACTCTTTTTAATATTTTTCATCTCCATTTTAATTTCGACCATTAATCTTGTCCACTATTTTCAGTATTTTTGATTTAAAAATACCAAAAAAATTAGAAAAAATATAGAAAGATCATAAGAACACTAGAAAAACATAAAAAGCACCAAAAAATATTTTATTTCCTGTATTTTGAACATTTTTGCCTCTTTTTACCTCTCTCTCATCTTTCTCTTGTATGTATATATTCTATATAGCTTTATATCTTATTTTATAGAAAAAGAAAATATAAAAATATAAAATATAAAAAGAAAATAAAAAATCAAAGTGTAAAAATATAAATTAAAAAATTAAATAAAAATAATATAAATTAAAAAAGCACAAAAGCATAGCACACTTATAGACACTTGATCACAGTCATTTTTGAGCTTGATTGCCCCGATCTACCTGTTTGGTTCATGTGTTCGACACTCTACATACTTGCTCCTATACACATCTTTGTTTTAGAGTTATAATAAATTTTAACTCCGCACCGGTTTTCATTATTTGATCTTTGTAGTGGGTTAATTGTTGATTGACCGGGGTTTCGTGAGCGGTTGCCTCAGCGACATTGTGATCCTGCCTTGTGTGGATTATTTTAGACCCTCGCAAAATCCATGTTATCAATGACGTGGGCCGCGTGCAGCTGGGGCAGAGGGGCAAGATGGATCGAGGAATCTATGGGTGGCGCCGCTACGGGCGTGCGTTCGCTCGAGAGGTGCTGTTGGAAGAAGGGGGAGCGCCCGCTGGTGTTGCACAGTGGCTGCGCAGCTGGAAGCGCGGTGGCACATGGTGGCTGGGACGACCGCAGAGGTGATAGCCACCTGTGGGTGACAATTATTTTTTTCTTATTTCTATTTTAATTTTCTGTAGACTGATAATAAAATAAAGTTAAAAAAATTTCAAACAGCAACAGGAAACAGAGAATAGAAAAGAACTTTTTATTTATTTCTTACATGATCTCGCAAAACAAATGTTAGGAATAAACAATATATGTTTTTTATCTATTTTATTTATAAATAAAATAAGA
This sequence comes from Ottelia alismoides, assembly GCA_037367405.1. Classification (NCBI taxonomy): domain Eukaryota; kingdom Viridiplantae; phylum Streptophyta; class Magnoliopsida; order Alismatales; family Hydrocharitaceae; genus Ottelia; species Ottelia alismoides. The sequence goes on from JAZKJV010002156.1 coordinate 19,474, forward strand.
GGCATGAACGGAGATCCGACAGAAAGCGAGGAAACATATCCAAATCTCCGACCACCGTGCGTGGTCGGAGATGCGTGGTTGCGTGAGATAGAACGTGAAATGGAAAGATTGTGATGAGATGAAAAATTCGGCTCGGAAGAGAAAGTGTGTGGTGACAAATTTTTGGGATTTTCAATATTTAAAGATTAAGCACGAGACAGAAATTAAATATAAAATTTACCTAGGAAAAATGACAAGAAATAAAAAATGGATCTCACCTCAGGATCGGATACGCCGTAGTGGCCTCGACGAACGCCGACGCGCTGTCACCGGATGGCTCGAAGGCTGGACACCCTTCTTCAACAAGATAGTTCTCGGGGATCGGGCTCCTCTCCACCAAAGATTGATCGAGCTTGAATGAGGGAAGAATGAGCCAATTAGAAGAGAAGAAAGACAAAAAGGAAGGTATACACACTTAAGGAAGGTGTTTATGGTGGAATTATAAAATAATTAAATTAATTAATTAATCAAATAATTATGAAATTCGGAAATAAATAAAATAAAATAATTAATTTATAGAAATTAATTAGCCACATTTATGGTGGCCTTTATATACAAGGTAGGTTTTTAAATCAAATAATCCAAATAATTAAATACAAATTTCGTAGTTAAATTAAATTAATTAATAACTATTGGATTTTTATTTTTGGTGATTTTTTTATAAAAAAATTAGTTATATACAAATATTATGTACATATAATACAATATACACATGTACAAATAAGGAAATATTTTTTAAATAAAATTTTTTACATTTTATTATTTATATTTTATTATTTATTTTTAATGAAAATAATATTTACAATTATGTACATTATATATAAAAAATAAATATGAATTAAATATATACAATAAATACGTGGGAAAACTGCACAAAACACCCCAGGAAAAAACTTTTCAACCGTAACTCCAAAAATTATGAAATCACAGCCATTTGAAAGATAATTTAATTTAGAGTATAATGGTTTATTTGAGTTCCTATGGAGCTAGAATTGGTATTTCAATTATCATTTTATGGCTTTTTCTGAGGGTGATTATTTGTAATATGTACATTATTTTGCTTTGCAATAATTTTTAGGGATTTTTACCCGGCAGGCCCTATAATCTTTTTAAATTACCTCTACGACCTTTGAGACATCCTAATTCCCTCCGGGACCTCGAAAACTTGCTCCTCTTACCATACAGACCCTACCGTCATCTTTAACCTTATTGAAGTCAAAAACTTGAGTTAAACTTGGGTTAATCAAACCAGAAAAATGAACATGGATCTTCAATCTCACTCTCTCCTTTCTTATCCTCCTCCTTCTTCATCCTCTTCTTCAACCCATCAAATTGGAAGCAGCAGCAGACCTTAAGGGTGGATGCCAATTCGAGAGGATCCGATTCAAAGGGCTCGTTGGTGCGGCGAAAACCATCCCGACTACCACCCCAAAACCCCACCTTCCGCTGGCTCCTAGCATCCTGACCTTCCATCACGGTCGAGCTTGACAAGCGAGGTTGGGGAGGTGGGATTTCTCGCTGGTAGTTGAGGTCGGGGATAGGGCTTCCGGGGGGGGTGGCATCGCCGGTCTCGCAGGAAGGGGATTGCGAGAAGTGGCTGGCGCAGGCGAAGAGGGGCCTGCAAGCGCAGGGGGCTAAGGGCGGGAGCATGCGACCCTAACAGGAAGGGGCGAACACCATCGACGATCACTACCTCCTCAAGTCCACGAAGAACAAGATCGATTATTGCATGCTCCATGGGATCGAGATCGTCCACAACATGACGCACCTCGACAAGGAGCTCGCTGGTTACTGGGCGAAGCTCCCGCTGATCTGGCGCCTTATGCTATCGTACCCTGAAGTGGAGTGGATCTGGTGGATGGATAGCGATGCACTATAATAGTACAAGTTTTATACAAATATACAGAGAACAAATGTACAATTTATTTTTGGATTTTTTAATTAAAGATCCTATCTCTCTCTACTTTATTCCTGGCCGATCAGGTCATGTCTTCACCTTCTCTCGGGGTTCGGGTCAGTCTGCATTTATTGGGTAAATACATCCTTTATTTTCCTCTTCTTTTTTATTATTTTATTTAAGTACAAAGAGTGTTAAAAATGCATATTTTTAATACTCTTTGTTGTAGGCCCTCTTCACCGAGAATCAGCCCCCCTCTCAAAGAAAATGATCCCTCCCCTACGTAATACAGGACGGGGATGGAAATTCCATACGTAGTCTCGAAAAATCCTCCAGTCTTCGTTCTAGGATGACAGATTGAATCGAAGGCTCCATGATCTAGAGTCAGAAGCATCCGCCACAGAACAACCTTTATCTACTGCCAAAGCAAAGAGCCTGGGGAACCTAGTGCTAAGGATCCCCTCACCAGTCCAGTCATCCTGCCAAAATCTGAAAACCTCCCCAGACCCTACCTTAGGCCTCAATCCCTCCCGCAACGTCGGTAGGATGTCTCAAATACCGCTCCAAAGCGAAGATTCAAACCTTATTCTCCTAGTTTCAAGAGAGCCCCCAACTCTATAAATATTGCGAAGCAACTTGATGACCAAACTGTCGTTGTTGCCCCAGATCTGCACCACCCACATGGCCAGAAGGGCCTTATTCATACTGCAAATATCTCTAACACCCATCCCTCCCTTGCTTTTCTTCTGTGTGTTCTCCTCCCATCGAACAAGGTGAATGCCATACCTCTGTTGCTTCCCATCCGACCAGAAGAATCTTCGCATCATTATGTCAATCTTTTTTCTTACACCTACAATATACTCTATATATTACTTACATCAACTATATTATTATTATATAAATATATATTATATTTCTAAAATAAAAAAGAAATTTAAATTTTGTAAAATTAAAAATAAAAAATTAAAATTTAAAAATATAAAAAATATAAAACACTTAAAATCCTAAAAAAATCACATATAATTAAAAACCTACATAAAAAAGAAAAAAACAAAAAACCAAAAAAGTTTAAAATAATTATCATTAATTAATAGTAATTAGTAATAGTTATACCTATCCTTCGTTGTTCACAATTGTTCGACATTCCACCTTACTTTCCCTATACACATTTAACATGGAGTTATAATAAACTTTAACTCTATTTTTATTTGCATATGTGTTGTTGCGGATTAGTTGTTCATTGATTCAATTGTCGGGAGTCGCTTGTCGAGAGAGCAGCCGACACATGATTGCCGGATCTGACTTGTGGGACACCACATGCCCTCCAATATCGGACCTTGTTCTTTGGCTCGATCGGATCATCACCCCTTATGAGGGGGGCACACTGCACCCCCTAGATCCTCCCCCTACCCCTCTTGTGGAGGTTGCAGAAAAATGATTCTTCAAATGAGTTCTAGCATAATAAAATGTTATGATTGAAAACATATAGATAGTTTCAACCAGTCTCCTTGTTTTATTGTCTACATAAAAGATCGTATGCTTTCAAAATCGAACGACTAACATGTACGTATAAAGCCCATCTGTCATGTAATGAAGTTATTAGTAGGTTGTAAGAGGCATGCATCTAGTTACTTCAGTAAATCTTTACAGGTTCCATTTTGCTGAAATTCTTTTAAGTTTTTGTGAGGGGTTTAGTCCCCGCCTTATGTTGTTACCGTTGGATGTAGCAATATTTTGATTGGATTGTACTCATGCCTATATTCTACTATAAAAAAAGCATCTAAACATCTAGTATATGGAGTCATTAAACAGATAAATAGCACGCCATTGGTTTGCTATGATGAGTGGTTGGAATTAGGGGTGGAGGACGTAAGAGCGGATCACTGATTCTAGAAGGAGAATGATCGATATCTGCTCTGCAACAACTGCAGCTATCAGTTGAGTGAGCCTCCTTTGGCGAACAACCTATCTATTATTTGAGTATATTTCTCACATTGACAAGATCAAACTTTAATCTCGAACATCATTTATTAAAAGTTTATATCACGTACTTTTGTCATTTTCTTTACCCTTGTCAGAGTTGAATTGAGAAAAATGATCTATTATTATGTAAGCGAAAACTGAAGAAGGCGTTTGATTGCATGTGCATGCAACAAAGAAGAAATTCATTCATCCAATTAAAGGGGCCGGGACCTATGGAATTTTTGAACATATTATGCCGGATCTTGATGAAGTAGTTGGGACGGCATGTTATCTGATATACGAAGACATGAATATGGAGGCGACATGAACTTACATGCAGACGTGTGAGCACGTGGACTCGCACATGGGTATGACTCAGCTAGACTGGATCTGATCCAGCCACGTAATAATGTACAGAACGCCAGCTGGACTGGACCAGGGTGGTTGAGCGACGAGGGAGGTCGGGCATAGTGAGCTCACATCTTGGGACAAAGGATAAGTGATCGGACGGCTGTAGAAATATTCACCTTATCTGATATCTCGTGATGCTTATCACCAACCATTCCTTGTCACCCTACAGTGAAAGCTCAATCTTCTTTTAGAGATGAGACGACCTTTAATTTCGTGTTGGATTAACTTAATATATGTTTGGTAATCTATTTTACCAGCAGCTCTGAACGTATCAGTTCCTATCCTATTCAACTAAAACCATCAATCCATTAATTCCTGAAATTACATTTTGTCGTAGGGTTTACTAATTATATAGCACAAAAAGTGTTACTTTGCATTCATGACCTCTATAAACTAATTGATGTCGAGATGATGTATATTTTTTTGCCGTGTGGACAATAGATCTTCGTACGATAGCTGTGACCTGCCCATGATCAAGATTAAGTTTAGAGGCCTTCATCACCCATTGTTATTACATAAATTCTACTAGAATTGGGCAGCCAATTATATATTGATTTGAACTTGGAAAAAATGGGGTTTCCTCCTGGGGAGAGCCAACATAGTTGCCCTCACTTTATTTTCCGTAAACTTTTTTATTTTTTCAAACATATCATCATGAATATTCATCCTTATATTCCTCTTACATGTCATTCGAATTTCGTTAGAAATAGAGACTTCTATGCCCTCCATCTAGAACAGAAAATTTTAACGATCTTAGAACTGCTTTAATTGTATCTGTTCTAGATGGAGGGTATAGGAGTCTCCTTTCTGACGAAATTCGAACGACATATAGGAGGGATATAATGATGAGTATACATGATGATGTTTTTCAAAAGAATAAAAAAATTTAACGAAAAATAGGGTGGGGGCAACCCCGTATAGTCCATTGAACTTTAGTGGCATATTTCTAATGTTGAGATGTTTTTAGTCTTAATCCATTACCCTATTTTTCCTCTCACCAATGCGAATCCTACTTTTTCGCTTTTTTAATACATTAAATAAATTAATTCTCTTTCATCCACTCCACAAAAAATAATATATTATACCATCATATCATATAAAAAATTATAAACTACTCAACTTAGTACTCATGTTTTCAAACTTGAATATAATCACATCACAATAGCTGCTCACTTTTTCAAATTTCAATACAATCACATCACAACAAATGCACCTCCCAGTTTAATCCTCTATCCAAACACCAAAAAATAAAAATGAATTATCCCCTACCAGTAACTCGATCTAACCCGCGTACCAAACACACCTACAGGGATAGATCTTCTCTGATACGTATCACTATTTCAACAGGGTACAAGAGAGAGATTCACTGCTGTTCTCGAGCTATACTCCAGTTAAGGATAAATCTTGCTAGTTTGTTTTGGTGTAATCCGTTTTTATTAATTTCTGCAGCTATGCAAAACGATTGATAAGGAAGCCCTCCTTTTTAACTGATCAGACCGCTTCTATATAATCTACATCTCTCCTTTTCACGCCACTGTTCAACTCCAGAACATGAAAAAACGAACAGGTCGGGCATATGTAAACTGATATGAGGTTTTATGATGGGAGATCTCCTCCATACTGAAAGTTAACTGGACGGAGCATGTGCTCCAGCATCTTTGTTAAATCTCTTCCATCTTTCGGGTCCCTCCCATCTGATGCACATGCGTACATGGAGTGGTGCAGGCAGTGCCACGTTGGTGAGGGGCCTCACCACGTGGGCATTTGATGTTCTGTCTGTGTTGCATCTGCTCCGATCGAGCTTCATCACGAAATTCCTAAATCCGGTTTAATTGGAGCCACTCGAAGGAGTAGCGAGGACAATGTACATCGTCCCTACGACAGCAATAATGCAGTACGTGGTACCACCAAGTGGGGGTGCTCCAGTGGCCGTCGACGAGGCTCTCCGTCCTTCTTATCCACTAGATCTCCTCCTGTTTGTTTCGCCATTTCGCACGTCACAGCAAACTAATGGATGGCAAGGTAAGGGATCCCATTTATGGATCTGGACGTCGTGTCGTCCGCATGTCTCCAATAATTGTATATTCTACTGTGTTTATATATGAGTGATTCCGGGTTTCGTGGTGGTACGATGGATCCATCTCCAGCGAGGCCATGTTTGGTCTGGAATTATTGCCGATCGTCCAAAGTATTTCAGGCATCTTTCCTTCACGATACGTGAGCAATTATTTGCCACTTGCATCATACATGTCTTAATCCGGTTACGTCTCCAAAAAGTGATGGGTAACAAATAGAAAAAGACCCCCAGTCGTGATTGGATGGGAGTGATCTGGATAGGGTCCAATTTATCCTGTGTTAGCTATCTCAAGACAAGGATGATGATCATACACTACTACAAAATTTACATGTATTGATGTTTTGAAACGTCTTCCTAGGCAAACAATGAATACGACAATATATTAAGAAAGAGTAAAGAATAACTGAGAGGATATATTAAGAATTACATAATCAACAGAAAATGAAAAAACAATGAGTACGACAATTTCTGCTTGATAATATGATGATATACTGCCAACTCCATTTCGCTAATAGGCAAACATATGTAATAACAAAACAAGGCAGAAATATATCTTCGTATTATAAAGCACCTGGAATGAGGCGGAATCTGTCAGATCTTCGTAGGTGGAAACAAGTATTATATATGTATTATAATACAGTAATAACGTATTATAATATAGGTACACCTAGAATGAGGCGGAATCTGTCAGATCTTCGTAGGCGGAAACAGACGAAGTTCCGTGTCCGACAAACGACTGATCAGGCGGAATCAGATCTTCGTAGACTTGAATAACGTCGTGGTGCCAGGGAAGGGCCGACTCGTCGATCTCCGTAGCCGTACAGAACTTCGTGGTGCCGGGGTAGGGCCGATTCGTCGATGGCGTTGGAGAAAGGTTGGAGATGCAACCGGCAATGGAGGCTCCTTGCACGGCTGGATAAGGGATCGAAAGGGGAGAGGAAAGAAGCCGTCGTTTGGGTTTTTAGGGTTGCCGCGGACGGTTATGTTTTTTAGGAGTACGCGGGGGCGTTTTTGGCGCACATTTGGAAAAGTTGAAATTCATGTATGGACGTTAGTATAAAACGTCTCCAAAATAACTCTAGGTAGATGTTTAAATTACGTCAAGAAAACTTTTTTTATTTGGTCGATGTTACTAAAAAACGTCTACTCACAACATAATCTTTGTGGACGTTCTTAACGCTTGAACGTCAACCTAGGTAATGTTTGTTGTAGTGATATAATCTATATATCTTTCTGCCTGCCTATATTCCCTGAAAATGCTCCTATTTTATCAGTGTTTTATCTCAGTAGCTTATGTCCTCCTGTCTGACCGAAAGCCCACTACAACCACTATTAACTTCTTAATTTGAAGCACCGGCATTCTTCAGAAATTTTCATATAGTTAACTTAGCACAAGAATCAACACAGATTCTTGTAGACCTGAAGGTAGCACACCTTTTCGTTATCCTTCAAGCCAGATAATTGAGATAATAATCCTCAATTATCTCTTATCCCTGTTTATTTCATCACGGGCCCTCTTGGTCCTATACTGTCTCTATATATATTGTTGCCACACGTATGCTCAGTTGATACGCAATCATATCATATAGTTATCTTTTCATTATCTCTAATGAAGCTGGAAACTAAACTGGACAACCTTCGAGTAGTATTTATGTTAATAATAATGCTTCTAGAAGCAATTTAAGTCTACATACATCACGTCTAGTGGAAATACCTTGACCTGTGAATGTATTGTATTATCTCTTTTCTGTAATCGTGTTAACTATCGAGACAATTTATGAAAGGGTGGAGGTAAGGACGAGGATTAAGTAAGGAAGGAAAGAGATGGATATGGATATATGTGTTATTATATCGTCATCCGTTTTTAAACATGAATACGGATGCGAATAAAGATATTAACGGATATAAAAACAATGCAACCATGTCTTTAAAAAATTATACAGATGTAAGTAGATATTGATTACTTATAATAATGATTAGATATACTCTATAGATTAGTTTAAATATACATTTATTGGATGAAATGCACATGATATACATATACTAAATAGGATTATATCATAATAATTATACAAATTATGGCGAAAGAAGATATAAAATTATATTTTATATGTTTAAAAATAAATCTGTTGCTATATTTATATATGAAAACATATATAAGGATATGAATACAAATGTTTGCCGATATCAAGGTGATATCCATATCTATATCTATTTTTAAAATAGATATAAATATAGATACCAAAATCTGTATAAAATGGATACAATAGTAGATCGGATAGAGACATATCTACCTCTCTTTGCATCATGAGAGTTTTAATCACTCTTTCCAAATATGTAAGAGCAAAAAGAAGCACTATGGAAACATTGTATACTAAATATGGACTACTTTTCGCTGTGATTTCGTGCCATCATCTAATTTGATTAATCTTGGTGAGTGTTTTTCATTGTGGGGATAGAAGAAGGTGAAGTAGAGCACCTACCAAAACAAGAAAGGAATGGATCTCTCATAAGATTTTATTCTCAATTCAGATGTTGTGTAATCTAATAATGATTATTATCATTTGTAAATTTATTCGAAATGTATCTCATAATAATTATTGTTTATTGTAAAATTATCTTTAATTTTTGAAATAACGGAAAAGGTAATATTTGTAAATATTGTTCCAATAATGGTTATCGGTTATTTGTTGCCTTCATTTTTTTAATTTATAATAGTTACCGATCATGTTAAAAAAATAAGAAAGTCTTGAAACAGTGGGTAACTTCTTCTATACTACTAGCTAAGTAGTTACGATTGTAATAAATATGTAAGTAATTACGAATTTCAAAGCGTATAATTTAATTTGATAATGAATGCCATTCTTTGTTGCATATTGGTATTTGAACAAGAAGAAATAACGATTATCTTAAAACAACTTATTGTTATTTTTCATGGTATATTTCAAATTGTTTTAGTCGTTCTAGAATCTAAATCTAAAACGTACATGGATACTTTTTATTTAGGCATGGTAAGCACATGCGTTCGTAGCATCGCGTAGATAGTAGCCGAGGGGAACATCGAGATCGAAGATTGAATCCTAGCTTCCATTGCACACGCTTCACATGGAGGCTTGGCTTCTATAGTTGGCCAACTAACACATCGACATGTTGAGGATTTTCTACTGAATATGTGAACTTTCTTAGGCCACATCGACATGTTAAGGATTTTCTACTGAATATGTGAACTTTCGTAGGCCTCTAGAAGACTTCAATCTATTCCACAGATGGCCAGCTAAAATTAAAATAAAATTTATTGGAAAAAAAAAGATCAATCGTTCACTAAGAAAAGAAAGAATATGATGATGGTGAAGACTTTAACTATTCCAAAAGATGTAATACAGTGGAGCACGAAAAAGCACATGTTATTCTCACTCACCTGTCCTCAATAATAGAGTTGACATATTGGTGGAATCGATTTCTATAAAACATTGAAAATCGACTTGGTTTCAAGCTTTTTATGGGAAAATAATAGATGGAGAAGCCTATACGAAAGGTTTTGCTTTTTTCAACATTCATGGACGTCAGATATAAAAAAACCAAGATGGGAAACTCTTCTCGTATTTGCTCGATGGAATTTCTATAATAAATGTAATAGATAGATATTTAGCCCATTTAATAAAATTTTCTAAGCATAGTCCTAAGTCCTTTACCAACCTCTTTCAAAAGTAATTTGGGCGTGAATCATAAAAGGAAATCTAAGAGATATTATAATAAAATTGACATAAGACAACTATGTAACATTCATTGATATATTTTCCGTAGTCAAATATATAACATCGAATAATTTCGGTTGCTTATTTTTTAAATTTTTGCAAGGATTATTCTTTTCATTGCTTTATTTCTGACGATGAATCATATAACAAAGGTTATCTGTTGAGTTTTTAGTCTAGTTATTGTTAAATTTAACAATGATTAACTAAGAAGAAAATCTAACCTTGCAACAAATAATACTCGTTACATATTTATTATCGGAAGATATGACAATGAATATTTAAATTATTCGTTGGCATAGATCAATTTTCTTGTAGTAAGAGAAATGATGGAGTGCCACTTTAGTTGTATTAGTAAAGAACACGTGTTTTAAATGTAATTAATAGAGAAGCAATTAATAGAGAAACTAAGAAGAAGGAGTTGGTCATCACCAAGAAATACAGAGTCTCTACCTAAGTTGCAAGAAGGAATTTCTTCTAAGCATGGACAACATGGGACCATATGTAAAAAAAGAAAAAAACAGAGAAAGAAATATAGAAGAACTAGAACTTTTTTATCAATATACATTGATTAATAAAGCACTCTCACGCTCATATGAGTGTAGAGATTTCATTTTGATTCTCTATTTTTCAGATATTTTTGTATCAATCATTGTATGATGTAAATATTGTCTCTTAAATTTATGGTCACCATTAACCTTAAAAATTTTGTAAATTATCTTCTTGATCATGTATTTTTTGTTATTATCATCCAAACCACACAAACTTACTAACTGTTACATCACAACCCTTCCAGAACTTAATCACAGAGTCCGTAATGCAAGAGTTAGCAAGTCTGCATGACTTGGGTGATAATTACGATGAATACATACGGTGAATTTGTGGTGTAAAAACTAAATTTATGATAGTTTATATATTGCATTAATCTAAACTTGATAACACAATAATTCCCCCATATCTAAAATATATCTAAGCATTTTAAGTGATTAATTGTGCCTCGAAATTGTTCAGAATGACTAAATGGAATTTTTCATTTATTTTATATTTTGTAATTGTAACTAAACATTATCTGCACATGTATATCTCTTATTTTCGGTTAACACCGCAACCATCCTCGCGTATTAATGATTCTTTTTATTCCTTTCTGTTTAATTAATTAATGTCATTCAATATTTATATATTTCTCATTGTTATCTTATCCCCATCTTCATTGGCCTAGATTATTTGTTTATCGATAATATTAACAAAAAATTCCCTCTAAATATTCAGCCCTCATTATCATATGAATTCTCCTTCAGTGACACATTTTCAATTTTTCTCTCAGATAAAATCTGTGTCTCAAAAACTAAATCTATGGGAATCACAACACAAACAACTACAAGCATAATATTGTCCAAACACAAAGATAATCAAGCAATTGTAAAGAACATAATGTTTTTAAAAGGAAATCCAACTAAGTGAAAACTTCGATTAGAGACATCCCAACTCGAGATTTCAACTGATGTAATCACTTGATCCTTTCTACTATTTAAGGTGCCTTCAATGAAGACATCTTCTCTTCAATTTAGATAAATCCCTTAAGGAATGTGAGGTTCTTGTATTCTACGATGTGTGATTTGATCGAAATTACGTACGTATTTGCCCAATTTATATGCCTGAGGGAAACAATGTTTGATCCTCGATAATTCATGTTAGGATTGGTCATTGGGATTGATGAGAGTCTCTTTTATAAAATATTTGAAAGGCATATAGCCTCATTCATAGCTTAAGACTGACTATATTTAACTTTGAGACAACGATGAGGATTCGGGCATGAACATGATGGTCGATTGGGAATCTTCTACACTAGAAGCCCTCCTAGGCTCTTCCCACCCCACCTACTTTGAAGAAGTACTATTCTCTCACTATATATTTCATGTAGTCTCAATACTCGAGTTGTTGTCTAGTATACCCTACATGGCTAGAGTTCACTAGTATTGAAAGAGGGAATCCAATAATCTAAGCATCCCATACAATAAGACTATTGTAAATAAAACTCACAACCTCACTATAATATGCAATGCAATCTGACATGACAAATAATAGCAGAGATCAATTGTACAAGGTTATTGCAGTGAAGCACATATGTGCAAATGACTTTTTTCATCTTCTTAGTATCTCATAAAAAATGGAGTTGAGAGAATGTGAGAGACTCTTTAATCACCACATAGATGGGAGGAAAGTAAAGAGGGTACAAATAGAATGAGTGAAAACCAAAGCCTTATTTCTCCTTTCCTATGGCTTAAAGTTTATCTTCTCCATTCCTTAAAAGAGGTATCTCTCTTCATCCACTAGCAACTTCCATCATATGGGTAAGTTTGTCGGAATTAAAAATCAGTCGGCAGAATAATAAATTAGTCAAATTTAAATAAATATAGACAAATGGAAGTTAAACTGATGGAATAAGAAATTATAGAGAAGTAAAATTAGTTGACTAAATGCCTTCCATTGCCTCCGATCTGAATTACACAGTGAGAATGTATGATTGCTTCTATGATAAATGGTCGAGATTTCACTCTTATGAAGAATGTAAAGGATTGTTTATATATAATTCAGGTGTCATGGTTTCAGGTTCGTGTTATAATGAAGATAGCTTGAGTAATTATGGGATTCTTCGAGAGATGATTGAATAATAATATAATATACATGCATAAAATGACCTCTACTTATTTTCATATGATTGGTTTGATCCATAACTAGGATTTTACCTAGACCCAGGCCATGATATAGTTTACGTGGTTCCTGATAAATATGTAAGAAGACTCAAATCATTTGCACTAGCATCTCAAATTAAGTAGATTTCTTACATTCCGTAAGGGGGAAAGAAGCGAAAGAGAGATGATGAATAATGATATTAAGAAGGATGTGTCATGTGTATATTAAAACCAGTGGCAACTTATACGAAGGTATATTTCTGACAAGCATATTGATTTCCGAATAAGAAAATCCACACCACCCAGCAATAATTCTTGAGTGGTTTCTTAGTAATTCTAAAACCTATAATATTCTGCCTTAATGTAATTATTTTTTATCTACTCAAACACATTTGTGCCTCACATACCTGCTTAATAATGTAAATATTTTTATCATGTGAAGAGAATATGATTGCAAGAGGTGGCTCTTCATTTAGGAGGAGCAACTCTGGTCGTCCCGATGGTTATGGAGAGGTTAGCCACCATCTCCATCCCACACTGCACATAAATCTGATGGTAATGAAAAATCTATATACTCACATGTTATATAAATTTCTTGATTTCTTATTATGATGTTTTTATTTATAGTTGGAGGATCGTGAAACACAGAGATGGGTGCATTTGTTCATCAATGCATCTCTCTTGGGATGGTGGCCTCCTATGCACTTGCTTCAATATATAGTACCTGCTCGGAGCCATCCATCCCTGAATTACCATCATCTGCCTACTATACGGCTGATAAATCCATGATTCAACACATCTTTATTCCTTTTTTTTATCTAAAATCCTTGGTAAACACTTGTATATATTCCTTAGTTATCGTTATTTATCATTCTTCATTGATTTGTTAATATTTTACATTTATCATTCTTTCACATCAAGATAAAATAACAAAGAAGAAAAGAAATAAAGAAGGACGTATTTACGAAATAAATACAGACTGACCCGAACCCCGAGACTAAGCCAAACATTGGAATGGTCGAGAAGAAATAAAGTAGGGGGACATAAGGTCCATAACTTATAATAATTCAATAAAAGCAAGTCTCACTTGTATATATTCTCCATTAATTATTTTCTAAATATCTCGTACTATTTTATTCATCAATAAACAACCTCAAATAAAAATATGTCCTTCTTGAAATTTGTTTGTAATAATGTTTATTAATTTATAAAAACATTAGCAGAATTATTTAAATAATAAATAAACGATGACAATGAACCTAAAATGGCAAAAAAATCCAACTTTCTAGGTTCATAACTATTTGCAGAAACCCAAATTGAACAAACTCACTTTTAAACTTCATTTTGTAACTAAAACTATTTATTAAAAATACCAAAAAATTGTGGAATAAATTGTGAGAGTTATGACTTTTGGACGCCTTTGTATATATGTATAATATATATATCTTCGTTATTTCTATTTGTTTAGTTGTAATTCCAATTAACTTACTTCTTTTTCGAAATTATTTACTAGAAAAATACAAAAATATACTTAAAAATAATTATAAATAAATACAAATAAATCTCAAAGTCTAAAAGCCGTAAATCCTAACTTCCGAACATCATAACTCATCTATATGAAATCTGATTTGAGTATACTCACTTTTAAAGTTCATTTTGTAAATTTCTCTATCAAATAAAAATAATTTCACTAAAATCAGAGCTAATATGCAAAAAGTAGGTTTTAGGACCCTATTGGTATACTTGTTTATATGTATATATTTTTATTTATTTATTTTCTTGTATATTTATGCACAAATGTATTTTGAAATGTTTTTTATATATTTATTTTAGTTATATAAAATACAAAGAACAAAAAAATTATAAATGAAATAATGAATTTATTATATAGGTATAATGTATTTATCTTGTATATATTCCTATTTATTTGTACCATTAAATTAACTTTTAAAAATAAAATAAAAATATATTTAAAACCCTGAATTTATTTTGCAAATAATAAATAATTAACTTATTTAATTATTTTTAATAATACTTTATTAAAAATGGGATTATTGTATATATATATGTTTTTGTACATAGTAATAAAGGTATTTATTTATTTTACCTTATTTAATTAATTTCAGAAAAAAAATAAATATTAAATTATTAACCTAATTTTTTTAATATTTTTTAAATTTAAAATTATTTTATCTTTTATTTTAATTTATTTTATATTTAATATATTATTTTATCTTTTAGCTTGTTTTGTCCTTTTCCCCTGACAACTCTAACTGGTCCATACGGTTCTGTTGACTATTGGTCAGCTGAATCCTTCCCTCCAAACATGAATAATCTGCATAACCACCCATCTTCTTGGTTTTTTCTCGATCTGTTATGTTACCCATTTGACCTGATTTCTTCATCCAAGCCTTATCAGTATAAATGAGATTCATGCCCATTTAATTTCTACCCGACCGACCTTGTTTCACATGCCAAAATTTCGTTTGAATTTTGATCTTTTTCACACCCTATTTAAGCAAAAAATCAGATTGGGGAAGGCATCCACCATTTCATATCCTCTTCTGATGAATCCATGATTCATCACCTTTATTCTTTTATCTTAGCTTTATTTCCTTAGTTAAATACCTGCTAATACCCACTAATTTCACAAAGTTATCATTTGGATGCATGTGTTAATTATTCATTTTTAATACTTTTTCTATTCAAATAAAATAATAAAGAAGAAAATAAAAAAGGAAATAAAATAAAAATAAAAAATAAAAATAAAGGATGTTTTTATGAAATAAATACAAACTGATCCAAACCTCGAGAGAAGGTCAAGACTTGACCTGGTTGACCGAAAATAAAGTAGGTGGAGATAGGGTCTTTAATCCAAAAATCTAAAAATAATTTATAAATATTTTCCCTTTTTATTTTTGAATTTATTCTTTATATGTTTGTATAAAACTTACACTATTTTATTTGTATATAAATTGACCTTAAATTAAATATTTTTCTTAACAAAAGTTGTAAATAAATGTTTGCTAAATAGTAAAAATAATTGAAAAGTAAAACCATGTATAGAGTAAAAGTATCCACACTTAGAAAAAGCCTTAAAGTGACAATGGAAAGACCAATTTCGGCTCCATACAAACTCAAATTGATTCGAACTTACTTCCATTATAGTCTAAATTAAATTATCTTTAAAATGGCTGGTTTCATAATTTTTGGATTTATGATTGAAAAGTCAATTTTCTGGGGAGGTTTTTGTAATTTGACCATTTATTTATTGTATTTAAGTTTTTATTTATTTTTGTACATATTATATTAGTTCAAAGTAATTGAAAGTAAATATTTTTTTAAAAAATAATTTATGTATAAAATTATTTCTTTATTTGTACATATGTATAATGTACATTATAGATATATGATATGTATAAATTAACTTCCTTATAAAAAAACCACCAAAAACTAATATATAATATTAATTAATTAAATTAATATAATTACGAAAAATTGATTTATCTATTCATTTGATTTGAAATCCTACCACGTATATAAGCTTTGATAGTATACCTTAAATAACCAACATTAAGGTGGCTAATTAATTTTTGCCAATTAATTATTTTATTTATTTTATATAATTATGAATTTCATTTTTAATTTATTTATTAATTATTTTATTTTATTTATTTAGACAACCAATAAACACTTTCTTTTTTGTACATAAGTTCTTTTTTTATTTCTTTTTTCCTTTTTGATTTTTCTTCTCCTTTTTATTAAGATCCTCTCCTTTTTATTAAGATCCTCTCCTTTTTATTTCGATCAATCTTTGGTGGAGAAGGAGCCTCATTCCCAAAAATTCCATCGGTCTATAGAGGAGCCCAACCCTCGAGCCATTAGGTAACAATGAACCGGTTATCGTCGAGGCCATCACGACGTCAGACTCCTTCAGGTTAGATCTAACTTTTCCGCATATTTCAACTAAAGTAATCGTAGCTTTGTTTATATTTTCAATCTCATTGTAGATCTAGATCTGTAGTTTTAATCATTCATCATCATCGATCCCAATCCGATTTCCAATTTTTCACTCATCTCTCGAATCTCTCTATTTCATGTTCCTACCATACATGATCTCTCACCTCCGACCATGCACGGTGGCTGGAGACCCGATTCTGATCCCTTACCTCTGCTGAAACCTCACCCACTAATTCCTCTTTGAATTTTTTATAAACCGAGCCGCGTGCTCGAGCTGGTTTTTCAAATTATTTTATTGCAGATTTAAAAAAATAAAAAATAATACTCCATTTTTTCTTAATCCACAATCTCATAAATAATAAGTAAAAAATATTTCATTTTTTATCTCTAAAGTTTTTGTTGCAAGAATAAAAACATAAAAAATCTTTTTTATATATTTATTTTGTAGGTTATAATAAAAAATATTCCTTTTTACTTCTAACATTTATTTTGCTGGTAGAACATTTTCACTTCTTTCTTGCTATTGTTTACGAAAAAATTCTTTGATATTATTTACGAAAAACATTGTTCACTATTTTTGAAAAAATATAATATATGAAAAATAATAAAAGGGGCATACGTCGCTCGTGCCCCCGCATCCTCCTGCAGTGCTCCTACGCAAGGCCCCGACTGTCGTTCATCATCCCTTCACCAGCCTCACCACCGGCGGCGTGTGTCGCCTCCTCACACACCATCCTCTATCAACACCTGCACATGAGTTCCTTCAGTCGACTGAGAGAACTTCCCCAACACCTCTCCATCGCTCCTCCATCTGCACGGAGGAGAAACGCTACATCCAGATCTCGCGGAGGGGAGCCACAGATCTCCTACTGCTCCCACGATCTAGGGGCATGTGTTGCCCCTTTACATCGCCCTCGACTCCGCGCCGCCATGCAACCATCCACCCTCAGACCCAGATCCATCGCGCTTTTATCACGCGAGTCCATCCATACAAAGAAGCACTGCCGACCGCCAGCAACCAACTCCAACGTTACATCCCTTGCTTTGGTTTTGAGAAGAATAGGGAGGGGTGGCGCCCCATTTGGCTTAAGACTGAAAACTAAATGAAGGAGGAAACCGGTGCACCCTATTTTTTTGGGTAAATTACAACAACCTCCTGACATTTCGAAGAATTACAATAAGCTCGCTGCCAACATCCTGATCACGTGCATTGCATGCACACACTGGGTAATTTACGACATTTCTCATATGTATTGTTTTTGTTACACTTCAACTCAGAAACTTGAAACAACTACATTTTACTCCTGCTTCTCTAAACATTATTTTGCATCCTTTTTCTTATTGAAATAAATGCTTTTAGTAATCAATAAAGTCTGAAAAAATCACGTTAACTGTGCTTGCGAGTTCTCCATTGTATATAATTTCCGTGGCATTTTAACTTTTATAAAAGAAATAAAAATAACTTCTGTTTCTTTTTCTCACATTTGAAAAATCATAAAAATTCAAATATTACATAAGAAATTCAAAAAAATATTAGTTTTATTTTTATGCATTTTAATTTCTGAGCAATTTTCGTGCATTAATTATTTGTAAAACTCCTAAATATTGTAAAATACTAAAAACTATAAAAAATTGTAGAAAATTTTAGAAATAAATAAAAAATGTGTTTTTGGGTCTTTGTTTGTAGATATTTTCTTCTAGTTTACAGGAAAAATAAATTTCATAATTTTCACATTTATAATCTTTTTCTAAATTTCTTAATATTTTTGTCTTGTGTAATTTGTAGTTTCTTATTTTTATAAAATCATTAAAAATTTGAAAAATATATGAAAATTCACCAAAATAGTAAAAAAGATTTAAAACCCAAAAATATTTTCTTTGAAATCTTTTGAGCATTTTTGATATATTAAAAAAATCCAAAAAAATGAACTTTCCACATTTTTGGGTATAAATTTGATTTTTGAATTTGATCATTTTGAAAAATAAATAATTAATATGAATTTGAAAAAAATGAAAATTTGAAAACAAATAAATTACAAATTCTAAAAAAATTAAAAAAATTAATAAAACCACAAAAATGAAACACAAAAATGTAAAAGGAAAATATAAAAAAAACATTTTTGAATTTCCCTGTCATGTTTTTCACGTGCTCCTTATGTTCGACCTTGGGAAATATACCGGGTTAAAGCCATAGGTAGGCCACCTTAGATTTTATTGTATATCTTTTTGTGGTTTATTGTACAAATTTTTCTAGATTGAATTTCTCTTGTGACTAAGGGAACAACAATATCTTAATTGACAACTTATCCTAGTCGACCGAGAAGTTCATCAGATGGCGTCGTTGTCGAGGATGCACAACTTGGTAGTATTTTTTGTGTGGTTATTTCCTTAAATACATTTCTAAATTAAATTTCTTGTTGTAAGGCCACTCAAATCGTATTTCACGCACCGAGAGAGACCCTATATAACGCTTCTCGGACCTGTTGTGGTGGGCATCTGAAAGGTCTCCAAGATCGGACTGTCCCGACCTATTGGAGATCCATTTTTGTCAAACAACAACCATTTTGGTTTAGCTTGTTTGCTTATTTGTTTATTTCATTTCACTGCATTTTTTTCCAATAATTATTTATCCTTCTCTAATATATCTCTTGTTTCTCTTTGTTGCGAGGACCCACAGAGCAAGGGAGGCGATCCTAGGATAGTCGAAGCACCCCCAGCGATGCGGAGGCTAGGCGTTCTTCATCGACCGACAAGAGAATGCACTAAGGAGAAGAGGAGACTATTGAAGAGTAGAAATTTTTCTTTTCCAAAATAAAGTGTAATTATTTCGGCACTTTCTGTTTTTTGTTTTTATAGAGACACTTGGACATTATTCGGGGTCTGTTTCGCCAAGTGTCGGTGCACTATGGAGACCTCACCACAGTTTTTTTCTCGTTTTCATCACCTTTACTTTATTTATTTCCTGGGATTTGAATTTTTCAACTTTATTTTCATTTTTTTGTGAGTAGAGCCCCTAGACTTAGGTTTTATTTAGTTGATCTAGGTAATTATTAGGTCCAAACACCTCGAAAGAATATATGTTACTATAGAATGTTGGACTTAGTCAAATAATTAACCAGGTCGTCTCGAATAGAAGTTATTGTTTAGGATGGTTCCCGCTTGCATTTTGCATGTAGTTAGTTTTATTTTTCTGTGCAGATCATATTGCATGTAAAGCACTCGAGTCAGGTGCGCACCTCTATCTTTAGTATTTGCATCCATATTTTCTCGTGCATTGGCTTTTTCATTTTCCCCTCTGTTTTGTGGATATATTAATAAAGGAAATAGGAACTCCCGTTAGACGTGTATTTATCAAAAACATCCAAAAAAGTGAAAATTTAAAACTAAAAAATTAGGACTGTTAGTTATACTTGGATCCCTAAAAATCAAACGTAATTACCACACATCATTATTTGGGGAGAGCAACCCCCTCACTGTTCATAGTTATAACTCTAGACAGTGTGGGTAAGGATGCATCCTTAAGGTTAGAGCCCAAATCCCTGTACTTGTGCCCTATGCTCACATGACCTACTCTTCAGGGAATGGTTGAGATGCAATTACTTGCCTCAGATGTTAGTGGAAGAATCCTGGCATACAAAGTCGACCTCTCTTAGGTCTGATCCCGAGCTCTTCCGTTGATAGACCTCTACGTGGGGATTTCTTTGTCGTGCGTTAGGTTTGCCCTAGGAGACTACACCTTGAGTGTTTGCATCTAATTCACTTTGTTTTATCACTAAACTCTGAAATTGAGAAGATAAAGACCGAACTCTCACAGTTAGATTTGTGTTGAATTGGTGAACTGAGGGTTTGCTTTGTGTTTGGATGTCTTTGGTGTGAATTGTTACATGTATTCTTCTGAGTCGTAGTAGTCGCCTTCTCTCCCTCCCTCCCTTCATTATCCTTCTCCTTTTCTATCTCGTGATGATGGGTCGCCCTTCATTCCCGCTCACTCTCTTGGGAGGTCAGAACTTCGACCGACATCCCATCTCATATCTCCCCATCTTCTTATATTGGGCATGTTGTGCTAAGAGAAGACGCTCGAAGAGTTCAGATTGACCAGACACAAGACCCAGGTGATCACTGTCGTGAGATGATAGTGCCTTCAAGGGATAGTGAGAGAGAGAGAGAGAGTAGTTGGGAGTTCTAAATGCTTTAGATTCTGGGACTATTGGACATTCATAGGAGATGAGCCACCACAGTTAGAAGCTCAGTCAGCTTCTACATTGAGTCAGTTTATCCTGGATTCGGATTACATTCAGTCACTATCGAAGTTTTTATGTCTGAGTTTGAGGATTTTTGTATGAACCACGCATACCTAGATATCACTTCTGAGAATCTAATGCTGATGACCTTTGATTTACACTTCAGAGCAGAGCCATGAGTTGGCATAGACGGTTGGGAATGAGTTCGCTATGTGGGGAGGTTAACGTTCACAGTTTCTACATAGATTTTATCCCGAACGTAGAGTATATTTGATGCGGTATTGCATTCGAGATTTTTCAGTAGACCCCTAGGAGCCATTGAGAGATTCATGGCTTAGGTTTATTGACCTATTGAGGAGATTTCCAAACCATGGAATCTTGACAACTGACCTTGTATAGATCACCATGGTGGGGATGATCGCAGAGTAGGTAGGATTGGTAGTGACCTCGTGTGGTAGTTCAAACCACAGTCCCGACATGGATATACTTTTTCCATCTTGGGAGAGATTTCAGCCAATTCATCAATTTCAGAGCCTTCACGAGATGATTTATTCGGGACAACACACGAGAGAGATGTGACACTAGTTGAGTGTGTGGCACTTCATGCCGATTTAGACAGCACACACCATTCAGAGGATGAGGATTCTACTAAATTTTAGATGACGGGCGTGTTGACCACTGATAAGCGGAAAAATACCGAGCGACTAAGGTAAAAATGGTATCAAAGGTCGTTGCGACCTCAACCACTCGGACCGGGCTCAACAAGAAAACAGACCACAAACTAAAAATCAAACAATCAATGTGCTAAGCGGTCTTGCTATTTATTTTACCTGGTATAGCTACCAGGGTTGAATAAAGGAGCACGAAATACGAAGGCTACGAAGTAGTCAGGAATCCAAGAAGATAAAAGAAGTTGGTGGATTTTATATTTTTCAAAAATTTTTGTAATTTTTAATATTAAGAAAAAGGTTACGAGGATTCAAAAAGTCACAAACTAACAATTATTTAAAGCACCAAAAATACCCAAAAAATTCAAATAAAAATATTTTTGGGTTTTTTAAATATTCAGATGTTTTTGTTAATTTTCTTGAATTTTTCTGATTTTCAGTAAAAAAAATAAAATAAGGCAAAAAATGCTAAATAATGTATAGTTGGAAACTAAAGGCAAGTTAAAAATACTTAAAATGCCTATAAAATTCGAGCAACAATTTTATGTGAAACTACAAATAAAAATCTAACTATAGAAGAAGAAAACACATTTTTTATTTTTTTTTGGAATTTTTACTAAATTTTCTAAGATTTTTAGTCTTTTTCAATTTTTATGATTTTTATAAATGGAAATGAGATGAAACTTGGATTGAAGTGAAAATACGACAAAACAAGCAAATAAGATTTTTTTTGGAAATTTTCAAGGGTTTTAATAGTTTAAATGGATTTTTAGAAGCAAAAAGTAGTTGTTTTTGTGGTTTTTGAATTTTTAAAAATAATAAATGTCAACAAAATAAAAACCAAAAATATACAAAATTCCTACACCATGGTAGGAGCCATGTGTCAAAATTTCATGATTTTTGGACAATATTTGCTATTTGTTGAGTCAAAAATCACACGCACAACACACATGCACCAACATGCAATAATTGAAAAGATCTCAGCCAAATAGTAACACGTAGAAATAGCTTAGGGCTCATTATGCAAAATAACTAGATCCGCATGTGAGAAGCACATGAACCAAGCACTCAAGGGTATATTTGCAAATCCCATTTATAAAAATTCCTTCAGTAACGATAGAGAAGTACATGTAGAAGTATGCAAATATCCCCATGTCATGTGGGAGGACCATGTGTTATACAGACGGAAGGATTAAAGTGCAAATACTAAAAGCATAGGGTCCTTAGTGCAAAATAATAAACACAAATGCTAAGAATATTTACAGGATTAATGAAAAATGTAAGTAGATAAGAGGGCATAAGTAAGTGCAAATACCCTTCTTATAAATGATCCAACAGTCGAGGGCTCTTCACTTATGATCGGACGGCTGAGCTCTTCGGATACTCCTTCAACGATGGACGGGTGGAATCTGATCCTCAGATGGATCGGATGGCCGAAATCTCCCCAAAGATGAATGAACACGATCAAAACTAATGGGGACCTCAATCCAACGGCGGAGATGCCTCCTGGAAGAACGGCGAAGAACTCACCTCCGGTGAGCTTCGACCGACTGCTACAAGCGCTTGGGACGTCCTCCGGAGCTTCTCGGATGAGGGAAATGATGTCGGTGCCTATCTGCAGCAGTGGTGATGCTCTGATGAGGTTGGGAACGTCTGGAGTGCCCTGAGGACCTGGAGCGGTTGTGCTTTGATGTTAGGACCTCCAGATGAGGCCTCTTTGGGCTCTAGATCTGCACAGAAAGGCTACTATGTTGAGGGCAAAATACATCGACCCATTAGTGCGTGCGATGGATGAAACATGAGGCGGGGCGTAGCCCTCCGGCGAAGCGGCGACGTAGGAGGGCTTACCTCATGTTCCTGGGCGAATCAGGGTGAACTGAGGGGCATAGAAGATGGAGAGAAGTTTGATAGAGGTTCTATGATCATCGAGATTGCAAATGGGTGCTTTGAACACGGGGAACAGAGTGATGAACGCGAGTTGACCCAAAATGCGAAAATCGTGAATCAAAGGTGAACAAGGGAGAATCGAAGTTACCTGGTGAATGAGATCGTCTAGGCTGAAGGAAGGGGACCTTTGTGGGTCTTCGCCTCAATGGATTGACGCGTCCAGAGGCTAGAGCTCACCTCGCGGTGGAGCACGGCGAGAAGTTTGCCGGTCCTAAGGCTATAGGACTCGAACCCTCTCTTCAACGCCCTCAGACGCACGCTGTCACTCGTGGGTGGAGGTGGAGGTCACTGGAGACGAGGGAGAGACCAAAGATGCGGGAGAAGGTGCAACTCCAGTGGATTTTATACCTTGCAGAGTCCGAGAAGTGTGGAACGTAGGCACGCGAACCGAAGAGCGGATCCCTAATGGAATCATCGGGCGTGTGTCCAGGATCATCTCTCGATAATCGGAGCGCGAATCGGTATGGAATGGTGGTCGGATCGGTTTAGGAAAATAGGAGATATTCAAATGGAAATCGGATCTGGGAGGAGAAAGGTCCAGGGGGAACAGTTGACCGGGGTCAACAGTCCTCCCTGGACCAATCAAAAAAGGATAAATTAAAATAATTCATAATTCAATTAAAAATAACAAACGAATTTATTTTAAAAAGTTTATAAAACAAAAAATATTGATTATTTTTCAAACTATTTTTTTGTGATTTTTAATTATTTTTATGAAAAACAAATTATGTTATATACATTATATTACATTATATACATGTATAAAATACCTAAGTATTTTATGTAATTATTTTTATTTTCTTATTTTTGTATAAAATCCCAATTTTATATTTTATTTATTTACAATATATTATTTGGAATATAAAATAATGTTTATTTTATTTTTATTAATTATTTGCAAGTGTATAATAAATAGGTATATGATACATATGTACATGTACTATGTACAAGGTGATAGAGAGAAATTTATTTTTAGTTTTATTTTTCTAATTTTTATTTTTTTTAGGAATATATACAATGGGATAAAAATACCTTTTTATTTCTATTTTTATGAAAATAATATATCTATACACACACACACAAGTGGGGAATATGTTCAATGTAGAGTGGCCCCATCTCACTCTACTTATTTTATTTGGCGATCAGGTCCATTCTGGACCATCTCTTGGGTTCAGGTCACTCAATATTTATTCTAAATATTTCCCTCTTTTTCTTTTATCATTTATTCTTTATTTTTGCACAATACATGCTAATCATTGAATCTTAACACATGCATGCTTATTGGTAACTTATTTTATTTACAACTATATACATGATGTTTTGCCAGGATATTTAGCTAAAATAAAAGAACAAAGAGTGACGAACAGGGATTCATCACCCCCTATACTTTACTTTTGCTAGTCCCATAGCAAACACTTATTTGAAAAAGAAGTGAAAAGAAAAAGAAAAAGAAGGGAAACCAAGGTTGATTATTAAATTTCCTTCTTTAATTTGAAGTATGGAGCTCAGTCAGACCCTTGGATTATTAGTTTGTCGGAACCTTATTTGGACTTAAGTTTAAAAATCAACAGCCTGTAAGTTCCACCAATCTGTGGTCAAGACCCCTCAATAATCCATATGAGAACAAGTCTACATACACAAACTCTAATGACCATGAATCTTTCCTTGTACAGTGTAAGTGCTATGTAGCTCCCCACCTCAGAAATGACAAAGTAACAACCCCCCTTAACAAGGTAACTCTAATGCCCCAGTCTGGAAGCTCTTTCCTCGAGAAGCAGGGTATTCCCTTCTAAGTATAACTTCAACTGACTCAAGAAGAGGAAGAAGAAGAGAATGGACCATGACCAGTGTAGCCACGTATCCTTGGGAGCCCAACCAGTGTAGCTAAGTCTCCCACTGCAAGCTTCATGAGAACAGAGTGTGTAACATAAGATTTTCTTTATTTGGCTATATACACTTCGGTGAGTATTTCATTTTCAATCAGGCCCACCACTTTTTTGGAGTTTTTCTTTCCTTGCAATTTTTTTTGATGTGCATATGTACAACATATCTACATGGTGCAACATATATACATAAGGAGTTTTTCCTCTTGAGCCAGTAGACTATCCCTCTTTTGAAGCTTTATTGCAACCCACAACTCCTGTCTTTAGACTTCCATACCACCAGACCAAGTTGAGACGCATCCTTCACTATAATAAGAGAGGTTCCGCCAAGAAGTACTACCCTCATATGCTAACCCGAGCCAAAGGAAACTGACTCCTAACCACCTCATCCGTGGAGAGCTATGTGTAATGTGGTGGTGCAAGTAAAGCCATTGTCTATGAGAGTCATGTGTGCGTGGACTCAAAGAATTAAGTACCCAATGGACCTGAAAAGTCTTAACCCTAAGACCTATATGGTTCCTCTTAGAATTAGGTGGATTAAGATCTTAACCAAGCTCTATTTTTCAATTTAGTTTCAGGCCAATTTAAATGTCAACTATGATTCTGAAAAACTGTACAAATATATACAAAAATCTTTTTATGCAAGTTTTTTTGGAAGATGTGCAAAATTTTTGAAAAATGTTTGAATGAATGAATGCATGAAGTTTTGCAAAATATTTACAAACATTTACACAAGGATTTTTGAAAACTTTTTACAAAAATTTGTACCATATACATAATCTTGGTATCAAATATATTTACAAACTCTTTACACAAAATGTTTTTACAAACATTTGTACAAAAATAATATTTATAAGTAGCTATGTATGTGCAATAATATGTACAAGGAAAAATTTAAAATTTTTATCGATTTTGGATAAAAGAATTGTAGCCATTTTATTTATTAACACACTCACACAAAGTACGAGTTATGGCTAAAGTATATATGAAATATATATGACGCCTATTTTTAGCACGAACGATGTCCTCAGAATGGATCGAGAGCGACGAAGAAGACATAACTCGTGCTTAGTATAGAGAAGTGGAAACGAATGGTATACTACAACAACGAATCAAAGAATAGAATGAAGTGCTCTCGGTGTTTCCCCCTATACTTAGGATTATGTAATCCTAAGTATAGCAGACTGTACACAAAGGGAAATCCGTGCGGAAGAATGTACAGGGTCTACCTCCCCTATACTTAGGGCGAAAAGATCCCAAAGTATAGGCAACAAAACAGAGGTAAGAAGAATCAAAAGAATACTCAAGAGTCCAACACCCCCTATACTTAGGGTAAAGTACACCCTAAGTATAGCATAATCATAGGATGAAGATGGGGTGCAGGATTAAAGAATGGAATGATATGGACATCTGGATCTATGCAAGGCGAAAGACAGTGATAACCAGGCATGAGATGCACTAGATGTGAATCAATGACCACATCTCATGCAAAATGAATAGGGGCGACGTCAGCGACCAGTGGCTCATGATCTAGATATGGTTTGAGCCGCTGCCCGTTAATACGAAAGTTAGATTCAGATGACATTTCAGATATGTCAATACTCCCATTGTCATGTAACTTTCGGACCAGGTATGGTCCCTTCCACTTTCTCTGCAACTACCGTGGAAATAATCTAAGCCTGGAATCAAACAACCATACTCTCTGATCTGGCTCAAACTGCTTGTGGGTGATATGAGAATCATGCCACTCCTTCACTAGCTCCTTGTAATGTAGGCTGCTCGAAAAGGCTTCATGTCTAAGCTCCTCCAGGGCTGCCAATTCTGCCCTCCTATGGTCTGATATACTCACTGGATCCAAAAGTATCTCTGTGACAACCCAAAGTGACATGTGCCTAATCTCAACAAGTAAATGGCAGGGCTTGCCATAAACGAGGCGAAAAGGAGATGTGCCCAAAGGTGTCTTCAAGGACGTCCGATTTGCCCTCAAGGCCGAGTCCAAATGCTGTGACCAATCCTTTCAGTCAGGGCGGATGACCTCCTGCAATATAGTCTTGATCTCCCTATTCGACACTTCAACAAGACCATTAGTCTGGGGATGATATGGAGTGGCTACTCGATGGTTAATGCTGAACTCACTAGTAAGGGCCTTTACCTTATTGTGGACGAAATGAGACCCCCCCGTCAGATACCAAAACTCGAGGTACCCCGAACCGTGAAATGATGTTCTTCCTCAAAAATCTGCATACAGTCCTTGCATCTGCGGTTCAAGCGGGGATGGCCTCAACCCAATGACTCACATAATCAACGGCTAACAGAATGTACTCGAATCCTTGTCTCTTAGGGAATGGACCCATGAAATCGATGCCCCATGCGTCAAAAACCTCACAGAAATGAATGGGCTATATCAACATGATATCACGCTGTCCACATGTGCCCATCCTCTGACAGTCAGTACACCTCTTCACGAATTCATCAGAATCCTTGAAGAGGGTAGTCCACCAATGGCCGGATTGGAGCACTTTCTGTGTCGTTCTCCTCCCAGAGTGATGTCCTCCTGCCTCTAGCTTGTGGCAGTAGGTGAGGACGCTATGGTGCTCCTCCTGAGGAATGCATGATCGCCAGACACTATCCCCTCCTACATGGTAAAGGATGGGATCTTCCCAATGGTAAGACTTGGCCTTCGCTAGGAAGGTCTCAAGTCTCTGCATGGGAAAACCTTGTAGAACTTTCTTGGCAACAAGATAGTTCACAATGTCAGCGTACCATGGGAGCGAGGCGATAGCAAGGATCGCCTCATCTGGGAAGGTCTCTATAATAGGATCAATCTGCTCAGAATCCTCAAGATGCTCTAATCGGGAGAGATGATCCGCCACCACATTCTTGAGTCCAGTCTTGTCCTTAATCTCAATATCAAACTTCTAGAGTAGAAGGATCCATCTAGTCAGTCTTGCTTTGGCATCCTTCTTTGCCATGAGGTACCTGATGGTAGTATGATCAATAAAGATAGTCACTCTAGATCCAATGATATATGATATGAACTTATCTAGGGCAAAGACTATGGCTAGCATCTCTTTCTCGGTGACGATGTAGTTCTGCTGTGTGGCATACAATGTACGGCTAGCGTAGTGAATGGCAAAAGGTGCTCCATCCCTCCTATGTCTCAGCACGGCCCCCACGGCAAAATCGGAGGCATCCATCATGATCTCGAATGGGAGAGACCAGTCAGGCAGCTGGAGGACAGGAGCCTCAACAACTAGACTCTTGAGAGTCTCAAATGACGCAAGACACTTATCGTCTACAATGAACTCGGTGTCTTTGGTCAGCAAATCAGTCAACGATCGGGAAATCCTACTGAAATCATGAATGAATCATCGGTAGAAACCGACGTGACCCAGAAAAGACCATAACTGTTGCAAGTTGGACGGTGGATTGAGTTTTCTAATGATATCCACCTTGGCTGGATCAACCTCCATGCCCCTGTTGGAGATGATATGATCATGCACCAGCCCTTGAGTCACCATGAAGTGACTCTTCTCCCAAGATAACACAAGATGGACCTCAATGCATCACTGAAGGATGTGGTTTAGGCACTCAAGACAAGAATCAAACCCATCACCATAGACCAAAAAGTCATCCATGAAGACCTCTAAGAAATCACCCACCATGTTCGAAAAGATGGACAACATGCACCTTTGGAATGTTGTTGGGGTGTTACACAAACCAAAGGGCATCCGTCTGAAAGCATATGTCCCAAAGGGATAGGTGAATGTGGCCTTGTCCTGGTCTTTGGGCGCAATGTCCACCTGATTGTATCTGAAGTACCCGTCAAGAAAGCAGTAGTGACTCTTCCCAGCTAGCCTCTCTATAATCTGATCAATAAAAGGTAGCGGGAAATGATCCTTCTTGGTGGCCTAACTCAATCGTCTGTAGTCCACACAGACCCTCCAAGAAGTGGGTACCTGGGTAGCGATCTCCTCTCCAGACTCACTCACAACTGTAGTGATGCTCGTCTTCTTGGGCACCACATGTAATGGACTGACCCACTTGGAGTCAGAGGTGGGGTAGATAAAATCAACGCTCCACCATTTTGAGATCTCTTTCATGACAACCTCTTGAAGATTCGGGTTCAGCCGCTGTTGTAACTCACACGACGGCTTGGCATCCTCTTCGAGATAGATTTGATGGGACACATGGATGGACATATCCCCTAGAGATCGGCTACGCTCCATCCTATCGCCTTGCGGTTCTTTTCAAGAACCTCCATCAAATGAGATTCTTGCTCTCCAGTCACGTCTACTGAGATAATGACTGGGTACATCTCATGCTCGCCTGCAAGGAACCTATACTTCAGCGACTGCAGCAAGGTCTTCTGCTCTGGACAACTGAGAGCCGGTGGATCTGGTCTCTGAAAGGTCTAAGTGAACGCAACAAAATCTGCATGGGAGAACTCTCGCTGAACATGAAAATCTGGTGAAGACTGCTCTGCTGGTGTGTCTTGATGACACGCCCGAGCGACTAAGGTAAAGAGGTATCTCAGGTCGTTGTGATCTCAACCACTCGGACGACTATGTCAATCAAAAAAATCAAGACCACCAATATAAAAATCAAGCAAGCAAGTCAAATAACGATCTCGTTATTTTATTTTACCTGGTATAGCTACCAGGGTCGAATACAAGTAGCACGATATGGTAAACCTATGAAGTAGTCGGACATCCAAAAATAACTATTTTTGGTGGATTTTATGTTTTTTAATTTTTTTTGGAATTTTTAATATTAGGAAAAAGGATAAAAACACTCACAAGTCAAAAACACAAAATTATTTAAAACCTCAAAAATACTCAGAAAATTCAAATATTTTTTTTGGATTTTGGGAATATTCATATGTTTTTAATATTTTTCTTGGATTTTTCTGATTTTTAATTAACTTTATAAAAATGAAACAAGGCTGGAAATACAAAATAGTGTACAACTAGAATCTAAAGACACTTTTAAAATACCTAAAGTTCCTATAAAATTAGAGTAACAATTTTATTATAAACTAAAGATAAAACTCTAACTACAGAGGAAATGCAATTTTTTGAATTTTTGTGATTTTTTTAATGATTTTTCTAAGTTTTTCATTGTTTTTTAATTTTTGTGGTTTTTATAAATCCAAATGCAATGAAAATTGGAAAGAAGTGAAAACAGAACAAAACAAACAATCACTAATTTGTTTGTATTTTTAAGAGGGCTTTTAATATTTTTAGTTGATTTTTAAAACTAGACAGAAGCAATTTTTAAGGTTTTTGAATTTTTAAAATTACAAATGCGAACAAAATGAGCCCAAAAAGTCATAGAAATTTTTACAATATGGTAGGAGCCATGTTTCCAAATTTCATGAAATTTGGACGAGATTTGCTATTTATTAAAAACCAATCAAAGAGACACAGCACACCGGGACCAATATGCAATTATGGAAAAGTATCCAGCCAAACAGTAACACGTGGAAAGAGTATAGGGTTGAATATGCAAAAAGCCTAGATCCGGACGAGGGCAGTACGTGAAACAGACAAGCAGGGGGTATAAGTACAATTCTTATTTATAAAACTTCATTTTATAACAACAATAAAATCCAGGTAGGAACATGCAAATAACCCATAAGGCATGTGACAGACCACGTGAAGCTCAAATAGAGGGACTAAAGTACAAATTCTGAAAGTATAAGGTCCTAAGTGCAAATTATCCAAATTAAACACTACGGCTAAAATATATTTACAGGACTAACGTAGAAATGTAAACAGATAGGAGGCCTAAGTGCAGATTACCCTTCTTATTACAGATCCAACGGACGAGGATTCTTTATTTATGATCGGGCGGCTCAGAGCTTCTGATAACCCTTCTACGATGGACGTATGAGATTTGATCCTCAGATGCATCCTACGGATGAGACACCTCGGATGATGCACGATCACGCTCAGAACTGGAGAGGGGGTCTCGATCCGACGGCGGAGGAGTCACCTGGAAGAGCGGCAAAGAACTCACTGCCAGAGAACTTCGACCAGCCGATAAGGGCGATAGGGACGTCCTCCGAAGCTGATATGATGGGGAAAAGGAAGATGGTGATGATCCACATCTGCTGCGATGTTCCGATGAGGCCGGGCACTTTTGGAATGTCCCAGCAATGCGAGGGACCTGGAGCAGTTGTGCTCTAAAATCCGAACCTCCAGATGAGGTTCTGGTACGCTCTAACCTGCACAGGCAAACCACAAGGTCGAGGACAAAATGCCTCGACCCATCAAAGCATGAAATGGGTGGCTGGCGCATCATGGTGTGACCCTCCGATGAAGCGACGGAGGAGGAGGGTCCGAACCCCGTTCCTGGATGAATCGGGTTGGGTGGATGGGTGTAGAAGATGGGGCAAAGTCTTGTGGAGGTGGTTGGGTCGTCGGGACAACGAAAGGATGGTCGGACAATGGCGAACGGAGCTGAAGAACTAAGGTTGTGAATAAACGAAAATGCGAGAGCCCCTAAATAGTGGTCTGACAAATCAGACTCACTGTCGGTGAGGCGACTACTCAAGCCTCCCCGTTTGTCAACAATTAACCCACACAATTAATCAAACAATCAAGAGCAAGGATTAAAATTTATTATACCCTACTACAAATGTACAATGGCAAGCAAGTAGGGGTCGATCACAGGAAGCAAGGGTGTAGAGTGTAGACAAAAAGTCAACGTGTATGTCTAATGAACTACTCAGCAAATATGGAATTTTTTGTGGGTTTTTGATTTTATATTTTTTATTTAATTTTTAAGTTTTATTTTTTTTGTATTTTGGTTTTCTTTTTACTGATTTTGTATTTTTCTTTTTATATTTTATATTTTTTCTTTTTTTTCAATGTAGGAATATATTTACAATATAGGGAAAGAAAGGATAATATATTTATAAAAATAGGTCAAAATGCTCAAAAATAAGGAAATAAAATATTTTTGGTCTTTTTATATTTTTAAGATGTTTTTGTGATTTTTGTGGAATTTTCAGAATGTTTTTGGTATTTTTTTAAAAGTCAGAATAAAGAAAAACAGGTTCTGGCCGAAATCAAAATGGGAAGGAAAAATATCAAACAATATCAAAACTTTCCCAAATTAATTTTAAAATACTGATAATAAACTGGGTAACCTACAGGACCTGAGTTTTCATTTTTCTGAATTTTCTATGATTTTTTAGATTTTATGAAGTTTTTAGAGTATTTTAATTTTTAAAGGTTTTTACTTTGAAATTTTTAGTGGTTTTTGGATTGAAACTAATAGATAATGAAACACACAAAATATATTTTTTTGGAATTTTCAAAACGTTTTTATTTTTTATGTATTTTTTAATGCAAACAGTAGGAAAAATGCATGTTTTTGATTTTTAAAAAAAATATGAAAATGCAATAAAAATGCAATGCAAAAATAGGGCGTGGTGCAGCAAGTATACAGGAGCCTAAAATATTTTTTTGAGAATTTTTCGAGTTAGAATGATGCACTAATTAAATAAAACAAGCACACAAAAATTACACAGCTTGGCAAGGGTATATACGCAAATACACAAACATCCAAGGGCACAGTTGCAATTTTCCAACAAAATGTATAACTGAATATAAAACTTAATGGACCAATTGTCAAAGTTAAAACCAGCAGGGGCACCCTTGCAAAAACACCAACCGCACGTGCACATGCACGCGC
Source organism: Ottelia alismoides (assembly GCA_037367405.1). NCBI lineage: Eukaryota > Viridiplantae > Streptophyta > Magnoliopsida > Alismatales > Hydrocharitaceae > Ottelia > Ottelia alismoides. Next base: position 52,708 of record JAZKJV010002156.1, read on the forward strand.
GCCTGGCCCGGGGTACGGATGCAATTAACTAAAAGTCTGACGGCACAGTTGCGAAATGTTCAGAAAGTTTAACACGTTACAACAATATTTAAGTACTAACAAGCAATAAACGAAGCAGCGGACCCTTAGATGCAAAATAGCTAAGCGCACGTGCTCACACACGTGCACCTCGCTGGCAAGGACGAGATCGCGAATGCTAAAAGTCTAGGGTGGAGAAATGCAAATATTACACAAAGTTAATAACTACAGAGGAATGATTAAGTGTCATTTATTAAATTCAAAGAAGTCGTCGGGTGTGAAAAGCAAAATACATAGGCGAAAGGCGCGATCCGACGGCGAGGGAGCTTCCACTTATCCACGTGGCAGCACCTCCTGCTCAGATGACGCTTCGCATTCACGGCCCCGATTAGATCTCAGGCATGAGATCAATAGCTACGGAGGGGCGAATCCAAGGTTCTGGTGCGACCTGGGGGCTGTTCTTGATCCAACGGGGAAGAAGCCCCTTCGACGAACAGGGAAGAACACTCGAGATGCTAAATTCCCCGGCGTCGATCGGCTTCCTCCGTTGCTCTGTAGAGTGACAAAAATGCCCCGGGAATGCTCCTGCTAGTGTCCTGACGATGTTGGAGGCCGCGGGAGGCGCCAAGGCGGCAAGGCGCGCTCACACGGGGGTGGCGGAGCTGAGGTGCAAGTGAACCTCCGACGAGCGTCAAAACTTGGCTCCCAGACGATGATAAGGCTCGGGGACCTGCAGAAACGAGTTACAATAGTCGCGGGCAAGTGCTGCGGACTCTCCAGAGGGAAAAGAGAAGGGCATGGTGACGTGGATGAAGTTTCGTCGACGACCGATAACTGGGACGCACGACCACGACGACAACCAGCGATTTCGTGACGATCAGATGATGGATAGAAGATAGCAAGGCTCGAAGAGTCTACCTACCTATTCTAAAGCAAAAGAGAAAGGTCGAGAGAGGGAAAAGAGACCTCAACAAATTGCACGGGGGTGGAACTTCGGTGACCACTTCGGCAAGAGGATTCGACTCAATTCAACGCCGCCTTGGTCCAACGAGAAGCCCGACGTGCTCCTGTTGTCACTAGGAGTAACTTCAAGGGCTTAGGTTAGGGTTTTGGTGGTGGAAGAGTGATAAAAATGAGAAGGGAGGTCGGGGGTTTCATTTTGTAGGGTTTGACTGCCGAGTGGAGAGGGTGTGTAGATTGAGGGATACGAGGTGCGTCAGTGATCCACCAAGGCAATCCTTGAGCGTATATCATCGATGCAAGGGGAAGAGATGTCAAGAAGACACCATCACCAAAGGGTGAAAGAGATGTCCTCGAAAAATGGATGAAAATGGGACAAAACCTATCTCTGACACAGGCTAGGAGGAAGGTCATGCTGTTGACCTCGATCAACGAGCCCGACCACCTGGTTGGTCCACGTGGACCAACCAGGAAAAACCTCTTGGAAATGCCTTAAAAATTAATTTAAAAATAAAAATGATTTATTTCATTTTTGGTTATTTAACAAAAAATGTTTATTATTTTATTTAGTAATTTATGGTAATTTTTAATTATTTTTATGAGGTGTATTAATTACGAGTTTCCGTTTATACCCTTTATAGGTATATTATCTATATATTTAAGTATTTTATTTTTATTTTGTGATTTTCATTTCTTTATTCATGTGTAATTATTTTATAAAATTATAGCATACCTTTATACACTTAATTATATTTTTATTTTATTTTTCTGATATATTGTATACACTTAATAAAATAAAGATATATAATGTACACGTATAAGTATAGGCATTATACCTATGTATAGTATATGTATTTTATTTTGAGTTTTATTTAGGTTTTTGTTCTGGTTTTAATGTACATATATATTATAAGTAATATTTACATAATTATAAAAATACAAAATTATAAAAATAATGGATAAGGAATAAAATGAATATTTTAATCTATACAAGTATACAAGCAGGGTCCAAAACTCAACTTTGCAAACCGTAACTCCGAAAAATACGAAACCACCTCCATTAAATAGATTATTTTATGATATATACAATTAAAGATGAGTTTGGTACATTTCAAGTTTTTATTTGCAAGATATAGGTCTGGGAAGTTGGAGTTTTGGAATCTTATTCAGATCATAACCATTTATCTATACATTATTTTTCAGTGAAATCAATTTTGTATTTTTATTTATTAAATTATCTACAACTTTCATGTACAAAGTTTCTTTATTTGAGGTATAAAAATGGAACCAAAAAAAAGGTCCCAAAATGAATAAAGAATAAAGGTATTTTTATTGAGTTTTGACCCTTATCTCCCCCTACTTTATTCCTTGTCGACCTATTCATCAAGATGCCTAGGTCTCGGGGTTTCGGGTCATAAAATATTTACAATATTTTATTCTTTTTCTTTTCTTTTATTTATTTTATAATTTTGGCTTTAATTACAGTATTTTATACACTATTTACATGTACATGCATGAATGCTAAGATGCTCTAGTTAAGGGTTTTTACACGCATTTGCTAGGGTTTTTGATGCCAAAATGATAGAATAAAGATGATGAAAAGTGGCTTCATCAGGTTGACCAAGACCTAAAAACTCGAATCTAATGCGGCTAAAACTAAAAAGAAGCTACCTGATGGACGAAATCGTCTGTGTTGGAGGTCAGGGATCTCCAGGGGTCATTGCCTCGATAGAGCGACGAGTCTAGAGGCTGAGCTCACCTAGCGGCAGAGCACGATGGAGTGTACACCGGATCTAGGGCTACGACGCTCGAAACCTCGTTGCAACACTCTCTATCGCAAGCTGTCACTCATACAAAGAGATGGAGGTCCTCCGAGACGAGGGTGTGGCCAAAGATAATGAAGAAGATGCGTCTCCCCAAGATTTTATACTTTACAGGGTTCGCGAAAGGTGGAGCTTGGGCACGCAGATCGAGGGACGGATCCCTAGAGGATTCGTCAGGCGTGGATCGCGTATCATCCCTCGATAATCGAGGCTGCGGAGTGGTGAAGATGGAGGTCGGATCAATTCGGGAAAATTTTGAGAAAGTCAGGCAAAAAAACAGATCCGGGCGAAGACTGGTCCATGGGAGACAGTTGACCGAGGTCAACGTTCTCTCGTGGACCAATCAGAAATCAGTAGGGTCAAAATTATTTGTAAAATAATTTAAAAATAGAAAACGATTTTATTTTAAAATATGTTCAACATAAAAAATGTTTATTATTTTTCAAATTATTTTTTTGTGATTTTTATTTATTTTTTTAAAAAATAAATTAAGGTACATACATTATATTACATTATATACATGTATAAAATATTTATTTATTTTAATTTTTATTTTTATTTTGTTTATTTCTATATAAATACCCCAATTTTATATTTTATTTATTTAGAAAATAAAATTTGGAGTATAAAATAATTTTTATTTTATTTTTGTTGTTTATTTACATGTGTTAAATAAATAGGTATATGTTACATATATACATGTAATATGTACAAGGTGAGGGAGAGGGATTATTTTATTTTTATTCTTATTTTTTTTCTAATTTTTGTTTTATTTTTAGGAATATATACAATTTAATATAAACAAATTTTAATTTTTATTTTGTGAAAATAAAATATTTATATACATAGAAGGAATATGTACAAGGTTGAGTGGCCCTATCTCTCTCTACTTATTTTATTTGGCGATCAAGCCCATGTTGGGCCTTCTTTTGGGATTAGGTCACTCAATATTTATTCTAAATATTTCCCTCTTTATCTTTTATTCTTTAATCTTTTATTTTTGCACAAATACATGCTAATTATTGATATTTACAAATGCAAGCTTATTTGTAACTTATTATATTTACAACTATGTATATGGTGTTTTGCCAAATTATTTAGCTAAAATAAAAGAATAAAGTGTGATGAATAGGGATTCATCACCCCCTATACTTTACTTTTGCTAGTCCCTTAGCAAAAACTTATTTGAAAAAGAAGCGGAAAAGAGGAAGAAAAAGAAAAAGAAGGGGAATCACGGTTGATTATTAAACTTGTTTTTATTAAATTGAAGTATGGAGTTCAGTCAGGCCTTTAGATTATTAATTTGTCGGAACCTTACTAGGACTTAAGCTTCAAACTCAACAGACTCTAAGTTCCACCAATCTATGGTCAAGACTCCTCAATAATCCAAATCAGAACAAGTCTACATACACAAACTCTAATGACCATGAATCATTCCTTGTATTGTGTAAGTGATATGTAGCTCCCCTCCTCAGAAATGACAAAGCGACAACCCCCCTTAACAAGGTAACTCTAATGCCCTAGTCTGGCCGCTCTTTCCTCGAGGAGCGGGGTATTCCCTTCTAAGTTCAAGTTCAATCGGCTAAAGAAGAGGGGGAAGAAGAGAATGGACCATGACCAGTGTAGCCATGTATCCTTGGGAGCCCAACCAGTGTAGCTAAGTCTCCCGCTGCAAGCTTCATGAGATGATCATGTGTAACATAAGCTTTTGCTTTATTTGGCTATATACACTTCGGTGAGTATTTCATTTTCTATCAGACCCACCACTTTTTTGGAGTTTTTCTTTCTTTGCAATTTTTTTGATGTGCATATGTACAACATATCTACATGGTGCAACATATATACATAAGGAGTTTTTCCTCTTGAGCCAGTAGACTATCCCTCTTTTGAAGCTTTATTGCAACCCACAACTCTTGTCTTTAGACTTCCATACCACCAGACCAAGTTGAGACGCATCCTTCACTATAATAAGAAGAGAGGTTCCGCCAAGAAGTACTACCCTCATATGCTACCCCAAGCCAAAGGAAACTGCCTCCTCACCACCTTATCCGTGGAGAGCTATGTGTAATGTGCTGGTGTAAGTCAAGCTATTGTCTCTGAGAGTCATGAATGCATTGTTAAGTGTTCTACTTAAGCTCATCAAGATGACATATGATCATAGCCTAGTGGATTCAAAGAATTAAGTTCCAAATGGACCTGAAAAGTCTTAACCCTAAGCCCTATAAGGTTCCTCTTAGAATTAGGTGGATTATGTTGCGACCCCGATTCCGGGCCATCGGATCCTCCCATAACCGGATCTGGTTACTCGACAATAACTCATTCAACAATCACAACTAATATTCAGAACAGATTGCAAATAAAAATACTCAGAAGAAAAGTATTTCAACACTTTTCCATTCACAAAATAAAGTTCAGATGATACGATGTCCCACTATAATCGTTTACATGTACATCAGCTTGAAAGGAAAATATACAAAAGATTACTAACTACCTTAAAGAGTAAAGCTACTGTGGCTGGCTGGATGTCTAGTATGTAAGCTGGATTAATTTTTAAAGTCCTTGCGATGGCTCACCGACACCTGTTGGGTTTTCCATAAATCATAGGATAAAAATTAGCGAATGCTAAGTAACAAAGAAGAGAAAAGCAAACAAATTATGTATTTCGTAATACTTGTTATCACAGAAGGTTTCATTTCTTCTTGTTAATTTAAGTCCTATTCCTTTCTATTCCACGTTAGGGATTAGTCCAGGGGAATTACCTCACCACTATAAGGACTCCGAAGCTGTGGACATTTCGGGATTGGAGTTTGCGTTGATCTTGGTAAGCTTATGCCGTCGCACGTCGCCTCAACTGATACTCCAATACTACCCTGACAATTTCCTTTTCTTTTATTAAACAGGGTCTCAAACCCTGGGCCTAGAAAACAAAGGAGCACATCGTTCTCGAGGACCCGGTTGCTTAAAACCTCAGGCTAACATTTAATCATATAACCTAGCGGCTTTAAATACATATTATCATGACCCGGCCTCTATTGAACCACCCGTTCCTCCACATGGCACGACCGCATCTTCCGTCGTTCAATCCAAAGATATTGGCTCCCGGTACCACGCATTGCAAAACATTCGTTTCGTGCACACTTAACATAACAGGGCAACCGTGTACCACCTAGGTAGGGAAACGCCAATACGGGGTTCCTTCCGACAAACCTACAGGTTGCATGCCCGACCTGTAGTTCTACTCCCAGTCATCCTTAACGTGACACACGATCCTTTTTAGGATCTTACTCAAGCCACATCAATTCCCATGATGTATTTTTTTCATTAAATCATCGATTTGCATAATTAGCAATATTTAGTATAGACTCAAATATATATTATTCATATGCATATATATTTGTATTTATGGCTATTTTACTCCCAAACCCTAACATTCAAAGCCACCGCATCAATTTGATGCTTAAACCTTATTTTAGTGGAAATCACAAAGCAGCTTTTCAGACTTTTTCAAAAATAGCCAAAATTAGGGTTCTTCATAGAAAAGAAAATAAAATCAAGAATTTCAATAATCTCGTATCAAAACCCAACAACAAAAAGAAGGATTTCGTTACCTAATTGAGCTCTCTCTCGTGTATGCAAGGATTTATCGTGGTTCGTTTTTAGAAAGGCTATTTTAAGGCTCCTGAAAAGATCGAATTTCATTTTCGTATCAAAACGCTAAGAACGTGTCAAGAACATGAAGAACGAACGAAGAACGCGAAGAACACAAAGAACGCCAAGAAAATATTTTCTCTTATAATTTCGGCATAGTTTCTCCTTATATCGGGACATATTTCTCGGAAAATTTCGACAGAGTTTCCCTTATATCGGGACATAGTTCTCGGAAAATTTCGGCAGAGTTTCCCTTTATATCGGGACATATTTCAAAATAAAAATGAAAAGAGTTTCCTCTATAAAATCAATCGAGAGGAAAATAACAACGAAACTGAAAGAATATACTCAAACACAAGAGATGAAGAATTGGTAGACACCACGCATCTTAGGTGAGTGAATGCGTGACGAATCACAGGGTCACTGACGTGCATAGCCGTCCGCACCTAAGTAGGGTATTACACAGATTTATCCATCAAAATAATTATAAAAGCATAATAGAAAGAATAGAAATATAAATGATGGAGAATCGGTAGACACCACGCGTCTTAGATGAGTGAACGTGTGACGAATCACAGGGTCACTGACGTGCATAGCCGCCCGCACCTAAGCAGGGTGTTACACAAATTTCTCCTCGAACCACAACAGGAAAACAAATCGGAAAGAAAGATGAATCAAACAAACTTGGAAGAACAAGAGGATGAATTGAAAACCTAGCTTACGAAGCAAACTAAGAGAGGATCATACCTTTCTCCTCCTCGTTCTCCCGGCAGCGCTTCGCTAGCGCTCCTTCCTCGCCTCCCACTCCTCCTCCCGACCTCTCGACCCTAGCCCTTAGGGTGGTGGTGGTAGTGGAAGTAGTAGATAATGAATGGGTAGGGGGGTCTATTTATAGGCCCCAGAAAATCACTAACCATGATTAGAAAACCATGGTTTAGACCTTAACCATGGTTTAGCGGCCCATGGTTTTGGCCCATGGTTTTAGCCAAAACTTATCCAAACTGGGGATTAAGTTAGAACATTCTAAAGGATTCTAGATTCGCTAATGACGCTTAATTAACACTAATCGTGATTAACTTTCACTAATCATGATTTAACTTTTGCGGTTTGCGCTTATCTTTTGCTAACTATTGATTAGTGTTTGCTAATGATCATTAGCAGGTTTTACTCCTTCATTAGTTTCCTTAATCATGTTTAATTAGTCTTAATGACAGTCATTATGGGTTAATGACATCTTAGCCTTCCTTGCTTCTCTTTCTTCCGAAAATCATAACAATTCGAAACGAAGTCCGATTCACACGAAACAAATTTCGTTGGTTTTCTCTTGACGAGCCAGATCTTATTATATAGGATCGGAGATATGCCAAGTTCAAGGCTTTACAGATTAAGGTCTTAACCAAGCTCCATTTTCCAATTTAGTTCCAGGTTAGTTTAAATGCCAATCATGATTCAGAAAAACTGTACAAATATATACAAAAATGTTTTTATGCAAATTTTTGGAAATGTGCAAAAGTTTTGAAAAATATTTGAATATCTGCATGCATGGAGTTTTGCAAAATATTTACACAAGGGTTTTTGCAAACTTTTGTTTTTCAAACATTTTCCAAATATTTTGTACTATATACATAATTTTAATATCAAAATATTTACAAACTCTGTACACAAAATTATTTTTACAAACATTTGTACAAAAATAATTTTTATAAATATCTATGTATGTGCAATAAAGAAATTTATGTACAAGGAAAATTTTTAAATTTTTATGGTTTTTGGATAGTCATTTTATTTATTAACACACTCACACAAAGTACGAGTTATGGATAAAGTATATATGAAAAATATATACGACACCCCCCTATACTTAGCTCGAACGATGTCCTCGGCGTAAATCAAGAGAGATGAAGAAGACATAACTCGTGTTTAGTATAGGGAAGTGAAAAGGAATAGTATACTACAAGTACAAATCAAAGAATAGAATGAAGAGGACTCGGTGTTTCCCCCTATACTTAGGATCAAGTAATCCTAGGTATAGCAAGTTGTACATGAAGGGAAATCCGAGTGGAAGAATGTACAGGGTCTACCTCCCCTATACTTAGGGTAAAATAACCCTAAGTATAGGCAACAAAATAGTGGTAGAAAGAGAAGAATAAAAATATACACAAGATAGAAGGAACGACACCACTCCCCCTATACTTAGGGTGAAGGCTCCCTAAGTATAGGCAACAACAGGAGTAATGAAACAGAACGAGAATGAGCAACTCGGTGTCTACATCCCCTATATTGAGAATAAAGTAAATCCTAAGTGTAGCAAAGATAATCCTAAGTGAGACTTGGGGTGTAAAACAAAACAGAAGAGACAAGGATCAAATGACGAAACACGTATATACAAAGTAGACAATGTTGAGGTGCCTCTCAACAAGCGCTAGGTTTTACGCCCCTAGCTGGGCTCAAAGGATAGGATAATGCGGTATCAAGATTCAAGACAACATTTGTGAGGAGAATGTCGTATTGTCGTTGTAGTCTCGGTATGAGAACTACAACGAGGTCAACAGTATAAACAATGACACCCAAATAAGAAATCAGGCGGGTGTCTGCTACCGGGCAAAGATATGAGAGAATGAAATCGGGCTCCGGTAGCGCAAAAGAACTCATCGGCTCAAGGCCAGAATAGAATGGAAGGGTGAAGCCGAAGAGATCGAACGTGGAGAAAGAAGGATCAGTCATGGAATCCTCCACGTCAATCATTGTCTCAAAAATGTATGAAAAGTCAAGATCAAGAGACTCCCTAGGAAAACTGATATCCGATGGACATAATGGAGAAAAATCAACAACATCATCGAATATCTCAAAGATCGGCTCATCCTCGTGAGGGTCCTCGAGGTGAGATAACTCAGACTCAGAAAGATAAGAAATATCAAAAGACTCGGTTTCGTGTTCCGACAGATCGGATACACTCTCAGAAAGTGAAACAGAGTATGCAGTGTATGAGGCATCCTCCTGCAGATAACCCTAGGGGAGTAATGGAAAATCATCAGTGAAGAAAGAGGACTCATAATCAAACTGGAAATCTGCGCCACTGTCAAGCACCCACTCCTCGCACCAAAATGCCTCATCAGCTGTAAATGGCCTCTGAACAATCTGGAAGTAGGAAAAGGTACTGGTCAACAACGCAAAAGTTGTAAAAGTGTCCGAAACTGATCCTCGAGCTGCGTCAATGTTGGCTGTCATATGGTCCTCATGAAATATATCTATCTTGTCAAACTAGAGGACCAAAGGCTCAAGTACAGGACAATATGTATCTGGCATCTCAAAATGTTGTCCCATATCTAGCTCTAGCTGCTGGGCTGAATCAGGATGTCCATCTGAATCATAGAAGTACCTCTGAAGAGTAGAAGCTGAATGAGCTGAGAATGGAAACTGAAATGGTTGTACAGACAACTGGTGTAGTGTGGGCTCCTCCATCTCTTAGAGTATCAGAAGATCTGATATCCAAGACTCCTCAACTGGAAAGTACGGGGCTGACTCGAACTGTAGCTGGAGGACCAACGGGAACTCGATCAATCTCTGGGTCAGAACATTCATGGTGGCTGTCATCTCATCTCTCGTCTGTACTGTAGCAGAATCCATGTCCTCTAGATGGTATGTAGTAGGTAAATCATCATGAAGTGTAACACACTCAACCGGTACCGCATCACCCTCATGTATTGTCCCAACTAAAGCATCTTGTGAAGGTGTAATGTCTGAAAGTACTCTCGAGATGGTCTGAAGTAAATCCATGTCGGGACTGTGGTGTAAACCACCACACGAGGTAACCACCAGTGTTATCTGATCAACGGTTATCCCCCTCATGGAGATCTCAATAAGGTCGGTCTGTGAAAGTCCATGATCTGGAAATCTCCTCAAGAGGTCAAGAAACCTCAGCCACAAATCATGTAATGGCTCCTAGGGGTCTACTGAAAAATCCGTGAAGAAAGACTGCATAATATCTGCTCTACACTGGGGATAAAATCTCTGCAGAAACTCTGAGCGTAACTCTCCCCACATAGCGAACTTCCTTCCCAATCGTTTGTGCCATCTCATGGCTCTGTCCTGAAGTGAAAATGGGAAGGTCTTCAACATCAGCTCCTCGTAAAGTGATATCTGAATATACCTGGGTCACACAGAACTCCTCAAACTCAAACAGATGAAGATATGTCTCCTCGTGCACTTCCCCTGAAAATTTCGGCAGTCTCTGAATAAACTCCAAATCAAGACTGAAGTGACTGAATGTAGAAGCTGACTGAGCTTCTTGGTTTGTATGTTCATCGATCATCCTGGCGTAGGAGGTATCTATAACTCGCATCTGCGCTCTGTGATCGCTGATGAATCTCCATTTCATCATCTTTATTCTATCATTTTAACCTTAAAAACCCTAGTAAATGTGTGTAAATAGCGTTAATTCATGCATTTTATCATCCATGCATATTTGTGTAAATAGTGTATAAAATGCGGTTTTTAAAGACAAAATTATAGAATAAAGAAAAGAAAAGAAAAAGAATAAAATATTGTAAATATTTTACGATCCAAAACCTCGAGACCTAGGCATCTCGATGACTAGGTCGACAAGGAATAAAGTAGGGGGAGATAAGGGCCAAAATACAATAAAAATACCCTCTATTTAATTCATTCTTTATTCATTTTGGGAACTATTTTTGGTTCCACTTTTTACACCTCTAATAAAGAAACTTTGTACATGAAAGTTGTAGATAATTAAGTATATAAAAAATACAAAATTGATTTCACACAAAAATATTGTACAGATAAAAAGTTATGGTATGAATAAAATTCCGAAATCTCAACTTCCCCAACCTGTATCTCCCAAATAAAAACTCGAAATGCATAAAAATCACCTTTAATTGTATATAATTTTCAATAAGCTATTTAATGAATGTGGTCTCGCATTTTGCGGAGCAACGGTTTGAAAGTTGAGTTTTGGACCCCTATAGTGTACTTGCACAGATTAAAATAATCATTTTATTTTTTATTCATTATTTTTATATTTTCATTTTTTTATAATTTTGTAAATATTATTTATAATATATATGTACATTAAAATCATAATAAAAACCTAAAGAGAATACAAAAATAAAATGCCTGAATATAACATATAGGTTTAACATCTGTACATTTACCTATAAGATTACTATTTCTATTTTATTAAGTATATAAAACACTTCAGAAAAATAAAATAAAAATATATTCTAATGTATAATAATGTTTTACAAATGTATAAAATAATAAACAAAATAAATAAAATTAAATACACAAAATAAAAAATAAATTATATAGATAAATGTACCTAGATAAGCCTAAAAAGGTAACTTGTATTTTTGTACCTCTAAAAAATAAATAAAAATCATGATAAAATACCTCATAAAATAATAAATATTTTTATTTTATAACCTAAAATTAATAAATTAATTTGCTATTTTTAAATGATTTAACAAGGTTTTTTTTCCAGGCTTTTTCCTGGTTGGTCCACGTGGACCAACCAGGAGGGCTGGAGAGTTGACCAGCAGGTCAACTCTCTGACCCACGCCTGTGCCTTTGTCAGAACTGAGTTGCCTCGTTTTTCTCCCATTTTTGGAGACCGCCCCTTTCCTCCTTCCGTGTCACGGTCTTCTGCAAATTTTTGCCTCGTCCATTGCTGATTCACGCCTAGGTCTTTTCTTGGGTTGTGAATCATTGAGTTAGACGATGTTCGTCGATCTTCGAGCCACGACCATCACCTATTCAAAAAGCCACCCGTCACCTCCTTCCACCTTTGAACCTTTCTAGCCCTAGCTTTGGCCCTCTGGACTGCTCAGGATCGAGGCTGGTGACAGGGGCCACTCCAGTTGCTTCGAGCGTGCCCAGGCGATGGCGGAAGAGCTTCCACCCATCTCCGGCGATCTACGTCGCGTGAGGTTCCTTTTTTGTGGCTTCGGCCACTGAGGTCCTCTTTTATCGTATTTTTAGCGTAGGGATAATCCTAGTCTTATTTTGCATAATTATTCTGTAGTTTAATCACGCCAGCAACCTTAATCTCTCCCGTTGAAGCTCACCGGAGCCCTACTCCGGCGAACCTTCCCACGCATCATTCACTTCACCTTCCACCCTTATTGTCCCTTGGAACCATATATTGTTGTTTGCTTTGCGTCCTTGTTGGTTCTAGGGTTAGATAGACTCCATTTTGAGTCGTAGTTTTGTGGGAGAAGGGGATTCTTGGAGTAGCCTCGCCCCTTCACGTCACGACGGATCTCCAACTTCTCCCAAGCCATTTTGCGACCGCCATCCGATCGAGGTTCGCTCCAGGAATCTTCTTGGCTCTTCTATGCATCGTTGGACGTCGGGGGAGTCCAAGGTGCTCGATTCAAACTCACCCCGCATGAGTTTCTCGGTTGTTCTTCTACCAGTCGCCATCGTCGTCCGATCACCCCACCTTTTCCAGCCGCACAGCACCCATAGGATCAAGAGCTCCCACACCGCTGGATCATCGAAGGCTAATCTAATCTCGACCGTTGGGAGCGAAGCGTCATCGCCGCCCTGGTGAGGACATGTGGCAAGCCATTTATCAGCAATCGTCCGATCCATTTGCTCTGGGTATTTGCGTATTCAACCCTGAGCAATTTTGTATTTACATTTAAATGCCAAAATCTTCATCTGTGGTTTAATACTTTTGCACATTTTGCACTGAGCCCCCAAGTTTTTGTAATATTTTATTTTGGTCCCTGCCAGGTCACGTGCTCTGCGCACGTTACTTGGTGATTTTGCAGGACATTCTCGGGGCTTTTTCATATTTAACTTTAGTCTAAAAACTGATGTATGCAGTTAAATATTTCTGGAAATTTTTTGAATTTCCCCTGTAGTTTCCATATATTACGTTTGGGTCCACGTAGGCGCACGTGCTTGTCGCGTGCGTCTTGGTGTTTTTGCAGTATTAACCCTAGCGGCTTTGGGTATTTAGATTTGATCCAGAAAGTTTTGAATTAGTTATAATTTTTGTGGCAAATTACATTCTGGCCCTTGAACTTTTTCATAATTTCAAAAATACCGCTGCTAGTATGCAATTTCTTTTTGTTTCCTCTATTTATTTCAGGCATCAATAAAATCCCAAAAATTTCCAAAAAAATACCATAGATCCCTATTGCATTGGCTTCTACGCTAAGTTTTTATTTTGCATTTTCATTGCATTTTATTATTTATAAAAAATAAAAAACATGCATTTACAGTACTGTTTGCAATAGAAAATAATAAAAATTATTAAACGTTTTTGAAAAAGTCCAAAAAAATTATTTTTTGTATTTCTGTGTGTTTTGACTTCAGACCAAAAATCACGAAAAAATACAAAAGAAAACTCCTAAAAATTATAAAACCCCAAAAACCTTCATAAAAATATTAAAAATTCCTAAAAAATTCCTAAAAATATTATTTCCTGAGCTTCTCTATCTTATTCTCTTTAAAATAAAATTAATTTTTAGAATTTTGGTTGCTATTTGATATTTTTTATCTCCATTTTAGTTTCACCCTTTTATTTTGATCATTGTTTTCAGTATTTTTGCCTTTACAAATACCAAAAAATTAGAAAAAATCTAGAAAAATCACAAAAACATTAGAAAAATATAAAAAGCACAAAAATATTTTATTTCCTGTATTTTGAATATTTTCCCTATTTTATCTCTCTCTTATTTCTAGTGTATATGTTACATATAGTTTATATCTTTATTAAAAAGAAGAAGAAAAAGAAAATACAAAAACACAAAATATAAAAAGAAAATATAACAATAGTAAATTAAAAATCATAATGTAAATTATAAAAATAAAAAATCAAATAAAAAATATAAAATAAAAACCCACAAAAAATAGCACTTTCATAGACAAATACATTACATTCGCATTTGAGCTTGATTGGCCCGATCCACATGTTTGCTTCCTGTGTTCGACCTCTACATACTTGCTCCTATACACATCTTTTATGTAGAGTTATAATAAATTTTAACTCCACATTTACTCTCATTACCTTATTTGATTGTTGTGGGTTAATTGTTGTTTGAATTTCGGATTTTCTTGCGGGTCACCTCAGCGACATCGTGATCCCACCTTGTGTGGATTACTTTAGACCCGTGGAAAATCTGGTTCAACAAATGGCACCGTTGTCGGGGAGTAACATCGCATAGATCGATTATCTTTTATTGATTGTGATTATCTGTCTATTCTCTGTGATTTATTTGCTCTTTTATTTGATATATCCTTTGAATTGTCTAACCACCCTCTTGTTTGACTTTGTGTGAGGTATGCGGATAGAGGGAGGCACTCTTTTCTAGGAGCGCTTGTGCACCCACATGAGGCGGCTTTGGCTTCGCACCAAGGCGGACTCAGGGAATTTTGAAGACAATTCCCAAGCTTTTATTTTGTTGCAAATATTTTTGTAATTTTTGTGTGAGAGAGAGACTCTTTATTTGTAATAAAACAAGCACTCAGGACTTGGACATTCGGGCCCAATCTCCAAGTGATTGTTCACTTGGGGGCTCACCGCAGTTTTTCACGGTTTTCATTGTATTTTTTCCTTTGTTTTCTCGGTTTCATTTTCCTTACTTTTTGTGATTGAGCCCTTAGCTTTAGGATTGCTTGCGATAGATTAAGTCCAAACACGTAATATATTTGCATGTGCCTATAGACTCGTTTAGACTTAGTAAAATTTTGAATTGCTTCTCACTTAGTCTCGGAACCACCACACCACGAGAGTTCTCCATACAATGCGTGCAGGACCCACTGTGGTGGGCATCGAGGAAACTCCATGACCGGACACTTTGGTTCCATTCTAGGTCATTAGCATCGGTTCTTCACGATAATATCAATTTCTGAAACTTAGGGCGATTTCATTAGCTTGCATTGCATCTAGAAATGTTTCAATTCTGCTGAGCATCTTTGCACATAGAGTTCTAGAGTAAGGTGAGCATTTACGTTTTAACATCCATCATTGATTTGCCGCTTGCATTGCTTTTCCGACTCTCCCTCTGTTTTTGATCACCTAGGTGCTTAAAAGAATTGATTCCCCGATAGGCTCGTGCATTCTCATTAAAAATCCAAAAAAGTGATAACCAATAAAATTGGGACTGCTAACTTACTTGACCCTAAAAATCAACCAAAAAGAAAAATCTTGTAATGGGGCGAGTAATCCTCTCATTGTCTTCGCTTTTACTTGCTCGCGCACACACTAAGGTTAGTGCCCAAATCCCATTTCAGCCCCCTAAGTGTTTATGCAACTCTTGGACTTCTCACCTAACTCTAAAACAGACAAGATAAAAAGACCGATTTTTCGGTCTCTACCGAGTTGAGTAGGTGAATCGAGGGTTTGTTTTGTGTGAGTTTTGTTTGTGCTTGCTTGTGTGTATTCAAGATCATCTCTGCGCATTTGTGCCTTTTTCTTCACGTCCCTTGACTTGATCATCGTGCTCTCCCGACTATAATTTTCCACTTGCTTCGAGATGGCCGACTGGAGCGTATTTTATCTGGATTTTGTGGATCCTTCGTTCACTCCAGCCGGTCCACCTCCCTTTTTCCAGGAAGACTTTGCTCCCGACTTTTGTACATATCCGCCTCAGCTGCAGTATTAGGACTCGGACTTCTACCCACATCCACCACCATCTCCACATTTTCCACCTTCACATCCACCCGAGACTGATATGTTGGAGTCACCTTTCATGGAGTCTACTCTTGAGCACTTGACCCAGATGATGGATCATATGAGACAGAGGATTGACCACATCACTCGTACAAATAAGAGCGACCATGATATTCCATCATTTGATGATATGGGTTCACTCAAGGATTTTCATGAGAGCTTGCAATCACCCAAAATACAAAAAAATGAGAAAAATTTAAAAATCCAAAAAGAGTTCGGGAGACCTTTGGTTGATTCAGACTGTGAGGAAAGTGCCCACTTTCCAGACCCTTTGACCACACATCCATTCACACCCTATCCCACCTTTGATCCTGAGGATGCTACTGTACAAACTGCTCATGGCATGCTTCATGTAGATGCTGATTCTGAATTCCTCCATTGTATGGAGGAAGTCCAAAAATTCAAAAAAATGTTGACTGAACCCGAAGTGGTGGCCACTATTCATGAGATCATCCATGCCCCACTTCAACAGGCCATGACCCAATTATATGCTCCTCTTCCCATGAAGAGAAAGCGAAGGAGCAGATCTGAGCTTCATATTTTGACCATGGCCACTGCCCACGCCATCACACATCATCCCATTCCTAGGAAAAAGAACACTGCCTCACCTTTCATTAGCTGCACCATCTCTGACCACACATGTGATCACACTCTCCTTGATGGCGATGATTCGATTAGCATATTACCCTTCTCGCTGGTACAACCTCTTCACTTAGGTCCTATCAAGAAAACCAGAATGATCGTTCAGTTTGCTGATGGATTTATAAAGAGGCCGAAGGGTATCCTTGAAAACACCGACATTTCGATTCAGGGCACGAGCTACAATGTTGATTTTGTCATATTTCCCATGGAGACCTCTACATGGGAGCACTCTCCAATCATCTTGGGACGACCATTCCTCGCCTCTGCGAGGGTCGTTATTGACTACAGATCAGGAGAGATTCCTTTTGCCATGTTGACAAGAGAGAAGTGTTGATCACCGCACCCACCGTTGACCAGGGACCTGTACCTTATGCACCTTCACCTATCTTGGCTGACCCCGAGGACTATGATCTATATGAGGATATCAGAGAGACTTTCTTTATGACCAATGATGAGACTCGGGAATTCCTCTCCAAGGAGGAAGGATTGGAAAACATAGACCTTGGAGTTTCTGCTTCTTGTGATTGTCGTTGTGTTGATGACATCCGCGGGATCTACACGATCGATACCATTGAGCGGAGGGCAGATTTAGAGACTAGACAAGACGGACATGACTCGACTACTTTCACTGATGAGTCTGCTCCTTTTCATGTAGACACTAATGAGACAAAGGCCGAATTTGATTTGGTTGCTTTTATTTGGGAATTCGGGCCTTTTGATGAGAAAGATGATCTGGTTGAAATTAATGAGGACGAACAGAGTCCGACTACTTCCACTGATGAGTTCGTTCCTTTTGGTTTTGACCTGGACGAGACCTCGCAGGATGACACGGATTACACTTCTTTCGATGATGATGAGTTCGCCCCATTTCACTTTGACATCAGCGAGACTCCCAAGGCCAGACCTGACCACACTTCTTCCACTCACTCATCTGTGCCTTCACACCCTAGGGCCACTGAGGACATTCACCATGTCGAACCTGATCGGTTTGTGTCATTTGAGGACCCCGATGTCGACCTACACCATGGCAGATCCATTCCTCAGCGGTCCCGCATGAAGGTTTGCTTTCGACCTTCTTGATCCTTTGTATATCCACTTTGTTGTATATTCGCCTTTGTGTATCTCCGTCTCTCTCCCGTTTCGCTCATCCACCCATTCTCATGTTTGCCTTGCTTAGGACGTACTTTGTCCTAAGTATAGGGGGGTGGACGAGCTGAGTGTTCATTGTTCAGTCTCATCACTCCTGGTGTTGCCTATACTTAGGGCTTCTTTTACCCTAAGTGTAGGGGGGTGATGCGTACATCCTTCTCTATCTTCTTCCATCTTTTGATATCTTTTCTTCTTGTCTTCTTTTCTTCTTTTCCTCTTCTATCTTCTTTATCTACCGAAAAGGTGTTGGCCCTTTTTGTCAGTCTTCTATACTTAGGACGTACTTTGTCCTAAGTATAGGGGAGGTGCACCCCGAATGCTTCTGTCCTTTGATCCTCTCCATTGTCTCCTCTTCTTGTCTATACTTAGGGGTATCTTACCCTAAGTATAGGGGGAGACAATCTAAGTAAGATCTGTTCATTCCCAACCTTGACCCTCCCTGCTTTGTGTACAGTCTGCTATACTTACGATTATTTGATCCTAAGTATAGAGGGGCGGTCGACTTCTCATTCGTTTATTCAATCATCACTTATTCATTTATTCTTCAGACTTTTCTATACTCAATACGAGTTATGTCTTCTTTTTCTCTCTGATCTATGAGGACATAACTCAAGCAAAGTATAGGGGGGTCGTACATACTACGTATATACTTTAGCCATAACTCGTACTTTCGTATTTTTATTAATAATTATGTCTAATTAATACAATTAAATTCATTAAAAATACTTAATAAAAAGATGTGACTATTCCTCAAATTCTTTTTGTATTTACTGATTAATAAATCAGGTGAAAATATTTTTTACAAGATGTTTGAAAAATAGTTTAAAATCCTTGTGAAAATCTTTTAAAAACTATTTGGAAAACGTTTTGTTACATGTTTTCAACCTTTGTAAAAACATTTTTTTTTGAAAAATTATTCTCTTTGTGTGAAATAAAAAGGTTTGAAAAATGATTTGCAAATGGTTTGAAAAATGATTGCAAAAATATTTGAAATAGATAAATACTGTTTGGAAAACCTTTGCAAAATAATTTTCAGTTGTGTGTACATGTTTGTAAAATTGTTTGTAAAAATTATTTTGGACTATAGTTTTCGAAATTGTTTTTTAAACCTTTATCAAATAAGTTTGAGGAATACATACATCTCACCTAAAATTCTCTATTGTATATAAAAGATGCATCCCCGTGTAAATATTTGTACCTAGTTTTTAGCCAAAATCTTTTATTTTAAAAAATCCCAAAAACATTTTCAAAACTAAAATACTAAAAACATTTGAAAAACCTTTTTCAAAAATCTAAAAAATGCATATGCATCATCTTTTCAAAAATCCATAAAAAGTTCGAAATCTTTGAAAATTGCATCACAAAAATATTTTCTGCATAACATTTGCATAGCATGAGCATTTTTCGCATTGAGTTGATTGTTGAACGAGTCTAAGTAAAATTCGAAGATTGGAGCTTGGTTGGACCTTAAATCTACCTAATTAACAGGAACCTTATAGGAGCTGGAATTGAGGTACTTCAGGTCTGGTTGACTTAATTCTTTGAGGATCATGAGACTTGGTTCAATGGATTCTTGACTGCCTAAGTAGAGTATTTTGGAGCACATGCACGACTCTTGTTGATAATGACCTAACTTGGACACCTTCACCTTTCACTTGGCTCAACTCAGTTGGATTTGTGAGGGGGTTGGATTTGCCGGTATGAGACGCACACATGTGGAAACACTTGTCCTCGTATAGGGAGGGAAGTGCACCCCAACCCGTCCGGTGATGATGAGTTTCGAGGACAGAGATTGTGGGTTGCAATAAAGCCTCAAAAGAGGGAAAGTCTACTGGCTCAAGAGGAAAAACTCCCTATGTAAATGCGTTGTATATAGTATTAAAAAAGGTGCCAAAAACAAAAACTCCAAAAAAGTGGACAGGTTTGTACAAAAATAAAAATGCCTGCCGGAGTGTACATATGTGTATACAATAAGCAAGCTTGAGCTTCAAAGTCAAATTATGTGAGCCTGCAGCTGTATGACTTGAATACACTAGTCTCGAATCCTAGGATAGGTAGCTACACTGGCTACCGTATATTATTCTCTTCACCCCCTCCTCTTGGGCTGGTTGCCACTTGAAATTTGAAGGGAATACCCCTCTCCTTGAGGAATGAGTTGTTGGATTGGGGAATCATTGGTTTGTCATATTGGAGAAGTTAGTCTCTTTGTCATTTCAGTTGGGGAGAGTCACCACCACTTACATTGTACGAGTCAGATTCATAGTCATAAGGGTTTGCGTATGAGTTGAAATATTTCTGACCTGGCTTTTGAGGAGACTTAGGTAGAGTTTTGGGATTATCAAAGGCTGTTGGATTTCAAATCTGGTTCTCATTAAGGTTCCGACCACACTAAAATTCCAAAGGTCCAACTTAAGCTCCAAACTTTGATTTTGTGGAGACAAGTTTGATAATCAAATTTAATCCAATTTTCTTCTTTTCCTTTTCTTTATTTTTCTTTTCTGCACTTATTACATAAGTGTTTGCTAGGGACTAGCAAAGACAAGTATAGGGGGGTGATGAATCTCCATTTCATCATCTTTATTCTATCATTTTGGCCTAAAACTCCCTAGTAAATGCGTGTAAATAGCGTTAATTCATGCATTTTATCATCCATGCATATTTGTGTAAATAATGTATAAAACGCGGTTTTTAAAGCTAAAATTATAGAATAAAGAAAATAAAATAAAAAGAATAAAATATTGTATATATTTTATGACCCGAATCCCCGAGACCTATGCATCTTGATGACTAGGTCGACAAGGTATAAAGTAGGGGGAGATAAGGGCCAAAATACAATAAAAATACATTCTATTTAATTCATTCTTTATTCATTTTGGGACCTATTTTTGGTTCCACTTTTTACGCCTCAAATAAAGAAACTTTGTACATGAAAGTTGTAGATAATTAAATATAGAAAAATACAAAATTGATTTCACACAAAAATATCGTACAAATAAAAAGTTATGGTATGAATAAAATTCCAGAATCCCAACTTTGCAGACCTGTATCTCCCAAATAAAAACTCGAAATGCATTAAAATCACCTTTAATTGTATATAATTTTCGATAAGCTATTTAATGAAGGTGGTCTTGCATTTTGCGGCGCTACAGTTTGAAAGTAGAGTTTTGGACCCCTATAATGTACTTGCAAAGATTAAAATAATCATTTTATTATTTATTAATTATTTCTATAATTTTATAATTTTGTAAATATTATTTATAATATTTATGTACATTAAAATCAGAATAAAAACCTAAAGAGAATATAAAAATAAAATGCCTGAATATAACACATATGTCTAACATCTATAATATACCTATATGATTACTATTTCTATTTAATTAAGTATACAAAAAATTCGGAAAAATAAAATAAAAATATATTCCATTGTATAAAAATGTTTTAAAAATTTATAAAGTAATAAACAAAATATATAAAATTAAATACACAAAATAAAAAATAAATTATATAGATAAGTATACCTAGATAAGCCTAAAAAGGTAACTTGTATTTTTGTACTCTAAAAAATAAATAAAAATCATGATAAAATACCTCATAAAATAATAAATATTATTTATTTTATAACCTAAAATTATTAAATTAATTTTATATTTTTAAATGATTTAACAAGGCTTTTCTCTAGGCTTTTTCCTGGTTGGTCCACGTGGACCAACCAGGAGGGCGGGAGAGTTGACCAGCGGGTCAACTATCTGACCCACGCATGTGCCTTTGTCAGAACTGAGTTGCCTCATTTTTCTCCCATTTTAGAGACCGCCCCTTTCCTCCTTTCGTGTCGCAGTCTTCTGCAAATTTTTGCCTCGTCCATTGGTGATTCACACCCAGGTCTTTTCTTGGGCTGTGAATCACTGAGAGGGACGATGTTCGTCGATCTTCGAGCCGTGACCATTAAATTTTAAAAAAGCCACCCATCACCTCCTTTCTCCTTTGAACCTTTCTAGCCCTAGATTTGTCCCTCTGGAGTGCTCAGGATCGAGGCTGGTGACAGGGGCCACTCCAGCTGCTACGAGCGCGCCCAGGCGACGACGAAAGAGCTCCCACCCATCTCCAGCGGTCAACGCCGCCATAAGGTTCCTTCTTTGTGGCTTCGGCCACGGAGGTCCTCTTTTATCATATTTTTATCATAGGGATAATAATAGTCTTATTTTGCATAATTATTCTGTAGTTTAATCACGCTAGTAGCCTTAATCTCGCCCAGTGAAGCTCGCCGAAGCCCTGCTCCGGCGAACCTTCCCACGCACCATTCACTTCGCCTTCCACCCTCATTGGCCCTTGGAACCATCTATTGTTGTTTGCTTTGCATCCTTGTAGGTTCCAGGGTCAGATAGACTCCATTTAGGGTCGCAGTTTTGTGGGAGAAGGGGCTTCTTCGAGCAGCTCGCCCCTTCACGTCACGACGGATCTTCGGGTTCCCCCAAGCCATTTTGTGGTTGCCGTCCGATCGAGGTTTGCTCCAGGAACCTGCTTGGCTCTTCTGCACATCATTGGAGGTCGGGGGAGTCCAAGGTGCTCGATTCAAACTCGCCTCGCGCGAGTTCCTTGGTTGTTCTTCCGCCGGTCGCCATCGCCGTCCGACCGCCCTACCTTTTCCAGCTGCACAACAGCCGTAGGATCAAGAGCTCCCGCGCCATCTGATCATCGAAGCCTAATCTAATCTCGGTCGTTGGGAGCGAAGCTTCATCGCCGCCCTTGGTGAGGACACGTGGCAAGTCATTTATCAGCAGCTGTCCGATCCATTTGCTCTTGGTATTTTGCATATTAAACCGTGATCAATTTTGTATTAACATTTAAATACCAAAGCCTTCATCTGCAGTTTAAAACTTTTGCACATTTTGCACTGAGCCCCCCCAGGTTTTTGTAATATTTCATTTTGGTCCCTGCCAGGTTACATGCTCTACGCACGTTACTTGGCGATTTTGCAGGACATCCCCGGGGCTTTTTCATATTTAACTTTAGTCTAAAAATAGTTGTATGCAGTTAAATATTTCTGAAAATTTTGCGAATTCGCTACTGTAGTTTCCATATATTGCGTTTGGGTCCACGCAAATGCACATGCTTGTCGCGTGCATCTTGGTGTTTTTACATTATTAACCCTAGCGACTTTGGGTATTTAGATTTGATCCAGAACATTTATAATTTTTGTGGCAAACTAAATTCTGGCCCTTGAACTTTTGCATAATTCCAAAAATACCCCTGCTAGTATGTAATTTCTTTTTGTTTCGTCTATTTATTTCATGCATCTATAAAATCCCAAAAATGACCAAAAAATATCATAGACCCCTGTTGCATTGTGCTTCCACGCAACATTTTTATTTTGCATTTTCATTGTATTTTACTATTTATAAAAATTCAAAAACATGCATTTTGAGCACTGTTTGCATTAGAAAACACATAAAATTTATTAAATGTTTTTGAAAAATTCCAAAAAATTATATTTTGTGTATTTCTGTGTGTTTTGACTTCAGACAAAAAATCACTAAAAAATACACAAGAAAACTCCTAAAAATTATAAAACCCCAAAAACCTTCATAAAATTATTAAAACTCCTAAAAAAATCCTAAAAATATAACTTATGTTTCTTTATATTCTCTATCTTATTATCTTTAAATTAAAATTAATTTGGAAAATTTTGGTTTCTATTTGATATTTTTTACCTCCATTTTAGTTTCACCCTTTTATTTTGCTCACTGTTTTTAGTATTTTTGCCTTTAAAAATACCAAAATAATTAGGTAAAATATAGAAAAATCACAAAAACATTAGAAAATTATAAAAAACACAAAAGTATTTTATTTCCTATTGTTTGAGTATTTTCCTTATTTTCTCTCTCTCTTATTTCTAGTGTGTTTATTCCTTATAGTTTATATCTTTATTAAAAAGAAAAAATACAAAAATACAAAATATAAAAGGAA
This sequence comes from Ottelia alismoides, assembly GCA_037367405.1. Classification (NCBI taxonomy): domain Eukaryota; kingdom Viridiplantae; phylum Streptophyta; class Magnoliopsida; order Alismatales; family Hydrocharitaceae; genus Ottelia; species Ottelia alismoides. Next base: position 76,618 of record JAZKJV010002156.1, read on the forward strand.
AATACAACATCAGTAAATTAAAAATCAAATATAAAAAATATAAAAATCGAAAATCAAATAAAAAATATAAAATTAAAAACCAACAAAAAATAGCACTTGCATAGACAAATACATCACATTCGCATTTGAGCTTGATTGCCCCGATCTACATGTTCGCTTCCTGTGTTCGACCTCTACATACTTGCTCCTATACACGTCTTTTATGTAGAGTTATAATAAATTTTAACTCCACATTTACTCTCATTGCTTAATTGATTGTTGTGGGTTAATTGTTGTTTGAATTTTGGATTTTCTAGTGGGTTGCCTCAGCGACATCGTGATCCCACCTTGTGTGGATTGCTTTAGACGCGTGGAAAATCTGGTTCAACAATCGTCTATGGAGTTCACTGATGAATACCCATTCATCACTCTTTATTCTTATATTTTAGCTACAAAAACCTTTGCAAATACATGTAGATATATGTAAATACAAATAATTACCAAAAGCATGCATTGTGTAAAAACTTATAATTAGCATGTTTTTGTGCAAAAATAAAAGAATAAAGATCAAAAAGAAAAAGAGGGAAATATTTAGAATAAATATTGAGCAACCTAACCCAAGGGAGGGCTCAGCATGGGCCTGACCGCATAAAAGCCAAAGTAGAGAGAGATAGGAGCTCATGTGTAGATATCTATGTAAATAAATAAAATTATATTTTCCTCAACCAAAAATATGCTTGTACATATTTTGTATATATTTAGAAACTATTAAAAACAAAATAAAAATTTAAAAATCAAAAATGCAAAAATATCCCTCCACCATGTGCATAAACCATCATCCCTTATTTATTTAACCCTATAAATAAATGTATTTATGTTCAAAACTTTTTGTGAACATTCTATGGTATATTTTGTAAATAGAATAAATAAAAAGAAACACAACAAAAATCAAATAAAAATAACAAAAATTAAAATTACAAAAACATATTGTACATATGCCATGTACATAGTTGTATATATCTATTTATTTCACCTATGTGTATAAATAATAAAAATAAAATAAAAATATCCTTTTATTCCTCATTTTATTCTATAAATAAATAAATAAAATATAAAATGGGAATAAAAATTGTATAAAAATAATAATTAAAAATCAAAAATCAAAAGCCTCTTTATTGTATATACACCTATATAATGTAAATACCTCATTTTTATTTCCAAAAATTAATTAAAAATCACCAAAAAATAGAAAAAATTAAAAGAAAAATATTTCATGTTGTGGATTTTTGCAAAATCGGCCATTTTCTGCCTTAATTTTGAGCTCCAAATCCTCTCCACGTGGCAGCTTCTGGTTGGTCCACGGAGATGTTGACCTCCGGTCAACTCCCTCCGCGGACCGCCTTCTCCTGCGGATCTCGCGCCCGACCCGGTTTCGCCTCTTTTTCCGCGCTTGATCCGCGCGCCTCCTCCGCAAACCCCGGGTCCTATTGATTCCTTGTACATCCGACATGACCGCCGGGGTATTCGCATTGGGATCCGCGCTCCTCGCAGCCCTACCCGACCAGCCCTAGTCGGGTCGGCACTCACGTATATAGCCGAGCTCCGCCGCTCATTTTCGCGATCTTTGGCTCGCCACTCTCATTCCCGTGACCTCCATTGCAATCTCCGAGGTGACAGCTTGCGATTGCCTTTGTCGCAGTGAGGAGGGGGTGCCCGGACCATTGATCCGGCGACTTCGCGCCGCCGTGCTCCGCCACTTAGCAGGAGCTCGAGCCTCAGGCAGTGACAACCTTCGAGGCGACGACCAGGAGCTAGCTAAGCTCCAGCACAGTCTTCCACTCCACCCAGGTAGCACTCTAGCTCGCCTATTTAGCTTAATTTGTAGTTTCGCCCAAATCGAAGCTCCGACGTATTCCTTTGATTCCGGCTATATCGTACATCTTCTCGATCATCGGAACACTCAGTCACCTCCGCCATCCCTCGACGCACCTTCTCCGCCCCTTCAATCAACCCAGCTCGCACAGGAGCTGGGGTTCGAGCTCCACCGTCCTCCGCTCGCCGGAGCTCGCTCGTCCCGACCCATAGTTCACCCTCACGCCGCTTCTTCGGGTCGAGGCACTTTGCCCTCGACCCGCGAAGCTTCTGGTATACTTTGCAGGTCAAGAGGAGGCCATCTGAGGCCCCCTCACTTCCAGGCCAGGAGCTTCTCGCCGCCGGCCTCGCCGGAGCCCCTCCAGGGCTCGGCTGGGCCATCGGAGGCCACCACCAGCTGCGGGACGTCATCGCCGATCTTCTCCGATCCTTGGAGGCAGCTGAGGAGGACCCTAGCACGCACACGAGGCCGACAAACCTCGCCGGCCACCTGTTCTTCAAAGGTCCTCGAGCACCGTCCGATCAGTCCCGCCTTCCAGTTCGCATCGTGACCGTTCATCCACGAAGGAGCAGTTATCGTCCGATCCGCTCGAGGGTTGATCTGGACCGTCAGAACAGAGAGAGGGGACCACCAGCACCCACCAGCCGTTCGATCTTCCACGTGGCCCCTCTCTGCACCGTCGATCAGGCCCACGTGCGGAAGAAGAAAAGCGCCCGACGTCCGAGACCGTTGGATCATCTACGTGGCGCGCATCCAGCCATCGACGTAATAAGGGGTAATTTACTTAGGGCCCCCTCTTAGTTTTTGTTTTACGTGTCAGTCCTGTAAGTATTTTAGGAGTTTTATCTACGTAGGGTAAATTGCACATTGGACCTCGTGCTTGTTTTTATTTGCATTTATGCCCCTGTAAGTGTGATCCACGTGCTTCGCCACGTGCTTTGTCTGGGTTATTTGCAACTATTATCCTGTAGTTCTGGTTGGTTCATGAATGATTAGAAACTTTTTGGTAATTGCTTTTATGCCCCTGTGAACATTTTATTTGCACATGTGCGCCTTTTAGTGGGTTAATTGCATAACCGTCCCTAGACTTTTTGGTACGAGTTACCAAAAGGTCCTAGGACTTGGTTTTTATTACCAGAAGGTCCCTGAGTGCCCCAGGCACGCGCCACGCGCGTGATTTGCTGGGCAAATTGCACCTGGACCCCCAGATTTACGGGTATTTGCACTTAAGTCCCTGTGCACTATGCCCTCTTTTTGATTTTGAATAAAATATCAATTCATCTCCAAATTCGATAAAAATTTGACACATGGCTCCTGCCATGTTGTAGGATTTTTAAGATTTTTGGGGGACATTTTTGAGTGCATTTGTTATTTTTAAAAATTCAAAAACATTTACTTTTGGCACTGTTTCACTTGAAAAATCACAAAAAAATATAAAAACCCCTCTAAAAATTCTATAAAAAGTAGGTGTTGTTTCTGTTGTGTTTCTTGATTTTCTAACCAATTTTGGCTATTTTTCATTGCTTAAAAACCCTAAAAATTCAAAAACACCTAAAAACTCATAAAAATCATATTAAATAATCTAAAAACCCAAAAACAATAATTTTGGTGCTCAAATTTTCCTTGTTTTCTCTAGTATACAGGAAAATTACCTCCAGGTCCCTCTGAGATCCTTAGATATTTTATTTTTGGATTTTGGACCTGGCTGGACAATACCCATCGTTTTTCTCACTATTTGATTTTTAGAAAATAAAATACACTTCAGAAAATTATCAAAAATTCACCAAAAACACTTAAAAACCCAAAAAACATAAAAACATTTTTTCTTGAATTTTTGCTTGATTTTTGATGCTTTAAATAAATTGATAAAGTGTGATTACCCTTTAGTCTTTCTCATTTTCTTCACATATTAAAAATCCAAAAAAATATAAAAATTATTAAAAATCACTAAAAATATTTTATCTTTATTTTAGTCCATTTCGACTACTTCGTAGGCCTCTGGCCAACCCGTGCTCCTTGTGTTCGACCCTGGGTGCTATACCAGGTTAATCTCCTTGCAGGACCGCTTTTGTGCTTGATTGATTTTGTATTTTGTGAGTGGTTCATTATTTTTCTTGATCGACTTAGTCTGAGTGATTGAGGTCGCAATGACCTATATTTCTGTACCTTTACCTTAGTCATTCGGACGGTCGTCAGAATGGCGCCGTTGCCGGGGAGCACGGCTTAGTAGTCATTTTTAGCTTTTTCCGCGGCTTTTTGAGTTTCGCGGCTTTTTGTATAGATTTGTTGCATATATTTTTCTCATATTGCTGCCAATAATTTTTTTTGGACTGACCACTTTTCTCTCTGTTTCTTGCGAGGGCCCGAGGAGCGAGGGCGGCATTCCTAGGAGCGCCGGTGCACCCGAGCGAAGCGGAGGCGGCTCGTTTCTTCATCGAGCCGCAGGAGAGAGCGAGAGAGAGAGTTGAGTGGGTGAGGATAGCTTAGGATATTTGATTATTATTGTTGTAATAATACAGGACTCAGAGACTCAGAACTGTGCTTGACACTTAGCGGGTCTGTTTCGCCGAGCACCGGTGTGCTCGGGGGAACCTTTAGATTTTTCGCGGTTTTTCGCGGTTTTAGCTTTTTCGTTGCCTTTTCCGGTGTTTACGCGGTTTTTGCTCGAGCCCCTAGACTTAGGAATTTCTGGTGCTTGTGCCGTAATTAGTAGGATCCACACACTTAATTGCTTATCTGTTCCTATAGATCGTTAATTGGACCTACTGATAATAAATAATAAAAATAACTTAGTTGCTTTCCTGAGAGCCTCCGTGCCGCGAGCCTGCCCCGCAAGCGCTACTCCTGAACTCGACCTGTCGAGAAGAGGAGGGGAGGGCCAAGACCGGACTCTTTGGATCGAGGGTGAGTAACTGAGTTAGACGGTTCTGCGCTAGGAATTGCTCATCTAGGACTCGGTTTTTCCCGCTTGCATCATTTAGGTAGTTTATTTCCTGTCTTTAAATTCTGCGCGGATCATATTGCATGTAGAGTGCTGGAGTCAGGTACGCCTTCCTTACTTTGCATGCATCATTGATTTTATCGCGCATCGGCTTTTTCGTCTTCTCCCCCCTGTTTTCGGATTAAATAATCAGGAGAACCGAAAAATTCGTTAGGCCCTTTGTTTGCTTTGAAAAATATTAAAAAGAAAAACAATAAAATCGGGACTGCTAATCATACTTGATCTTAAAAACCGCTCACCCTAAAAACTTTGTCTTGGGGAGAGCAACCCCCTCATTGTCTGGTTTGGATGCGCGAGAGAGTGACCCGCACCCTAGGTAGAGCCTCCCGGTGCTAGACCCGACTGATTACCGACTTTTCCGTGCGGGCCAGTCGGTTGGGATAGCATCGGATATCCTAACAGGTCACGTAAGCGCTCTGATATTTTGTGTGTTCACCAAAATAAAATAGACAAGATAATCTGACCGAACTTTCACGGTCTTCAGCTCGCGTTGCGTTGGTGAACCGGGGGTTTGTTTTTTATCATAGTTGATTCCAGATCTCATCCGCACTACGTGCCAGATCAAGATGATGGGTAGACGGTCTCTTAGGCAGCCTTTGGCTGCACCGCTTTCGGGCATGTCTACCCGATCATCTAGGTTGGCTCGTGAGAGCCCAGACCAGCTCTCCGAACCCGAGTACGATTCCGCCTTGTTCCCCCTCGACCCCCTTTCTTTCGGCACTGAGAGACATGAGCCCGAGGAGAGATTAGCCGATTTGACAGCACCTGAGTTGGGCTCATTTGATTTTGCAGACGTCGCTATGGCAGCCAGATCAGACGATCACTCCAGAGGTCCGCAGGGAGACCAGCATGTCGTACTTGACCAGGGAGCGATCAACTCCACCCTGATCGCATCGCTCGAGACAGTTCAGCAGCAGTTACGCGATCAGGGGGCATTCATGATAGAGATGAGGCGTGAGTTGGAGAGGCTCAGAGCAGAGCGAGGCCAGCAGAGCGAGCCTGAGGAGATACTGAGCGAGCCTGAGGAGATGCCGGATGCAGAGGCCGCAGCCGCAGCAGCCGCAGCCGCAGCAGCCGCCGCGACAGGAGGACCACCACGACCGATGCGGGAGTTGCACAACCCCGGATCGACTTTGATGCATCACTGGGTGGTAGTGCCAGCTATCATGGGGGACTTCAAGTTCCCCCCGAACACCTTGCAGTTACTGCCCCGTTTCCACGGACTTGCTACCGAGGAGCCCCATCTCCACCTCCAGGAGTTTCTGATGATCTGCAGCACTGTCCACGATCGCCACGTGGACCAGGATACGATCCGGATGATAGCCTTCCCGTTTTCACTGGTAGATAGAGCAGCCACCTGGCTGAAGCATCTAGGGAAGTTTGTCCACACCTGGGAGCAGCTCCGCACCGAGTACTTGAAAAAGTACTATCCACTCGAGCGGACGAATGCAGCGAGGGCCCTGATCAGCAACTTCTCCATGTTTCCCAACGAGCAGTTTCACGAGGCTTGGGAGAGGTTTCGAGAGCTCCTAGACAGATGCCCGCACCACGACATTTCCAAGCCGAACCTCGTTCAGAGCTTTTTCAGCGGGTTGACGCCAGAGCTTCAGGGTCTGGTGAACGCTTCTTGCGGCGGGTCCTACTTCGCCAAGGACCATGAGCAGGTCTGGGCCATCTACGAGGAGATGTCCGAGAACTATATGGTGATGTCTCAGACCAGGCTCTATACTCAGAAGACCCAGCCACATCAGCCAGGATCCGTGCAGTACCAGCGGATAGCACGGGTAGATGCAGGTCCATCCAGTTCGTCCGCAGTCGCAGCAGCACAGGCAGAGTCATCCGCTGCGGACATGGGTATCATCAGCGAGAAGTTGGACCGCATGGAGCTGATCGAGAAGAAGCAGTGCCAGAGTATCACGCAGATGGAGCAGATGGCACAGGTCTTGAGCGACATGAAGACCCAGCTCATGTGTCTCCAGGAGACACAGACGGCTTCACAGCCCCGTCTTCTGTCGCGAGGCGATACCGGCGGCAGCAGCAGCTCGTCCCAGCGCTCCAGCTCCTCAGAGCAGCCTAGACAGGTTTACTTTGTACAGGCGGAGCCGTACCAGCAGCCGCAGCCCAACTACCAGTCCCCACCATCTCCAGAGATGCAGATGGTGCTCTACCAGCCGGATCAGCCTCTGGCAGTACTGCCGCCAGCCCCCTTCGATGCAGAGCCGTTGATGGATGTCAACGGGATTTGGTATGACCGCCCCCAGCCTGGGATCCGACGAGATCATCCCGGATTCAGGTGGGGGAGTGGTGGTGCCCAGCCCCAGCAGCAGCCGTCAGGTCAGGGAGGGCAGTACTCCCAGCAGAGAGACCAGCACCAGCCGCAGCAGCAGCCCCCAGCGTATCAGCAGCAGTCATCCTACGGTCCTCGTCCCTATCAGCAGCAGGGACAGTCTTGGAGACGTGAGCATCAGGCTCACCAGGGATACCAGCAGCACCCTCCATCTTACCCCTTTTACCCACCACAGCAGATCCAGCAGCCTCACCCACAGAGAGGCCACCCGTCGGGCTCCCACGAGAGCCCCGCCTTGGATGACATTGCCCGCCTCCTCACGGACCAGCAGGCTACATTCAGACGGGAGATGGACGAGTTCCGCCAGGAGATGCGGGACCTGGTGAGAGGGAAGGCCGCCATACCAGCCCAGATCGAGCCGAATCCGAACAACCTTAAGAGGAAATCTGAGCAGGTAGTACATATTGAGTTAGCCACTCCTAGTGACCCATTTGATGATACTTCTTCGGATCTATTTGATGCTGATTTTGTCACACTTAGGAGCGGTAGGACCCCAGCAGGCGGCGGCGCCTCATCTGAGCTTCACTACGAGGACACTCCCGAGGCGCCACAGGAGGAGGAGGAGAGCGGTACTGAGGCCGCTCCAGATGATGACGGTGGTACTGATGCCACCAAGGATGCTGATCCCACCGGCGGTACTGAGGCCGCCGCTTCACCAGTTCGAGGAGGTGGTACTGATGCCACCCATTCAGCCGAGCCAGCCAGCGGTACTGATGCCGCACGACGTCTACCAGCAGCAGCAGCAGCAGAGCCAGCCCGTGGTGGTACTGAGGCCACCGGTGTGTGTACAGAGACAGATGTTGTTTTTCCTCGCACTCATGTATCTCGGAACTCTGCTATGAATAAAGGAAAAGGTTTACTTTCTTCTGGTCCCACTGTGGTGCATGATGTATGTGTGGATCCGGTCCTTGAACCGCTTAGACCTTTTCCTAGTCCTTCATCTGAGAAGGACCCTGTGATCCGCTTCCCTAGCACCCTTCAGATGGGGAAGGGGAAGAAAAAAGAAAATCCAAAAAAGAGAGAGCTTGAGGAGTTCAGCCAGAGCATGATTGATCGATTCCACATCCAGCTGACCCTCCAGGAGGCTTTGCAGCACATCCCCCTTCTCCAGCGTTCTTTGAGAGATAGGACTACAGTCAGGAGGAGGAGGAGGAACCACACTTCGGAGATACATGTGCTGACGAAAGCCACGTGTTTTGCGATCCAGAACCGATTGCCAGCCAAGAGGCCAGATTCAGGGGCCCCGTATGTCAGATACCAGATCAGTGAGCAGAGGTTCGACCGTACTCTTTTAGATAGCGGATCGTCGATCAACCTTCTTCCGGCAGCCCTTCTCGACCGCTTCGAGTTGGGCACTCTTCGACAGAGTAGGACAGTCCTTCAGTTCGCTGATCGATCTGTCAAGAGGCCGAAGGGATTATTACGAGACGTTATCGTCACGATTCAGGGCCTGAAATTCCCCGTGGACTTCGTAGTGTTGGACATGGAGATCCCTGAGTCAGTGACCGATACCCCCATCATCCTTGGTCGTCCGTTCTTAGCCACAGCCAAAGCGGTGACTGATCATGATAGTGGGAAGGTGTACTTTCGCGTCGAGGGCGAGAGTATACAAATAGAGACGGTCGAGGACTACAGAGCCAGACTTAGAGCCCGCTCCGATGCGAGTACCGATTCAGAGCAGCTGACAGACGCAGAGCCAGACATCCACCAGGACTGTGATTTTGTGATCACAGATGATGAGGCAGCTTGGGCAGATCTTGAGACACAGACCACCCTCTCACTTTCAGATACAGTTGATGCAGAGACGATAGCAGAGGAGAGTCTGGAGAGCACAGACCTGGTTCAGGATACCATGGAGGCAGCAGAGCCGGTCCTTGATCGCGACACGATGTTCAGTGATGGTGGTGCTGAAGCCACCTCGTTTTCCGGTGGTACTGATGCCACCGCGATAGATGTAGATCCCTCGGATTCAGAGTCTGATTGGGCCGATTGTTATGATCAGATGCCAGACCTGAGTTCACCTGAGCCTATAGATGAGGAGGAGGTAGATGCAGAGCCGAGCAGAGACAGTGCAGTTGAGCAGCCTTCTCCCGATCCAGTTTGCGAGAGTACGCTTTCACTTTCCCAGGCAGATTTGGCAGACTTAGCAGCTTTCACTCAGTTCCTTCCGCAGCCTGATTTGCCAGCACCCAGCATTCCAGAGCGAAAGCCGCTCCCTACTTCGCTGAAGTATCGATTCCTTGCGGGCGATCCAGAGATGTACCCAGTCATCATCTCCGCCGAGTTGTCTGGAGAGCAAGAATCCCGTTTGATGGGGGTTCTTGAAAAGAACCGCAAGGCGATCGGATGGAGCGTAGCGGATCTCCATGGGATTAGTCCAGCAGTGTGCTCCCACCATATCTATCTGGAGGAGGGGGCGAAACCATCGCGTGAGTTCCAGCGGCGACTGAACCCCAACCTGAGAGAGGTCGTGATGAAAGAAATATCAAAATGGTGGAGCGCAGATTTTATTTATCCCATTTCCGACTCCAAGTGGGTCAGCCCCTTGCATGTGGTGCCCAAGAAGACGGGCATCACGACTGTGATCAGTGAGTCGGGAGAGGAGATCGCTACACGAGTACCCACCTCTTAGAGGGTTTGCATTGACTACAGGAGACTCAACCAAGCCACCAAGAAGGACCATTTCCCCCTGCCTTTTATTGACCAGATCATTGAGAGACTGGCAGGGAAGAGCCATTATTGTTTCCTGGATGGGTACTCAGGCTACAACCAAGTGGCCATCGCTCCTGAGGATCAGGAGAAGACCACCTTTACCTGCCCCTTCGGCACATATGCTTTTCAACGCATGCCATTTGGGCTATGCAATGCCCCTGCGACTTTTCAGAGGTGCATGCTGTCGATCTTTTCGGATATGGTAGGGGAGTGTTTGGAGGTCTTCATGGACGATTTCTCGGTCTACGGCGACGGATTCGATTCTTGTCTTGACTGCCTAGACCGGGTACTCCAGCGATGTATCGAGTTTCATTTGGTTCTGTCATGGGAGAAGAGTCACTTCATGGTGACTCAAGGGACGGTGCTTGGCCACATCATCTCCAACAGGGGCATGGAGGTTGATCCGGCCAAGGTTGATGTCATTAGAAAACTCACACCGCCGTCCAATTTGAGGCAGCTACGGTCATTCCTGGGGCACGTTGGATTTTATAAGAGGTTCATTCAGGATTTCAGCAAGATTGCCCGACCGTTGACTGACCTCTTGACGAAAGACACCGAGTTTCTTGTCGATGACAAGTGTCTCTCGTCCTTTGCGACTCTCCAGCAGCATGTTATTGAGGCTCCTGTTCTCCAGCCGCCTGATTGGTCTCTCCCATTCGAGATCATGATGGACGCCTCCGATTTTGCCGTGGGGGCAGTGCTGGGACAGAGGAGGGATGGAGTTCCATTTGCCATACACTACGCTAGCCGCACATTGGATTCCGCCCAGCGGAATTATACGGTCACAGAGAAGGAGATGCTAGCCGTAGTGTTTGCCTTAGATAAGTTCAGATCGTATATCATTGGATCTAGAGTGACTTTGTTTACAGATCACACCGCCATCAGGTACCTCATGGCAAAGAAGGATGCCAAGGCCAGACTGACTAGATGGATCCTTCTACTCCAGGAGTTCGACATTGAGATCAAGGATAAGCCTGGAGTCAAGAATGTGGTGGCGGATCATCTTTCCCGATTAGAGCAGCCTGAGGATTCTGAGCAGATTGATCCTATTCGAGATACCTTCCCAGATGAGGCGATCCTTGCTATCGCCTCACTCCCGTGGTATGCCGATATTGTGAACTTTCTCGTTGCAGGGAAAGTCCCACAAGATTGGCCCAGACAGAGGCTTGAGACCTTCTTTGCGAGGGCCAAGTCCTACCACTGGGAGGATCCTATCCTTTACCACGAAGGAGGGGATAGCGTCTGGCGTCGGTGTATTCCTCAGGAGGAACACCATAGCGTCCTCACTTACTGCCACAAGCTTGAGGCAGGGGGACATCATTCTGGGAGGAGAACGGCACAGAAAGTGCTCCAATCCGGCTTGTGGTGGCCTACCCTCTTCAAGGACTCTGATGAGTTCGTGAAGAGGTGTACTGACTGTCAGAGGATGGGCACTTGTGGACAGCGTGATATGATGCCGATGCAGCCCATTCACTTCTGTGAGGTCTTTGACGCATGGGGCATCGATTTCATGGGTCCATTCCCTAAGAGTCAGGGATTTGAGTACATTCTGTTGGCCGTTGATTATGTTAGTCGTTGGGTTGAGGCTATCCCCGCCCGAGCCGCTGATGCGAGGACAGTTTGCAGATTTTTGAGGAAGCATATCATCACGCGGTTCGGGGTCCCACGAGTTCTTATTTCATATGGGGGATCTCATTTCATCAACGACCAGGTGAAGGCCCTTGCTAGCGAGTTCAGCATAGATCATCGTGTTGCCACACCTTACCATCCACAGACGAATGGTCTAGCTGAGGTGTCGAATAGGGAGATCAAGAATATTCTACAGAAAGTCGTCCGCCCTGACCGAAAGAATTGGTCACAGCTTTTGGACTCGGTCTTATGGGCATATCGGACGTCTTTCAAGACTCCATTGGGCACATCTCCCTTTCGCCTCGTATATGGCAAGCCGTGCCATCTACCTGTTGAGCTGAGGCATAAGTCACTATGGGCAGTTACAGATATTCTTATGGATCCAGATGGTATGGGAGACCAGAGAAGGGCAGAGCTAGCTGCCCTGGAGGAGCTTAGAGATGCAGCTTTCTCAAGCAGCCTACATTATAAGGAGAAAGTCAAGGAGTGGCATGATTCTCATATCAGCCACAAGCATTTTGAGATTGGACAGAGAGTATGGCTATTTGATGCGAGGCTACGATTATTTCCAGGGAAGCTACAGAGCAAATGGAAGGGACCTTTTCTCGTCAGAAAGGTGCACGACAATGGTAGTATTGATATATCCGAGTTGTCTTCTGAGAGCACCTTTCGAGTGAACGGCCAGCGGCTCAAGCCATTTCTAGATCATGAGCCACGGGACGTTATTGTTGCCCCTATTCATTTTGCGTGAGATGTAGTCTCTTGACTCACATCTTTTGCATCTCACGCCTGATGTTCACTGTTCCTCCGCCTGTATAGATCCAGTTGTCCATATCATTCTATTCTTTAGTCCCACATCCCTTTTCTCATCCTATGATTATGCTATACTTAGGGTGTACTTTACCCTAAGTATAGGGGGGATGTCGGACCTGCGAGTACTCTTTTCATTCGGTTTGCTCCTGTTTTGCTGCCTATACTTAGGGATACTTTACCCTAAGTATAGGGGGGCAGATTCTGTATCTTCTTCACTCGGATTTCCCTTCATGTACAGCTTGCTATACTCAGGATTATTTAATCCTCAGTATAGGGGGAAACCACCGAGCTCCTCTCATTCTATTCATTTATTCGTTCCTGTACTTAGCCATGCCTTTTCACTCCCCTTTTACTAAGCACGAGTTATGTCTTCTTCATCGCTCTTGATCACTCTGAGGACATCGTTCGAGCTAAGTATAGGGGGGGTGTGTATATACTTCATATATACTTTAGCCATAACTTGTACTTTGTGTGAGTGTGTTAATAAATAAAATGGCTAAAAATCACGAAAATTAAAAATTTTTCATCTACATAAACTTCTTTTATCCTTGCACATACATAGCTAGTGTATAAAGTATTTTTGTAAAAATGATTTCAAAAATCTTTTGTGTAAAGCTTGTGTAAATATTTTTGTAGCAAAATTATGTATATAGTACAAAATTTTTCCAAAATGTTTTGAAAATCAAGAGTTTGCAAAAATCTTGTGTAAATGTTTGTAAATATCTTTTTGCAAAACTTGCACTTCATGCATCATCATCATCCATGATTTCAAAACATTTTTCAAAAATTTTGCATGATTGTAAATATTTGTAAATAGCATCTTGTGTACATATATGTATATAATTTTTCCTGGATGAGAGTTGACATTTAAACTAAGCCTGGAATTAAATTGAGAAATGGAGCTTGAAAAAGATCTTAATCCACTTAACTCCAAGAGGAACCTTATAGGATTTAGGTTTAAGGCTTTTCAGGTCCATAAGGACTTAATTCTTTGAGTCCACTAGGCTATGAGCATATGTCATCTTGATGAGCTTAAGTAGAACACTTATCAACACACGCATGACTCTTAGAGACAATGGCTTGACTTGCACCTGCACTTTACACATGGCTCTCCACGGATGAGGTGGTGAGGAGGCAGTTTCCTTTGGCTTGGGGTAGCATATGAGGGTAGTACTTCTAGGCGGAACCTCTCTTCTTCTTCTAGTGAAGGAAGTGCACCTCAACTTGGTCTAGTGGTGATGAAGGCTAAAGACAGAAGCCGTGGGTTGCAATAAAGCTTCAAAAGAGGGATAGTCTACTGGCTCAAGAGGAAATTTCTTGTATATATGCTGCACCATGCTGTACAGAAGTCCTTGAAAAAAAAAAAGAACTCCAAAAAAAAAGTGGTGGGTCGGATTGAAAATTTAATAACCCCACCGGAGTGTATATAGTCAAATAAAGCAAAGCTTATGGAATCCATGTACATCTCATGAAGCTTGCAGCGGAAGACCTAGCTACACTGGCTAGGCTTCCAAAACTCTATACTTCTACCCCCTCTTCTTGAGCCGGTTGCACTTGAACTTAGAAGGGAATACCCCGCTTCTCGAGGAAAGAGTTGCTAGACCGAGGCATTAGAGTTACCAGGTTGAGGGAGGCTGTTTCTTTGTTGCTTCTGAGGTGGGGATCCACATATCACTTACACTGCATGGAAAGATTCATGGTCATTAGAGTTTGTGTATGTAGACTTGTTCTGATCTGGTTTATTAAGGAGTCTTGTCCATAGATTGGTGGAACTTAGTGGCTGTTGGGTTTTAAGCTTAAGTCCAAATAAGGTTCCGACACATTAATAATCCAAAGATCTGATCGAGCTCCATATTTCAATTTAATGAAGGAAAGTTTAATAATTCAACTTAGATCCATGTACATCCTCTTTCTCTTTTTCTTTCTTTCTTTTTCACTTCTTTTTCAAATAAGTGTTTGCTAAGGGACTAGCAAAGTTAAGTATAGGGGGGTGATGAATACCCATTCATCACTCTTTATTCTTATATTTTAGCTACAAAAACCTTTGCAAATACATGTAGATATATGTAAATACAAATAATTACCAAAAGCATGCATTGTGTAGAAACTTATAATTAGCATGTTTTTGTGCAAAAATAAAAGAATAAAGATCAAAAAGAAAAAGAGGGAAATATTTAGAATAAATATTGAGCAACCTAACCCAAGGGAGGGCTCAGCATGGGCCTGACCGCATAAAAGCCACAGTAGAGAGAGATAGGAGCTCATGTGTAGATATCTATGTAAATAAATAAAATTATATTTTCCTCAACCAAAAATATGCTTGTACATATTTTGTATATATTTAGAAACTATTAAAAACAAAATAAAAATTTAAAAATCAAAAATGCAAAAATATCCCTCCACCATGTGCATAAACCATCATCCCTTATTTATTTAACCCTATAAATAAATGTATTTATGTTCAAAACTTTTTGTGAACATTCTATGGTATATTTTGTAAATAGAATAAATAAAAAGAAACACAACAAAAATCAAATAAAAATAACAAAAATTAAAATTACAAAAACATATTGTACATATGCCATGTACATAGTTGTATATATCTATTTATTTCACCTATGTGTATAAATAATAAAAATAAAATAAAAATATCCTTTTATTCCTCATTTTATTCTATAAATAAATAAATAAAATATAAAATGGGAATAAAAATTGTATAAAAATAATAATTAAAAATCAAAAATCAAAAGCCTCTTTATTGTATATACACCTATATAATGTAAATACCTCATTTTTATTTCCAAAAATTAATTAAAAATCACCAAAAAATAGAAAAAATTAAAAGAAAAATATTTCATGTTGTGGATTTTTGCAAAATCGGCCATTTTCTGCCTTAATTTTGAGCTCCAAATCCTCTCCACGTGGCAGCTTCTGGTTGGTCCACGGAGATGTTGACCTCCGGTCAACTCCCTCCGCGGACCGCCTTCTCCTGCGGATCTCGCGCCCGACCCGGTTTCGCCTCTTTTTCTGCGCTTGATCCGCGCGCCTCCTCCGCAAACCCCGGGTCCTATTGATTCCTTGTACATCCGACATGACCGCCGGGGTATTCGCATTGGGATCCGCGCTCCTCGCAGCCCTACCCGACCAGCCCTAGTCGGGTCGGCACTCACGTATATAGCCGAGCTCCGCCGCTCATTTTCGCGATCTTTGGCTCGCCACTCTCATTCCCGTGACCTCCATTGCAATCTCCGAGGTGACAGCTTGCGATTGCCTTTGTCGCAGTGAGGAGGGGGTGCCCGGACCATCGATCCGGCGACTTCGCGCCGCCGTGCTCCGCCACTTAGCAGGAGCTCGAGCCTCGGGCAGTGACAACCTTCGAGGCGACGACCAGGAGCTAGCTAAGCTCCAGCACAGTCTTCCACTCCACCCAGGTAGCACACTAGCTCGCCTATTTAGCTTAATTTGTAGTTTCGCCCAAATCGAAGCTCCGACGTATTCCTTTGATTCCGGCTATATCGTACATCTTCTCGATCATCGGAACACTCAGTCACCTCCGCCATCCCTCGACGCACCTTCTCCGCCCCTTCACTCAACCCGGCTCGCACAGGAGCTGGGGTTCGAGCTCCACCGTCCTCCGCTCGCCGGAGCTCGCTCGTCCCGACCCATAGTTCACCCTCACGCCGCTTCTTCGGGTCGAGGCACTTTGCCCTCGACCCGCGAAGCTTCTGGTATACTTTGCAGGTCAAGAGGAGGCCATCTGAGGCCCCCTCACTTCCAGGCCAGGAGCTTCTCGCCGCCGGCCTCGCCGGAGCCCCTCCAGGGCTCGGCTGGGCCATCGGAGGCCACCACCAGCTGCGGGACGTCATCGCCGATCTTCTCCGATCCTTGGAGGCAGCTGAGGAGGACCCTAGCACACACACGAGGCCGACGAACCTCGCCGGCCACCTGTTCTTCGAAGGTCCTCGAGCACCGTCCGATCAGTCCCGCCTTCCAGTTCGCATCGTGACCGTTCATCCACGAAGGAGCAGTTATCGTCCGATCCGCTCGAGGGTTGATCTGGACCGTCAGAACAGAGAGAGGGGACCACCAGCACCCACCAGCCGTTCGATCTTCCACGTGGCCCCTCTCTGCACCGTCGATCAGGCCCACGTGCGGAAGAAGAAAAGCGCCCGACGTCCGAGACCGTTGGATCATCTACGTGGCGCGCATCCAGCCATCGACGTAATAAGGGGTAATTTACTTAGGGCCCCCTCTTAGTTTTTGTTTTACGTGTCAGTCCTGTAAGTATTTTAGGAGTTTTATCTACGTATGGTAAATTGCACATTGGACCTCGTGCTTGTTTTTTATTTGCATTTATGCCCCTGTAAGTGTGATCCACGTGCTTCGCCACGTGCTTTGTCTGGGTTATTTGCAACTATTATCCTGTAGTTCTGGTTGGTTCATGAATGATTAGAAACTTTTTGGTAATTGCTTTTATGCCCCTGTGAACATTTTATTTGCACATGTGCGCCTTTTAGTGGGTTAATTGCATAACCGTCCCTGGACTTTTTGGTACGAGTTACCAAAAGGTCCTAGGACTTGGTTTTTATTACCAGAAGGTCCCTGAGTGCCCCAGGCACGCGCCACGCGCGTGATTTGCTGGGCAAATTGCACCTGGACCCCCAGATTTACGGGTATTTGCACTTAAGTCCCTGTGCACTGTGCCCTCTTTTTGATTTTGAATAAAATATCAATTCATCTCCAAATTCGATAAAAATTTGACACATGGCTCCTGCCATGTTGTAGGATTTTTAAGAATTTTGGGGGACATTTTTGAGTGCATTTGTTATTTTTAAAAATTCAAAAACATTTACTTTTGGCACTGTTTCACTTGAAAAATCACAAAAAAATATAAAAACCCCTCTAAAAATTCTATAAAAAGTAGGTGCTGTTTCTGTTGTGTTTCTTGATTTTCTAGCCAATTTTGGCTATCTTTCATTGCTTAAAAACCCTAAAAATTCAAAAACACCTAAAAACTCATAAAAATCATATTAAATAATCTAAAAACCCAAAAATAATAATTTTGGTGCTCAAATTTTCCTTGTTTTCTCTAGTATACAGGAAAATTACCTCCAGGTCCCTCTGAGATCCTTAGATATTTTATTTTTGGATTTTGGACCTGGCTGGACAGTACCCATCGTTTTTCTCACTATTTGATTTTTAGAAAATAAAATACACTTCAGAAAATTATCAAAAATTCACCAAAAACACTTAAAAACCCAAAAAACATAAAAACATTTTTTCTTGAATTTTTGCTTGATTTTTGATGCTTTAAATAAATTGATAAAGTGTGATTACCCTTTAGTCTTTCTCATTTTCTTCACATATTAAAAATCCAAAAAAATATAAAAATTATTAAAAATCACTAAAAATATTTTATCTTTATTTTAGTCCATTTCGACTCGTAGGCCTCTGGCCAACCCGTGCTCCTTGTGTTCGACCCTGGGTGCTATACCAGGTTAATCTCCTAGCAGGACCGCTTTTGTGCTTGATTGATTTTGTATTTTGTGAGTGGTTCATTATTTTTCTTGATCGACTTAGTCTGAGTGATTGAGGTCGCAACGACCTATATTTCTGTACCTTTACCTTAGTCATTCGGACGGTCGTCATTCACTCGTATCCCAGCAATGACATTGCCTGGGTCTCGCATCTGGTCAATCTGATCTCCACGGGCGTCTAGCACAACATGCTCACAAGAATGATGGGAAAGAGAAGAAAAGAATGGAAGGTCGGTCGGAGTTCCGACCTCCGACGAGAGTGGACGGGAATGATGGGAATAAGATGGAGAAGCCGCAAGAGTCGGCAGAAAAGGAGGACAACCCGTCAATCAGGGATAGACAGGGAGAAGACAAATGAAGGGAGGGTGGGAGGGTGAAAGATAGATAGATGGAGGAGAAGAACGCGGATGGAATCTAGACAACACACAAGATGAGAAAGCAAACCCCCAATTCACCTACGCACTCAGAGTTGATGACCGTAATATTTCGGTCTTTTATCTTGTCAATTTTATTAGGTGATAAGACAGACTTTCAGAGCGATTAAGCGAGCTGGTAGGAATCCAATCCTTCCAACAGAGTGTCCCATATAAAAGGCCGGTAGTCTATCAAGAAATCAGATATGACTCTAGCCTAGTGTTTGGGTCACTCTTTCGCTCATCCAAACCAGACAATGAGGGGATTACTCTCCCAATATAAATTTTCTGATGAAGTGTCTTTTAGGGTCAAGTGTGTTTAGCAGTCCCAATTTTATAATTTTTGTTTTTTTAGATATTTTTCAAGCAAGCAACGCCTAACGAATTTTTCGGTTCTCCTGGTTATTTTAAGTCGCAAAACTAGGGGAAAAGACGAAAAAACTGGTGCGCGATCAAACACGATGATGCATGCGGAGTAGGAAATGTGTACCTGACTCCAGCTCTCTACATGCAGGGTGATCCACGCATAATAATAAAGACTGGAAGTAAACTACCTATATGATGCACGAGGAAAATGTCCTTAGACGAAGCAATTTCTACACGATAAGCACAATAGTCAGATAATCAAACTATGTCCTGAGTCCGATCTTGGGAACCACTCGGTGTCCGCCACAACGGATCCTACACGCGCTGTATGTGGTTCCTCACGGCACGTGGACTCGAGCCTAATTAATCTGACTTTTTCTTTGTGAATTAATTAATTATGTCAAATTATCGATCTATAAGAGCATGTAGATAACTAGGATTTGGCCTTAATTAGTTACGTCATAATCACAGAAAATCCTAAGGCTAAGGCTAAATCCTTGAAAATCAGATAAGTAGTAAATAAAGCTATCAAAGCCTAAACCGGCGAGAAATCTGCGGTGAGGTCCCTCGAGCACACCAGTGCTCGGTGAAACAGACCTCGAGATAACTACCGAGTCCAAGAGTCTGTCATGCATTATTACAACAATAATGTGCAGAAATAAAAGCTAAGCTAATGCTAAACTACGGCACCCCACACTCCTACTCTGACTCTCCTACGTCCTCCTGTAGCTTGATGCAGAAACGAACCGCCACTGAATCCCGTGGGTGCCTCGGCTTTCTGAAGAAAGCTGCCCTCGATCGTCAGACCCTCGCAAGAAAGTCAGAAACAGAAACGTGTCAATCCAACAGTTATTATCAAATAAAATGGACTGGAATTGAAATAAATGCTGAAATGCAATTAAAAATAAAGGCCGAAAAAGAACGGGAAAAACTGACCACTAGGTCGTGCTCCCCATCAGCAACGCCATTCTGATGACGCGCCCGAGCGACTTAGGTAAAGAGGTATCTCATGTCGTTGCGACCTCAACCACTCGGGCATCTATGTCAATCAAGAAAATCAAGACCACCAATATAAAAATCAAGCAAGCAAGTCAAATAGTGGTCTGGCTATTTTATTTTACCTGGTATGGCTACCAGGGTCGAAAACAAGGAGCACGGTATGGTAAACCTACAAAGTTGTCGGAGATCCAAAAATAAATATTTTTGGTGGATATTATGTTTTTTAATTTATTTTGGAATTTTTGATATTAGGAAAAAGGATAAAACACTCACAAGTCACAAACATACAATTATTTAAAACCTAAAAATACTCAAAAAATTCGAATAAAAATATTTTTGGTTTTTGGGTATATTCAGATGTTTTTGGTATTTTTCTTGGAATTTTCTGATTTTTAGTTAATTTTATAAAAATGAAACAAGGTTGGAAATACAAAATAGTGTGCAGCCAGAATCTAAAGGCACTTTAAAAATAACTAAAGTGCCTATAAAATTTGATAACCAAATTTATTATAAAATAAGATAAAACACTAACTATAGAAACTGGAAATGCAATTTTTTTTAATTTTTGTGAATTTTTAATGATTTTTCTATTTTTTTAATGTCTTTCAATTTTTATGATTTCTATATATCCAAATGCAATGAAAATTGGATAGATGTGAAAACACAACAAAACAAACAATCATTAATTTGTTTGGATTTTCAAGAGGGTTTTTAATATTTTTAGTAGATTTTAAAACTAGACAAAAGAAATTTTTAAGGTTTTTGAATTTTTAAAATTATCAAATGCGAACAAATCGGGCCAAAATTTTTGTAGAAATATTTATACCATGGGAGGAGCCATGTTCCAAATTTCATGAAATTTGGACGAAATTTGCTATTTACTAAAAACCAATCAATGAGACACATCACACAGGGACCAATATGCAATTATGAAAAAGTATATAGCCAAACAGTAACATGTGGAAAGAGTATAGGGCTGAGTATGCAAAAATCCCTGATCCGCACGAGGGCGGCACGTGAAACAAACAAGAATGGGTACAAGTGCAATTCCTATTTATAAAACTTCATTTAATAACAATAATAAAATCTAGGCAGGAACATGCAAATAACCCACAAGGCACGTGACAGACCACATGAAGCTCAAATAGAAAGTGCAAATTCTGAAAGTATAAGGTCCTAAGTGCAAATTATCCAAATTAAACTTTATGGCTAAAAATATTTACAGGACTAAAGTGAAAATGTAAATAGATAGGTGAGCCTAAGTGCAAATTACCCTTCTTATTACAAATCCAATGGCCGAGGATTCTTCACTTATGATCGGACGTCTTAGAGCTTCTGATAACCCTTCGACGATGGACGTACGAGATCTAATCCTCAGATGGATCCTACGGACGAGACGCCTCGGATGATGGACGATCACGATTAGAACTGGAGAGGGGGTCTCGATCCAACGACGGAGGAGTCACCTGGAAGAGCGACGAAGAACTCGTTGTCGGCAAACTTCTACCAGCCGATACGGGTGGCAGGGACGTCGTATGTAGCTGCTATGATGGGGAAAAGGAAGATGGTGACGATCCGCAGCTGCTGCGATGCTCCGATGAGGTCGGGGACTTCTGGAATGTCCCGGCAACGCGAGGGACCTGAAGCAGTTGTGCTCTGAAATCCGAACCTCCAGATGAAGATCTGGGATGCTCTAACCTGCACATGCAAACCACAGGGTCGAGGGCAAAATGCCTCGACCTGTCAAAGCACGAAAGGGGTGGCTGGTGCGTCGTGGTGTGACCCTCCGGCGAAGCGGCGGCGACGGAGGGTCCAAACCCCATACCTGGATGAATTGGGTTGGGTGGATGGGTGTAGAAGATGGGGCGAAGTCTCGTGGAGGTGGTTGGGTCGTCGGGACAATGAAAGGAGGGTCCGACAACGGCGAACAGAGCTGAAGAACTAAGGTTGACCAAGACCTAAAAACTCGAATCTAATGCGGCTAAAACTAAAATGAAGCTACCTGATGGGAAAAGTCATCTGTACCGGAGGTCACGGATCTCCGGGGGTCATTGCCTTGATGGAGCGACGAAAACAGAGGCTGAGCTCACCAAGCGGCGGAGCACGACGGAGTGTACACTGGATCTAGGGCTACGGAGCTCGAAACCTCGCTGCAACACTCTCTATCGCAAGCTGTCACTCATAAGAAGAGATGGAGGTCATCGGAGACAAGGGTGCGGCCAAAGATGACAAAGAAGATGCGTCTTCTCAAGACTTTATACTTTGCAATGTCCGCGAATGGTGGAGCTTGGGCGCACGGATCGAGGGACGGATCCCTAGAAGATCCGTCATATGTGTAGATCGTGGATCGTCCCTCAATAATCGGGGCTACGGAGTAGTGAAGATGGAGGTCGGATCAATTCAAGAAAATTTTGAGAAAGTTGGGCAAAAAAACGGATCCGGGCGAAGACCGGTCTAGGGGGACAGTTGATCGAGGTCAACATTCCCCCGTGGACCAATCAGAAATCAGCAGGGTCAAAATTATTTGTAAAATAATCTAAAAATACAAAACGATTTTATTTTAAAATATATTCAACACAAAAAATGTTTATTATTTTTCAAATTATTTTTTGTTATTTTTATTTATTTTTTAAAAAATAAATTAAGGTATATACATTATATTACATTACATACATGCATAAAATATTTATTTATTTTAATTTTAATATTCAATTTGTTTATTTTTGTACAAATACCTCAATTTTATATTTTATTTATTTATAAATAAAATTTGGAGTATAAAATAATTTTTATTTTATTTTTGTTGTTTATTTACAAGTGTTAAATAAATAGGTAGATGATACATATATACATGTAATATGTACAAGGTGAGAGAGATTATTTTATTTTTATTTTTTTTCTAATTTGATTTTATTTTTAGGAATATAGACAATGTAATATAAACAATTTTTTATTTTGATTTTTGTGAAAATAAAATATTTATATACATAGAAGGAATATGTACAAGGTTGATTGGCCCTATCTCTCTCTACTTACTTTATTTGGAGATTAGGCCCATGTTGGGCACTCTCTTGGGATTAGGTCACTCAATATTTATTCTAAATATTTCCATCTTTTTCTTTTATTCTTTATTCTTTTATTTTTGCACAAATACATGCTAATTATTGATATTTACAAATGGATGCTTATTTGTAACTTATTATATTTACAATTATGTACATGATGTTTTGCCAAAATATTTAGCTAAAATAAAAGAATAAAGAGTGGTGAATAGGGATTCATAATGTTTGTACTCTTAATGGGATCAATCTCCACCCTAGTTGTTGGCTTTGTGGAAGTCAGACATGGAATCATATCATCGAATTTTGCCCAATCAATATCTGACTCCAAGGGATCTGAATCAGAATCTAAAGAAAAATCGACTGCTTCGCTATCCAAAATGTGATCTGCTGCCTCAAATGTATCCTCTACCAGGATTGCGCTCTCCAAGCTCTCCTCTACTGGAATCTGTGCATCAGCGGGATCTGAAGGTGAGAGGAAGGCTCGTGAAACTGGGTCTGCCTAAACTGCCTCTTCGTCTGTGATCACAAAATCTCACTCTCCGTGGACGTCTCGCTTTGCCTCTGTCATCTGCTCCGAATCTGTAAGCGGCTCTGAGCAAGCTAAATCTCACGCTGTCGTCTCATCGGTCGTCTCTATTTGTATACTCTCACCCTCGATGTAAAAGTATACCTTCTCGCTATCATGATCGGACAGTGTCTTGGTTGTGGCCAATAATGGGCATCCTAAAATGATGGGGATATCGGTCACAGACTCAGGGATCTCCATGTCCAACACAACGAAGTCCACGGAGAATTTCAGTCCCTGAATTGTGACGACCACATCCTTCAGCAACCCCTTTGGCCTCTTGACAGATTGATCAGCAAACTGAAGGACCATCCTTCTCCGTCAAAGAGGGCCAAACTCGAAGCGATCGAGTAAGGCTGGCGGAAGAAGGTTGATAGAAGTACCGATGTATAATAGTGTCTGATCGAACCTCTGCTCATGTATGTGGCATCTGACATAAGGGGCTCATGCATCTGGCCTCTTTGTTGGTAGACAGTTCTGGATGGCGAAGCAGGTGGCACGAGTGAGCACATGGATCTCTGAGTGGTGGTTCCTCCTCCTCTTGTGAATGGTGGTCCTCTCTCTAAGGTTCCTCTGGAAGAGGGGGATGTGCTCCGAGGCCTCCTGTAGAGTCAGCCATATATAGAATCTATCTATCATTTGCTGGCTGAACTTTAGCTGATGTAATTTTTTTGGGTTTTCTTTTTTGGTCCCCTTAGCCAAGCGGAGTGCTTGGGGAAAGGGGATGGTTGGGCCCTCCTCAGATGGAGGGCTAGGATCGGGTCACTGCTGTTGTGACAAAGTACAATCCATACAAACATCTCCATGCAACACAGATGGACTCACAAAAGAAGAACCCTTTCCATTATTTCAAGAATGGTCCTGAGATACATCAACAAAAGGAAATGCAACGGGAATAGAAATGGTGGCCTCAGTTCACCCACAGCTTCTGGACTTGCAGCATTAGTACCGCACTCTAGCTCAACACCAAATTTGGTGGCATCAGCACCACCTCCTGAATCTGGTGAAGCGACGACCTCAGTACCATCGGCTGGGTCTACACCCTTGGTGGCGTCAACATCACCATCATCATAACGAACAGCATCAACACCGCTCTTCTCCTCATCTGGCGCTCCTGAATCTGCATATGGTAGTCGCTCAGATGAGGCGTCACCGGCTGGCATCCTACCGCTCCTAAGTTTAACAAAGTCAGCATCAAAAGTGTATGCAGAAATATCGCCAAGTGAATCACTAGGAGTGGTAATCTCTGTAAACTCTACCTGCTCAGATTTCCTCTTGAGGTTGTTCGGGTTTGGCTCAATCTGGGTGGGTATGGTGGCCTGGCCTCTTACTATATCCCTCATCTCTCGTCTAAACTCATCCATCTCCTGTCTGAAGGTGGCCTGCTGCTTGGAGACAAGATGGGCTAGATCCTCAAGAGTTGGGTTCTCATGGCTGCCCCATGAGAACCAGACGAGTGGCCTCTCTGGAAGTGAGGCTGCTGCTGGGTATAGGGATACTAGGGATGATACTGCTGAGGCTTTTGCTGTTGTTGCCTCCACGACTGTCCCTGCTGATAGGGATGAGAACCATGTTGCTGGTAGGAATGCTGCTGCAGATGTGGTTGTGGCTGCTGTAGTGGGAACTGGCGTTGCTGGTGTGACCGATGGCTGTATTGGCCACCATGAACTGTAGGCCGCTACTGGGAATTGGTACCTCCGATCGACCAACGAAATTCGGGATGGTCTCGTCGGATCCCAGGCTGAGGTCGGTCACACCAAATCCCGTTGATGTCCATCAATGGCTCTTGCTCCTAAGTGGGTGGGGGGAGAACTGCTAGGGGCTGATCCGGTTGGTAGACCACCATCTGAGTGTCCTGAGATGGTGGTGGATGGTAGTACTGCTGCAGTTGCTGGAACGACTCCGCCTGAACATGGTGAACATGTCTTGGCTGGCTGGAGTGCTGGGTCGAGCTGTTGCTGCCTGGATCTGCCCGTGACCTGAGACGGGGCTGAGAAGCCGTCTGTGCCTCCTGGAGACATATGATCTGGGTCTTCAGGTCACTCAGTGTCTATGCCATCTGATCTATCTGAGACATGCCCTGACACTGCTTCTTCTCAATCAACTCAATCCAGTCCAACTTATCGCTGATAATCCCCATATCAGCGGACGTCGACTCTACCTGTGTTCGGGTGTTGATGATGTGGATGGACCAGCATCAACCTGCGCTATCCTCTGATAGGACACCATATGTGGCTGGGGCTTCCCCTGAGTGTACAATCAGGTCTGAGACACCATTGTGTAGTTCTCTGTCATCTCCTCGTAGATAGCCCAGACATGATCCTCATCCTTGGAAAAATATGAACCCCTACAGGATGTATTGACTAGCCCCTGCAGCTCCGGTGTAAGCCCACAAAAGAAACTTCAGACGATATTGGGCTTGGATATATCATGATGGGGACACCGGTCTGTGAGATCCCTGAATCTGTCCCACGCCTCGTGAAATTGCTCGTTGGGCAACATGGAAAAGTTGATAATCGGGGCCCTGGTTGCATTAGTCCGGTCGAGTTGATAGTACTGTTCAAGTACTCGTTTCGGAGTTGTTCCCATGTAGTGACAAATCTCCCTAGGTGCTTCAGCTAGTTGGCTGCTCTGTCTACGAGGGAGAAAGGAAAGGCCATAATCCGGATGGTATCCTCATCCACGAAGCGATCATGGACAGTACTGTTGATCATCTCAAACTCCTGGAGATGGAGATGAGGCTCCTCTGTGGTGAGTCTGTGGAAGCGGGGAAGAAGCTGAATGGTCTGAGGCGGGAACTTCAAATCTCTCGCAATGGCCGGCAACACTATCCATTTGTGGGTCAGAGTTGCACCAGGGTTGTGCCACTCAGTCATCGGTCGTGCATGTGCTGCTAGTTGTGATGGCTGCTCAGGGTCTCCGCCCTCAGGAATATCTAGTCCTCTGCCTCCATCGGCTCTGCGCTCCTCTCTATCGGCTCTCATCTACTCCATCTCTCGGCGCATGTCAACCATAAAAGCCCCCTGGTTTTTGATCTGACGTTGCATGGTCTCCAGAGAGGCTAACAGGGTGGTGTTGATGGCACCCTGATCCAATACATATGTCTGTGTCCCGCTGGGTCCATCGGTGCGCTCCTCACTGTTGGCTATGGTCTCTGCAAAGGCAAAAGACCCAAACTCAGGTGCCGATAAATCATCAACTATCTGTTGTGGTCTCTGCTCGGGCACCTCATGACTGGTAGAAGGGTGGTCGAGGGGGAACATGGTAGAATCAAACTTGGGTTCGGAGAGCGGTCGGCTCTCACAAACCAACCTAGATGAATGGGCTAGAGTGCTCAAAAGCGGTATAGCCAGAGGCTTCCTAAGGGATCTCCTGCCCATCATCTTGATGTGGCGAGTGAAGGCGGATGACATCTGGAAACACACAAGATCAGAAAGCAAACCCCCAATTCACCAACTCATACGGAACTGATGACCGTAAAGGCTCGGTCTGTTATCTTATCAATTTTATTAGGTGGTAAAACAACCTTTCAGAGCGATTAAGCGAGCTGGTAGGAATCCAATGCTCCTAACAGACTGTCTCATATAAAAGGTCGGTAGTCTGTCAAGAGTTCGGATATGGCTCTATCCTAGTCTGTGGGTCACTCTCTCGCTCATCCAAACCATACAATGAGGGTATTACTCTCCCCAGACAGATTTTTAAGTGAGGTGTCTTTTAAGATCAAGTGAGTTTAGCAGTCCCAATTTTATAGTTTTTCTTTTTAGATGTTTTTCAAGCAAAAATCGCCTAACGATTTTTTTGGTTCTCTTGATTATTTTACGTCCAAAATAGGGGGAGAAAGCGAAAAAGCCAATGCACGATCAAATACGATGATGCATGCAGAGTAAGAAATATGTACCTGACTCATGCTCTCTACATGTAGGGTGATCCACACATAAAATAAAGACTGAAATTAAACTACCTATATGATGCAAGAAGAAATCGGTCTTAGACGAAGCAATTTCTACAGGCGAAGCACAATAGCTAGCTAGTCAAACTAAGTCCGGTGTACGATCATGGGAACCACTCGGTGCCTGCCACAACGGGTCCTACCAGTGCTGTATGTGCTTACTCACGGCACGTGGACTCAAGCATAATTAAACTAACTTTTTCTATGTGAGTTAATTAATTAGGTCCAATTATTGATCTATCGGTGCAGGCAGATAATTAGGGTTGGGCCTTAATTAATTATGTCACAATCACATAAAATCCTAAGTCTAAGGGCCAAAACCTTCGAAAATCAGATAGATAGTAAAAACAGTAGAAAATCAAAACCGACGAAAAATCAGCGGTGAGGTCCCCCGAGCACACCGCTGCTCGGCGAAAGAGACCCCGAAGCAATCACCAAGTCTGAGAGTGTCTGTCCTGTATTATTACAATAATAATGCAGAAATAAAATCAAAGCTAAGCTAACTGCACTACAGCTCCCCATACTCCTGCTCCGTCTCTCCTACGCTCTCATGCGGCTCGATGCAGAAACTAGTCGCCTTCAAGTCACGCGGGTGCCTCGGCTCTCCGAAGATCGCCACCCTCGCACGTCATGCCCTCGCAAGAAAGTCAGAACAAAATTGTGTCAGTCCATAACTATTTAAAATATGTAAGAAAATCAAGCAAAGAAATCACACAAAAAGGAAACTAACAACTAAACCGTGCTCCCTGACAACGGCGCCATTCTGATGAGCGGAAAAATCCCGAGCGACTAAGTAAAAATGGTATCAAAGGTTGTTGCAACCTCAACCACTCGGACAAGGCTCAACAAGAAAAATAGACCACCAAACTAAAAATCAAACAATCAATGTGGTAAGCGATCATGCTATTTATTTTTACCTGGTATTGCTACCAGGGTCGCACACTGGGAGCATGAAATGTGAAGGCTACGAAGTAGTCGGGAATCCAAGAAGATAAAAGAATTTGGTGGATTTATATTTTTCAAATATTTTTGTAATTTTTAACATTAAGAAAATGGTTAAAAGGATTCAAAAAGTCACAAACTAACAATTATTTAAAGCATCAAAAATACCCAGAAAATTCTGATAAAAATATTCTTGGAATTTTAAAATATTCAGATGTTTTTGTTAATTTTCTTGAATTATTCTGATTTTTAGTCAATTTTCTAAAAATGAAATAAGGCTAAAAATGCTAAACAGTGTACAGCTGGAATCTAAAGGCAAGTTAAAATACTTAAAATGCCTATAAAATTTGAGAAGCAATTTTATGTGAAACTACAAAGAAAAATTTAACAACAAAAGAAGAAAACACATTTTTTTGATTTTTTTTTATAAATTTTTACTGATTTTTCTACGATTTTTAGTCTTTTTAATTTTTATGGTTTTTATAAATGGAAATGAGATGAAATTGGACTGAAGCGAAAATACAACAAAACAAGCAAATAGGATTTTTTTGGAATTTTTCAAGGGTTTTAAATATTTTTAGTTGATTTTTAGAAGCAAAGAGTAGTTGTTTTTCTGGTTTTCAAAATTTTAAAAATACTAAACGTCAACAAAATAAATCCAAAAATTCATAAAAATTCCTACACCAAGGCAGGAGCCATGTATCAAAGGTTCATGATTTTTGGACAGTAGTTGCTATTTATTGAGCCAAAAATCACACACAGCACATATGGACCAATATGCTATTATTGAAAACTTCTCAGCCAAACACTAACACGTAGAAATAGCTTAGGGCTCAATATGCAAAATAACTAGATCCACACGTGAGTAGTACGTGAACCAAGCACTCAGGAGTTTAATTGCAAATCCTATTTATAAAAAATCATTCAGTAATGACAGAGAAGTACAGTAGAAGTATGCAAATATCCCCAAGTCACTTAGGGGGACCACATGCTACACAAACGGAAGGACTGAAGTGCAAATACTAAAAGCATAGGGTCGTTAGTGAAAAATATCCGAAATAAACACAACTGCTAAGAATATTTACGGGACTAATGCCGAAATGTAAATAGATAAGAGGGCCTAAGTGCAAATACCCTTCTTATTGATGATCCAACGGTCGAGGGCTCTTCACTTATGATCAGACGGCTGACCTCTTCGGTACCCCTTTGACGATGGACAGATGGAATCTGATCCTCAGGTGGATCGGATTTGGCCGAGATCTCCCCAAAGACGAACAAACAAGATCAGAACTGGCGGGGACCTCGATCTAACGACGGAGACGCCTCCAGGAAGAACGGCGAAGAACTCACCTCTGGCGAGATTCGACCGGCTGCTACAAGCGACTGGGACATCCTCCAGAGCTGCTCGGATGGGGGAAATGATGTCGGTGCCTGTCTGCAGCGGTGGTGATGCTCCGATGCAGTCGGGAACGTCCGGAGTTCCTCGACAACGCTAAGGACCAGGAGCGGTTGTGTTTCGATGTTAGGACCTCCAGATGAGGCCCCTTTGGGCTCTAGACCTGCACAAAAAGGCTACTGGGTCGTGGGCAAAATGCCTCGACACGTTAGTGCGTGTGATGGGTGAAGTATGAGGCGGGGCATAGCCCTCCGGAGAAGCGGTGGTGTAGGAGGGTTTAACTCATGTTCCTGGGTGAATCAGGGTGAATGGAGGGGCGTAAAAGATGGAGAGAATTCTGATGGAGGTTCTAATATCATCGAGATGGGAAATGGGTGCTTCGATCACGGGGAACGGAGTGATGAACGTGAGTTGACCCAAAATGCGAAAATCATGAATCAAAGGTGAACAAGGGAGAATCGAAGCTACCTGGTGAATGAGATCGTTTGGGTTGAAGGTCGGGGACCTTCGGGGTTTTTTGCCTCAATGGATTGACATGTCCAGAGGCTAGAGCTCACCTTGCAGCAGAGCAAGGCGAGAAGTTCGCTGGACCTAAGGCTACAGGTCTCGAATTTTCTCTGCAATGCCCTCAGACACACGCTGTCACTTGTGGGTGGAGGTGGAGGTCACTGGAGATGAGGGAGCAGCCAAAGATGTGGGAGAAGGTATGGCTCCAGTGGATTTTATACCTTGTAGGTTCCGAGAAGTGTGGAGCACGGGCACGCAAGTCGAAGAGAGGATCCCTAACGGAATCATCGGGCGTGTGTCCAGGATGATCTCTCGATAATCGGAGCGCGAATAGGGATGGAATGGTGGTTGGATCAGTTTGGAAAAAATAGGAGAAATTCGGATGGAAACCGGATCCGGGCAGAGAAAGGTCTAGGGGGGACAGTTGACTGAGGTCAACCGTCCATCCTGGACCAATCAGAAAAAGCATAAATTAAAATAATTAATAATGCAATTAAAAATAGCAAAAGATTTTATTTTAAAAAGTTTATAAAATAAAAAATATTTGTTATTTTTCAAACTATTTTTTTGTGATTTTTAATTATTTTTATGAAAAATAAATTATGGTATATACATTATATTACATTATATACATGTATAAAATACCTAGGTATTTTATATAATTATTTTTATTTTCTTATTTTTGTATAAATACCCCAATTTCATATTTTATTTATTTACAACATATTATTTGGAATATAAAAAAATTTTAATTTTATTTCTATTAATTATTTACGAATGTATAATAAATTAGTATAGATACATATGTGCATGTACTATGTACAAGGTGATAGAGAGAGAAATTTATTTTTAGTTTTATTTTATTTTCTAATTTTTATTTTATTTTTAGGAATAAATACAAGGGGATAAAAATACCTTTTTATTTCTGTTTTTTTTAAATAATATATATATACATAAGTGGGGAATATGTACAAGTTAAAGTGGCCTTATCTCTCTCTATGTATTTTATTTGGCTATCCAGTCCATTCTGGACCCTCTCTTGGGTTCAGGTCACTCAATATTTATTCTTAATATTTCCCTGTTTTTATTTTATTGTTTTTTCTTTTATTTTTGCATAAATACACGCTAATTATTGAAGCTTAACACATGCGTGCTTATGGTAACTTATCGTATTTACAACTATATACATGATGTTTTGCCAGGATATTTAGCTAAAATAAAAGAATAAAGAGTGATGAATGAGGATTCATCAACCACCACTATTAGTTTCCAAAGTCGGACATTGGTCGAGTTCCTATTGATTTTACAACCAGAGTTTGAACCAGTCCTGCACTTTCACGTCGAAGATTCTTGTATTCTAGATCTGCTAGTATCCCAAGAAATGGAGAAGGAGCCCACATTGTTTTAACTATCCTTTCAACCATTTTAGTGTCCATGTATCGTTGATTCAGTGTCCATTCTTCAGAATATCCTCTCATATTCATATATACATTTGGATCCATCTCAGCATATACAAAGCTTGACGAGGGACACCATTTGGATCTGTCTTTGAGCTATGTGTCCTCCCGCTTGATGATGTCTATACATTTTTGGAGGACCTGATATTTGATAGCATAGCTGCAGTTCGTGAATCTGATTCTACACCTTCTACCGCTTCTACATTGCTGACGAGAAACATTCCATGCCTTGAGGTTATTTATATGTCATTTACATCTGATGAGTTACTTTCACTACAAAAAAAAGGCGGGATTAGCGTGCACAGCTCGGCGAGCACCTGGCGTGCACATGTGCTCGCCCCTTAATGGGCGAGCACACTAAGAGCACATGTGCTCGCCCATGAGGGTCGCTGGTTTGAATTTTGCGGAGAGGCGCAGTTACCAATTTTGAAGAGCACATGTGCTCGCCCATGTGCTCGCTCAATTGTGCTCGCCCACTTGAATTTCCTTGCGCGGATAATTTTAGCGGCTGGATATTTCGGGCGAGCACCTGGCGACGGCCTGGCGAGCACTTAAGTGTGCTCGCCCAGGACCGTAAACAGAACCTGCGAGGCTCTTCTTCCTCATTTCTCACGCAACTCTCTCCCATTTCCTCCCCTCCGGCGACCCGCCAGCCCTCCGCCCCGACCGACGCCCGTCGTTTTCGTGTTTTGAGTAGATCTACATCTACCACTCAGTATAATCTTTAATCCTTTCTCTTTTTATTTGATTTCATTACCTATTTGTATTGTTTGGATAGATTAGGGTTTAAAATTTTTGTTGAATGTAGTGTAGTATTTTGATAGTTTATATGTGTTTTACATGTTAAGGATAATAGTAGATCACTATAGTATTGTCATTTCGAATTTGATTGTCTAAATAATATGTATAATTGTATGTCCTGTAGGTGTTCGATAAAATGCCTCAACAAACATTATGTTTAAATTTTGTAAATTTTAAATGACAAAATGCTTGTATGATTAGTTAAGATTAGTTATGCTCAAAAAAGATTAGTTACTCAACTTTTATAATGCCTCGGAATAATATAGATAAAATGCCTCAACAAACATTATGTTCAAAAAAGATTAGTTATGAAATTTGTGAATAATTTTAGTTACTCAACTTCAATAATGTAGATACTAGATATTATGAACATCATTAATAACAGTTTTAAAATTTCATATCGTTTTGATATGAGATATGATATACACCATTGTTTATTTTGTGATAATTTATTATCACATTAAATTTTAGTTAATGTGACCAATTATATCACATTAACTTATACATAGGTTTATAATAAGTCCAAAATATGATTTAGTAATTATTAGAAAATCGCACAAAATTCTTCACACAGTGCGTCCTTCCACACCGGGTGGTGTGTGGCCCTGCACAACGGGTGGCGTGTGCAACACATTAGAGGATTTGATCACCTCTAACTGTGTTATATTTTTTTATTTTTTCACAGCACTATTGGACTCACTTTGGGATGTTTATCCCAGACCAATGGTCGTGGATTTTGATGTATGCAGGTTCGAATTTTTTTTGCAGGTGCCCATTAACTTTTAGTGACCCAAGCACTGTATTAGGCACTAAATAAGGATCACACTTATCCCTATCCCCATCGTTAATCAGCCAAATATACGTAAATGCCCGGTTAATATAAATGAATAAATATTTTAAGATTATTTTATAGTCTCATTTGTAGCACTTACAAATGTACGACGTAAAATGATCTTAAATTATTACATTTCTATTAGCTTTCCTTAGTTCGGAGGTCCCGGACTAAGGGGGTCCGTAAGAATTCAAATTTACTAAAAGGTGATCCGTGTCACAATGTATTTATTTCTTACAGAAATTCGGTTCATAACCCCTTCCTCTTCTGTATACCAAATCAGTCATGGTAGGTTTCGGACGTGGCGGGTCGCATGGATCACATAGATCCAATCGTCCTTCTTCCTCAGACACACCTTCTTCCAGTAGCTAGCCCACCTCGGATGTTGCTCCTGATTCACAGTCCGACGAGGTTCGCCGGGTGATAGCTTACTACGAGTCTCTTGGTTATCCTCCGCCACCCTTTTACGTAGGAGGCTATGGAGAGCCATCTACCTCAGCAGCCCCTACAGGATTCCCAGTACAGGTCCCCATACCAGCCCGGACATCGATGGATTCTGACTCTCCTTCTTCTGGACGGCCGAGCACATCCGTGCCTTTACCCACTGTAGTTGGACAGACGTCGGCGTCCCACCCTTTGTTGGAGGTTACGGCTGATGGGAGGTAAAAATTTTATAGATTTTATCTTTAAATATTTTCCAAATTTTTATAAATTGTATGGAAGTTAAATTTTCTAGTAAATGCAGGGATTTTTTGAACAGCAACAGGGTGGCAAAGGAGATAACCAACATAATAAAGACACACTTGACTTCCATGCAATTTAGGTGGTGTCGCATCCCTGCTGCAGAGCAGGAGAGACTTTTTGACATGTTTCTGGTAAGAAATGTTTCTTAGAAGTGATACAGAATTTTTTGATCAAGTTTTTTGTATCTTATAAATTGTTATTATTTTTCAGAGTAGGTTATGCCTTGGCATTGGTCTGGGGAAGGAGGTTTATCGTAGAGCCTTCATTCGTTTGGCAGAAAAGAGAATGAGCGATACATTTTTCAAGGCAAGGAGAGACTCGCATGCGAAGACGGGATGCGAGGAGATGAATTTTGAGGAGATGAAGAGGTTCCCGCCGTCATGGTGTACGGAGGATAGGTATTATACTTGTCAAATAATTTATATTACACTTTTTACAATAATCAATTATCATAACGTAATCCTTGCAGATGGGCCGATTTCTGTGATGCATTCATTGCGGATGATGAGTTTGGAAGAAGATCTACGGCGGGAAAGACAAACCGCCAAAAACAAAGGATCAAGTCGACCAGTGGCTCTAAAAGCCACAATCAGATTAGAGCGGAGATGGTATTACAATTTAAAATTTTTTTTGGAGATCTACTTTAATATAATGCAATGTTTTAATAGATCTTAAAAAAATTTTCAGGCTGCTAGGTTGGAAAGGGAACCCTCTTTTCAGGAGTGGTGGTCGAGGTCCCACATGAGTGGGAGAGAAGGAGAGTCACAATGGTCCACTCCTGAAGCAGGACAATTGTTGGTAAGTCTATCAATTTATTTACAATTAATTGATATATTATAACTTATTTATATATATTGTAAACTTTGTATTTCAGGATCGTTATCTGGCACTATCTGCAGATAAATGGGGTGTCGATCCAACTGGAGAGCAACCACCATTTGATAAAACGATCTGGAAGAAGGTATATATGGATAAATATTATCTTACTATATTCATTTCTAATATATACTTTTATATTAAAAATTGAAAAACTTATAAGGTGTTGGAGGAGAGGGACGTTGTGGTGAATAGGAAGCAGACGCTTGGTGGTCTTCCTCCATATTATGTGGAGGAACATCGTCACTCCTATTCTGCATACTCTCAGCCGTCGTACACGCAACCACATCCGTCCCAATCAACAGTTCCAATGGAGTCGCAGATGGCGATGATGGTGGAGCAGGTGACGAAGCTCCGAGAGGAGTTCACGACGTACATGTAAGTATTCTTCTTATAGAATGAGTAATACAATTAAATTTCTAGATCAAAGAAGAAGTAAATTTTTGGTGGTTTGTACCTGTATTTTCTTTTAAACTTTTAGAACATCTTTTAATTTATATGAACTTTGTTGGCGTTGACTTGTTTGTAATATTTAGATATTAAATTAGATTGTTTATTTCTGAATTCATGTATATTGCGTTCCTTTAAATTCTTAGTTCTAGTTATCTTACTCTACGAACTGCTATAATATATATATCCTTAGGAAGATACCTGCAGTGGTTTATTGGCAGGGTATACAGGTTCGACGGGGCGTCAAAACCCTGTCGAACCTATATATTTTTTCCTGGAAATCACTTTGGGCGAGCACATGTGCTCGCCCGGTGCTCCGTGTGTAATCGCAAATTATAGAGAAGGCGATCACACCGGCGAGCACATATGTGCCCGCCATGGGGAGGGCGAGCACATAGCGTCCCATGGTGCTCGCCCACCAGCCGTGGCGACTCTCAGATCAGCGAGCACGCCCTTAACGAGCACATGTGCTCGCCCACTCGTCGGGCGTGCACATGGCGTGCACTAGGCGTGCCCATAACGAGCTCTTATGTGCACGCCAATCCCACCTTTTTTGTAGTGTTTGGTGCATGAACCTGGTGTTTGACAACATCGTAGATCCCCAGTTACAATCTGATTCCCTATCTTTTACCAACGAGCCTGCATCACTCCCTGAGGATTATGTAAGGGAGGATACAATATGTCCCTTGTACTCAATTTCTCTCCCTGGATGTGATTCTGATCATTCAGATCATGAGACCGAGCCATCGGTTACTTCTGATTTCTCTGAGTTTGGTTTTTCTCTCCTCGATGACCCTCGCAAGGATGACCCGATCGTCGAGTTATTTGATGTTGATTCTGATTTCTCTACCCTGTATACATTAGATATGATTTTTATAGAGAGTCTCCCAATCTTGATCTTCCTTATCTATTCAAGATGGTAATTGACGTGGAGGATTCCCTGACAGATCGTTCCTTCTCCACGTTCGATTTCTTCGGCTCCATCCATTCACTCCATTCAGACCTTGAGTTGATGATTTGTTTTGTGCTACCAGGTATGATCATACACCGTCTTCTCTTTTTCCGGTAGCTGACACCCACTTGAGTGCATATTCAGGTGTTAGTTTTGACCATCTTGAGTCCGTTGTTGTTCTCTGAGACGACAATGACAGTACAACTGATGATGCAATTTTCAGATTGGCTAAGGTGGAAAATATGTGAAGTTTCATTGTCCCTAATTAACCAAATCGACCACAAGATAAATGACCACTAAGATGAGTCAATCAAGTAATATCAACGGTTCGTTATTTTTATTTACTTGGTATAGCCACCATGGTCGAACACAAGAAGCGCGATTGAAAAACTAAGTAGCTATATTTCAAAGATAAAATATTTTTTTGTGGTTTTTAATTTTTCAAAATTTTAATTTTTAAATAAAGGCAAGAAAGCATAGACACTTAAAAACACCCACAACATTCTTTTTGGATTTTTAAATAGATAACAAATTGCTCAAAAAATTAACTAAAAACATTTTTTGTGTTTTTTGGTTTTTCAAGTGTTTTTGATAATTTTTCTAGATTTTCAAATGTTTTTTGTAATTTTAAAAAATCAAACAAGGTTCAAAATCAAAACAATGGACAATCAGGACCAAATTGCAAATTAAAAATATTTAAATGCCCCAAGGTCTGGGTTACCAATTTTATGAAAAACTAATAAATCGAAGTACAGAAATTAAAATCAAAATTTCTATTTTCCTTTATTTTATATGATTTTTATAAGATTTTGGTTGTTTTGTAATTTTTCAGGATTTTAAAGGGAATTTTTAAACAAAATTAATACTGAAAGTAAAGCATAATCGAAAGATACACATATGAATTTTTGTGGAATTTTTAAAAAACTTTTTGAATTTCTATAATTTTTATAAGTTAAACAAGAACTTTTAAAGGGGTTTTTGAATCTTTTTTAAAAGTAGAAAAAGCAATCAAATCAATCCATAAAAATCACAATAAAAACCAGACACTAGCACGAGCTAATACTAATTTTTAGGTAATTTTTGGAATCAATTTAATAAATATTAAGTCTAATGAAAAGCATGCAATCAATCACTGTTCACAGGGACCAATTCATAATTAATTTAAGTTTCTGGACCAAATGAACAACACAATATAAAATCTTAGGGTTTAATTTGCAAATAATCCAATCAATTCATGTACACGCTCAATATTTCATGTACATTGGTATAAATGCGATTTCTGAAAACAAAACATTCATTCACTAATAATAAGAAAGTTCAAGCCAAAACCTGCAAATAACCTAAACAATACGTGAGGACGTACATGAACTAGACTCGGAAGGACTAAAATGCAAATATCCAAAAGCACAAGGTCCAAAATGTAAATGTTCTTAACTATAACTTTTATTTAATGGACTAAATCAATATAGAGAAACATACAGGATAAAAGATGAAGTATACCCAATGGGACACGTGGCGCACACTTTAGCGGCTCTGACTTACGGCTCTGATCATCTGCAGCTGTGCATCTGACGAACAGAATCTATCATGAATGTATGTGTCATATGCACTGGAGGACCCATATCTAATGACCCAAAAGATGTATGGTCGGATGGCTCGGATCAGGTCTGAAAAGAGGGGGCTCTCGTCCAACGGCGGAGAAAGGGTCTACAAGAACAAGACCCTAACAAACTTCAATTGAGCATCGGAGCGGTTTGGCAGTGCCGTAAAGCTATTCGACATCAAATGGGATGCTCGAAAGGAGGGAGCGAGTGTTGGATGTTTGTGAGGGTGAAGGGCCTCTTGGAGCAGCTCCTCCTGAGCAGCTGGGATCCAAAGTGGTCACATTGTGCACGTATGAGCCTGCAAAGGGTAGAGAGGACTCGAGGCGACACTCCGATCTATGTTATTGCACATGGACATAAGAGAAGCGACAGGGTGGTGGTTCTTTAGTTCTTCGGTGAAAGTAGGGTATGATCAGACCTAATCTCGACCCGATGGTCTAGCCTCAGGGTGGTAGACTGCGTAAGAAGGTGCAGGGAGAGTAAGGGGTTCAATCGAAACATATATAGATGGGTGGTGATACTCTGACGAGCTGATCGAAGCTCAATATCGTACAACAATGATGAAATGGTACTATGAATCAAACATGGAAATGCAGAGTGTAAAATGGATACCTGAAGGTTCATATGCATTCCTAGACTTCAGGTAAAGGTGGGCGACGAGGTCTTGGCCTCAACCGAGTTGTGACTGGTTAGGAGGCTTCACACAATGGAGATCTGGCCATGTTGTTGATAACTTGGATTTTGTGAGGGTCTAAAGTAGTCTACATAAGGCGAGATCACAATGTTGCTGAAGCGACCACTCACGAAACTTTGGTTAATCAATAATTAACCCATAATGATAATTAAGCAATAAAAAGCAATGCAGAGTTAAAATTTATTATAACTCTACAATGGATGTGTATAGTGTGCAAGCATGTAGAGGTCCAACACAGGGCAAAAGTAGGATATATCGGACAAAAAATGCTAAAAAATTATTGTGAACTATTTGTCTATATGTTCTCTTTTTTGTGGTTTTTTTTATTTTTTATTTTATTTTTGATTTTATATTTTTGTATTTCGGTTTTTAAGTTTCTTTTTTTATATTTCTTTTAATATGTTATATTTTTTAGATTTTCTTTTTCTTTTAAATATATAAAGATGTATATAGGATATATATATATATATATATATAAAATATAGGCTAGGGTAGTTATAAATATTAAGTAAAATATTCAAAATAAAGAGAAAAAATATTTTTTGGCTTTAAATATTTTTAGTTTTTTTAAGAATTTTTGCTAAATTTTATATATTTTAAAGTAAAAATTACCGTAAAACATGGATAAAAAATTGCCGAAATTAAAATGGAGGAGAACAATACCAAACATTATCAAAAATATTCCATATTATTTTTTAGATAAATAATAATATAAATAAAATATATAGAACAAAAAAACAATTTTTGTAAATTTTGAGATTTTTTATATTTTTATAAAGGCTTTTTAAGTTTTTCTATTTTTTGAATTTCCTTTTATAATTTTTAGTGAATTTTGGTCTGAAGGTTAAAACACATAAATAAAAATATTTTTATTGAGAATTTTTCAAAACATTTTTTAAATTTTTTATGGATTTGATATTACATAGAGACGAAAAGGAAGTTTTTTTTATAATTAAAACATTAAAAATAGTGCATGAAATACAATGCAACATGAATCTATACCTATTTTGTGGATTTTTTTGGGGGTTAAATAGCTATTTAAAAAAATAGAGACAACGAAAGGAAATTACATTATTAGTAAGGGCATATATGTCAATATCATAAAGTTCCAGGGCCAAAATGCAATTTTCACAAAATAATATAATGTGTACTTTAATTAACCGGACTAAAATGAAATATAGAAAACTACAGGGTCCTTCCTGCAAAATACCCACCTCACATGGGTGTCCATGTGAGGTGAGCTGGCAAGGACTAAGTGCAATTATGGAAAGTGGGCGGTCTATTTTGCAAATATAATAAAATTTAGACAACGATAGATGAAAGTTTGTACGCTAATAAATAAAATACAAAATCGTTTGGGTGAGATATGCAACATACCCAAGGTCGGGCGTGGGCTAATGGTGGATCTGTCTTTACTCATGCCACATGTTGAGCTCCGATCTCACGATACTAGTTCACAGATGAATGGTCAGGATTAGATCCTAGCCCTTGATCGCACGGCCTCTACGCGAGGATGATCGAACGACTACTACTTCCCTGGACAAACAGGACCGAGATCGATGGCTCTTAAGATGTCAGTAAGAACAGGGGCGGAGGCTTCACCAGAGCTCGCTCGATCGTATCTCTCCGCTCCAGCCTCCCTGGTGTTGTTTTAGTGCTCAGAAGGTGTCTCACGTCAGTCCATAGCTCCGAGAGGTATCAAGTAGGTCTGGGGCCCCGTTGATGGAGGCATGGAGTGTAGGAGTTCCAGGAGCACCGTTTAATCGTAAAAAATCCGCCAAATGGGGGTCTTCTAGACCTAAAAAAATATAGCAAGAAAGGCAAGGCGCAATGGGCAAGTTTGGGCTTTTATAGGCAATTCTTGGAGGCGGAATGTTGGTGGGTTTGGCGAAAAGGAAGGTGGCCGAAACTCGAGAGCTCTGGCAATGGCTTGCGACGAAATCTACACTGCAAAGAATGATCTAAAGGCATGATAAAAACCTAAAAACTATCCTACAAGCTACAACTACATAATGCACAAGGAAAACTATGAAAAACTCACTCGAATGGACAGGAACCATGAGCATGTACCTCAAAGGCGAGGTTTGCCGGAGGTGGTTGGGAACTCCCCTATCTTGATCTTTCCTTGCTACGAAATGATGGACTCTCCTCCTGTCACAAGGAGCTCAACGTGGATTCTCTTTGAGGGGTCAAAAACGGGGAAGAAGAACCAAAAAAAATGGAAAGGGGGAATGAAGTTTTATATATATAGGTGGTGGTCAAGGGGAAAGACCAAGGGAGATCGATCAAATCGACGTCGCACTGCCCTAGGAGATGGGTAGGCGTAGACCTCTGATGCACAGGGAAGAACTTCGAAGAAGGGTCAACATCCCCTCGATTGATGTATCAAGGAGGAAAAGTCAAGAAGTTGGATCCTCGTGACTGTCAGAACGGGCGAGGGTCAAGTACAAATAGTTGACCCACGGTCGACCCACCAAGGGTACTTGTTGGTCCACGTGGACCAACTAGAAAAACCCTGCTTGAAAATAATTGGAAATTCAATAATAATTAGAAACCAATTTTATTAAATTTAGGTTATAAAATAAAAAATATTTCTATTTTATGTAGAATTTTATTATGACTTTTATTTATTTTTTAGATCTTTGTAATTACAAATTACTTTCTAGGGGTTATATATAGGTATATTCATCTATGTATTTTGGTCTGTTATTTTTATTTTGTATTTTTGATTTTATGAATTTATTTTATTTTTTTATATAATTATAAATTATTTTTATATATTTAAATCTATTTTTATTATATTTTTTATATAATTTATACACTTAAATAAATAGGTATATTTATTTTATAGGTATAGATATGAGTATTTTACCTATGTATTTTACGTACCTATTTTATTTTAATGTTTTTATTATTTTATTATTGTTTTAATATGTACATGTAGTATAATTAATATTTACAAATTTATAAAAATATAAAAATAGTAAATAACAAATAAAATCAATATTTTAATTGAGTAAACTATACAATAGGGGTCTAAAACCTAACTTTCAGAACTTAACTCTAAAAAATATGAAACCACCTTCATTAAATAGTTTATTAAAAGTTATATACAATTAAAGATGGTTTTGATATAGTTTGAGTTTTTATTTTGATGATATGTGTATGAGAAGTTGAAATTTGGAAATTTATTTAGACTGTATTTTGTACAGTGTATACTATTTTTGCATAAACGCAATTTCATATTTTTCTATGTTTTATTATATACAACTTTCACATTCAAAGTTTCTTTATTTGAGATATAAAAAGTGGAATTAAAAATAGGTCCCAAAAATTAATAAAGAATGAATAAAATAAAGTTATTTTTATTGTATTTTGAACCCTTATCTCCATCTACTTTATTCCTTGTCGACCTAGTCATTGAGATGCCTAGGTCTTGGGGTTTAGGGTCATAAAATATCTACAATATTTTATTCTTTTTTTCTTTTCTTTGTTCTATAATTTTGGCATTAAAAATTGTATTTTAACACTATTTACACAACAATGCATGAATGCTAAAATGCATGAGTTAGAGGTATTTACACACATTTACTTGGATTTTTAAAGCCAAAATGATAGAATAAAGTTGATGAAATAGAGATTTATTAGTCATGAGCTTCTAGCTTCCACGCACCTCCTAACGGTCCTAAGACTCCCCTCCAATAATTGTCACTCTAAGTAAGGTGGATCAGGGTCTGTGGTGGCGCGAGGGATGAGATAGGGCACTGGAGGTGGGGGAGGAGATGTCATATAGGCTGTTTGAGGGTCCCAAAAGATTTGAGGGATACATGGAACCCTAGGCAGATCCGACTGTGCCTAGGGATCCGCGAGGATCATGGAGGTTCGGACTTCAATCGAGCGCAGAAATGAAATCAAGAGGTGGACGGGTTCATGTGTGAAAATTCGTAGAAAAGGCTCTGGTAAGAAGGATGCGACCCGACCCGGTATGGAAGAGACTGTTGACTGAGGTCAACGGTCTGAGTTCGACTAATCAGAAAATAGGATTTATAAAATTCAAAGAAAATATAATTAAAAATAGTAAATGATTTGAAATAAAAAATGTAAAAAATAATTTTTTTATTATTTATTAAATTATTTTTAATGATTTTTAAGTATTTTTATGAAAAAATAAAATAATATTTGTATAGTATATAGTATTATATACAGATATAATATACCTATGTATTATGTACAAGTATTTTTATATTATTATTTTTACAAAATACTTTTTTTATATTTTACTTATTTACAACATAATTTTAGGAGTACAAAATATTTTTTATTTTATTTTTATAAATTAACTATGGGTGTGAAATAAATTGTGAATGTAGTGTGTACATGTGTATTTTATACAAAGGTGTAATGATTTTGTTTTTATTTTATTTTGTTTTTGTGATTTTTATTTTATTTTTATACTTTTTTAATGCTATATACAAGGATTTAAAAGAATAAAATAATTTTATTTTGACCAAAATTCAATAAACAAATACACACACACAAGTATAGATAGTACATAGTGAAACATTATCTCTCTCCACTTATTTTCTTTACGATCTGGTCAAGATTTGACTTTCTTGGGGTTTGGGTCACTATGTATTTATTCTAAATACCTCATTATTTTTCTTTTATCTTTAATCTTTTATTTAAGAAAAATTAGGTGTTAATTATGCAATATTAACAAGGGCATGCAATATGCTAAGCTATTGTATTTATAGGTATTTATAAGTGTTTTTGCCAAAAAGAAGAGATAAAATGAAAGAATAAAGAATGAAAATCATAGATTCATCAATGGCATACAAATTACATATGTCTTCCTGAACCTTGATACATCGTTATCCTAGCCTTTACGCCCAACCAAGGGCATAAACTCTAGCGCTTGTTGAGAGGCATCTCAACATTGTCCCCCGTGCATATACGGTTTTCGTCTTGATTTATTCTTTCTTTTCTTCCATTTTGTTTATACCTCACGTATCGCTTAGGATTATTGTTATACTTATGATGTATTCTATCCTAAGTATAAAGGGGTCTAGACTCTAATTGTTCATATTCTTTACGTCGATTACCTCTTATTTGTTTCCTATATTTAGGATCTCTGAACCAAACTATCGGGGAGGTAATCTCTGTATATTCTCCCTCTTGTCCCCCACCTGTGGATATTCTTTTCTATACTTGGGATCCTTTACCCTAAGTATAGGGGGTGCAAGTTAATTCCTTGATTTTTTGTAAGTTCTTATCCTCGATTCTCCCCATTTCGTGTACAGTCTTTTAGACTGTACACGAAATGGGGAGAATCGAGGATAAGAACTTACACAAAATTCACATACTTAATTTAACTGAATTAATGATTAAAATAATTGTGTTCGTTACAGTCGGCAAAAAATGGATTTAATAAAAAAAACACTTAATTAATTTCTCAACTAATGTAAGCAATTTTATAATTTTTTACTTGGGTAATCCCAAGGTCGAACTCAGGGATGCAACTTTCTCCTTAGATTTATTTAAATTCTATCCAGATATTAGGTTTTCAGAAAAGAATATTTCGATATTTTCAAATGCGAGTGATAAATGCAAATTTAATCTCAAGCTAGTTTAAGGGTTAAAATGTAAAGTATGATCAAATTAAGTCCAAAAATTCTCAAACTCAGCCAGAATATGAAATGTGATGAAATTAAGCTACCACATTTTTAGAATTTTTCTACTCAATATAAATTAACTATGAATTAAATATGAATGCATGGTGATTTATGCAAAATTAATTTTAATAAATACAAAATTAAATTATTTTCAGAGACTAAAATTATCCTAGATACTTCTATGTGAGATGAATCCAGGAAAATTAGTAGACCTCAAAAATATTAATTTCTGACTCATTAAAAACCAATCAAGTGAAACACCAATTAATTTATTTAGACTTTGATGTGCGAGCAAATGTAATGAATTTTGGGC
This sequence comes from Ottelia alismoides, assembly GCA_037367405.1. Taxonomy (NCBI): domain Eukaryota; kingdom Viridiplantae; phylum Streptophyta; class Magnoliopsida; order Alismatales; family Hydrocharitaceae; genus Ottelia; species Ottelia alismoides. The sequence continues at coordinate 121,103 of JAZKJV010002156.1, forward strand.
ACAAATTAGAACTACTCAAACTCTATCTATTATGAATTTTTCGCAATTTTTGGAGCAATAATTAATTTAATATCATTTTAGAACATATAGTGGGTAAAACATACAATATTTCATCGATTAAATTTTACTAAATAAACCAATGCTCACAAAAATATACCAATGCTTCACAATGATAGAGTAGATATTGTTCTAGAATGAGCAATTTTTAAATGAAGAAATGATGCAAAATGAATGCTCAAATTAATCTATGAACATAGGGGTGTATATGCAATACAAAATTTAAATTGATTAAAACAAAATATCAATATGAACTATAATGTAATTACCTATATGCTAGAGGGCTTTTATGCAAAACGCCCAGTGGCGCGCGCGCATCGCAACTAGCGGGGACTTGGGTATGATTTGTTGCTTTCACGAGGATTCAAGCTCAAATTATCCCTCCCTTCAAGTGTTGTTCACGTGAGTTCCATACTTAGGGGGCGTTGCTTATGATATGCGGGAAGCAGGAGGGTCGCACTACAAATATCCCTTTGCCTCACGTGCCTTTGCACGTGAGGTAAGGATGAGATATGGGTGGAGTATGACCCGAAGATGGCCATGCAGGTGGGGTGACGTAGACAAGGTCGAAGGCGGTGGAGGTGAAGGTGGTCTGCTATTGACGGCGATGTTGGGTGGCACGTAGGCGAGAGCTCATCTGACATACAACCGAGCGGTGGCTTGGCGATGGGTGAAGAGATCCTCTAGTTGTCGATGACGCTGTGCTGAAGTTGAGGGCAGAGGGCGAAGGTCGCACGTGGTTGCGAGTCTGGAGTGGTGCGAGTAGGGCGGCGTGGTCGGTTCCTCGTGCTGACGAAGTCGGTGGACGAGGAGCGCGGGCTGCCAAAAGTGTCAGTGGAGCTCCTTTGGTGTTAAGGCATGGAGGTTAAGCAATCCTCGAGCGACGGATCGGGCGACACACGCCCGGCAGTGCAGGTCGTCTTGCAAGTCGATGAAAATGTCGGTGCAGCTCCTAGCGACACGCCCGGAGGTCGATGGCACAGGTTGCGACCAGAGCAGAGGATGTCGATGTCGATGCAGTGGCACGGGTGGCGACCAGAGCAGAGGATGTCGATGTCGATGCAGGCAACAACGGAGAGGCCAATGCGATGGAGGTATGAATGTCGAGGAGGGACGACGATCATGCGAGAGAACAGGAGAAATAGAGGAACATAGTAGAAATAGAGGATAGACAAGTAGATGTGTACCTGAAGTGGTTGATGAGATATCACTTGGGGAGTCGACCGAAGATGTAGTTAAGTCGCGGTACTCGCTCTAGGTTGCGGCGGATGATCGAGCCAAGCAGCTTCGAGTGGAGCTACGACAAGGCTCACCAAAGCCTTGGATCACGTCGGGAGAAGGGGATGTCGTCGCTCAAGCTTGGCACCTGTAGTTGTCACCGGAGGTGGGGCGAGCACTCTCTCGCTCTCTCTTTAGGAAAAGAAATGATGGATGGTCTGCATGTGGGGCGACGCGACCCCTTTTATGGGCAATTGGAGTAGGAGCAGATCGTTGGCGAGTGCGTGTGAGAGACAGAGATGGTTGCGTGGTCAGCAATTACGCGCGGGGTAGGGGGGAGGTGGAGATTGTCAGCTGCGGCAGTTGCACGCACGGAAGGAGAAAGGAGGAGGCAACATGGGAGGAGAGGGAGAGGTGGCTGGTGCGCACGGGCGCTACCGCGCATGGCGGGCTGGCGGTTGTGCGGGGTACGGCAGAAGGAAGAGGGCGTGCGACGGGAATGGGGAAGGAGTGGGGGATGGTCACATGAACGGGCGCAGAAAGAAGGCACCACGTGGCACGCTCAGGAGCGGCCTCGTGGCGGCCTATTATTATTATTTTAATTATTTAAAATAATTAAAAAATATAGTAATAAATTTAATAATTAAAATTAATTAATTAAAATAATAAAAATAAAATAAGTAAAAATGATAAAAATGGGGGACATGTGGCGGCTCCAGGAGCGGCCACGTGTCACTCCTAGAAAAATCTAAATTGAAATCGAAAGAAAAATAAAAAAACAAATATCAAAAGAGATCAAATCAAAAAGTGGTCAACACAAAAGTTGCTGATCTCGATGGAATCCACAACTTACATGAAGGATTAAAATCAAAGGAAGTAATATGTACAAAGTGTATTTTTTGGAGGTATCTTATAGGTATAAAATATCGCATTTTTATATTTTGTAATTTTTTTATCATTTTCATAAGATAAAAATCAAAATAAAGTTAGAAAAATATGAAAAAATATTTACAACTTAATTTATTTTTTTTGTATTTTTAATTGTTAATAAAATAAAAGGATAAAAATGGAGGGTATTATGGTCAATATGTACAATATACAATAGGGGCCCAAAACCCAAGTTTCACATGTAATTTATGAAATTAGTCTTGTTTTGAAGATCTTTGAATGTATATTAATTTAAAAGAGAGTAGACCTAAATCGGATACTGTATGAGAGAGATATGTGCATTTTAAGGCTCATAGTTTTAAACTTGGATTTGGATTTTATTGGACAATTTTACAAGTTAGTATTTTTTGATATTTTTACTTAATTAGTGTTAGTAATATATACACTATAAAGTTTATTTTATTAGAGTTAGAGTTAGTATAAATAATTACAAATATGAGATTTTGGCTAATATACAAGTAAATATTTACAAGTGAATTTGACTCATTTAATGCAAATATGAATGCTAAAATGCAAATATTATTTACGCATGCATGATGCTAATTATTCAATATAAGTGATGAAATGAAGCTAACTACTCTACTTTCAACTTTTAGAGTGATGAATCACATATTCCTCAATCACTGAGTTATATTCTTTTCATCTTTTCTTTGATTCATTGTTGCATAGTGTTCTTTTCACTTTTTCTATAATTAGTACAAGTTATGTCTTCCCTTGCATCTCTTTGATCACTATGAGGACGTAATTTGAGCGAAGTATAGGGAGTGTCATGTATATTGTATATATACTTTAGCCATAGTTTGTACTTTTGTATTTTAAAATAATATGGCTAAATTACTTTACATGTAAAATTCAATAAAATTAACTAATAAAAAGATGCAGATATTTCCCCAAAGTTATTTTTGTATATACTGATTAATAAGTTAGTTAAAATATGTTGAAAAATATTTTGAAAGTAGTCTGAAAATCTATTTGAAGAATCTTTTGAAACCATTTGAAAAATGTTTTGAAAATTATTTTCAATCTTTGTAAAAATATTTTGGCTTGTAAAAATTTTCTTTCCTATGTGTGAAATAATTTTATTTTTTTAAACTATTTACAAATGTTTTGAAAATAGTTGAAAGATTATTTTGAAAAAAAACTGTATATACTATTTGAAAAATGTTTGCAAAATAGTTTTCAAATATTTGTAAATGTTTGTAAAATTATTTGAAAAAAATATTTTGGACTATAGTTTTCAAATGTATTTGTAAAATTATTTTCAAAGAAGTTTGAGGAATATATGCATCACCATGAAATTATTTACCAATTGTATATATATACTTGTATAAAATATTGACACTCAAATTGTAAATCTTTTCACCTAATTCTTGTAAATAATTGACCCACTCCCATGTAAATATGTGTATCTTATCTACTAACCATAACCCTTGTTAAAAAAATCCCTAAAAAATACAAAAATAAAGTATATAAAAATCTTCACAAATAAACGTCAAAAAAATATTTTTACTTGTGCATCATTTTTTTCCAAAAAAATCCATAAAAAGTTCAAAATTAGAAAGTTTTTACACTCCCAAAAAAAGATTTAGCTTTGCATTGTACATATTTTCTTACATTTGCATGTACATTTTTTCAGGATAATATTAACATTTAAACTATGTCTGGAACAAAATTAAATAATTGAGCTTGATTGGACATTAATCCACTTAATTTCAAATGAACTTTATAAGAAATGGAATTAGAGATTTTCAGGTCCTAGTGACTTAATTCTATGAGTCCATAAGACTATGTTCACATGTCGTCTTGATTAGTCTAAGTAAATGTAACAACACACACATGATTCTTCTAGACCATGGCTTATCTTGGACAAGCACTCTGCATGTAGCTCTTCATGGAGGAGGTAGTGAGGAGGCAGAATATTTTGGCTTGGGTAGCACACGGGTATGTAACAACTAGTGGGAATATTCGTCTTCCTCTATTGAGGGTAGTGCATCTCAACCTGATATAGTAGAGTTGAGGTCTAAAGAAAGGATGCTATAGGTTTGCAATAATGCTTCAAAAGAGGGATAGTCTACTAGCTCAAGAGGAAAAACTCCTTATGTACATGCTGCACCTTGTATATATTTAAAGAAAGAGAGAAAAAATAAAGGAAAAAATACAAAATCTCCAAAAGTGGATATGCCTGATTGAAGATTAAAATGCCTATCGGAGTGTATATACATGTATAAACAAAAAATAAAAAGAAGAGCTTCAAAATTAATTTTTGTAAGCTTGTAGTGGATGAATTGACTACACTGGTCATGCATCCAAGGATAGGTAGCTACACTGGTTACCATCCATTCTTTTCTCCATCTCATCTTCTTGAGCTAGTTGTACTTGAACTTAAAGGGAATATCCCTGCTCCTCGAGGTAAGATTTGCTAGACCGGGGGACTAGAGTTGCCTTGTTGAGAGAGGTTGATTATTTGCTACTTTTGAGATGAGGAGCTATATTTCACTTACATCGTACAAGTAAAGATTTATAGTTATAAGAATTTATGTATGTAGACTTGTTCTGACTTGACTGCTGATTAGATCTGAATAGGAGTCTTGAGGAACTTAGAGGCTGTTAAGTTTTAAATCAATTTCCCATTAAGGTTCCGCCACACTAATAATCCAAAGGTTTGATCGAGCTCTATACTCCAATTTTATGAGGATGAGTTTAAAAGCCGACATTGGTTTAAGTTCTTTTCTTTATCTTTTCTTTATTTTCGTTTTCACTTATTTTCCAAATAAGTGTTTGGTAAGGGACTAGCAAAGGTAAAGTATAGGGAAATGATGAATTCATGATTCATAACATTTATTCTTTTATTTTTACTTTATTTCTTTGATCAAATACCTGTAAATACATACTAATTTCACGAAGTTATCATTTTGCATCCATTTGTTAATTATTCATTTTAACACTTTTCTATTCAAATAAAAGTATAAATGAGAAAAGAAAAAGTAAATAAAATAAAAAATAAAAATAAAGGACTTATTTATGAAATAAATACAGATTGGTCTGAACCCTGAGAGAAGGTCAAGACTTGATCTGATCGACCATGAATAAAGTTGGGGGAGATAGGGTATATAATCCAAAAATACAAAAATAATTTGTAAATATTTTTCCTTTTTTATTTTTGAATTTATTCTTTATAAAATTGAATAAAACTTACACTGTTTTATTTATATCTAATTGACCTTAAATTAAATATTTTACTTAATAAAAATTATAAACAAAAATATTTTCTAAATAATAAAATAATTACAAAGTAAAACCATGTATAGAGTAGAAGTATCCAGATTCAGAAAAAGTTAGAAAGTGATAATAAAAAAACCAATTCCAGCTCCTTATGAACTCAAATTGATTGAAACTCACTTCCATTATACTCTAAATTAAAGTATCTTTAAAATGACTATGGTTTCATAATTTTTGGTGTTACGGTTGAAAAGTCAATTTTCTTAGGTGATTTTTGTAATTTGATAATTTATTTATTATATTTAATTCTTTATTTAATTTTTACATAGTATATTATTCATAGTAATTTAAAGTAAATATTTTTTTAAAAATATATATATATAATTATTTCCTTATTTGTACATGTGTATAATATATATTACGTACATGTGGTATGCATAAAATTAACCTCCTTATATAAAAACCACCAAAAAATTAATATCCAACGTGAATTAATTAAAATATTATAAGTACAAAAATTTTATTGATTGATTGATTTATTTTATTTGAAAATCTAACATGCATATAAGATTCGAGTGTATACCTTAAATAACAACCATTAAAGTGCTAATTAGTTTTACTAATTACTTATTTTATTTATTTTATATAATTACAAAATTCATTTTATTAATTATTTAAATAATTTTATTTATAATTTAAACAACCACCAAAAACTTTCTTTTTTGTACATAATTTATTTTTTTGATTTCTTTTCCTTTTTGATTTTTCTTCTCCTTTTTATTGAGCTCTCTCCTTTTTTCTCTTGATCAATATTTGGTGGAGAAGGATCCTCATTACCGAAAATTCCATTGGTCAATAGCGGAACCCAACCCCCGAGCCACAACAACAATAGATCGATTGTCATCGAGGCTATCACGGTGCACGCCTCCCTCAGGTTAGATCCATTTTTTCTGCATATTTCATCTAGAGTAATCGTAGCATAGTTTTTATTTTCGATATCGTTGTATATCTAGATCCGTAGTTTCAATCATTCATCATCATCGATCCCAATCCGATTTCGGATTTTTTACTCATCTCTCGAATCTCTCCGTTTCACATTCTCTCGTACACGATCTCTCACCTCTGACCACGTACGATGGTCGGAGACCAGGTTCCGAACCCTCGCCTCCGCTGGAACCTCGCCCACTAATTCCTCTATGATTTTTTTGCGGATCGAGCCATGTGCCCGAGTTGGTTTTTGAAATTATTTTTTAATATATAAAATAAAAAATAATATTTTTTTCTTAATTCTATAATCTCATAAAATAATAAATAAATAATATTTCATTATCTCTGATGTTTTTGTTGCAAGAATAAATAAAAACAATAAAAAATAATTTTTATATTTGTTTTGTAGGCTCACAATTAAAAATACAAAAATGTATTTCTTTTTATTTCTAACATTTTTTTGTATGTAAACAACATTTTTTTCTTCTCTCTTGCTATTGTTTACAAAAAAATAAAAAATCTTTGCTATTGTTTATAAAAAGTTGTTCATTATTTTATTAAAAAATAATATAAAAAATAATAAAAGGGGCAGATGTCTCCCATGCCCCCGCAACCACCTGCAGCGCTCCCATGAGAGGCCTCGACCGTTGTTCATCGTCCCTCCACCTACCACACCATCGGGGGCGTGTATCGCCTCCTCGTGCACCTTCCACCATCTCCACTTACACATGAGTTCTTTCATCAGCCATGGAGAATTTCCCTCGTGATGAATCCACGATTCATCATCTCAGTATCTTGATCTTAGCAAAATCCCTGAGTAAAATCTCAAATAAATATCCATAAAATCAATAAATTAACAAAATGACTCATGTAAATAAAATACACTAATTAGTATATATTATATTGTATAAAATAAATTAACAATAAAAGACCGTAAAATAAAAAGAGTTTTTCACCTACAAATAGTCCAAAACTTCATGTTTTTTTAGTTATTTGATTTCAACTCCTTTTTGGCTAATTCTTTCTCTGAATTGTTCATAAAAATGTATACAAAAATATGAAATAAATTACACCTCAAATAAATGTTCCTAGATCCCAAAGAGAAAAAGACATAAAGTTCAGCTTCCCGGCCAAATTCCCGCTCCGTATGAACTCCAAATTCACCAAACTCACTTTTAAAGTTCAAGTTAGAAAATTATCTATTTTGTTCACTAAAATCGGAGCTCGTTTGTAAAATATAGGTTTTGGGACCTAGGAATACATTTTATATAATTACTAAAAAATCTAAAAAAATCATTGTTGTGTTGTATTTTCATTCTAGTATTTTATTGTATTTTTATGTTATAAATATCTCTTATTAAGAAGACAAAACAATATAAATCAGAACAGAAAAAAATATGCATGTGGTTTGTCTTATATTGTAAATTCCCCACTATTTTTTCTTCTTTATATTTTATTGCATTTTAGTAGCCTACTTTATCTTATTATTTATTTTTATTTAATTTCCATTCTCTACAATAACCACCCATTCAACTCCATCCTCCCACCATTTTTTCTAACTTCTAAATCAACTCCACCTCCATTCTAACCTCCATTCCACTCCACCTCCATTCTAACTTCCATTTTTCCCATCTCTTTTTATACGTCCCATCCTCGTCATTTTGCACTTGATCCATCTTTATGTGAGGAGAGCATAATTCCCAGAGTTGAATCGGTGACAGCGACGTAACCACGATCGAACGACGGCAACCCTCTCTCCGATGAGATCTGATGGCATCTTGGGCAACATCGCAGCTGCATCCACACGTTACTCGAGCTCATCGCTCGTCGACGATTCGAGCGAAGATCGTGCTTCTCGAGTGCATATCATATGAGACCGCCTCCATCTTTAGGTAATTTCATTTTCTTCCCATCTTTATCATTAGTCATCAATTTTTGTGTTCACCATTTTCATCACATCGGCATCTTCTTTGCATTTATTTTTTATTATTGCTCACTATTTTAAAACATATATATATATATATATAATCAAAATTTAAAACAACATCACAGCAAGATAAAAAAACAAGTAGCAGCCTGGCCGCCACCTCCTCAGCCCCACTATCACCGCCGCCACCAGCGGCCCCGTCACCAGCGACCACGCATTCCCCCTCCTCACCGGCCGCACAGTCGTCTATCATTGACCTCCCCTGCCAGAAGCGGCCGCATCCCCGCACCCACGTACGACCACCACCTCGCGCATGACGTTTCCAACCGCAGCGGCCCACAAGCTCTCACCCACCACCCCCAACCGGGCTAGCTTTCCTCCTTCCTAGGCGTCGCGAGCCCTTCGTCGCCTCTGTGCCACCGGTGTGCCGCCGCCATAGCCGCCCTGCACAACCGTCGTCTGTGGTGTCTTACCTGCGAAGAAGACGGAGGTCATCTTTTTATTTTTTATTTTTTTGTAAAAATTGCATGATTGTCCCATAAAGTTTTTAGAATAACAAAAAGTCCATGTATATAGTTTGTTTGTGAGTTTTCTTTCCTGAAATTGCATGGATACCCCTATGTTTATGGATTAATTTAGACATCTTTCTTGCATCATTTTATTCAATGAAAAATAGCATATGTTGAGCAACTAATTGTCAACCATTTGAATATTTATTTGTACTTTTGTGAGTTATTATGAATTAATTAAAATCATTTATGTGAAATTCTGCATATTTTATCCAATCTATGATCTTAAATTCATATCTCACTCAAACTTACTCCATAAACTCTTAAAAATTCAAAAATGATACTTGAAATGTGCTTTAATTACTTTCCCAATTTCATTCTAATTAGAGTTGTCTTGTGCCTTAAATAAATTATAGAGTGATTTTAGTTAACGATTTTTAATTAAATCCAAACACTTCTATTTTGCGAAATTTCAAATCTTCTGTATTCCTTATAAAAATACCTATGTGAGATAATTCACATTATAGATAATTCGTTAATGTGGATTTATTACGAATTAATTATTCATTGTCACTCTGTTTCTATTAAAAAATACATAAAAAATTTATACTTTATTAAAAAATTCCAAAAAAATATGTAGCCTCCTTGCATCATGTTTATGTTCCAGTAATTTTTTCATATTTTTTTCATTTTGTTTGTGTGAAAAATTACGGAAAAATCCATAAAAGTGTGCATTTATTATTCCTTTTGAACCCTAAAGTTCTAAAAAATGTGTTTTGTATTCATCACTAGATTAGGATTCTAGAAAAATACAATTAGGCTAAATCTGATTTTATTTTGCATTAATATTAATTTGGCTTAGTTGTATGTTTTCTTATTGACTTATTTATTCGCATTTGCATTTTCATTTGTTTTTACATTAAAAAATACAAAAAAATCCATGTGGAAACCTAGATCTATTTATTCTGAATTAACCCGAAGTTGTTCCTTTGTCTCCCTGTGTTCGACCCCAGACTTGCACGGGATATAAATTAAATCCGACACACTCTTCACGGAGATCTTCTCTCGATTCTAACTGATTCACTAAGTACATGTATTACAATGAACGCAAATTAAACTGAGTGCTCAGCAACCAGTCAGATGATGTTGTTGCCGAGGAAGCAAACGACTTAGGGATTAATTTGAAAAAATAGATTTAGATTTTCACTCACTCAGGTAGTCTGACCCCCTGATAACGAGGATATTCCACAAGGGTCACCATGAATAATATAAATAAGTTGTCGTCGAGGCGACCGCTCGTAAAATACCAGTGTTAATCAGCAATTAACCCACAATGAAAGAATGTATCAATCAAGCTCAAAAAGAAATGTGAATTAATGTTTATTACTCTACCATAAAATGTATAGGAAACAAGCATGTAGAGGTCAAACCACAGAGAGCAATACAAAATGCAAGAGCCTATAATGTGCATCAATCATCCTTGTGTAAGCCTAATTTTTTGTAGGTTTTTGAATTATATATATATATTTTTAATTTTAGGATTTTGTATATTAATAATTATATGTACATATAGATGGATACATATATATATATATTTATATTCATATTTTTTTATTTTCTTTAGAATAGGGGGATATATATAGGGGTGCTATGATATTTATAAAAATACTAAAAAATAGTCAAAAATTCAGGAATGAAATCTTTTTGGGATTTTCATGACTTTTTACTGTTTTTGTGATTTTTGGGCATTTTCAAAGCATTTTTAGTATTTTTAAATGGCAAAATCAGGGACAAAAGTGAAATAGGGTCTGGTTGTAAGAAAAATAGGAATTAAAAATAGCAAACAGCCTCAAAATTTTTCCACACTATTTTTCAAATAAAGATAATAAAATATAGCAGAAATAGGAACTAAGTCCATATTTTTCTGATTTTTCTTTGATTTTATATATTTTTTTGTGAAGTTTTTGTGCATTTTTGAATTTTTAAGGTTTTCCTTTTGAGTTTTTTAGGGATTTTCAGAGTGACACTGAAATATATCAAAATACACACTAGGGAATTTTTTTGGAATTTTTGGAGGTCTTTTAATATTTTTTTGGTATTTTATAAGCTAGACAGTAAATAAAAGACATGTTTTTTATTTTTAATAAATGCAAAAATACAAAAAAATTAAGATCGAAAAATATGGCCTGTGAGAGCATGATAACAGACGCTTATATCCATTTTTGCAAGATTTTTCAAATTAAAGTGAGGGACAAAATAAAAAGACAAAGCATACAAAAATAAATGGCCTGGCAGGGGCATTTTTGCAATTAAAATAAGTCTCAGGGGTGTCCATGCAAAAATCACAATAAAAATGAACGGGTACTTTTATTTTCAGGGCCATTCTATATTTACAAAAACTCGGCGGGGTTTAAGTGCAAATTTCACGTGCCTCACGTGGGGACTGCACGTAAGGCGCGGAGGGACTAAAACGCAAATATAGAAACATTAAGGGTCCTTCTGCAATTTATACAACTTATTTACAACGTGACTTTTTATTTTTGGTATTAAACTGTAAATACAAAAAGGCGGGGGAGGTGTTTGAAGTTTACCCCCTAAGGCGCTTCATCCTGCGGCGCTGGATACGCCACTTATCCACGTGTCGCCCATCTGACGGCGGATACCGGTTCGTCGATGAAGGGTTCGGATTAGAAGCTCCTCGCGGATCTGACGGTTGGCGCGTGTCTTCATCGGACGGCTATCGTTCAATCTGGGCCTCGCCTCCTGATCCGACGGCGTTGGAGGTGTCTGGAAGAACTGGGAAGAAGCTTGCCCCCGGCGAGCTTCGATCGAGCTGCTCGGGCTCCTCCGAGCACCTCCCTCGCATTTGAAATGCTCTGGAAGTAGCTGGGAGGCTTCTGCGTCGTTTGATGGTTCCATCATGGCTCCTGGAGGTCCGAGTCGCTCGGACGAGGTCGGTGAAGTGGCGGACCTCCAGGAACCTCTTCCTGGTTCGATTCGAGCCCAGATGAGGCTCTTCCTTCGTTTGACCTGTATAGGAAGAACCGGGGGAGCGAGGGCTACCTCCTCGACTTGGGGTTTTGAAGCTTGGCAGCAAAATGGAGTGAGGTGGAGGGGCTCTGACGAACGGCAGAGGTAGAGCCCCGATTCGCCAAGACCAGGGGTCCTGGGTTGGTCAAAGGTGACGGAACGATGGAGAATGCGATGGGGATCGAAATGGGATGCTCGTGGCGGTCGGACACGGTCGGGTTTACGGTGAAGAAGTCACTGGAGCGGAGCTCCGGCGAACTTCGAATTTGGAATTTTACGCTACAGGGATTAACTAAAGTCTAATCTAACAACTGGAATTAAAAGCTATCATTAAAACCTAACTAAAATGCATAAAAGGGACAACTCTTATACCTGGGGGCCACCAAGGAGCAGGGCGGACGCCGGAGCTCCGCCACGACAAAATTCTCCTTCCTCCGACCGAATCAAGGTGCTGGAGCACTCCCCCTGTCACGAGGAACGGTCCAAGAACATGATCAAGGCTTTTGGTTGGAATAAAATTGGCCAAATTCGAGGAAGGAGGCGGAGCTACTTGTTTATAGACATTGGTGCGGAGCCTTATTGACCGGCGATTATTACTTAATCCAATGCGTATCTGATCGATCCAAGTTATTGGCGGGCATCATGGATAATCAGAGAGCAATTCTTGTGAAGGAAGCGAGCTCGATCGATGGACGGGATGGCCGTAAAAGCGGGATGAAAATCGGGGAAAAGATGGTTCAGAGACGCCAGAGCTGGGATGGGACAGTTGACCAGGGGGTCAACGAAGGCCGGCGACCCATTGGTCCACGTCAGCCGCTAAAAGACAAAACAAGAAATTTGAGCTTAAATTGATTTATTTACCATAGTAAATGATTTTATTAGAAATTTCTTAAAACATAAAAAATGTGTATTTTTTCATGTAGTATTCATTTGTGATTTTTATTGAATTTTTCGGAGTGTCTTATTGTGGTTTTAATTTGATAATGTGTATATGTATGTATTTACATGTATTTTTGTGTATTTTATTTTTAATTTGTTTATTTTCTTTTATTATTTTATTGGCTTATTTTATAAATTTATAATTTATTTTTGTGAGTATAAAGGTATTTTTATTTAATTTTTAGGAGTTTGCTTACATTTTTTTAAATAAATAGGTATATGCATATGTAAGTATACTTATAGGTATTTTACCTATATATTATATACATTTTATTTATTTAATAAATTTTACTTGTTTTTATTTTGAATTTGTATTTTTAATAAGTTATACATGCCATATTCATTATGATAAAAATATAGATGAATAAAGAATAAAAGAATAAAATCCCTTTTTATTTATATACATATAGGTAGCATAGGTATTTTGTCTATGTGGCTCATAGACTTATTTTATTTTACAAATTCTTTTTGGTTTTCTTGAACTTTTAATATGTACATGTATTATATACACTATTAACAAGATTCTAAAAAAATATAAATTTATAAAAATAATGAATATTAAATAAAATGAATACTTTAATCAGTCCTATATACAAGGTGGGCAAAAAAACTAACTTCCACAGATGGACTCCAAAAATTATGAAACTAATTTTATTAAATAGTTCTTGGAAAGCTATCTATAATTAAAGGTGAGTTTGGGTGATTTGGAGTTTTTATTTGCAAGATATAGGTTTGTGAAGTTCAGATTTTTTCTTTTTATTCTATGTATAAAATGTACACTGGGTATTATTTTTACACAAACTCAATTTTGTTTTTTTATTTACATTATTATCTTCAACTTTCATGAACAAAGTTTCTTTATTTGATGAATAAATAATTTGTACAAAATAGGTGTCAAAAATGCATAAATAAATGCATGAATAAATGAGGTATTTATTGTACACTGGCCCTTATCTCCCCCTACTTTATTCCTTGTCGACCAATACCATACTGGCCTTGGTCTCGGGGTTTGGGTCATAAAATATTTGCAATATTTTACTCCTTTTTCTTTTCTTCTCTTTATTCTATAATTTTGGCCTTAAACACCTTATTTAAGGCGTAATTAATACAAAGAATCATGAATGCTATTATGTCCAATTTGATGCTATTTACATGCATTTGCTGGGGTTTTTGAGGCCAAAATGATAGAATAAAGGTGATGAAATGGAGATTCATCACCCCCCTATACTTGCCTTTGCTAGTCCCTAGCAAACACTTATGCAATAAGTACAAAAAGAATGAAGAAAAGAAAAAGGAAAATTAAAGAAGGATAGAGTGAATAGGGGTGCTTTCAGTGCAATGCATGTCTTTACAAAATCAGAATTTGGAGCTCCTGCTAGACCTTGAGTGTAGATGTGTGTGGAACCTAGTTGGGAACCAGCTCTAAAACACAACAGCCTTCAAGAGTCACAGAACTTGGTTCAAATCACCTCAACGTCGAGGTCAGAACTAGCCTACGTCATACGCAAACCCTTATGACTATGAAGCTGACTTGTACAGTGTAAGTGATAGTGGCTCTTCCCAACTGAAATGGCAAAGGGACTGACTTCTCCAGAATGACAACCCAATGATTCCCCAATCCAGCCCTCTACCGTCGAGGAGCGGGGTATTCTCTTCTAAGTTCAAGTGCAACCGGCTCAAGAAGAGGGGGAATAAGAGGTATAGAATTTTGGGAGCTCGACCAGTGTAGCTGAGTCTCCCACTGCAAGCTTCATGAGATGTAACATGGATACCATAAGCTTTTGCTTTATTGGACTATATACACTCCGGTGGGGTTATTAAATTTTCAATCCGACCCACCACTTTTTTGGAGTTCTTTTTGCATTCATTTTTTTCCGAGTGCATCTGTACAACATATCTACATGGTGCAGCATATATGCAAGAAACTTTCCTCTTGAGCCAGTAGACTATCCCTCTTTTGAATCTTTATTGCAACCCACACTCTCCCGTCATTCGACTTCATTGAAACTGGACCGGGTTGGGGTGCACTTCCCTCCCTAGACGAGGACGAATGTTTCCACCCGTGTGCGTCTCAGACTGGCCAATCCAACCCCCTCACCACTCCAACTGAGTTGAGCCAAGTGAAAGGTGCAAGTGTCCAAGTTAGATCACGGCCGACAAGAGTCATGCGTGTGTTTCGAAAAGTTCTAGTTAGTCCACTGAGGTGACTTGAACCCAGCCCTGCTTTCTCAAAGAATTAAGTCTGAATAGACCTGAAGTACCTTAAACTCAGTTCCCATAAGGTTCCAGTGCAATTAGGTGCGGTAAGGTCTAACCAAGCTCCAATTTGAGACTTTATTAGACTGATTCAATCATCAAGCTCACTCAAAAAGAATATGAATGTATGCTTATGCTATGCACAATGAATGATGCAATTTTTTTTCACAAAGAATATAAAAGAATTAAAGAATCTTTTTACACAAAGAAATTTTTGCAAATAAAAACTTGACATATACAAAAAGGTACATACAATTATTTATACGGGCGTACCGCCTTATTTACAAACTGTATGGACTTATAAAGACTCTACATGTTTTAATGAAGTAGTTTACTTCGGTTGTTGAGGAATAGTTTTATGCATTTTATTTCTGATTTACAAGTATTTGTAATAGTGATCTTATTTTTCAGGTCTAGTTTTGCAAACTATAGTACACGATAATTTTTGCAATCATTTACACACATTTGAAAACTATTTTTGCAAAGATCTTGCACACTATGTATACATTTTTTCTCAATAATTTTGATAAACATTTTTCAAAACATTGGCACATAGGTTTTTCCAATCATTTCTTTCACATAAAGAAAAATTTTGCAATCCAAACAGTTTCACAAGGTTGAAATCATTTTACATCAAATTTTTCAAAACTGGTCACACTCTTTTTCAAATCATACTGTACAGGTATCTCACCTGATTTATTAATCAGAATATACAAAAGCAGAAAACTGTATTTGATGTATAATAAGGTTTTGGCTCTTACAAGCTTTATTTGGGATTATGCATATTAGTGCATAAGAGATTTTTGTGCAGACTCCTCAGACCTAGTTCGAGAATCCTTTTCAAAAGAATTTTGAGAACTCTAGTCCAAAATAATTTTTCAAATATGTACACGTCTTTGAAAATGATTTTACCAAGGTTTTACACAGCATAGATAGGTTTTTCAAAACAATTTTGACAATCAAATTTTACAATCATTTGCACACTGATTTTCACACATTTTGATTTCATGCAAAGAAAATAAATTTTACACGCAAAACTGATTTTTCAAAGGTTGAATACTTGTACACACTATTTTCAAACAGTTTTCACAAGGTTTTTCACAAAAACTTTCTTTCACAAAACATTTTTCTGACTTAATAATCAGTATAAGTACAAAGAGCCTGAGGAGCTCACAATCATCTTTTATTATTATAAAGTTACTTATTGCTCTTTAGATTGAATTGGTGTTTTATTTTTCAGTATGAGTTATGGCTTATAGTATATACATGGTATATACGACCCCCCTATACTTAGCTTGAGCTATGTCCTCATAGATCGAAAGGAAAAGCAAAGACATAACTCGTACTGAGTATAGACAGATCTAAAGAATAAATATGAATGAAATGAATGAATGAGAAGTTGACCGTCCCCCCTATACTTAGGATCAAGTAATCCTAAGTATAGCAGACTATACAAAAAGCAGGGAGGGTCAAGGGTGGGAATACACAGATCGTACTCAGATTGTCTCCCCCTATACTTAGGGTGAGATACTCCTAAGTATAGACAAGAAGAGGAGACAATGGAGAGGATCAGACTGACATGAAAAACTCTAGGTGCACATCCCCCCTATACTTAGGACAAAGTACGTCCTAAGTATAGAAAACTGTCTACAAGGGCGGCACCTTTCAGATAAAAAAAGAAATTAGAAAAGGAAAAGAAGAAAAGAAGAAAAGAAGACAATCAGATAAACAGTTCTTTGAGTACATCGTCTGAATCTTCTGACGCTGCAGCGGTTGTGGAAGTGTCATCATGTTGTACGAGCTGGATTGAGTCAACAACGGCCAAGAATGCATCTGGTTCTAGGTAAGGCTTCAGGAGTTGGCCGTTGACGACGAAGGGCTGTGCGTCAGGGGACAATTCTGATATGGCAATGCTTCCATTGTCACGCACTTCACAAACTTGAAATGGCCCTGTCCACTTACTATTTAATTTGCCTGGAAATATCCGCAACTTTGCATCGAATAACCACACTTTCTGTCCAACGTCAAAGGTCTTTCGTCTGATGTGCCGGTGGTGCCAGCGTTTCACTTTCTCCTTGTACATCAAGGTGTTATCGTATGCATAGTCTCGGAATTCCAAGAGCCTGTTCAGATCTTCTTTTCTCTTCTGACCACTTTTGCGTGAGTCCAAATTACAACTGTTGATAGCCCACAAAGACTTGTGAATTAATTCCACGGGTAAATGGCATGGCTTCCCATACACAAGACGATAGGGCGACATGCCCAAGGGGGACTTGTAGGCGGTTCGGTAAGCCCATAGGACTGAGTCTAAGAGTTGAGACTAGTCTTTCCTGTTTGGCCTAACAAGTTTCTGCAGGATAGTCTTGATTTCTCTGTTTGATAGCTCCGCCATGCCATTGGTTTGAGGATGATAAGGAGATGCGACACGATGGTCGATGTCGTACTCCTTCGTTAACTTCTTGACCTTTTTGTTAATGAAGTGGCTACCCCCATCTGATATGAGAATCTTCGGTATCCCGAATCATGAAATGACGTTCTTCTTCAGAAACTGGCATACTGTTCGGCTGTCGGCGGCTCGAGCGGGGACAGCTTCAACCCAACTACTCACGTAATTGACGGCGAGAAGGATCTGCTCAAAACCTTGACTGTTAGGGAAAGGGCCCATGAAGTCAATGCCCCATGCATCGAAAACGTCTGCTATCTGAATGATTTTCATGGGCATTGAGTTTTTGGCAGTTAGTGTTCCTTTCAATCTCTCACAGTCAGTGCATCTTTTGATAAACTCAGCTGCATCCTTGAATAAAGTGGGCCACCAGAAGCCACACTGAAGTACTTTGGCTGCCGTACGATCTCTAGAGTGGTGTCCACCAGATTCGATCGAGTGACAATGCTCGAGGACACTAGACTGCTCCGTCTGAGGAATGCATCTACGCCAAATACAATCAGCTCCTTCTCTGAATAAAAGAGGATCATCCCATCGGTAGAAGCGGATGGTCGACATGAATTTGTTATTTTGGTTCTTCGTCCAATCCGAAGGTATTACCCCAGAGGCAAGGTAATTGACTATATCAGCATACTAAGGAAGCGAATCCACTGCTAAGATGGCTTCGTCAGGGAAGGTTTCTGTGATAGGTGCATTGCTCAGTGGAGGTTCATGCTGCTCTATTCTGGAGAGATGATCTGCTACCACATTCTGGACTCCAGGCTTGTCCTTGATTTCCAAATCAAATTCCTGGAGGAGAAGGATCCAACGAATCAGTCTTGGCTTGGCATCCTTCTTCTGCTGTAGGTACCGGATAGCAGAGTGGTCGGTAAAAATTGTGACTTTTGATCACAACAAATAGGATCTGAACTTCTCGAAGGCAAAAACCACGGCCAGCAACTCTTTCTCTGTCACTGTATAATTCCTCTGTGCTTCATCTAATGTTCTGCTGGCATAGTGAATGGCATAGGGCACTTTGTCTTTCCTTTGCCCAAGAACCGCCCCGACTGCAAAGTCTGACGCATCGGTCATTATCTCAAAGGGAAGATTCCAGTCGAGCGGCTGTAAGATTGGAGCATGAGTGATAAGATCCTTTAGCTGGTTGAAAGCAAGGAGAACCGGCTGATCAATAGTGAACTCAGTCTCCTTGCACAAAAGTTCTGTCAGAGGTCGGGCAATGCGGCTGAAATCCTTGATGAATCGCCTGTAGAATCCCACATGCCCCAGGAATGACCTCACATTCTTCACTGACTGAGGTGGCTGGAGATTTGAAATGACATCCACCTTTGCCGGGTCGACTTCCATGCCACGTTTGGAAACGACGTGACCCAGCACAATACCTTCAGTGACCATAAAGTGGCTCTTTTCCCATGAAAGTACTGGATTGACTTCTCGGCACTTCTGAAGCACTCTGTCCAGGTGCTCAAGACAAGAATCGAAACTATCACCATAGACAGAGAAGTCGTCCATGAACACCTCGAGAAAACTGCCTACCATCTCGGCGAAAACTGCTAGCATGCATCTTTGGAAGGTTGCAGGTGCATTGCACAAACCAAAGGGCATTCTCTTGAAGGCGTAGGTGCCGAACGGACAAGTGAAGGTAGTCTTCTCTTGATCTTCAGGGGCGATCATCACTTGGTTGTGCCCGGAATACCCATCCAGAAAGCAGAAGAACTCCTTGCCTGCTAATCTCTCCAGAACTTGATCGATAAATGGCAAGGGGAAGTGGTCCTTCTTGGTTGCTGCATTGAGACGACGGTAGTCAACACACACTCGCCAGGTTGTTGGTACCTGAGTAGAAATTTCCTCTCCTTTATCATTTGTAACCACGGTAAGCCCAGATTTCTTGGGAACTACATGCAGTGGGCTTACCCATTTTGAGTCGGAGATGGGATAGATGAAGCCTACGTCACACCATTTCGTGATTTCTTTCATGACGACGTCCCGAAGGTTAGGATTCAGCCTTCTCTGAAATTCACTGGACGGCTTGGCATCTTCTTCCAAATAGATGTGGTGTGAACACAAGGATGGACTTATCCCTCGGAGGTATGCTACGCTCCAACCAAGTGCCTTGCGGTTCTTTTCTAGAACCTCGAGAAGCCGAGATTCCTGATCCGAATTCAGCCTGCTGCTGATGATGACCGGATACATTTGTTCTTCACCCGCAAGGAAAGCATACTTCAGGCCTGCAGGAAGTGGCTTGAGTTCTGGTTTTGACTTGTCCATCTTGTCGGTCACTTGAGAGACTATGCTGGTGGTGGGATGTACTTCTCTGAAGTTGCTACCATCCTCATCATCTTGTTGACATCCCAAACGGTTCTGCGCTAAGCTGATCATGTTCGGTCTGGAGTGACTACTCAAGTAGATGCACCTGCATCTGAGAATCTGTCTCCCACGAATTGTCGGAGCATAGGCTGACTGCGCATTCCAAGTCCTCCTCAAGAGTGAGGATTTCTCGGGTCCATGGATCGTCCAATGATAAGGCTGAGTCTCTGATCTCCACAATAAAATCACAGTCTGCTTCACATGCTGCCTGGCTCTCATCAGTTGTGGCATTCGGTTCTCTGTTCATGTTTATCATGATTTGCTGGGTGTTCGAGCTGAAAGTAATCTTGCCAGACCCGTAATCAACCACGGCACCTGAAGTACGAAGGAATGGTCGGCCAAGGATGATAGGAGTCTGGAGCAAGGGTGCAGGTGAGTCCATATCAAGGACAACAAAATCAGCTGGGAATTTCATTTCCTGCACTTTAACTACCACGTCTTCCAGAAGACCTCGGGGCCGCTTGACGGATCAGTCAGCGAACTGAAGGATCATGCGTGTCTGCTTGAGCGGACCCAGCCTGAATTCTTGCATTATGGATGAGGGCAGAAGGTTGATGGAAGATCCACTGTCAAGGAGAGTGCGCTCGAAGACCTGATCAAAAATCTCACAACTGATCAGAGGTGCTCCTGTGTCTTGTTTCTTCTGTGGGAGGTTGCTGATAGCTGCAACAGGGGCCATGGATAGAACGTGTTTCTCCACATCTTTGCGTCTGTTCACAAGTGTTGGGCGACGCTTGTTGGTACATGCCTCCTTTAGCCCTTTGTTCACAGCTGGCATGTACTCCACTGCCTTTAATAAGGGTATCTCAACAGTCAGCTTGTCTAATATGTCCACAACTCTTGGATCAGACAATGACTTTTTTCGTTTTACAATTTTTTTGGATTTTTCTATTGCATGAGGAAAAGGAATATGTACATCTCGAGCAGGAGAAATAGAGTTCTTATTTTCATCAAAATCATCGCCCATAGAATGTTGTACATCCGTACTACAAAAAGGAGTACAAGTTGTGTCTTGGCCTACTGGTGCTTCAGGGCGATCAAAAAGGGTAGTGTCTGCTCCGTCGGCTGGCGAGGGATCGACTGCTGTTGGCGGCTCCTCCACGGCTGGCACGGCTTTGCTTCGGCTGCAAGCTTCTTTTTGTTGTTTTTGATTTTGCTGATTTTTTTGTATTTTCTGCTGAGGTTGCTGCAAATGCACGATGGCTCGGCTGTCTTCTCCTTCTTCTTCCTCCTCATCCGCCCCTGGAGCTGGCACGGCTGATGCGGAAGATGACGATCCACCTGTTTCTTTATTCACCCCAATCTTTGTAGCAGGCGGAGGCAAGGCCCTACCGCTCTTGAGAGTAACAGCATTAGAATACACAGTAATATCATTTCCTGACACGAACAAGACGTCACATTCTACCTGCTCTTTCTTCTTGAAGTTATTGTGGTTGGCTTCGACCTGAGCAGGGATGGTAGTTCTAGTGGCGATCAGGTTGTCAAGCCTCTTGGTCATATCCGCTAGCCCTTTGACAAGTTGGGCCAGACAGTCCATGGTGGGATTCACTGGAGGCGCCTCGGTGGATTCAGCGTGCAGACCACGTTGTTGCTGCATATGCTGGTGCTGAGGTTGCTGTTGGTGATGCTGAGGTGGTGCAGGAAGTTGAAGTTGTTGATATAAGGAAGCAGGATACTGCTGATACTGTTGAGGCGGGGCAGCCACATACTGGTGAAACGGCTGTGGATGACGGTACTGCGGCTGCTGCTGGTGTGGAAAATTCTGCCTCCACTGGTTTGCATACTGGGGAGGCTGATGGTACTGCTGATGAGGCTGAGAGGACTGCCCAAAGCGACCACCCTGAGGTTGGTGGTTTTGCCGGTTGGCAAATGGCTGACCCTGTAGTTGTCCCGTAGGACGGGTCGGTTGTACGTCGTGACTCCATACCCCATTCACTTCCTGAACCAGGGGTGGTGGTGGGAATACTGAAACAGATCCTGAGATAAACTTTGGTTGATACACAACCATCTGCTGCTGCGGCTGGCTCTGATCGGGTGCCTGCACGTAGAACACGTGTTGGACTGCCAGTGGTTGCTGGCTCGGCTGAGGCTGATGTAGCGGTGGTTGCTCGTCTTTCCTCTCAGCTGGAGCTTCGAGTGGTGCTGCCGACTGAACAGAATTGATGGTACCTACCAGCAGTTCTAACTGCTTGGTGATGTGATCCAGCTTGTCAAGGTTCTGAGTCCTCTTCTCGATTACAGTGAGTTTTTCGAGATCCTGTGATCGCTTCTCGATGATGTCAACTTTAGAGAGATGGCCCCCGATGATGCTGAGGTTGGAGCTCTCATCTCTCTCTGCTTCCTTGGACGCTGCCATGTGCACTTGTTTTTGAAGGATCTGGGGCTGCTTCTGATATGCCTTGGATGAAGAGAGGGCGGCCTCTCCTTCGGCCATTTCTTCAAATATCTGCCAGACTACGTCTTCATCCTTATTGAAGTGTGAGCCCCCACATGATGCGTCTACGAGCCTTTGACTTTCAATGTTCAGTCCCCCAAAGAAGTGTTGGACCAAGCTGGTCTTCGGGATATCATGATGGGGGCACTTCTCCTGCAGATCAGTGAATCTCTCCCATGCTTCATGTATCGACTCATGGGGTCCTTGGGAGAAATTGCTGATTCGGGCTCGTATCTGGTTGAGCCGACCTAGAGGGTAATATTTGTGCAGAAAGGCGGACTTCAGCTCCTCCCAGGTCGTCACAACCTTCCCCATATGATTGACCCAATAGAGGGCCTTGTCCTGTAGGCTGAAGGAGAAAGCCGTCATCTTGACAATGTCCAGAGGGACATTGGGATAGTGAGTAGTACTGCAAATGCGGGAGAATTGCTGCAGGTGAATGTATGGCTCCTCGCTGGTGTTTCCATGGAATGCAGGGAGAAGAGCAATGAATTGGGGCTTCAACTCAAACTGAGCGTGTACCGGTGGAATGAGGATCCACTCGGTCATCTGGCTGTCTCCCGGATTGTATGTTTCTTTAAGTGTTGGCTTTGGTGGTGGTGGAAATTCTAGATCATCATCATCTGCACCACCACCTCCACCTCCTCCTCCCATGCCTCCTATGCCTCTGACTCCTCCTCCATCGTCTCGATTCATCATATCATTCAACATGTCCTGGAAGGCTATCTGTGTGAGGGTCTGCTCGGTCAGCTGCTGCTGGATGGCTTGGATAGAGGCCAGTAACTGTGCATTGACTTGGTTTTGATCTGGCACCTGTCCCTCTGGTTGGGGTGGCTGCTGACCCTTGCCCTTTCCTCCTGGAGCCATGTCAGGGTCTGAGTCGAACGAGATGAACTCCGGAGTAGTCTCCAGGGCTCGCACTGTCTTCTATCCACATAATGAGATAGTCCTGATCAGACTCCTTGCTATTAATGTTCAGCTGCCGTGATGAAACTGGAATTCAGGTCAACCCCAGCATGTTGTGAATGAAAAAGGATGTAGACTGTAATCGACTTCCATTCACAACGACGAGAGTGGGATAAAAGTGATCCCAGTTTATTGGGTGGCCAAGAGAAAGGTAGAAAACGAGGAGTCTAGAGATCGATCTGCAAAGTCCGGATCGGGTTCTCGAGAATCACCTCGAACTTATTGGCGGAATTGAGTCCATGGAATCGATGTGGGTGTCGGCATGGTCCCAACGGAAACCATCCATGGATCAACTTCGCGAAGTACAAGAGAAGATCCGATGTTGGATGAAAGATACGATGGTTAACGAGGAATAAAAAGGAGTGCAAAACAGTAGAAAGGCTCAAACTGAGCGGGGGTCAAAGAGGAGTGACATAATGTGCGCAAAGGCGCGGGACTTGATCTTTGAACCTTAATCTAGATCCATACAAACACAATACCAAATCGGGTTCACCAACTCACGCCATGTGAAGCCGTAAAGGTTCGGCTACTTATTATCTTTTCAGTTTTAAAGTCGTTGTTTCAGGCATATTTTATAACAAGTCCTTAGTACGCTACCCTATAGGAGAGAGAGTACTGCCGGAAGGGTATCCCGTACTTGTCCTCCTCCTGTGTAACCTGTAGTCTGTACTTTTTGGAGTCCTTGTAACCCTTCCTGGATCCCTACTCAACCAAAGAAATAGAGAGAGGAAGCCGATAGGCGAAACCACTACTTCGGTCCTCGCTCGCAACGGAATCACCCGTGAGCGTACAAGAACCTACTCGGACGCAGGACGATGAGACAGACACCCCCATGAAGGCGTGGCCTATGCTCGATACTTCGGACAGGATCGATGCTCTACACAACAGAGAGTAATCATTGGTGATCAAGCCCTACTCGCCTACGTACGATAGAAGCGCCATTACTTCGGAAATCCAGGCGATACACAAGGCAGTTGCAGACTGGGTTTTTGGCTCTAATCCTCAGGGGGTCGCACTCGCTCAAGGGAGTAGGGTTTTGGTCCCCCTCCAAGGTACCTGAAAACAATGAGGGCTTTATGAACCCGGTACAATGATAGTCCATTACGGATTTTAATTAAGGTCAAAGTTTATTTAGCAGTCCCCTGGTTTTAATTTTTGGGTTTTCACTTTTTTTGAGTCTGTTTCATACCAGCGCCTAACATTTTTTGTAGATTTTCATTTAAGTCCTAGGTGCTCAAAATCAGAGGGAGATAGCGGAAAAGACGTGCAAGTTGGTTCTATGATGGAAATCTCACCATTGAACCGAATGATGCATGCTGAGTTAGAAGACTTACAGTGCATCCCAGCTCTCTCCATGTGGTATGCAAAACAGAATTTTTAAACCTATCTACATGGCGGTGTGCATTCGACAAAATCGCTCTAAACATTAGCTGCTATTAACGTGAAGAACCACAAGCCGATCACTTATCTTTAACCTAAGGGTCCGGTCTTGGCTTACCCCTCCTCTTCTCGACACACTCGAGTTCAGGAGTAGCGCTTGATGGGGCTTGCTTACGGCACATGGGTTAAGAGATAAATGACCAAGTTGTTTAAGTTCGACTAGATCCATACGAAGTAGACTATAGGAACATGCATTCTTATTAATGTTTGGACCTAGCTACCGAGTCAAGCAACCTATATCTAGGGGCTCCAAGCACACAAAACAAAGTAAAATAAAGGCGGAAAGCACAAAACAACGGAAAACAAAGAAAAGAAGGCGGTAGAAAACATGGAAAACAGCGATGAGGCCCCCAGGTGAACAGACACCCGGGCACTGGACCTCATTGTGAAGAGTAGAGTCCTGTTAATTATTACATGCCAAAATTATCTCTTTCTCACCATAAATTACAAAAATAATCCTAAGTGTTCTAAACCTATCTAATCCCCATCTCCTTGCTTCCTTGATGCTCTCTCCAAGTGGTCATGAGGTGAAGACCACCCTCCTCCAAGCTCGGCTGCCTTGGCCTCCTAAGAAGCCATCTTCACATGGCGGGCCCTCGCATCAAAGTCACAAAAAGATTGCATTAGTATAGCTCAACCAATCAAAATAGAGCAGATATAAAATAATCACAATAAATGAATCAATCAATAGAGCATGGTGATTAATGACAATAAAAATAGCTGCTCACAAAATCAATGATGAATAAAAAATGTACACAAGAATGACAAAATAAAGTAGGCTATGCTCATTGCTCCCCGACAACGGCACCATCTGATAACGAGGATATTTCACAAGGGTCACCATGAATAATATAAATAAGTTTTCGCCGAGGCGACCGCTCGCAGAATACCAGTGTTAATCAACAATTAACCCACAATGAAAGAATGTATCAATCAAGCTCAAAAAGAAATGTGAATTAATGTTTATTACTCTACCATAAAATGTATAGGGAACAAGCATGTAGAGGTCGAACCACAGAGAGCAATACAAAATGCAAGAGCCTATAATGTGCATCAATCATCCTTGTGTAAGCCTAATTTTTTGTGGGTTTTTGAATTATATATATATATATATATTTTTTAATTTTAGGATTTTTTATATTAATAATTATATGTACATATGATGGATACATAGATATATATATTTATATTTTATATTTTTTTATTTTCTTTAGAATAGGGGGATATATATAGGGGCACTATGATATTTATAAAAATACTAAAAAAATAGTCAAAAATTCAGGAATGAAATCTTTTTGGGATTTTCATGATTTTTTACTATTTTTGTGATTTTTGGGCATTTTTCAAAGCATTTTTAGTATTTTTAAATGGCAAAATCATGGACAAAGGGAAATAGGGTCTGGCTGTAAGAAAAATAGGAATTAAAAATAGCAAACAACCTCAAAATTTTTTCACACTATTTTTCTAATAAAGATAATAAAATATAGCAGAAATAGGAACTGAGTTCATATTTTTCTGATTTTTCTTTTATTTTATATATTTTTTTGAAGTTTTTGTGCATTTTTGAATTTTTAAGGTTTTCCTTTGCGATTTTTAGGGATTTTTGGATTGACACTGAAATATATCAAAATACACACTAGGGATTTTTTTTGGAATTTTTAGAGGTCTTTTAATATTTTTTTTGTATTTTATAAGCTAGACAGTAAATAAAAGACATGTTTTTTATTTTTAATAAATGCAAAAATACAACAAAATTAAGATCCAAAAACATGGTGTGTGAGAGCATGATAACAGACGCTTATATCCATTTTTGCAAGATTTTTCAAATTAAAGTGAGGGACAAAATAAAAGGACAAAGCATACAAAAATAAATGGCCTGGCAGGGGCATTTTTGCAATTAAAATAAGTCTCAGGGGTGTCCATGCAAAAATCACAATAAAAATGAACATGTACTTTTATTTTCAGGGCCATTCTATATTTACAAAAACTCGGCGGGGTTTAAGTGTAAATTTCACACGCTTCACGTGGGGACTGCACGTGAGGCGCGGAGGGACAAAAACGCAAATATAGAAACATTAAGGGTCCTTCTGCAATTTATACAACTTATTTACAACGTGACTTTTTATTTTTGGTATTAAACTGTAAATACAAAAAGGCAGGGGAGGTGTTTGAAGTTTACCCCCTAAGGCGCTTCATCCTGTGGCGCTGGATACGCCACTTATCCACATGTCGCCCATTTGACGGCGGATACCGGTTCATCGATGAAGGGTTCGGATTAGAAGCTCCTTGCGGATCTGACGGTTGGCGCATGTCTTCATCGGACGGCTGTCGTTCAATCTGGGCCTCGCCTCCTGATCTGACGGCGTTGGAGGTGTCTGGAAGAACTGGGAAGAAGCTCGCCCCCGACGAGCTTCGATCGAGCAGCTCGGGCTCCTCCGGGCACCTCCCTCGCATCTGAAGTGCTCTGGACGTAGCTGGGAGGCTTCCGCATCGTCTGATGGTTCCATCATGGCTCCTGGAAGTCCGAGTCGCTCGGACGAGGTCGGTGAAGTGGCAGACCTCCAGAAACCTCTTCCTGGTTCGATTCAAGCCCAGATGAGGCTCTTCCTTCGTTTGACCTGCATAGGAAGAACCGGGGGAGCGAGGGCTACCTCCTCGATTCGGGGTTTTGAAGCTTGGCAGCAAAATGGAGTGAGGCGGAGGGGCTCCGACAAACGGCGGAGGTAGAGCCTCGATTCGCCAAGACCATGGGTCCTGGGTTGGTCAAAGGTGACGGAACAATGGAGAATGCGATGGGGATCTAAATGGGATGCTCGTGGCGGTCGGACACGGTCGGGTTTACGGTGAAGAAGTCGCCGGAGCGGAGCTCCGGCGAACTTCGAATTTAGAATTTTACACTACAAGGATTAACTAAAGTCTAATCTAACAACTGGAATTAAAAGCTAGCATTAAAACCTAACTAAAAAGCATAAAAGGGACAGCTCTTATACCTGGGGGCCACCAGGGAGCAGGGCGGACGCTGAAGCTCCACCCCGACAAAATTCTCCTTCCTCCGGCCGAATCAAGGTGCTGGAGCACTCCCCCTATCACGAGGAACGGTCTAAGAACAAGATCAAGGCTTATGGTTGGAATAAATTTGGCCAAATTCGAGGAAGGAGGCGGAGCTACTTATTTATAGACATTGGCGCGGAGCCTTATTGACCGGCGATTATTGCTTAATCTAATGAGTATCTGATCGATCCAAGTTATTGGCGGGCATCATGGATAATCAGGGAGCAATTCTTGTGAAGGAAGCGAGCTCGATCGATGGACGAGATGGCCGTAAAAGCAGGATGAAAATTGGGGAAAAGATGGTTCAGAGGCGCCAGAGCTGGGATGGGACAATTGACAAGGGGGTCAACGAAGGCCGGCGCCCCATTGGTCCACGTCAGTCGCTAAAAGACAAAATGGGAAATTTGAGCCTAAATTGATTTATTTACCATAGTAAATGATTTTATTAGAAATTTCTTAAAACATAAAAAATGTGTATTTTTTCATGTAGTATTCATTTGTGGTTTTTATTGAATTTTTCGGAGTGTTTTATTGTGGTTTTAATTTGATAATGTGTATATGTATGTATTTACATGTATTTTTGTGTATTTTAGTTTTAATTTGTTTATTTTCTTTTATTATTTTATTGGCTTATTTTATAAATTTATAATTTATGTTTGTGAGTATAAAGGTATTTTTATTTAATTTTTAGGAGTTTGTTTACATTTTTTAAATAAATAGGTATATGCATATGTAAGTATACTTATAGGTATTTTACCTATATATTATATACATTTTATTTAATGAATTTTACTTGTTTTTATTTTGAATTTGTATTTTTAATAAGTTATACATACTATATTCATTATGATAAAAATATAGATGAATAAAGAATAAAAGAATAAAATCCTTTTTTATTTATATACATATAGGTAGCATAGGTATTTTGTCTATGTGGCTCATAGACTTATTTTATTTTACAAATTATTTTTAGTTTTCTTGAACTTTTAATATGTACATGTATTATATACATTATTAACAAGATTCTAAAAAAATATAAATTTATAAAAATAATGAATATTGAATAAAATGAATACTTTAATCAGTCCTATATACAAGGTGGACCAAAAACCTAACTTCCACAGATGGACTCCAAAAATTATGAAACTAATTTTATTAAATAGTTCTTGGAAAGCTATCTACAATTAAAGGTGAGTTTGGGTGATTTGGAGTTTTTATTTGCAAGATATGGGTCTGTGAAGTTCAGATTTTTGCTTTTTATTCTGTGTATAAAAGGTACACTGAGTATTATTTTTACACAAACTCAATTTTGTATTTTTATTTACATTATTATCTACAACTTTCATGAACAAAGTTTTTTTATTTGATGAATAAATAATTGTGTACAAAATAGGTGTCAAAAATGCATAAATAAATGCATGAATAAATGAGGTATTTATTGTACACTGGCCCTTATCTCCCCCTACTTTATTCCTTGTCGACCAATACCATACTGGCCTTGGTCTCGGGGTTTGGGTCATAAAATATTTGCAATATTTTACTCCTTTTTCTTTTCTTCCCTTTATTCTATAATTTTGGCCTTAAACACCTTATTTAAGGCGTAATTAATACAAAGAATCATGAATGCTATTATGTCCAATTTGATGCTATTTACATGCATTTGCTGGGATTTTTGAGGCCAAAATGATAGAATAAAGGTGATGAAATGGAGATTCATCACCCCCAAGCCACCTTTTATTTATTCCATTTTTTCTCGCAATTAATTTTTCTGCTCATTTTTTACATATTTTATTGTTGATCTCTCTAACATAAATTTTATTTTCTTTGTGAGGGCCAGGTGGACTTGAAGTGCATAGGTGGCCAACATACGTGACATGCATCGACTGTTGAAGAGCGAGGATATTTAATTTATTTTCGAGAGTATTTTCTGTAAATTTTTGTAATTATTGTGTTGTAATAATTTAGGTTATTTGCTTCTTTATAGTGGCTCTTGTTTGAAAGCTCGCATGTGTAAAAAGACTTGGACTTTATTTTGTGGTGTGTCGAGACCTGTTTCACTCTCCGGTGAGGGTGGGGCTCGACTTGAGTGGCGAATTAAGTATAGGCACACAATAGTGTAGTATGAAATTTGTTTATGCCCGTCGTAATTTGGGCCACATGTATCTTAGAAGATTCACTTATCTGATAAGATTCATAATGAGACACACATTGACATGTACTACTTAGCTCAAATTAAATCAATTCTTCTCCGCTAATAGTATATTGTTTAGATGAGGTTTTCTCGATCTGTATGCATTTAGTGTAACTTTAAAAATTTAGTTTTGCATAACGCATGGAGAGTGTTGGGATTCACTGTATGTATACCTTCTTCTGAGCATGCATCATAGTTTCACGTTTGCATTCTGATTTCCGATTCCCCTCTTATTTTACAACTTAAGATCAAAAAGGAAATTGGGACTGAATGGTAGACATGTTTTTTGTGTCCAGATAAATTTCAAATGATATCCTAACTCTAAAATTGGGACTGAATTGAGCAGGTCGATTAAAAAATTAGAATAAAAAGAATCTTGTTCACGATTGCATAAAGCCCTCACTGTATGATTTACTTGCAAGTGAGAGAGAGACGACCCTAGGATAGAGCCAAACAAGGATTTCTTACATAGTACTTGTTCTTTATTTTTAGGCGATTAGCTACTTTTCAGTGAGGAATACGGGTAGCCGGTAAACGATCCGGACTTCCTTAGCAGAGTGGGAGGTTTAGAGGACGCCTTAGTCCTCAAGGAATGGGTAGCTGTTTTTATACGATTTGCACTTATTCCTATACTGTCTAAAAGTAGGTCTAACTAGTCGTAAGAATCGGGCTAGTCTGTAGGAAAATATGAGCACCTAACAGCTCTTTAATCTTTTCAAGATTGCATTTACCACCAACTAAAATTGACCAGATAATTCAGTCGAACCCTTATGGCCATCACGTGTTGAGTTTGTGAAATTGAGGATTTGAATTGCGTTTGTATTGTGTGAGTTTACTCAGCACGTTTATGTGCACCGTAGAACTAGCGCCTCATTGAATATCGTGTTCAAATCAGTTCTTTTAACATCGAAGATGACTAATTGTGGGGATATTTATTCGAACTTTGCGAATCTCTCATTGAACACTCCAAGAAGTACGTCCTCAATGGTCCAGGAGTGACTTGGACCAACCTGGACTCATGACCCTCTTGAGCCCAAGATCACCAACTCTCGGAATGGTTACTCTTCAACCATTCACTTTCTCTCTTCCCACCTCACCGGGGAAGACCTTCGCCTTGGTGAGAACATCTTGATTTATAAGTCTTCTTCTAATCAGGAACAGCTTGCCAATTCAGGACCTAAAGAATATACAAGTAAAATGCCTCCAAAGAAGAAAGAAGAGGAAGAACAAGATCTTGAAGACTCGTTGAGAATGGTACTTGTCAGATCAGATGCATCTGAGCAGCAACACGTGCTACTACGAGCTCAGTTAAGACAACTCAATGTTGGAGTCGAAGCACCAATGGATGCGGCGTATAACCCCAGAAAATATCAAATTCAGAATTATTTGAGTCCGATCGAACCTGAAGTTGATTTTGAATAGAAGACATAATTTCTGAAGTTGTTGTCACACTTTAATGGGAATGCTTCTGAGGAACCATATGCATTCCTAAGGGACTTTGAGCTCATTTGTGCTAACCTTATACATCTTAGGATTATCCAGGATTATATTAGGCTTACAACCATTCATTTGCCTTGGGTGGCAAAGCCAACTACTGGGTGAAAAATCTTGGAGTTACAGTCACCACTTATGCCCAGTTCAAGGACCTGTTTCTGAAGAAATTCTACCTGATGAGTAGAACTAACATAATGAGGATGCACATTACAAGTTTTTCCCAATTACCCCAAGAAGGCTTTTGCGGTGCTTGGGAAAGATTCAAGAACATCCTGTAGAAGTGTCCCTGTCATAGTCTTGATGAAAACATCTTGGTCCAGTCATTCTTCACTGGTCTCAACCCTGAGATGCAAGGTTTAGTGAGCGCTACCTGTGGAGGCAGTTATACATCACGAGGATCAGATACCGTCTGGAAGGTGTTCGAACAGATGGCTGAAACTAGTCGCTCACATATGGCCAGCATGGTCTATACATCGTCCCCCAGTTCACTCTTATCTAGATGGGGAAAATCAGTTGTAGTCGATCTCTCTTAGGACGTGATCCCTAGCATGGTACTTCTTGTAGAAAAGCTTACAGTAGTAAAGAAGATCAACAGGAGGATTGATGAATTAGATCGGAGCGTATCCAAACTTCCAAATCAAATGGAGGAGTTGACTGAGAAGGTATCTAAGATAAGGATACCCTCTGTGACTGCACCCGCTGCTCCTGTATACCGAGTTCACTATGTTCATGAGCAGTTTCTATCAGTCCAACCCCAACCGTAGGAGCAGGACCAATCCTATGCCCACTCTTTCCAGCAACCACCTCCATTAGCAGATACAATTCCGGAGGAGCCTCCACCGGTTTGGGAGGTGAATGGAGTATGATATACCCAGGACCCTGCCAGGCTGGGAAGTATGGGGGACTGACAGACCTACCAGCATCTCTCGATCTTTCACAACACCACATTCACCTCCGCACCAACTCTTTCACAACAGAGCCCTGGATTCCAGCCACTCCAGTAGCAGCGACAACAGTACTAGCAATATGGCCGACAGGGATATTACCAGGCAGGCCATCAGGGCCTGCTATTTCAGCAGACACCCCAGTAGAAGTAGTAGAGGCAGTACCCTGTCCAGCAGGGCCAGTCTTCCCGTTCTTCATCCCAGTCTTATCCCCTTCCTTCTTTGTCTGGTCCCGTGGATATACAGCAGCAGATACTCGATGAACTTTGTTCCTACCAGAACGAAGTTCCTGACTTATGGGTGGATGTCAACTACATGTCCAGATGACGAGCAGACTGCACCCGCTACCTCAATCCCCCCCAGGTTCAGGCTAACCCCAGTAGCCTGAACCGATCTAGTTCTCAGCAGCAATTTGGTCAGGTATACTATTTAGTATCTCTTAGATCTGAACATGAGATTCTTTCGTGTGACAAGGCTAATCACATGTCACTCAGGAGCAGAAGAACCTGTTGAACTGCATTTTTTATGGGTCTAAAATACATCTCACACGAGGCGGAGACGCGGTCCCTGTGGCAACCCGCAAGAAATCCCGATTCAAACAACAATTAACCCGAACAAAGATCAAACAATGAAAATCAATATGTGGAGTTCAAATTTATTACAACTCTACAAAGACGTGTATAGTGCAAATAGTGTAGAGTGTCGAACACATGAAGCAAGCAGGTTGACTATGGTAATGATGTTAAAAAATGACTGTGACCAAGTGTCTATATGTGTGTTGTATTTTACGAGGTTATAGTTTTATATTTTTTATTTTATTTTGATTTATATTTTTATATTTTGATTTTTAATTTTTAATTTCTGATTTTGTATTTTATTTTTGTATTTTATATTTTTAGATTTTCTTTTTCTTTTAACAAGGATATAAAACTATATAGGATATATATACAAGAGAAGCAAGAGAGAGATAAAAGTATGTAAAATATTCGAAATACATGAAATAAAATCTTTTTGTGCTTTTTATATTTTTCTAATATTTTTGTGATTTTTCTGTATTTTTGCTAATTTTTTGGTATTTTTAAAGTAAAAAATACTCAAAATAGGAATAAAAAATAGTTGAAATAAAAATGGAGATGAAAAATAGTAAATAGAAATAAAAATTCTCCGAATTAATTTTAAATTAAAGATAACAAAATATAGAAAATTCAGAAACAGAGACAATATTTTTTTTATTTTTATGGAGTTTTTATATTTTATAATGGTTTTAGGGGTTTTTTGAATTTGAGGAGTTTTCTTTTATATTTTTTAGTGATTTTTGGTCTAAATTTTAAACATAAAAAATTACACAAAAAATATTTTTTGAAGAATTTATCAAAAAGGTTTTATAAATTGTATGTATTTTCTAATGTAAACAGGGATGAAAATGGATGTTTTTGAATTTTTATAAATAATAAAATGCTACAAAAATGCAAAATAAAAATATGAAGTAATAGAGCAATGCAAGAGGAACACGATGATATTTTTAGAATTTTTTAGAGATTTATAGATGCATGAAATAAATAGATACAACAAAGAGAAACAACACTACTGGCACAGACATTTTTGTAATTAGATAAAAGTTCAGAGGCCAGAGTATAAATTTCTCAGTAATGTAAACGTAAGCAAAAAGTTACAGGACCAAAACTAAATGCACAAAGCAACGAGGAGATATCTGCATAAATGCCACGTGGAGAACCACGTACGCAGGGTAGGGACCTGTATGTAATTTCCAAAAATCCGAGGACTAAAATGCAAAATAATCAGAAATAATACAACTACAATAAATATTTTAAGGACCATTTAGAAATATAGTAAAGCCTAGGGTTCTGTCCGCAAAAAGTCCTCACGGGTCGCCCACGTGAGGAGACGTGGTCAGGATGAAACGACAAATATGGAAAACAACGGGGGCAAGTATGCAAATATTACAAAAGTTTACAATGGAAAATGAAAGTTTGAGTTTGAATATTTAAATACAAACTTTTTGGGGCAAAAACTACAAAATACCTACGCAAAGGGCAGATCGGACGGTTGAAGGCGGCTCACTCGACACGTGTCATGATCTGGAGCTCTGATACCCCTTCACGATCGAACGACTGCGATTAGATCCTGCTAGATGATCGGACGGTGCTAAGCAGACAAGATCCAATGACAACTGTGTGATCTGGGCTCCGTCCTTGATCCGACGGCGGAGGGCCTAGAATGAAGAATAGGGAAGAGCCGCCGGTAGAGCGACCTTCCCCGACCACGATCTCAACCTCCGATGCTTCTTCGAGCTCCAACATGGCCAGGCTTCATTCCTGTGGGTCCTCTCTAGGTGTTGGAAGCATCAAAACCGCCGGAGGAGCGTCGTAGCACGACCAATAAGGTGGCGGAGAAAAATGCCTCCAGATATCTCCGACAATGGGCAAAATGGTCTCCACGCAACTCAGGAATGCTTGTACCTGCAGGGGAATGGTTATGGGGTCGAGGGTAAAATGCCTCGACCCCGTAGCGGTGCGATATGGTGGAGAACAGTGAAAATGGAGCTTGTCGGAGCAAGCTCCAGAGAGGGGGTGGCAAGTGGTGAATCGAGTGCGAACGGCACGAGTAAGAATGCTAAATCGAAGCTACTATCTACAACGAAATAAAGTACAAGGAAAAGTGAAGAAAGACTACCTCGACGTGCTGAAAGAGCCAAGAGATGTTACCTCAACGACGGGCTTGCTGGTGGTGGTGGAATCGGCCCTCAAGGCCTCGCCGACACGCCTAACTTGGCAGGAGGAGAAGCTGTCACCTTCTTCGGTCCAGGGCACAAAGAAAGGGGCCAAATGAGGTTACAGTGGCGTTCAAAACTGGAAGGGAAGCTGGAAGGTGGTTTTGTACATGTGGTCATGGGTTGGGAAGATCGAGGCATAGGCTGCATTGCATCAACGCACTCCCTGAGGAAAGCGAAGGGCGTGCATGGTGGATGTCCGGGGCAAAAATCTTGAGAAGATTGCAACACGAAAGAAAGCAAGGCACAATCTAAAAAAATGGGAGGAAACAACCAGAAATGCAGTTCTGACAAGCTACATGATGTTGGGCAGAGAGTTGACCCAAGTCAACTTTTGCCGCAATCTGGTTGGTCCACATGGACCAACCAGGGAAAAACACCCTGAAAATACATAAAAATTAAAAAGAATTATTAAATGATTTTATTAAATTAAACTTATAACATAGAAATGTTTATTATTTTATAAAATATTTTATCATGATTTTTATTAAATTTTTAAATATTTAAAATTACACGTTCCCTTTTAAGGGCTATATAAGAATATTCATCTATATATTTTAATATTTTATTTTTATTTTGTATATTTAATTTTATTAATTTTATTAATTTTTTATATTTTTATAAATTAATTTTATACACTTAAATATATATTTATTTTTTATTTCTGATGTATTATAAAATAAATAGTTGTATTTATTCTATAGGTATATATATAAGTATTTTACCTACGTATTTATATACTTATTTTATTTTTTTGCACTTTCTTCATGTTTTTATTCATGTTTTAATATACACATACATTATAAATAATATTTACAAAAATATAAAAATATAAAATTACAGAAATAATGAATAATAAATAAAAATAAATATTTTAATTGGTATAACTATACAATAGGGGTCCAAAACTCAACTTTCAAACCATAACTCCAAAAAATAGGAAACCACCTTCATTAAATATCTTATTAAAAGTTATATATAATTAAGGTGATCTTGATACAATTCAAGTTTTTATTCGAAAGATACAAGTCTGGGAAGTTGGGATTCTGGAAACTTATTCAGATCATAACTTTTTATCTGTACATTATTTTTGTAAGAAATCAATTTTGTATTTTTCTATATTGAATTATCTACAACTTTCATGGTCAAAGTCTCTTTATTTGCAGTATAAAAAGTGGAACTAAAAATAGGTCCCAAAAATGAATAAAGAATGAATTAAATAAAAGGGATTTTTGGCCCTTATCTCTACCTACTTTATTCCTTGTTGACCTAGTCATCGAGATGCCTAGGTCTCAAGGTTTCGGGTCATAAAATATTTTCAATATTTTATTATTTTTATTTTCTTTTATTTATTCTATAATTTTGGCTTTAAAATCGTATTTTATACAATATTTACACAACGATGCATGAATGCTAAAATGTCTAGATTAATCCTATTTACACACATTTACTAGGGTTTTTAGCCTCATGTTGTTCTCGAACCCATAGATGGGGTCCTGAGCGTCGTGTGTGAACTAGGATGCATGGAGATGTTGTATATCCTCAATATCATGCTCCAGGGGTCTCGTTGAATCTCAGACCTTCACAAAAACCTTTTAGGGCTCGAGGGGAACATCCTCGACCCAAATATGAAGTTGTACAGCAAGGGGTGAATAGGTGTATGGGTTTCATGTGAGGATGGAAGAGGAAGCTTGGTTTGACATCGATCCTTGTAGAATCAAGGGGGAAATGAGGGTTTTGAATGAGAAATGGATGGGGAATGAAATGGGGGTGAAATGGCAGGTCGAGCATAAGTGGATCTCAATGGATTCGAGATGGATCTAAAAGCTCCAGCAATCTAAGATCTGAAATTAAAGATAAACTAAAACCTAAATGCTAAAATTAAAATCTACACTAAGATTTTGGAATGAAACTACGCTAGAAAAATCGAAGAAAACAACTCAAACCTGGGGGGTTCTAGTTCGTAGAAGAGGTTCGTTGGAGGTGCTCCAATGAGACCTGAATTGCACAGTTCTTCGTTGAAGCTCAAACCTGCATGAAAACCTTCTAAGGATTGATGGGAACATCCTCGAGCCAGATATGAAGTTATACAACAAGGGGGTGAATAGGTGGATGAGATTCATGTGAGGATGGAAGAGGAAGCTCAGTTTAACCTTGATCCTTGTAGAATCAAGGTGGAAATGGGGGCTTCAATTAGAAACACATGAGGAAAGAAATGAGGGTGAAATGGTAGGTTGAGCATAGGTGGATCTCGATGGATTCGAGTTGCATCTAAAATCTCCAACAAAGAAACCCTAAATGCTAAAATTAAAAGCAACACTAAGATTTTGGAATGAAACTACACTAGAAAAATCAGAGAAAACAACTCAAATATGGGGGTTCTAGTGATCAGAAGAGGTTCGTTGGAGGTGCTTCGACGAGACTTGAACTACACCGTTCTTTGTGTTTCTCTACGCTAACAAGGCCTAGGAGCTTGAACCATCTCAACGAACTCAACTTTGGTGGACTCCTATTGGGGTTATATGGAAGAAATGGGATCAAAAGCTCAAAAATGGTGAGATGGGTTTATTTATCAATAAGGAGGGTAGAAGGGAGAGATTGATTGTGTGCAAATATGAGGTTGGTGAAGTCTAGAAGGCTAATGAGAAGGAGAGGAGTATAGCACACAATTTCAGTGAATGAACCAAGGTTCCTCGATCAGTGAATCTTCATCGAGAAAATAAAGAAATCATATGTCTTGTGATCTCTGATAAAGGTTGCGAGGGAGAAGGACAGTTGACCAAGCGGTCAACAGTCCAAGGCTCCCGGCTGGTCCACGTGGGCTGACCAGAAAATTCAAGGGAATAATCCTTTATTAATTAGGTGATGGATCTCCATTTCATCACCTTTATTCTGTCATTTTGGCTTAAAAACCCTAGCTAATTCATGTAAATATCCTCAATTTGCACAAATTAACATTCATTCTATGTTGTATAAATACTTTATAAAATATTGTTTTTAATGCCAAAATTATAGAATTAAGAAAATAAAAAGAATAAAATGTCAAAGGTATTTTATGATCCTAAACCCCGAGACTTAGGCATCTAGATGACTAGGTCGGCAATGAATAAAATAGGGGGAGATAAGGGCCAACAATACAATATAAATCCAATTCATTTATTCAATAGTTATTCACTTTTGGGACATTTTTTCTACTTTTTATATCTAAAAAAAGAAACTTTAAACATGAAAGCTAAAGATAATAATATATAAAAAAATACAAAATTGATTTCACATAAAAATTATACACAATGTATAAGTTATACCCTAAATAAGATTCTAAAATCCCAACTTCCCAGACACATATCTATCAAATAAAACTCAAAATGTATCAAACTAAATTTAATTGTATATAACTTTTAATAAGCTATTTAATGAAGGTTTCATATTTTTTGGATTTAAGGTGTGAAAGTTAGGTTTTGGACCTCTTTTGTACAATATACCTAAATAAAATAATCATTTTATTTATTCTTTGTTTTTTTATAATTTTATATTTTATAATGTTGTAAATTTTATTTAAAGTATATATACATATTAAAACTAAAAGAAAACAATAAAATAAAATAATATATAAACATGCATTGATGAAATACATATACTTAGACCTATATGATAAGTATAACTATTTATTTAAATGTAAATATTACATCAAAAAAATAAAATAAAAATATATTACATATATTAAAATAATTTGTAAATATAAATTAATAGGATAAAATAATAAAATCAAAAATACAAAATAGAAATAAGTAGTTAATATATTGGTAAATATACCAATAAATTAACCCTAAAACTAACTTGTAAATAATGTGCTCTAAAAAATAGATAAAAAAGAATAATAAAATAATATATAAAATAAAAAAAATATTTTATAACTTTAATTTAATAGAAACATTTATTATATATTAACTAATTTACAAATAATTTTCATGTCAGATTTTTCTGGTTGGTCCACGTGGACAAACTAGATCTCCACATGAGTTGACCAAGGTCAACTCCTCTGACCTACACATGCTCCCTGTTAGATATGGCTTTATCCCCTGAGAAACATACATCCTTTGAGGTTGATTCCTTCACATATTTTTCTCCTCGAGCAATCCTCTATCATGCGCCATGATCTCCTCGATCCATGGATCGTTGCATCGCCTGCTCTCCCTCATTCTTTGACCCCATTCAACCACCTGTATATAATCTCACATCCGTAAAAACTTTGATTTTTGATCCTTCTTCCACCTTGAAACTCTAGATTTGAGACTTGATTTGTGCTCCCGGTGACAGCACAAGCCCAACCGATTACTTTGGCAAGTGTTTTGGTGCTGAATTGAAGAGGTCTGGGCTCACCGCCAACCTCATCGAAGCTCGTACCTATGGCCGAGTGTCGACAGTAAGATCTCTTTTCCTATGTCATTTTGGTTTTTTAGGATATCAATAGCTCAGTTTGGGTTTGCACTGCGTACTTAGCACGTAGATCCGTTGATTCTCTTAACTTCTTCGATTGGCGGAGCTCCTGCTATGCCATTTCATCCCAACCATTCGATCCAAACTTCGCCTCTCCTAGCACCATTATCTTTCTCCTGTCCACCTTCTAGATGTCTGACGCATGCTCATGTACCTTATGCACGCACTACATGAGAGATCCATTCCTTCGCTTCCGTCGCTCGCTAGAGGAATGTGATATCACACATCCTCCACCCATTCTTCTACCCGAAGCCAACCTTGGGTTCATTTTTGCCCCCTAACCTTTCCCTGCATGAGTAGAACCAGAACAGAGGCTCATCTAGCGTCATCAAGTCACAAGAACACCTTCTAGGTCAAGCACCATTGCCACGGCCCCTCGCAAGGTTCTGGCCATTTTTAAAGACCCTGGTCAATGTGGAAGAACCCCAGGGACCTTTTGCCCCCCATCGGAGCCGCTAGGGACGAAAGACTACAAAGAATTTAAGGATTGAAGTTTGTTGAAGGTGTGCTCTTCAGACGTTCTTCCAGGACCCTCTAGGTCCGTCCAATCGAGCTATACTACCAGGTGGAGAAACCACAGTTGGATTGAGCAACATCTCAACCGTCAGATTCGATCTCCGATCTAATCTCAACCGCACTCCCTCGAACTGTCATCATCGCATGTGGAGTCGACGCAAGGTTAACTGGAGTGGTCTCGTCTGTTCTCCAGCAAGCAAGGCGTGGATATTTTGCATCTTACCCCTTATTGTTTTTGTCTTTATTTATTATGATTGAATTGTTGTTTTCCACTTTAAAATTGTTGTAATATTTATGCATGAGCCCCTGAACTTCTTGCTATTAGTACTTTATTCCTTGTTGGGTCAGCCAACAAACTCTAAGACATTTACATATAAGCCCTTACGAGTTTGTTTTATTTTTGTTTATTCGGAGTTTATTTTTTAGAGAAATTGCATGTGGGCCCCTGTATGTCTTAGATATTGCACCTATATCCTTTCTTGGAGCTTAATATTTTTATTACTTGGGTATTTTGCACTCTAAGCCCTTGTAGTTCATTTTGGGGTTCAATATTAGTCCAGGAACTTTATTTTTTTTACATATATACCCCTACAAGTATGCATTTTCCATTTTTTGTCTTTTCTTTGTGAAAAAATATCCAAGTGTATAAAATTCTTAAGAAAAAATATTTAAATACCCTGCCACTTTATCGATCATATGTATTTTTTGTGGAGTGATTTAAATTAGTGTTCTATTTTGGAAAAATAAAAAAACAGCACTATTTTTCAATGTCTACCTTAAAAACCCAAAAAAGTATAAAATCATTTTGAAAAATTAAAAAATAGTTTCAGTGTGTTTCACTCTATTTTATAATTTGACCAAAAATCTAATAAAAAATATATAAGAAAAACCCCAAAAATCTTAAAACACTAAAAGCTTTATAAAAATTTTCAAAAATTCAAAAAATATCCCAAAATAGTTTTTCATGTTCTAGATTATGTATTTTGAAGTATATGTTGAATTATAAATGATATTGAGATTTTTTGTGTTGATTGGATATTTTTAAAATAAAAAATACTCAAGTTTGCGTAATTTGCACTATTTTGACCTTTTATTCAAATTAAAATTCCTTAAAATTTTGCAAAAATATCCCAAAATTATAAAAACAATATAAAAATATTAAAAACACAAAGCACTTCAGTTCCTAATTTCGACTATTCATTGTATATTTTATCTATATATCACATATAGTATACATCTATCCACCTATATATCTGCATAATATTTTACATAGAAAAGAGCAACTAAAATATAAAAAAATAAAAAAATACAAAAATATAAATTCAAAAACAAATATAAAATTATAAAAACAAATATATATATATAAAGAAAAACCACAAAATCATATTTTGGTTAAGCATTTGAGAGGCATATTGTGCTTGAATTCCTTTTTAGCTCACATTGCTCTACACCTTTGTTTCCTTTGTTCGACCCCCTACTTGCTTGTCACTATACGTCTTTAGTAGGGTATAATAAATTTTGATTCACACTATTCTTACTAGATTTATATATTGTGTAGGTTGATTGTTGATTTAACATGATTATTGAGGAGTCGTCACAACGACTGAGTCCTCCCCTTGTGAGGCTCATTTTAGACACCTTGATTTTCGTATTCATCAAATGGCATTGTTGTCAGGGAGCATCAGCTTTTAGAGTATTTTGTCTTTTTACTTGCCTAGCCATTTTTGATATTATTTCCTTTTATTTGATTATCTATTTTTAAGTTGTTTGACATCTCTTTTTTGTCTTCTTGTGAGGGACTACGGACCGAGGAGGAGTGGCTAGGTGATTTTATGAAGTCTTGAGACGAGGAGCCATCTATTCTGACCTAGCCAGTAGGAGAGAGCAGAAGGCTATAGAGAGAGAGGATAGTAGCTTAAGCATTTTCTTTTTGTGAGACAGAGACTTATTTTTGAACCATTAATTTGTAATAATACAGACACATTGGACTTGGACACTCAGGTCCAATTTCCAAGTGTTTGTTTACTTGGGGACTCGCCACATTTTTTGTGTTTTACGTTGCCTTGTTTTATTTCTTTCTCATGATTTGTGCTTTCCGCCTTACTTTTATTTGTTTTGATGGATGAGCCCTTAATTTTTAAGCTTGATTGATCATGTACTCTAAGGCCAAACACCTAACTTTTTTGCATGCACCTATAATCTTCGCATTTGGGCTAAGTATAACTAATTGTTGAACACCTAGTCTTTAAACCATGCTCTGCAAAAGCACTCCATACAATACATGCAGGACCCACTGTAGTGGGTGCCAAGGAGGCTCTAAGATCGAACTCTAGGCTTCATTCTTGGTGTTCAGCATTTGGTTCTTCACGTGTAGCAATTTCCTGCTTAGGATGATTCTATGTGCATATCAGCATTTAGTATATGTTTACAATTCTTGTTTTGCATCCCGCATGGAAGAACCGGAAGAGTTGTATATCTTCTAACTGAGCATTCATCATTTAGGCACTAAGATGAGATTTCCATCTTAGTGTCACCTTGCATTGCTTTTTCACTATCTACCTATATTTTTGGATCACATAGGAATCAAAGAAAATACAAAAAATGTTAGACGCTTGTATTGAATTCACTCCAAGCTAGTGATAACACAAAAAAATACTATTAAAAATACTTGACATAAATAAAATTAATTAATTGTTGGACTCATTGCCTTGGGTGAGCAAAACCCTCATTTGTTTTCAGGTTGCATTAGAAGATGTCCTTCCCTATGAGAGAGCATTATTGTAAGGAATAGATCCCAAAACCCAATCTATGGATTTTTTCTATATCGCCTGGTTTTTCTAAGTATTGGCTCTTCTATCGTACGTAGATGAGTAGGGCTTAGTCAATTATTTTTTTCTCTATTGCGTAGAGAATTGGACTTGTCCGAAGTATTGAGCTTAGGCCATGCCTTTATGGGGGTGTCTGTCTCATCGTCTCGCGTCCGAGTAGGTCCTTGTATGCTCATGGGTGATTATGTTGCGAGCAAGATCCGAAGTAGTAGTTTCACCTATCGGCTTCCTCCTCTATTTCCTTGGCTGAGTAGGTATCCAGGAAGGGTATAAGGACCATATAAAGTGCAGACTACATGTTACAAAGGAGGAGGAGGAGGACAAGTACATAATACTTTTCTAGCAGTACTTTCTCCCCTATATGAGTAGCACTCTAAGAACTCATTCAAAGATAAATTGCCTGAAATCAAATATAAAAATTACAAAGATAATTGTCGAACCTTCATGGCTTCATGGGTTGAGTTGGTAAATCCATTGCTTTGGGTTTGATTGATTAGATCTATTAAGGTCAAGATCAAAAATATTGCGCATTTGCGCCATTTTGCTTTCTTCCTTTTTGACCCTTTCT
The DNA here is from genome assembly GCA_037367405.1 of Ottelia alismoides. Classification (NCBI taxonomy): domain Eukaryota; kingdom Viridiplantae; phylum Streptophyta; class Magnoliopsida; order Alismatales; family Hydrocharitaceae; genus Ottelia; species Ottelia alismoides. The sequence continues at coordinate 164,720 of JAZKJV010002156.1, forward strand.
CACCTTGGGCCATTATATTGTTTTACACTCTTTTTTTCCTCTTTGACCATTGTATCCTTCATCCACATCGACCTTCCTCTTGATCTTCGAGATGATGATGCATGAATGTCTTATTTGAGACGCCGTTGATACCCACATCGACTCCATACACTCATCTTCTCCAATAATTCTGGGTGATTCCTGAGAACCCACATCGAACTCCGTAAATTGATCTCCAGATTCCCCATCTTCTCTAATAATTCGGGATCACTCTTGTCCCGAACTCTGCCCATTTTGGACGGCCATTGATTTCACCCCTTATACATCACCATCCTTAACAAAGTTCTATGCTAACCTGAACACATAACACTTCTCTACATATGGTGTTACAATTCAGACTGATCGGGGTATTCTTCCATGTGTAGATCAAGAACCTGATCTCGAGCCAGAAATATACAAGAAGAATTCGAAATGGTCAGTGGAAGAGGAAAAGGATAGTCTCCCCACCAGAAGAAGAAGCAAATAAGGGGGAATGACATCACACCACTCAAAACAAAGTCAACAACCAGTTTCACATCAATATAAGAAATCCAACAGTAGCTAACCAATAACTCTGGCCCATACAGACTTCCAAGATATGTTGAATGACTTGAGTAGGAGGAAAGACGAGAGAGAGAGAGAGAGAGGACATAAGAGAGGATGATATGAACAATGAGAATGAGTTTAACCAAGGAAGTAAAGGAGATGATTTTTCAGTGAGGGGATCCCATTACGAGAGAAGGGCATGACCACCACCGCCGAAGCCAACTCTGAAGCAAACATACAATCCTGGAGCAGGTCGCATCACAAAGTGGATCCTAATTCCACAAATTCATGCCCACTTTGAGCTCAAGCCATAGTTTCTCTCTCTGCTCCCTACTTTCCATGGGAATACTATAGAGGAACCATACATCTACTTGTAAAAATTTGGACCATTTGTGCCATAGCTCATTGCCCCAATATCCTGTTGGGGGTGATCAAGATGACTACCTTTCCTTTAAGCCTCCATGATAAGGCCTTGTATTGGTTCTATCACTTGGAAAAAGTAGTCACGACCTGGGAGGAGTTAAAGTCTACATTTCTCCACAAATTTTACCCTTTTGGTCGCCTAAACCAGATGCACGCTCGCATCTCCAATTTCTGTAAACAACCCCACAAGATGATACTTGAAGTGTGGGAGAGATTCAAAGACTTGCAGGAGAAGTGTCCCCTCCACGAGATTCCAAACACCAGTCTCGTACAACATTTCTTTAGTTGATTGACACTTGAAAGCCATAGGCTCATCGATGCTGCTTGTGATGGTTCGCTTTTCAACAAGGACGAGGATGTCGTCTGGGATATTTTTGAGGAGATGGGCGAAGGAGAGGCCGCTCGATGCTCTTGACATGCATATACGAAGATGCTCACCACCAGTCACAAGCCCATGAATATGGCTACTCACACCGAAGACATGGATGAGAGACCCAACCTTAACATCATTGGGAGTCAACTGTCAAAGGTGGATATCATTGAGAAAAGGTTGTAGGACCTTGAGAAAATTTTTGTCATTGAGATGAGAATGTAAGGTTTGGAAAAGCTCGATCGGATTTCCCAGCATTTGGAGCAGCTCATTCAAGCCTTAAATGCCAATGCTTACAACTCTGTGTCTGCCATTGTCGAGACCCCCGCTGAGCAGAAGGAACCAGCACCGATTCAGCCGAGTCTTCCACAACTCCAACCCGTCCAACACGTATAATACATGCATGTCACGGAACAATACTCGCGGTCCCAGACTCATATGGTTGTTTATCAACTCAAGATGTTGCTAGCCTACCTGGAGCAGTTTCCTCCATCTCCCCATATATTTAATAGATAAATGGCATGTGGGAGCATGAACAATATCTAACTCGTCCTCAAGGATACTCTCAAGGTCAGAACTCGGTCAACCGACCACACCACCAGCAATAGGGAGGGGGGAACTTCCAACTCTACCCACCCTAGAAACAGCAGCCTCTGCAATATGGGAACATTTAGAGGCAAGGGTATCAACAGCACCAGTCCAGCTACTGTCATCAGGGCTTTCCTCTACTGTAGCCGGTTGCACAATATCAAAATTTTTATTCCTCTCGATAATACTTACAATACTCATCTCACCCTTCTCCTTACTATTCTTCCTAGGGTTACCAGCAACAACCTCCCTCACTCTATCAAAATAAGAGTCCCCAATTGAGCAACTCTTCTAAGGCTATGCCAGTGAACCCAACCCTCGTGTGCTTAGAGCAGCCAGTGAAGAACAAGGTTGAGATGACCCAGAAGATTGATGACCTGAATTTTGCCAAAATCGTTTTACCAATCCAGGTCAAGGCTAATACAAATAATTTCCAATGCAAGAGGAAGGTAGTGTGTAGTGATCTGCCCGATTCATGTAGAAATTATTTGTTTATATCTAATGTTGATACTCTCAGGAGCGATAGAGCACTCCAGCCATCGATAACCGCAAAGGGAAAACATATTGCATCTAATAGGGAGTCGTCAGCCCATCTAGCATGAGGGCCCAACAACATTTTTGTAGGAGCACCATCTACAGAAAAACCACAAAAATATGAAGAAAATACAAAAAGACAATAGCAGAACGGGTAGAGACCAACCAGCATTGGAGACACTTGCATGTACCGTAGAACCCGCACCAGTTTTGAAGAATCTTGCACACGAAGTAGATCCAAAGACAACACATGAAATTGAGCCTATATTATTTGGTCCACAACTTAGATGATTTTACACATTTTTACCATCTACATGTAAACAATGATATGGACAAAACTTTGAATGATACAGTTTCAGATTCTGTAAATATTCATTTTCCATGAGCAATAAAAAACACAAAAAATTAAAATTTTTGAACATTCTTATTCGGATCTTGCCATTGTAGAAATTATTCAAAATTTAGTCTTGAATTTATTTGAGTACATGCTGGCAAAGAAAGGATTAAAAGATGCATGTACAACTATTCACATGCCTCAACCTCACAATGCTATGAGTAAAAGTGCCAAGTCCAAAAAGCATATCCTCACAATGGACATAGTCAATGCCATTAGCAATCTCCCAGATAAAAAAGTCAGATAAGGGAGCAACACTCGTTCGCTGTCAGATGTTTAACCAAGAGTTTGAACACATTTTCTCGATAGCGGATCTTTTGTCAATTTAATGCCAGCTTCACTGCTTACGGAATTTAGGTTAAACTGCTCAAACCTACAAAAATGATTATGCAATTCACAGAAAAATTTGTCAAGAAGCCAAGGGGCATGTTGGAGGACGTGATCTTTACTATTCAGGGGATGCAATTCACTGTCGATTTTGTTGTGCTAGATATGGACATCTCCACGCCTCTGCTCCTCACCCCCATCATCCTTGGATGGTCATTCCTGCGAACAACAAATGCAGTAGTGAATTAAGACAGTGGAGAGATTATGTTCAATTCGTGTGATAGTAAAGTCAAGATAGAGACCATGTCTGATGCAAAGCCTGCAGAGGGAACATCTGCACCTGGTGTACGGCTGATGGATAATTCTGAAGACTACAACTTTCTAGCTGAAATTCAAGATTCCAACCTATTTATGGATGACAATGAGATCCATGAATTCCGTTGCCCCGAGGAAGGAATGGATAACATAGTCGAATTTCCCATGTCAATCTTGATGAGATTCATGCTGAATCGCTTGATTAGGTTTCTGTGGAAATCATGGGCCCTCAAGACCAAGAGGATATTATTAAGGATTTTTACAATGAAGAGGATATTATTAAAAACTTATGTGATTTTTTTAATGAAGAGGTTGAACAAAGCATGGTGGACAGTGAACAAATGAAAGAACCACTACCTATTATGATATTCGAAGTCACCGTCGAAGCAGATCCCACTCCGCCTGAGCTGAAACAACTGTCCTCCAATATGAAGTACGCCTTCTTTGTGAGTGAACCTAACATGTACCCAGTAACATCAATGCCCATCAGACCGAAGACCAAGAATCTCGTCTGATGGAGGTTCTTGAATGAAACCGCAAGGCTATTGGTTGGAAAACCTCAGATCTCCATGGGATCAATCCTTCCCTTTGATCGCATTGCATTTTCCTTGAGGAAGACAACAAACCCTTCCACGAATTTCAGAGTAGATTGAATTCAAACCTTAGGAGGTTATGTCAAATGAGATTTGTTGAGGTCTTGTCAATCCATAAGGCGGATCAACGATCATCAAAGCTACCTTAGACGAAACCCTAATTCAAACAATAATTAACCCAGGTATAATAATCAAGCAATACAAAATAAATGTGGAGTTAAAATTTATTATAACTCTACAAAAAGGGTGTTTATGGTCAAAATGTGGAGTTAAAATGGGTCCAAAAATGAATGAATAATGGATGAATAAAAGGTTTTTTATTGAATTGTTGGCCCTTATCTCCCCCTAGTTTATTCCTTGTCGACCCAGTCATCAAGATGCTTAGGTCTCGTAGTTTAGGGTCATAAAATACCTTTGGGATTTTATTATTTTTTTCTTTTCTTTATTCTATTATTTTGGCATTAAAAATAGTATTTTATACAACACAGAATAATTGTTAATTAGTACAAATTAAAGGTATTTACATGCATTTACTAGGTTTTTATGGTAAAATCATTGAATAAAGGTGATGAAATGGAGATTCATTACCCCCTATACTTTCCTTTGCTAGTCCCTAGCAAACACATATGCAAGAAGTGCAGAAAATGAAAAAAAAAGAAAATAAAAATAAAGAAAGTGGATTAAGTTTAATGGTCAAACTTTTCTTCATTTTAAAATCAAAGTTTGGAGCCTAAGTCAGACCTTTGGAATGTTAGTGCTGGAGGAGCCTTATTGGGAATCTTATTTGAAATCCAACAGCCTTCGATAATCCCAAAACCCTGCTCAAGTCTCCTCAATAGCAAGGTCAGAATACTTCAAGTCGTATGCAAACCCTTATGACTATTAATATGACCCGTATAGTGTATGTGATAGTGGCTCCCATAAGCTGAAAGGAAAAAGAGACTGACTTCTCGAGCATGACAACCCAATGATTCCCCAATCCATCAACTCCTTCCTCATGGAGCAGGGTATTCCCTTCTAAGTTCAAGTGGAAACCAACTCAAGATGAGGGGGTGAAGAGAAGAAGGGTTGGTAGCCAATGTAGCTACCTATCCTAGGATGCATGACCAGTGTAGTGAAGTCATCCCTTTGCAGGCTCACAAGATATGACTTGGAAGATCCAACTTGCTTATTGACTATACAAATATACACACTCCGATAGGCATTTTATTTTCAATCAGGCTTGTCCACTTTTTTGGAATTTTTGTGTTTTTCTTTTTTTAAATACTCTATATAATAACATTTACATAAGGAGTTTTTCCTCTTGAGCCAATAGACAATCCCTCTTTTGAAGCATTATTGCAACCCACACTCTCTTGTCTTCAGACGCCTCTGCTACTGGATGGGTTGGGGTGCACTTCCCTCCCTAGACGAGGACAAATGTTTCCACTTGTGTTAGCCTCATACCGACAAATCCAATCCCCTCACCACTCCAACAGAGTTGAGCAAAGTGAAAGTTACAGGTGTCCAAGTTAGGTCATTATCGATAATAGCCATGTGTGTGCTCCTAAATACTCTACTTGGACAGTCAAGAATCCATTGAATCAAGTCTCGTAATTCTCAAATAATTAAGTCAACTAGACCTGAAGTATCTCAATTCCAACTCCCATAAAGTTCCTGTAATTAGGTAGATTTAATGGTCCAACCAAGCTCCAATCTTCAGATTTTACTTGGACTTGTTCAATAAACTCAATCTTGAAAAATGTGAATGCTATGCAAATGCTATGTAAAATGCAAAAAATATTTCCATGATGCACTTTTCAAACTTTTGAACTTTTTTATGGATTTTTGAAAAAGGTTTTGCAAATTTTTATGCAATTTTTCAAAAGGATTTTGCAAATGTTTTTGGTGTCTTTTTTTGGTTTTGCAAATGTTTTTGGAATTTTTAGAAAATAAGGTTTTGGATAAAAATAGATACAAATATTTTCACGGGGACGAATATTATATTTACAAGAGTTGGATTTTTAATAATTTACAAGGGATATGTGATTATTTTTATAGATATATTTATACAATTAGTAAACAATTTTAGAGTGGTGTATATATTCCTCAAACTCATTTGAAAATTATTTTTACAAATAATTACATACATTTGGAAATCATTTTGCGAAGGTTTTTCAAATAGTATATATAGATTTTTCAAAATATTTTTGCAACCATTTTCCAAACATTTACAAAAGTTTTTTCAAACATTTTTTCACATAAAGAATATAACTTTTATAAACAAAATACTATTACAAAGGTTGAAAATATTTAACAAAACATTTTTGAAATAGTTTTCAAAAGATTTTTCAAAAAGAATTTCAAACTATTTCTCAAATAATTTACAAAAATATTTTTACTTGATTTATTAATCAATAAATACAAAAACAATTGAGGAATGATATGCATCTTTTATTAATTGTTTTTAGTGAATTTTATAGGTATTTTAAATAGAATTTTAGCCATGTTAAAGTATATACGACGTATATACGACCCCCAATATTTAGCTTGAGCTATGTCCTAACAGATCAAAGAGAAAAAGAGGACATAACTCGTACTGAGTATAAAAAATTCTAAAGAGTAAATGAATATGGAATGAATGAACGAACGAGAAGTCGACCGTCCCCCCTATACTTAGGATCAAATAATCCTAAGTATTGCAGACTATACACAAAGTAGAGATTGTCAAGGGAAGGAATGAACGGATCGTACTTAGTCGGTCTCTCCCTATACTTAGGGTAAGATATCTGCAAGTGTAGACAAGATAGTGGAGAGGATCAAAGAATGAAAGAAATCGGGGTGCACACCCCCTATACTTAGGACGAAGTATGTCCTAGGTATAGAAGACTAACAAAAAGGGGTGATACCTTTTTGATAGAAAATGAGAAATGAAAACGAAAAGAAGAAAAGAAGAAAATGAATAGATGAAGATAGAATAAAGGATCGTAGAGAATGTACGCAACACTCCCCCTATACTTAGGGTAAAAAAGCCCTAAGTATAGGAAACAACATAGTGATGAAATGGAACGAAGAATGGATACTCTGCTCATCCAACCCCTATACTTAGCAAAAAAGTACATACTAATCAAGGCACAAACAAGAATGGGGTGGACGAGCAAAACATGAGATAAACGGACGAAAGTGAAAGCGAATATACAACGGAATGGATGTACAAAGGATCAAGAAGGTAGAAAGAGAACCTTCTTACAGGACCATTGAGGAATGGATCTGACAAGGTGGAGGTCGACATCCGGGTCCTCCGTAGACAGAAGTCGATTAGGATCAACCTGGTGAAGATCCTCAGTGGTCCTAGAGTGAGAAGGCATAGACGGGTCGGTGGAAGTTGTGTGTCTAGGCTTGGCCTTGAGTGTCTCGCAGATGTCATCAAAGTGAAAAGGCTCAAACTCATCATCGGAAGAAGTAAAGTCAAGTGCAACCTAGTGAGTCTCTTTTAGGTCAAAATAAAAAGGAACGAACTCATCTGTGGAAGTAGTCGAGTCATGTTCAACCTCTAAAGTCTCGACAGCATCAGTCTCATTAAAAGGCTCGTATTCATTAACAAAAGCAATCAAATCAAATTCGGCCTCATCAGTCTCATCCAACTCTGCCCTCCACTCAAAGGTGTCAATCATGTAAATCCTACGGATGTCGTCAACACATTGCCATGTACCGGAAGAAGGAACTCCAAGGTCTATGATTTTTGAGTATTCCCCCTTGGAGAGGAATTCTTGGGTCTCAATGGAATCCAACATACATCAAAAATCTCTAATAGTCTCATCAAGGTTGTAGTCCTCAATGTCGGCTAAGATAAGTGAAGCTACATAAGATGCAAGTCTTTGATCGGTATTACGTATAGTGATGATCACATTTATCCCGTCATTAGGACAGAAGCAAAGCTCTCATGATCCATAATCAATAACGACTCTCGCAGAGGTAAGAAAGGGTCATCCCAAGATGAATGGAGAGTGCTCTCCATGTGAGGAGGTCTCCATGGCAATATGACAAAATCAATAGAGTATCTCATGCCCTGAATCCAAATGTCAATGTTATTTAGAACACCCTTCGACCTCTTGATAGATCCATCAGCAAAATGAACAATCATCCTTTTTTTCTTAAGAGGCCCTAAGTAAAGAGACTGTATCAATAAGAAGGGTATGACGCTAATTGAAACACCGCCGTGTAGGAGAGTGTGATTACATGTGTAGTCAGATATAGTACAATTAATGAATGGGGTAGCCATATTCCTTTTTCTAGAAGATGGAAGGTGGGTAATGGCATGGGAAGTGGCCATTGTCAAGATATAATGCTCAGATCTACTTCTCCGCTTTCTTTTCTTAGGTAAAGGAGCAGATGAATGGGTCATGTCCTAGTGAAGTGGGGCTTTAATGATCTCATGAATGGTGGCCACCACTTCGGGTTCAGTCAACATTTTTTTCGAATCTTTGGATCTCCTCCATACGAGGGAGGAGATTGGAATTAGCATATAGATAAGGACGACTAAGAGCAGTCTGTACAATGTCATCCTCATGGTCAAGGATGGGACAAGGTGTGAAAGGATGTGTGGTCAAACGATCTAGCATGTGGACCCTCTCCTCACAATCTAATTCGATAATGTACCTCCCGAAATCTTTTTGTATTTTTATTATTTTCTCATTATTTTGTATTTTTTGCGATTGCAAGCTCTCATGGAAATCCTCAAGTGAATCCATATACTCTAATAGTGGAACGCCATTCTGGCTCTTATTTATGCTAACTAGATTGTTAATCCTCGAATTCATATGCTCCATCATCTAGTTCAAGGTCTCAAGTGCAGACATCATGAAAGGTGACTCAAAAACTTCAGGATCGGGTGAGGGGAATGAGGGTGGTGAGTGTGGGAAAAAATGACATTCCGGGTCAAGGTCTTCAAGGTAAAGAGGGTTGTCAAAATGTAAAGGTGGTGGTGGAGGAGGGTGAAAATCAAAGTCTGATTCTTGAAATAGTGGGTTAGGCGGATATGTACAAAAATCAGGAGCAAAATCCTCTTGGAAAAAAGGAGGTGGACCAGGTTGAGGGTATGAAGGATCCACAAAGTCTAGATAAAAATCACTCATGTCAGTCATCTCAAAACAAAAGGAAAATGACCACGAGAGCACGATGGTCAAGTCAAGAGATATGAGAAAAAGGCGCAAATGCATGGAGATGATCGAGGATGCACACAAGCAATCACAAACAAACACAGAAGATAAAACATAACCCCTTAATTAACCTACTCAAACCAATGAAGACCGTGAAAGTTCAATCTTTTTATTTCATCTATTTTAGAGTTAGATGAGAATCACAAAAATTGTACAGACACTTAGGTTGGCTTATGGGATTTGGGTACTAGCATTATTGTGTACATGAGCAAATAAAAGAAAAGATAATGAAGCAATTACTCACCCCAAGAAAAATATTTTTCTTTTCGATTTATGTTAGGGTTAAGTAATATTAACAGTTCCAGATTTATTTATTATCACTTTTTTTGGATTTTCAATAAAAATGCAGGAATCGTATCAGGGAATCAATTTCTTTAACAACCTAGGTGATTAAAATCAGAGGAAGAGAGTCGAAAAAGTAATGCGAGGTGAAAATTATGATGTATGCTAAGTAGAAATGCTCACCTTTCCTCCAGCTCTCTTCATGCAAAGATGCTAAGAAGAATTGAAAACTAACTATATGCAAATGCAAGCTGACGAAATCACCCTAGGTACAGAAATTGTTATTAGTGTGAAGCGCAAATGCTTATTACTCAGAAATGGAATAAAAAAGTCCCGTCTTGAATAACTCTTTGGTGTGTGCCACAACGGGTCTTACATGCACTATGTAGAGTCCCTCTCGGTGCTCGATCAGATCAAAATAAAGAGCAATTAAGAATTTGACTAAGTCAAAATGAGAACTATAGGTGCATTTATGGTTATTAAGTGTTTGGACTTAATCTATTATCAAGCAACTCCTACAACTAGGGCCCAATCACACAAAATAAAGAAAATCGAATCCAAAAAAAAATGAAAAAAGGCAAAAAAACACAACAAAACTTGCGAGCCCCCTAGGGAAGAATCCCTCGGGCACTAGACCTCGAGAAGTGTAGAGTGTCCTTAGAGTGTCTGAATTATTACAATGAAATAGTCTCTCTCTCACTTAAATTACAAAAATAAATGCAATAAAATAAATGCTCAAAGAGTATTGTCTTCAAAATTCTCCAAGTCCGTTGATGTTAGGTCGACAAGTAGCCTCACGTAGATGCGCAGATGCTCGGAATATTCCTCGCGACAATTCTAAACAAGGAGAGTGGTTAGACAATTCAAAATTATATCAAATAAATCAGAAAAATAAATAAAGGAAAAATATATACAAGGAAGGAAACAAATCATAATGAAATTCATGCCAATCTAAGCAGTTTGTCCCCGGCAATGTCTCCATTTGTTGAAGGGGATTTTGCCAAGGTCTTATCAATCGAAGTAACCATAGACGAAACCTTGATTCAAACAACAATTAACCCACAATAATAATATTCAAAAAATGAAAATATTTGTGTGTAGTTAAAATTTATTATAACTCTATAGCAAGGATGTGTATAGCTGTAAATATGTAGAGGTCGGACACAGGAAGAAAATAGATAGATCAAGCAAATTAGTGCACAAAAATAATTAAGTGATTCTTTGTCTATATGTATGTATGTGGGTTTTTAATATTTATATGTTTTAATATCTTTTGTTTTATATTTTATATTTTGTTTTTGATTTTATATTTTTATATTTTCTTTTTATATTTTTAGATTTTTATATTCTTTTTCTTTTAAAAATATATAATATAGATATATGTCAAGTATATATACAATATAAGATAATATAATAATATATACTAATAAAAATAATCGAAAAAAAGAAAATAAAATGTTTTTGGTTTTAAATAGTTTTTTAAAATTTTTTATGATTTTTATTAATTTTTCTAAATTTTATGTTTTTTTTAAAATTGAAAATATCTAAAAACAAGGATTTAATAAATATACAAAATTGAAATGGAAATTAAAAATAGAAAACTAAGTCTAAAATTTTCCAAATCAAATTTTAATTATGAATAATAAAACAGAGAAAATTATAAAATACAAAAATATATTTTTGGACTTTTTAGGAATTTTAGATATTTTTATCACAATTTTGATGCTTTTTTAATTTTTAGGTATTTACTTTTTCTATTTTTAGGTTTTCAATTTTTGGAGTCACAAAACAAATAAATAAATATAACAAATATTTTTTGGAATTTTCCAAAATGATTTATATTTTTAGTGTTTTATAAGCTAAACAAGGATAAATTAGGTTATTTTTATTTTTAATAAATATTAAAGAGTTCAAAATTACAAAATAAATATGTGGCTTAGAAGTATGTGCAATAGGAATATAAGTCTGTTTTTTTGGATTTTTCGATCATAATGTTATTTTAAATAAATACAACAAATCATCAAAATTGCAACGTCTGACAAGGGCATGTAATTAAAATAAAGTCTGAGGGCCTTGATGCATTTTTCCAAAAATATATAACATGAATAAAATATTCCTTGGCCAAAACATAATTCACAATAGTTCGGGGCCCCGCCTGCAAAATGCCACCTCACGTGGGCGGTGACGTGAGGTGAGCTATCATGGATTGTTATGTAAATATAGAAAGTATGGGGGTACTTTTGCAAATTTTACAAAACTAATATAACGGTATAGGAAAATTTATATACTATCATAAATTACAAAAATACGTGGAACATAGGTGCAACATACCCACAACTAGGCGTGATCGAACATTTGACTCCCTCCCACTTATACAAGCGTCACAATGAAGAGTGCTAATGATGCTTCGGCAATGAACGATTGAGATCAGATCACCCCGCAGATCTTACGGTCTGAAGCGCAGCTAATCCAACAATCCGTGATTGAACTGGAGAGCAGAGGTGATCAGACGGATGTAACGAGGCCTCGAAGAACTCGGAAGAGCTTCCCAGTCGTCGAGCTTCCATCGAGCATGGCGCGTGCTTCCGACCACCTGGATTGCTCGCAATAGGCATAAAACATTGTCCAAGATCCCTCAAGTCGGATTATTCCTTCAATAGAGGTGATGGAGCTCTGTTGATGTCGAATGTGCTCAGGTAATAACTGGGGCTCCAGGTACCTCGAGCTTTTGCAAAATCGACCCCCAAGCGAGTTATTTGGCCACCATGTCCTACAGGCAAAGTGTATAAGAAAAAGAAAAGGGGTCCTGGGGCTTATCAGCTAAGATGCGTGTGTGGGTGGTTTGGACGGTCGTTCCTACGGTGAGCGGAAGAGTGGTGGCACGAATCTCCAGATCCACAATGGATCTAGTTGAGTGAGATGAGGTGTGCTGTGGAAATGTAGAGGAAAGAAAAGGAGGTGGTCCGGTGGGTTGAGCACTGGTGGAGGACAGGGAATGGAGTTCGTTGGAGGCTAGCTCCAATGAACTTCAAAGGACAGGTGTTACGATGAATCGAGTGATAAAATCATAAATAAAATGCAAAGAAGAATCCTAGAACTAAATCTAAACGAGAAGACCCAAGAAAACGAATAGCTCAGTGGCTGGAAGCCACAAAGAAAGACCTCACGCCAACGAGCTGACAGAGATGGTGGAACGTCGCCTTGCCCTCGCCTGGCTCCACTAAAATCAGTTGGAGAAGGCCTTGTTACTGACTTCAATCCATAGCACAAGATAGAGGATCCAAAGCTCGGTTCAAAGGGATTCAAAATTCAAATGGAGGAATCGAGGGAGGTTGTGTACAACGAGGTGGATGGTTGGGAAGAACGAGGTGTAGACATTGATTAAATGGCACAATCCTCGAGGAAACATTCATACGCAAAAGAGTGTTCATGAAATAGAAAAAGTCACGAAAGAATCAAAGCCAAAAGGTGAAAAGATTGGTGGGAATAAAATCGAGAAAATGGGTCAAAAACGGGTCTGTCAGAACCTAAGGCCTCGGTCAAAGAGTTGACCGATGTAAACAGGTGGGTAAACCTGGTTGGTCAATGTGGACCCATCAGAAAAAAAAACCCAACATAAATTATTTCTAAAATCAATAGTAAATAAATTATTTTAATGATTTTAAGTTATAAAATAAAAAATTTTATTATTTTATAAAGTATTTTATTATGATTTTTATTTATTTTTAGGGATGTCTAATTACAAGTTACTTTAAGCGTATAGGTATATTTGTCCATATTTTTTATAATTTTATTTTTATTTTGTATTTGATTTTATTATTTGATTTCCTTATTTTAAATATTATAAATTATTTTTAGATCCTTTAATATATTTTTATTATATTTTTGTGATGTAATATTTACATTTAAATAAATTTATGTACTTATTGTATAGGTTTGTATAATGTATATTCATCTTTGTATTTTTATTTTTTTTTTAATGTTTTATTTATATTTGTATTCTAGTTTTAACATGTACATATATTATAAATAATATTAAAAAATTATAAAAATATAAAATGATTAAAATAATAAAGAAAAAAATAAAATGATTATTTTATTCAGGTATAGTATACAATAGGGATCCAAAACCTAACTTTCACATCTTAACTTCAAAAAATATGAAACCACCTTCATTAAATAGCTTATTAAAAGTTATATAAAATTAAAGGTGACTTTGATATATTTTGATTTTTATATGAAATATACGGGTATGAGAAGTGGAGATTTTGGAATTTTATTCAGAGTATAACTTTTGCATTGCATATTATTTTTGTATGAAATCAATTTTGTATTTTTCTATATATATTATTATTTACAACTTTCATGTACAAAGTTTATTTTATTTGCGGTGTAAAAAATAGAAAATAAAATGGATCCAAAATGAATAAATAATGGATGAATAAAAGGGGTTTTATTGAATTATTGGCCCTTATCTCCACCTACTTTATTCCTTGTCGACCCAGTCATCAAGATGCCTAGGTATTGGGGTTTAGGGTCATAAAACACCTTTGATATTTTATTCTTTTTACTTTATTTCTTTTATTTATTTTATAATTTTGGCATTAAAAATAGTATTTTATACAATATTTATACAACACATAATAAATGTTAATTAGTGTAAATTAAAGGTATTTACATGCATTTACTAGGGTTTTAAGGCCAAAATGATAGAATAAAGGTCATGAAATGGAGATTCATCACCCATACACCTCCCTATACTCTCACATACTTGCCCACATTGCTCCATATAATCTTACTTATCCACATGCGTACCCATATTTCTCGCATACATGTATACATGCCCATGCAACTTTATATATTCTTATATACATGACCACACTTCTCCATATACGCTTACATACCAACATGCATACCCACACTCCTCATACACTTGCATACATGCACAAATATCTCCATACAATCTTATACTCTTGCATGTACTGCTCTATACACTCTTACATTCATGCAAACATTGCTCCATACACTCTTACACACCCACATGCATACCCATATTCATCACATACTTGCATACATACCCATACTTCTCCATATACTCTTATATACTTGCCTCCATTTCTCCATACACTCTTACATACCACGAGCATACCATATTACTCATACACTTACATTCATGCCCAAATATCTTCATACATTCTTACATTCATTCACACATTGCTCCATACACTCTCACATACTCACGTGCATACTCATATTCCTCAGATACTTGCATACAAGCTCATACACCTCCATATACTCTTATATACATGCCCACATTTCTCTATAGACTCTTACATGCCCACATGCACACCCATATTGCATGCATGCCCAAATACCTCCATACACTCTTACATGCCCACATGCATAGCCATATTCATCACACACTTGCATACATGTCCATACACCTTCATACACTCTTACATTCATGTACACATTGCTCCATACACTCTTACATACCCACATGCATAAACATATCCCTTACATACTTGCATACATTCAAATACTCCCTTATATACTATTATATACATTCCCACATTTCTCCATACAATGTTACATATCCACATGCATACCCATATTTCTCATATACTTGCATAGCTATACTTACTAGCATATGTAGAAGCCACTAGCATCTTGCATAGCTCTATATACTAGCATCCATACCCATATACTTACTTCCATAGACACTAACATCTTGCATAGTTATTCTCAATACATTCACATTCCCACTTGCATGCACATGTATCTCATACACTTACATACATACCATATATATACCCATGATTGTGTGATTGGAATTTGTTCTCTCTTTTTTTCACATTTATAAGATTGTTTAATTATCTTGAGACATTTATAAGATGTTGAAGTAAATGAATGAGCAACACGTTAGATGTAACAACATTTGAGATAAATTAGTTTTGATATAGGTCAATTCGGTATCTTGTCCTAATATATCCATCCCAACCCTTGTACATGCTAAATAAACATCAAGAGTCGCATGGTGTCGTGATGGGTATTTCCTAACTTGTAAATCTAATACCCAACAGTTGTGAAAAAAATAGAAAAATATAACACATGATGTGGCCATCACTCCCCAATATGTGTTACACATGCCTCCTATTGTGCAGACCACATTTAACCTAGTATGGAAGGACGCATGTGATTGGGGTGAGGTTTTGTGCGATTTAGTGTAAAACTGTAAAATGCATTCTACATGTTGGACTTATTTAACAAACACATAGCAGACATTTACTTTCAAATAAAATTATGATTACATCACAAATAATGAAATTAAATTAAGCATTTACATCAAATAACAACAAGACTATTAAGCACATGAACGTTCAAAATATTAATTACACTAATATATATACACAAATATAAAAACAAACACTAATACTTACACAGACATGTATACAAGAACACTAAAACTTACACATAAAACTTGCACTTCTAAATCATGTAAGAACACTAAAACTTACACATAAAACTTGCACTTCTAAATCACATATGAGAACATCATATATTATAGAAAAATCACATTTCAACTTCTATTTAAACCATCATCTATTAAGATAATCTCTCTTAAGTATTTCAATAAACACCTACAATGCATTTGAAATTAACATACTCAAATACAAGCATTCCTCAAAATGAAAAATAATTTCATATATGAGAAAAATAAATGATAAGAAATATACTTGATGAACAAGAGAATGAAATGGGAAGATGTTTGTCGATGTTCAGAGATGGCAGAGGAAGGGCTTCTCTCCAAGAACGGGAAGGATGAGAGGAGATGAATCTGCAAGAGAGGAGGAGATGGCAGAGAGAGGATGAGAGGGTAGGTCGGTGTGGAGGGAGAAGGAGAGGGTATCAGAAAGAGAGGAGGTCGAGCGGAGAGAAAGGAGCCAGGGCTTATGCACGTGCTACTTTGGGGTGAAAGGAAACGAGGTTTTGTTATGTTTCTTCCATTTTGTTTAACAGAACTTGGGACAACATTATGCGATCACAATGTGGTGGCATAATGAAAGGACAAATAGACCGCCTCAAATTTGTAGCCGCACATTTAGTTGTACAGCAACTAGTTGTGGAATAGTGCTTGCAATAGCTAATGTGACCACATATCCACTACTTGTGATCGCAAGTATGTACTAGTAAAACGTCTGAATCATTGTAGTGAGGGATCCAGAGGTATTTGAGCTTCATGTTTAGGCTCGATTGATTCATTCGATAATGTTTATCAGCATTAGCACTACCAATTCGCCTTTCATCACATCCACAAGTCGTAGATCGCCTTCAACACAACTCCAACCATTCTGTTAGGTGACTTTCATATTTTTGGTCACTAGACATTTCTTGAGTCTCCCAATGGTTTGAGAAAATATTGCTATCAACGTTAGTCTTCCCCATGAAGTGTTGCTACTTTTGATTAAAAAAAGGCTTTTTCTGAGTATTATATCAAGTTCTTCGTCGATTCGAGGATAATAGAACCAATACCAACCGTATAATTAATCAATGGACCAGATGTGTTCATAGCAAATCCAGTTCAGAATATGTCGTGATCTAGGAAGACTCCAAATTAATTTATGCGTTTCTCGTTTATTACATTAAATAAAAAAGTGGAATTAATATAAACAAATGATACTTTTCCATTTATGGAGCCGAGAATGCAAATGGTCAAATATACATAAAACGGTAGTATTTTCCCAAAAAAAAGGAATTATATCTCTTCGAGTTAACCAAAAGATAACAATTATTATAAGCACAAAGGATTTGACTAATTTAAGTGTGATTGATTTTTTTTAAAATATCAGAATGCATTTCATCAAAATAATGGTAGCTAGCTACAAGCACAAAAGATATAATTTACGGAGTCTAGCATTTAGTACAACAGGCAAACCCTCAAGGAGAGCGCAAAATAAATGACTAATGTATTAGGACACGATCCATTGGTATCGTCTCTTCTCAAATACAGTTGTTGGGAATACAACTACCTAACGGATACGGAAGTAGATGTAGATACGGATGCGGATGGAGATGCGCAATCGACCGCCATTACAGATTCACATGAAGAAAAGAACAACAAGGTATAATGGTGGCAGGTCACCTCTCGTGACCACCAGAGAAGAAAGATCGCTAAAAGAAGAATGAGTACAACTCTCTCCGTTCCCTCGCTCTCTTCCTCTCTTCTCTCCCTCTCCTCGTTTCTCTCTAGGGATTACATTGTTCTTGTGGTTGTGTTGAGGCAATCCCATCACCTCCCTCTTTATATATGTAACGGATTGGATTTTTTAAAATAAACTATTGATAATAAAAAAAGAGATCACAACAAATCTCCACATTATATTTTCAAGATAATGAGATCAATATTAATTAAAAAAAAGAGTTGATAAATTTAGCAACAACCTTATCTAGTTACCACAATTATCCTTTAATTAAATCCATCTTATTATTGTTGATTATCTCATTATTGGTACCTATAAAAGGGCATGAACCCCTCCATTAGAATCACCACATATTGCATACACGTAAGGAAGAGAAATTCTAGAGAGAGAGAGAGGAAGAGTTAGAGAGAGATCATCGACGACATTTTTTTCGGCAACAACCTTCGTCGTCGGCATCGAAGTTGTGATCCGACGAGATTGAAGAAACAAGGACGTGGTCGACAACGTCCGGATTGGTGGAGTCTTGGTCGACAAATTTCCTGCGTCGAAGAGGTATGTGTCGAACACATAAGATCGTTAAAGTGATATATTGGGTTGATCATGGATTAAAAATTTCGACTTATAGATGTATGTGTTGAATCCCCTAGATTTCGTAACATTGCTAAATCTCACTTGGGAGACATTCGATAAGATCATATCGTTGTTGGTGGTTTAGGACTATCGTTGAAATTTACCTTACGGCAAAGAATGGAGTATTAGGATCTCTAACTTCAGCCCCTTAGAGAATACAAATAATATCGTATTCTTCTCTCGTGGTTTTTAAGATAATGAACGTGACTTGATTATCACATCGAAATGAACTGGACGGCCATGGAAGATAAGCCAAACATGCAGACACTGACATACATATATTAGATTCTATTTCTTGCGGAGAACACATCCGTGTAGATCGCTATTGATGAAAAATTTAACTGTGATAGTTCTTGAGCATCCATATAAATAACTTACATTATAATTACGATACAATAGGAAAAATAGAACCTGACTGCATTACCATTCTAGAAATTTCCAAATTATGGTAGTCTAAATAAAGAAATCAAGGTAGTTATTGACACCTTCATTCTTTGATTAGGAATGTGCCGGCATCTAAAATTATTTAACTTAAGTAATGATATTATCCATCGTAACAATAACTCCTAATGGTAGGCAACAACATTTGATAAATTTGCGGATATGTAATACTTATGTAATATTAAGGTGTGAAATCCTTATTTTATCGGACAATGTTCTAGTAACAGAATAAAAGGAAAATAGTACGTTATGTTCTCACGCAAAAGATTGAAATAGGTTGCAATTTAAACTTCACACAAGGATAAGGTTGATATTATTTGGCTTAATCACACCTCCTTTCTATTCCATCGTTGGGAAGTTAAAGGAACACCCCATTCGATTTACCCATCTGTTTTGATAGCATCGATTGTATTTTATAATATTTTTCTACGTTCAAGAAAGACGTAAGCTAGTTTTTAAAACTGCTTTATTTATCACTCGAAATCCACTCATTACTATTAAGTTCACAGAAAGTATGCACTATGTCTCATATAGTTAGTATGAAGTCTCAACGTATGTGTGTGTGTGTGTGTGTGTGTGTGTGTGTGTATATATATATATATATATATATGCAACTAAACAGATGTTTTTGTGCTCGGACAAGGTTGACAAGGTTGTGGTATACCGATATCAACACATACATATATTTCTATTTATATGTATATTGGTATATATATATATATATATATACACACATATATATACATAATCAAGATAAAAGAATATGAAGTCACTGGAATATGAATAAACTATGATGGCACCGACTCGAACTAAGGGGTCGTAAGGGCCTAAAGGGCCAACGCCTTCCGGGGGCGTGAGGCAAAAGATAAGTCCTCTACAGTTGTAGCTACACTGTCATGTTATGTATTGTTATGAACCGCTTGTGCCGGCGGTAAGCCATCAAAGCCATCAAAGCCGCCTAAGAAGTAACAATCAAGACCACTCTAAACATGAGAAATGCCATGGACATATGTGCAATATATGTTAAAGTTATGTGCATATATGCAATTATGTTACTGTTATGGACTTATGTGTAAGTTCCTTTAAAGTTAAGTGCACATATGAAAATTATGGTAATGTTACAGACATACATGCAAATTATGTCAATGGTGTGTGCATATTTGTCATTTATGGAAATTTTAGGGGTACATGTGCAATTATGTTATTGTAAGTGCATATGTGCATTTTTTATGAATATTATGGACATACATGCAACTTTGGTACAACTTATAGGTATATGTGCAAATATGTTATGTCATTCATGGTTATGAAGAAATTTAGTTATATGCATTAAATAAGTTGATTTATGATTTATATGACAATGACTTTTGTGACTTATTTTCTACGCTAGCCGGCTTGACCCTAACTCGGCACATACTGAGCGTTATGCTCATAACATGTTTTGCCACCCTTTTCAGGAGAACGAGAGGATTAGATCATTAGCGGTTTACGGGAGCGACACAGTCTTCAAGAAATAGAATCGGTATGGATCTTCCGCGGGTTTGCTTTGGAAGGACGTCTTTTATGCCCACTGGAATAATGAAATCGTGGATACGATTTCGTCTAGTTTATTTATCTGTAATTAAGGAACTCTGGGAATTGTGACTTTATTATGATTATGGAAAAGTTTTTTTTGTTGGTTCATTACTGCTCTTTTATGCCATGATTGATGCTATGAGTAACGATCCCGAGATGTCCGCCGAGTTTCTCGCTTCCGCAACATTCTCGGACGATCGGGTTCGTTACAATATATCTCAAATACAACCCCGTAGTCCTATCCCAATAGGAATATAAATAGAATACAACTCAACTAATATTAAGATTATGAATCCAATCCCATTAAGATCCCCCAATCTAATATGACTCTAATTCTAACATAATGTTCATAGTGAAGAAAGGACAAAGATAAAAGTGCAGTTTATCAGCAGGAACAACCATGGGGTAGCATGCAAGTCTTCATGGACATGCCAGCTTCTTGCAGCGCGCTGATGGCGGGCACGAGGTCGAGGGCTGGTGGGGCTCATCAACTCACTGTTGTAACATAAACATGGTGATAATCCAAGTTACTTATCTTTCAGAAATATTTGAATGTCGCGGGAGGCTGGGTCCATAATTTAAATCAAACTGTGCAGCCAGTCACATAAATTAGGTATTTTGCTTGTCAGTATTTTATTTTGTTCAGTATTACCTTGGAAATTGTTTCGATATCTTTGTTTGTGTAGTCCTTAATTTTCGGCGTTGTTAATATTGGATGTAGACATAAATAGTACAGAAAGGGACCAAGAAGAGAATAATTGGCCCAATTGCAGTTTCTCTGGTGAGGAATTGCTACTCGATCAGCTTCAAACTGGATGGACCGCTACAGTAATCGTAAGACCTTTTAGTTTTTATTGACTTAATTATTCGATCGCTGTCGTAAATAAGTGTTGTCGACATGAGTTGCACTACAAGAAAACTAATATACAGCAACGGATAAATTAATATCTGTTGATGATTATAATACAACAATAAAATTGAGCTATAGTGATTGTTCAAAATCAATCACTAAATTAGTCATTGTTAAATATATAACAATGATATTATTCGTTGCAAAATAATTTTTCATGCTCAAAATTAGCGATGAATATTATATATGTCGTTGTATCATTAACAACGGTCCACATAGCCAGGGACAAAGCCAGAACATTCTTCTTGGGGGGCTAAATTATTTAGGGGGTGTGGGGGGGAGGGGGGCGGGCAAATTATTTATCTAATTTACCTTGTCATTTTAGTTGTTAGTATTTCGGGAGGGGCTCTCTATTGTAATGTGAGTTACAAAAGCTATTTTGTGTAAATTGGTTTCTTAAAATTCAACCTATAAATCTTCGAATAATGTTATGCATATCCTTCGATTCGCTCAAATCCACGATCATTTGCTATTTTATATCAATGGTAAAGAGTTTGGTTCTCTTTCAAATAAGATTTAAGTTGTTTAAATATTTATTGGTCTTTTAACCACTAAGATAAAATAGGAAGTTATATCAGATTTGAGAGAAATTTAGAGGATATGTAGAACATAAACGGAAGTTTTAATTTATGAGGTTGGGTGTGTGGAAACGAACTCAATCTATAAGTCAAGCTTCCAATAATTTCGTAATTGATTGAAAATAATATTGGGACATCATATTGACAAAAAGATCCCTACAATAATATTGGGACATCATATTGGGACATCATATCACTGAAATACATATTTATTAATATGATATTAAGTAGAGTTTAATGGGGCTGCCCCCCCCCCCCCGTCGTTTTCAACGTTTTTTTATTTTTTTAAAAATATCGCATGTATATTCATCCCTATATCCCTCCTATATGCCATTCGAATTTCTTCAGAAACAGAGACTCCTACAGCGTCCATCCAGACTGCCATTTTTTAACAGTAACCGGATTTTTTAAATCGATACCATCTCAATAGAGGCCGTAGGAGTCTCTGTTTCTGACGAAATTCGAATGGCATATAGGAGGGATATATGGAGGAATATACATGGCGATATTTTTCAAAAAAAACGCCGAAAACGACGCAAGCCAGACAGTTGGCTGCCCCAAAGGAACATCCCCATTAAACTCTATTAAATAATGTCATTAAATTTAATATGTTCAAACAAGTAACACTATACAATACTTTTTACTTATATGGAAGAGAAAAATATAAATATGTCTACCAATCCCTTATCATATGTGTTATATGTATTTTGACATGTGTACATGTATCCGCATACTATTTTAAAATCGATGCAGATAAAAATACATGCGGATACAAATATGCATGTCTCCATATATGTATAGGGTAAAATGGGGCTGCCCCCTTGAGGGGAGCTAACTTGGCTTCCCCCGCCTCATTTTTCTCATTTTTTATTTTTTTTAAAAATTTCTTCCGTGGATTTTCATCAATATATAACTATATTATGTTATTAAAATTTCGTGTGAAAGAGAGACTCATACGACCTCCATCCAGACAGGGTCATTTTTTGCAATTCTGTTACCGTTAAAAAATGATTGTCTGGATGGAGGTCGTAGAAGTCTCTGTTTCGCACGAAATTTTAATAGCATAATATAGGAATATAGTGATGAATATTCATAGAAGAAATTTAAAAAAAATAAAAAAAAAAGGAAAATGGAGTGGGGGAGCCAAGTTAGCTTCCCCTTATGGGCAGCCACTTTAAACCCATATGTATATATTAGAAAAATATGCAATCATATCCGTTTTAAGATCTTAAAAAATGAAAGAGGTATCCAAATCCATATCTATATATGCAAAGAAAAAAAGAAAAATCAGTATCTATACCATATATGCTAAATAAAAACTAATCCATGATGATTTATAAACTGGTACGATGATGGACATATACAGATGTGTCAGTATCAGATTATGCACATCATGTAATGTTAACGATTAATTGTTGTAATTAGATCATATATATATATATATATTGATTTTTTTTGTTGAGATATAGGGGGCTATTATAAATAACATGTATATTTTAACTATTAAATAATGTATTTAGATTATATATAATACTATATATTAAATATAAAGGGCTTGGGGAGCTTGCACCATGGTGTATATAAGATACATGCACCAGGATGCACAGCCGTAGGATGCATTTGTCATCAATGGCAGATATGCTTCCCTTCCCTCGAAAATATCTTCTGTTCCCAAGGCAGGCAGAGAGCCCCCTTTTCTCTTTCTACCCTCCCCCACGCAAACCTACCGTCCGTGCTCCCTCCCTTCCGCCTCTCATCCCCCGCCCCTCGTCCCCTCCATCTCAATCGCACCCGAGCCAATGGGCGATGAAGCTACAGCCACAACGAGATACCCCACCGCGCCGTGCTACCTGCGGCGAGGACTCCCGTCACGTTCCTCTGACTGGCGACGAGGACAAGACTGCCCCCTGCAAGCTTCCACCTATGGCGACAACAGACTTCACCCCCTATCGATTTTCCCCATTTTCCCTTTAGGCTTTGGGGGGATTTTTATGGTGGCTGTAATAGTTGCTATGTGAATGTGCGAGGGTTTAGCAACACTTTAGCGTCCTCGAGTCAATTGCTCGTGAAAAGAGGCTTGGCTTCATCAATTCGTCTGTCTAATTCAATCGCACCCGAGCCAATGGAGGATGACGCTGCAACCGTACCACCGGAGGCAAGTAGAAGGCTTCCTCTCCCACTTACGGTGAGAAACCATACCACGCCATTGCTACCTGCAGCAACATCCCGTTGTGTCCCTCAGACCGACGACGAGAACAAGACACACCGCGACGAGGAGCCTCGTGTACTCCTCCCGCATGCCAGAAGAACATCCCCTGTTTTGTGTTCCCAAGCACTTTTGTTATTAGAAACAACAATATTGGTGTACCTAATCTTATAGAACTTGTTATTTGATTTTTCTGTTGGCTGTTAAGTGAATGTGCGAGTGTTTGATTCGGATTTCTCGCAAGGATCATGTACGTGGTGGCTAAATGTCATGCTTATTTGCTTTGTGCATTGAAATCTTTGTGGATCGGGGAAGTCGTCAATCATCATATCATTTAACAACCCTTTAGTGTTCTGGAGACTGGACTCTACCACCACGCTTTTTTTCAGTTCCCTCCACGCTGTCCAGATCCATTACTTCACTACCGTCCTGCCTGGCTGCCTCCAGCTCCTGCCCGCATTGCTTGCCTCCGATCCTACTGCTACCTTCATGCCTTAGACTCTCCTCCGCTTACCTCTTCAACCTTGTTTACTCTAACTTTTTCCTCTTCAAATTATTGAATTAATTAAATATGACTCCATGGATTGATATATAATGATCTATCTATAATATCGATGCCTGTATCCATGGATTGATATATAGCGATCTATCTATAATATCAATGCCGGTAGAATTGCATCCGTTTGGGTCTAAGAATTGTCTTCAATAATTATCTGACTATGGAAAACTATTTAATTTATCTATAGTAGTACTGAGTTTTGAAATTTTAATTTTATCGGGTATGTCAACAAATATTTGTATCATAGTGTCTTGTCAATATCGTCAGACAGTTACTATTCTTGTATGTTTTTGTTGGAATCAATCCAGTTGGAATTGGCGTTTATGCTAGAAACAATCAAGTTGGAACCCATGTTGTGTTTGATGACTTGAATGTACAAGATACTTGATCCTTTGTTCTATGCACTCCATGTTGATTCATCAAGGCATGTTACTCTAAGGACATGAGATCTAATTACAGTTTTAAAAAGAAGGCACATTCGGATGACATGAATGACGACACTAGGGGATGAAAACCAGAGGCAAAAATTTTAATGAGCTGGATTTTATAACAAGGGACGTAATTCTGTTGCAATGATTATGTAGTGGAAAGGAACTGCGCACTCTTGTCTAATATATTTATGGAACACAATGTCTATTACACTACTAGATAGAAGCCGCTGTGTTGTTGCAATGGTGGATTTCTTCTCGTCGTCTCCACACACCGGATCAAGTGTATGTGTTTGATGATTCCAATGAACATGTCAACGCAAGATTACAGCCGTGTTTCAATCATAAAATCAGCGAATGATTGTTAAATCATAAAAAGCCACAATCCCCAACAGTGTCTTCTATTATCTCAACCATGTTCCAACCATCACTAACAATCACCACAAATTTACGTGATTTAAAGCTTGGATAAAAAGAAGATTAAAAAAAGAATAGCAATATAAAACTGCACATTAACATCCCTCAACCATCACGTATTCTTACAATAGAAACATGGACCTACGCCTTACCATCGATCTTTTACATTCATCCAAGAATAGAGCACAATAACTAAGATAACTTATAAGTAAAACCAACCCAACAACTAATAATTAAAGCAACAAATATAATTAAAATGTTAGGACATTATACATATCAAAGATCTCTCCAGTTACAAAAAAATCATTCCCAGTTGCTCATTCCACTTCAAAGCAAAGATCTAGGACTTGAAAAATATACATGTCAATGGTTTTCATAAGAACACAAAAAATTGGGAACTTGGTAGTTGATAGAGCGCGTGTTAATTTGATCCTTGAATTATACAGACGAATTGATGAAGCCAAGCCTCTTTTCACGAGCAATTGACCTGAGGACACTAAAGTGTTGCTAAACCCTCGCACATTCACATAGCAACTGTTACAACCACCATAAAAATTCCCCCAAAGCCTAAAGGGAAAATGGGGAAAATCGATAGGGGGTGAAGTCTGTTGTCGCCATAGGTGGAAGCTTGCAGGGGGCAGTCTTGTCCTCGTCGCCAGTCAGAGGAACGTGACGGGAGTCCTCGCCGCAGGTAGCACGGCGCGGTGGGGTATCTCGTTGTGGCTGTAGCTTCATCGCCCATTGGCTCGGGTGCGATTGAGATGGAGGGGACGAGGGGCGGGGGATGAGAGGCGGAAGGGAGGGAGCACGGACGGTAGGTTTGCGTGGGGGAGGGTAGAAAGAGAAAAGGGGGCTCTCTGCCTGCCTTGGGAACAGAAGATATTTTCGAGGGAAGGGAAGCATATCTGCCATTGATGACAAATGCATCCTACGGCTGTGCATCCTGGTGCATGTATCTTATATACACCATGGTGCAAGCTCCCCAAGCCCAAATATAAATATGGTCTTTGATTGAGAGCGGGGGGGCTAAGCCCCCACCCGCCTCCCCTCTCTCCGACACTGCACATAGCAACGCTTATCCGTTGCTATTTTTCAAACTTCTAATTAATTGTTGATACATTTTGAACAACAACTAGCGACAATTAGTTGATATTTGAAAAATAGCAACGGATAAGCATTGTTATATGAACCATTGCTAATGATATAACGACATATATGATATTCATTGCTAACTTCAAGTGCGAAAATGCATTCGCAATGAATAATATCGTCATTATATATTTAAGAACGGCTAATTTAGTGACGGATTTTGAAAGAACCCTCACTATAGCTCAATTTTGTTGTAGTGTAAGTACATGAAAAGATCTGGCATTCGTTGTTATATCTTTAACATCGCATAATATGGTAACAAATATTCAAATTATTTGTTTTCTTAGGTCAAATTTCTTGTATGTGAAAACTAAGAATGAAAATTGATATTTGACATATCCATTCGATCAACCACACATGATTTTTATACATATTTTGATTTAAGCGTCCAAGGGATTTTCTATTAGCATCTAGTTCAGGGAAGCAAGAAAGATATATATCTATTTTAAAATTGATATTGATCGACATGGATATCACTTTGATATTTGTTAAAATCAATACCTGTATATTCTTTTCCATATGTAAATATAGTCGTAGATTTATTTTTAATTATAAGATAATTATATACCTTCTTTCACTATATTTATTTATCTTATGAAATAAATGCGTTTGTGCCGCACATATATGTATGTGTGTATCAAGTGTAGTCCATGCAATATAAGTAATTTAAGCTAATTTATAGAATATTTTAAATAGGGTAAAATGAGGTCGCTCTTTATGGGAGCTAACTTGGCTTTCCCTACCCCATTTTCCTCATTTTTTGTACTTTTTTTTTGAAAAATGCTTCTGTGGATTTCCATCATTATATGCATATATTTTGTCATTCAAAGTTCATGCAAAACACAGACTCCTACAACCTCTATCCAGATGGGTCGATTTCAAAAATTCTGTAATTGTTAAAAAATGACTGTCTAGATGGAGGTCGTAGGAGTCATTGTTTCTAATGATACTTAAATGACATAATATATGTAGGGAAAAATGTGTATGCCCCCTTGGGGGAGCTAACTTAGCTCCCCCCGCCCCTTTTTGACATAATTTTTTTATTTTTTTGAAATCTAAAATCGTGTAAATTCATTATTAAATCCTTATATTATGTCATTCAAATTTCATGCGAAACAGAGACTCCTACGACCTCCATCTAAACGGGGCCGATTTAAAAAATCTTGTTACCATTAAAAAATTACTGTCTGGATGAAGGTCGTAGGAGTCTCTGTTTCGCACGAAATTTTAATAGCATAATATAGGGATATAGTTATGAATATTCATGGAAGAAATTTTCAAAAAAAATAAAAAAATGATTAAAATGGGACGGGGGAGCCAAGTTAGCTCCCCCCTAGGGGGCAACCCCATTTATCCCATATATGTATATAATGATGAATTTCTACGAATTCATTTTTTCAAAGGTAGTAAGTATATTAATGTGGAAATTGTTTACAGTAAGAGTGAAGTAG
This sequence comes from Ottelia alismoides, assembly GCA_037367405.1. Taxonomy (NCBI): domain Eukaryota; kingdom Viridiplantae; phylum Streptophyta; class Magnoliopsida; order Alismatales; family Hydrocharitaceae; genus Ottelia; species Ottelia alismoides. The sequence continues at coordinate 192,853 of JAZKJV010002156.1, forward strand.
TTATCCCCCTCACAAAAATATACGAAAGATACGAATTCATTTTTCAAAAATATACAAAAATGTGGAAAATGGACGGAGAAGTCAAGTTAGCTCTCCCAAGGAGCAATTCCATCTTTCCCTTTTAAACATTATCCATAGACAACATGTATCCGTTATACATCTGTATCCATTTGTAAGAATATGTTAGCATAGTTATCATATTTTTCAATATTCGTATTTGCATACGTGCGTCTACTTAAAAAATGTACAAGTGTATACTTGATCTTTCGCATCCTTATTAAAACAAGAATTTGTAACATGTTTTATCTCCCCAAAAATAATGCAAGTGCAAGATTTATATTGATACATGATAGTTTAAATACATGCACTTTTTGATGCTGTTAATGGATTTAATTGAGACTCCAAAACAAACTAAGTTATGAAGATCAATATTCTCAACAATGACTCGGGTCTATATCCAACAATGTCGTAAAGAGTCTCACATATTGTACTTTGAAAGTGCGAGAGTGAGATTACTATTTTAGAATTCACACTTAAACTCCAATACTCCAACCGTCAAACATATTTTCACATCAAAAAATTCACCAAGTGTCGGTATATGTTATAAGTGGTGGGAATTACTACTTAACAATTTGAGCTTAACCATTCTAAGTGGTTGTTGATGAGTATACGGTCCGAATTCAATAAGTTGTCAAGTTCAGTTTTTTTCCGTTAATAATCTAGAGACCTAAACCCGAGACGTTACATAAATAGTTTGAACGGTTGTCGATGTGTTATATTGGACTCTAAATCCAACAAATTATAGGACTAGTTTTCCTTAATAATAACTCGAGTGTAGATGATGGGAGGTGAGGTGATTATGCAACTCTTCAACTTTTGAAATATAAATCTAGGTGCATATCTTCTCGGAGTAAAATCTAGGTGCTTTTTTTAGAGTTAAAAGTGTGTGTGTATATATAACCCAAAATTGATTTTTCATAAGACTACATTTTCCAAAAAGCATACAACGCTCTACAATGCCCCGTCATATTCTCGGAGTAGAATCTTTGCCTCTTGAAGATTAGGTCATTCCTAGCACACCAAATGGACCACACTATCGCAAATGGAAACGAGTTGTCCTCATGCCCAACACCGCAAATCGATCTCATATTCCTCCAGAAAGTTGCGCAATCCCGAATCCGTAGCCACGTAATATTGGCACTATCCCACACCTCTACAGAGTACTGACTCTCAACAAACAAGTGGTTCGCATCCTCCACAGCCGCATCACACATGTCACAACACACATCCTCCACTTCCAACAAAATACCCCGACGATCCTTCGAGAGAGTTCTCCCCAACGTAACAACCAAAGGAATATCTTGAATCGATTCGGCACTTTACACGTCCAAATCATCCTCGTGTCGACCCTCAGCTCATCTTACTCAACTACCCCATCGTCCAATAGAAATCGATATGCTTTCTTAACCGTAAATTTTTCCATCTCCCCACACCAAGTGATCCCTACCCATGGATGGCCCCATGCTCTACAATAGCTTCATCTGAAGCGCCAGGATCCTCTAATCAGATAAAGCCGAAGAGAAGGTCAAAGACCATGTCCCATTGTCCCACACAAGCCGCACCAAAACTACGCTGTCGCCAGCCAATCTCAACAAACGCGGGTACTTCTCTCTCAATTTTCCATACCCCGTCCAATCATCTAACCAAAAGCGGAAACATGCACTGTCCCCGAGCACTGGACGCAATTTGGACGAAATATCTGGTACCACTACAGTAATCCCCTTCTACAGCGATGACGGTAACTGGCCCGGAGCTACCTCTAGTGATACATTTACCCCATATACCTTTCTCAGCAACCGACATAACAAATCCTATGGCGTGCCCCATATTTGTATTGTCCATTTTGCCATAAAAGCCTTGTTCATCTCCCCCACCCAAAACACACCCAATCCACTCCTCGGTTTCGAGGCCGTCACCTTTGTCCAATCTACAAGGTGAATGCCTTTCTTGCTCTGTCGACCGTCCGTCCAAGAATCTTCTCATCAACGCCCCAATCTTATTTCGGACCCCAATAGGAAACGATCTGGTGGAGAAAAAGAAGATATGGATTGCCGAGAGAACATGTTTCAACAACCATCTTTCCCCTCCTAGAGAGCAAAGTCGTCTTCCACCCCTCCAGTCTTGTCTTGCTTCCAATCTTTCCAACAAAATCCTCCAATCACCCACCTTCATCTTTCCCATGCAAGAGGAAGCTCCAAGTATGTAATCGGCAAGGCCGAAGTCGAGCATCCCAACATCCCAGACACGTTCCGTTTCTCCATCTCCATAAGACCGAAAGGAACCACCATCGACTTGTCTCTGTTAACCTGCAAACCATATACATCCCCAAAGATATCCATGATGAAAGAGGCTCCTCTAATCTTCCCCGCTCGGTCCCCATGAATAACACAGTATCATCGATGTACTGAAGAATAGGGATGGAAAGCTCCTCCTTCGAGAACCTTGAACACCAATTGTCAGCTGATGAATACCCATTTATCACTCTTTATTCTTATATTTTAGCTATAAAAACCTTTGCAACTGCATGTATATTCATGTAAATACAAATAATTATCACAAGCATGCATTATGTAAAAAGTTATAATTAGCATGTTTTTGTGAAAAAAATAAAAGAATAAAGAGTAAAAAGAAAAAGAGGGAAATATTTAGAATAAATATTGAGCAACCTAATCCCAAGGGAGGGCTTAGCATGGGCCTGACCGCATAAATACCCAAGTAGAGAGAGATAAGGGAGCTCATGTGTGTAAATAGACCTATAAATTAATAAAAATATTTTCCTCTCAAAAATAGAATAAAAGTGGTTTGTATATATTGTATATATGTATAATTATAAAAATCAACACAAAAATAGAACAATTAAAATGAAACTAAAAAGAGCCACTTGTGTATACATCCACCATGTACATACAACCACTCCTATATTTATTTCACCCTATAAATAAATAAATTAAAATTTCAAAACTTTCATAAATATTCTATTTATTATGGTATAAATAAATAAAATAAAAACAACATAAATAAAAACAAAATAAAAAGAACAAAATTAAAAACCAAAAATAATATTGTAAATATACCATGTATATTTGTACATATCTATTTATTTAACCATTGTATATAAATAATAGAAATAAAATAAAAATACCCTTTTATTCCTAATTTTATACTATAAATAAATAAAATATAAAATAGGAATAAAAATGTACAAAAATAATTAATTTAAAATCAAAAATAAAAATTCAATATTGTATATATACATATGTATATTACTATATTGTAAATACCCTATTTTTATTTTGAAAAATTAATTAAAAATCACCAAAAAATAGAAAAAATTAAAACAAAAATATTTCATGTTTTAAGTTTTTAGTAATTCAGCCATTTGCTATTTTTAATCGAATTTTTAAACATTTTCCACATGGCTGCACCTGATTGGTCCACGGGGAATGTTGACCTCCGGTCAACTTCCCCCTTGGACCACCTTTTCCAGCGGATCTCGCTTCTGACCCGATTTCGCCCACTTTTCTAGCGATGATCCGACTAACCCATACCTAAACCCCAGGTCCGTTTCGTTCCTGCCACATCCGACACCCTCGCCGGCGTGCCCGCCTCGGGGTCCGCGCTTCACGCTGCCCTACCCGATCGAATCTTGTCGGACCCTTGGCAGTATAAAATCCGAGCTCTGCCACCTTTTTCCGGTATCTTTGGATCATTCGCCTACCACCCAGTGACCTCCAGTGCCTCAGTGAGAGTGACAGCTCGCTCTGGGCGTTGTTGCAGCGAGGAGGAGACGTTTGGACCATCGATCCGGCGAGCTTTCGCCGCCGTGCTCCGCCCGAAGCAGGAGCTAGAGCCTCGGGCCACGACGTCCCACGAGGCAAGGACCCAGAGCACCAGCTGCTCATCCCCAGTCAACCCATCCACTCAGGTAGCTTAGATTCCTTCCCGTTGTCGTTAATTTCTCACTTCCCCCAATTATCGTCGTCGCCGTCCATCGTTGATTCCGGTCACGTCACCCATCACCCTGATCATCGGACCTCACCATCGCATTCACCTTCCTCCAACGCATGTTCTACACTCCTCCGTTCAACCCAACTCGCACAGGAGCTGGGGTTTTGAGCTTCACCGTCCTCCCCTCGCCGGAGCTCGACTGCACCGCCTCACCATTCACCTTCACCCCCTCTCACAGGGTCGAGGCACTTTGCCCTCGACCCACGAGCGTTTTGCTGTGACTTGCAGGTTTCGTCGAGCCCATCTTAGGGTCCGACAATCTAGGAGCAGGCGCTCTACCTCCGCCGACCTCGTCGGAGCTCCCCTGAGCTCCGTCGAGTCATTGGAGGCCACCATTTGACGCGGAGGGCCCATAGCTTTCTTCTCCGATCTTCAGTGGGCCGCGAGGAGGAAGACAGAGCACGCACGGCCCCGGCGAAGTTCGCCGGCATCCAGTTCTTCCTCGACCTCCAGACACCGTCAGATCGTCTCCCCGCTCCAGTTCGCATCACGGTCGTCCATCCGAGGAGCCACCAGCAGCGTCAGATCTATCCGAGGAGCGATCTGGACCGTTCGATGCCCTAGGTTTCGCCACAGTGACTCTCCTTCGTTGGATCTTCCACGTGGCGGAGTGTGGGCCGTCGATCAGAGCCGAGGGGGTCTTGTGTTGGGCGCCCTCTTCTCTCCACCGTCCGATTATTGACGTGGCGCGCCTCCAGCCCTTGGGTCTTAATAAGGGGTAAAGTTCTCTTAGGCTCCTCTAGTTTTCGTATTTACCATCTAGTCCTGTAAATATTTTAAAACGTTTATTTCAGTAGGGTAATTTGCATAGTGGACCTTGTCTTTTAGGGTATTTGCTTTTATACCCCTGTGAGCTGTGGACACGTGCTTCGACACGTGATTTTGTGGGTGAAAAGCGAGAAAGCGAGAGCCGCTAAAGAGTGGTCTGACAAGTCAAACTCACTGTCGCTGATGCGACTGCTCAAACCACCTCGGTCTTCAACAATTAACCCACACAATCAATACAGCAATCAAGAGCAAGGATTAAAATTTATTATACCCTACTAACAATGTATAATGGCAAGCAAGTAGGGGTCGAACACAGGAAACAACGGTGCAGAGTGTAGATAAAGATCCCAAACCCTAGGTCTAATGAATCACTTAGCCAATTTCTTTTTGTGGGTTTTTAATTTTTATATTTTTTTTATTTAATTTTTTTTAATTTTATAATTTTGTATTTTGATTTTTAATTTTCTGTTTTTTATATTTTATATTTTATACTTTTCTATTTTCTTTTTTTCAATATTGGAATGTAAAACAATGTAATAAAAGAGAGAAAGAAATATTTATAAAAATGCTCAAAAATATCCAAAAATTAGCAAATGAAGTGTTTTTGGTCTTTTTATAATTTTTTTACTATTTTTTTGTGATTTTTGGGTAATTTTTAGAATGTTTTTGGTATTTTTAATTACTAAAATAATAGAAGACAGTGGAAAATGGGCTGGCTGGAAACAAAATGAATTTTAAAAATAGCAAACAGCAATCAAAACTTTTCACACTATTTTTCAAATAAAGAGAGCAAAATAAAGGGCGAACAGGAACTGAGTTTGTATTTTTTAGAGTTTTCTTTGATTTTATAAATTTTTTTGAAGTTTTAAAGTCTTTTTTAAATTTTTAAGGTTTTTCTTTTGAGATTTTTAGTGGATTTTGGTTTGCAACTAAAATATAGTAGAATAGACACTATGGAATTTTTTTTGGAATTTTTCGAGACTTTTTAATATTTTTTTGGCATTTTCTAAGCTAGACAGTAGAGAAAAAGCATGTTTTTGATTTTTAATAGATATGAAAATAAGATGAAATCCAAAACTAAAAATATAATGTGAAATAGAAGCACACAGGAGTTAATCCCTGTTTTTTTTAAGAATTTTTCGCAATTAAAAGAGGTATTAAATAAATAAGCTAAGCATACAAAAATCCTAAGCCTGGCAGGGGCATAAATGCAATTATGAAAACATCCAGGGGCTCAGATGCAATTTCCACCAAAAAGACACGCGCAACTCACGTGAAACACCATTCACAGGGGCATAATTGTAATTAAAGAAAACCGGCTGGGCATACATGCAAAACTTCCAAAAACATATCATATATTCTACGCACAGGGACGAAATTGCAAACACACCAAAGTTCAGGGCCTAACTTGCAAAATACCCAAAAGTCACACGCCACCGTCACGTGAGGTGACGTGGCGTGGAATGAAGTGCAAATAGTGAAAACGTGAGGGTCTGCTTGCAAATATTACAAAACTTTTTAAACTACAACTAACAGTTACTAGACTAAAACGTAAATACAAAAAGCGTGGGTTAAGAATGCAAAATACCCACGGGGCGCGATCCAGCAGTCGATGGCGAGGCTCTTGGACACGTGGCGGAGATCGAACGGCGGCGCGGCTGAGGTGATCGGACGGTTGGCGTCGCGTCTGGAGCAGAGGATGATCCAACGGCGGGGAGAGGTTCACGAAGAACTCCTCCCCGGTGAACTTCGGGTGGCGATGGCGGCCGACACACGGCCGCTCCGACCCCAGGATCAAGGGCAAAAGGATCCTGGGATCCTTCCGCGTCGATTGGTGGTCTCCGGCGAGGCGGAGGCGGCGTGAAGTGCTCGGACGAGGAAGGTCGCCTGGAGGTGCTTCCCTGAAACTTCGAGGCTCGATGGTGCCTCCCTTTGACTTCTTTCCTGCAGGGTTAGAAGCACGGCAAAAAGGGGGTGCTCGGAGGGCTCTCCGATAGTCGAATGGAGGCGAGAGGTGCCTGGGATGAAGAGCTCCGGCGAGTGGCGGAGAGAGGAGCTCGGTCGGCTCGATCTGAGCGAGATCGAGGGGGGGATGATGGGTGGTGCGGAGTGATGGAGTGAAGGGGAGAAGGATGAAGGTGTTTTGGACGGCGATGGATCACTGGAGTGGCCGGAAACGTCGGGCGGAGCTCAGCTCCGCCGTGGCTTCGATCTAGGATTCTTGGCGATTGAGTGAACGAAACTAAAAACTGCTATAGACCTACACTAACCTACGCTACAGCTACAAGGAAACGAAGAGAAATGAGGAGGGGACTCACCAGAGACGTCGGGCGATGAAGCACGGCGGAACTCCGGCGAGGGTCGAATCACTTCGATTCTACACCAAATGCCTTGAACCCAGGCTCTATTCGACGCCTGCTGTCACCAGGAGCACGAAGGACACGGGGTTTGAGGGTGAAAATGGTGGAAGAAGGATTAAAATTTGAATTGAAGTCGGGGGGTCGCTTTTGAAGGGTGGCGAAATGATGAGTTTCGAGGCACGATCACGGGTGCGCCAAGGCGATCTTGGTGGATTTGATAGGACGGCGGGGATCAAGGATGTACCAGGTACATTTTTCGTGAAGGAAGCAACCCTCCTCGAGCAACACAGGAGTGGTGAAAAAATCGAGAAATGAGGGAGATCGGCGGTTCTGACACAGGCTGAGGGGGAAGGATGGCTAGTTGACCTAGGTCAACTGAGGCCGTCTCCTGATTGGTCCACATGGACCAATCAGGAAAAATCCCTGAAAAAGATCTTGTTAATTCAATTTAAAATAATAAATGATATTATTTAATTTAGGTTATAAAATAAAAAATGTTTCATTTTTTATGTAGTATTTTATTCTGATTTTTATTTAGTTTTACAAAGTATATTTTTACAAGTTCGCATTTATACCCCTATGTAGGTATATTATCTATATATTTTAATACTTTTATTTTTATTTTGTATTTTACTTTATTTCTTTTTGTTTATTAATTTATAAAAATTATAAAATACTTTTATACATGTAAATATATTTTTTTTATTTTATTTTTCTGATATGTTTTGTACACTTAATTAAATAAAAGTATATAAAGTCTAGGTATATGTGTGTGTACTTTACCTATGTATTTGGTATATGAATTTTATTTTGTGTTTTCCTTTGGGTTTTATTTTGATTTTAATGTACATAATTATTATACGTAATATTTACAACATTATAAAAATATAAGAATACAAAAATAATGAATAAATAATAAATGGAATATTTTAATATGTACAAGTATACAATAGGGGTCCAAAACTCAACTTTCAAACCGTAGCTCCGCCAAATGCGAAACCACCGCCATTAAATAGCTTATTTTCTTCCATATACAATTAAAGGTGAGTTTGATGCATTTGGAGTTGTCAGTTGTGAGATACGGGTCGGGGAAGTTGGGATTCTGGATTTTTATTCAGACCATAACTTTTTATCTGTACATTATTTTTCAGTGAAATCAATTTTATATTTTTCTATATAAAATTATCTACAACTTTCATGCACAAAGTTTCTTTATTTGATGTATAAAAAGTGGAACCAAAAATAGGTCCCAAAATGAATAAAGAATGAATAAAATGTATCGGTATTTTATTTGTATTTTGGCCCTTATCTCCCCCTACTTTATTCCTTGTCGACCTATTCATCAAGATGCCTAGGTCTCGGGGTTTCGGGTCATAAAATATTTACAATACTTTATTCTTTTTCTTTTCTTTTCTTTATTCTATAATTTTGGCTTTAAAAACCGTATTTTATACAGTATTTACACACCTATGCATGAATGCTAAAATGCATGAATTAATGCTATTTACACGCATTTACTAGGTTTTTTAAGGCCAAAATGATAGAATAAAGATGATGAAACGTAGCTTCATCATCCCCCTATACTTTACCTTTGCTAGTCCCTAGCAAACACTTATGCAATAAGTGCAGAAAAAGAAAAACAAAGAAAAGAAAAAGAAGAAAATTGGATGAAGTTTAATTATCAAACTTGTCTTCACAAAATCAAAGTTTGGAGCTTAAATCGGACCTTTGGAATTTTAGTGCGGTCGGAACCTTAATGAGAACCAAGTTTGAAATCCAACAGTCCTTGAGAATCCCAAAACTCTGTCCAAGTCTCCTCAATAGCCAGGTCAGAATTACTTCAACTCATACGCAAACTCTTATGACTATGAATCTGACTCGTACAGTGTAAGTGATATGTAGCTCCCCACCTCAGAAGTAACAAAGAAACAACCTCCCTCAACCTGGTAACTCTAATGCCTCGGTCTAGCAACTCTTTCCTCGAGAAGCGGGGTATTCCCTTCTAAGTTCAAGTGCAACCGGCTCAAGAAGAGGGGGAAGAGGTATAGACTTTTGGAAGCTCAGCCAGTGTAGCCAAGTCTCCCGCTGCAAGCTTCATGAGATGTAACATGGATACCATAAGCTTTTGCTTTATTGGACTATATACACTCCGGTGGGGTTATTAAATTTTCAGTCCGACCCACCACTTTTTTGGAGCTCCTTTTTGTTTTGTTTTGTTTTGTTTTCTTTTCTTTTCTTTTTTTTTCTTTTTTTTTTCAATTACATCTGTACAACATATCTACATGGTGCAGCATATATACAAGAAATTTCTTCTTGAGCCAGTAGACTATCCCTCTTTTGAAGCTTTATTGCAACCCACGGCTTCTGTCTTTAGCCTTCATCACCACTAGACCAAGTTGAGGTGCACTTCCTTCACTATAAGAAGAAGAGAGGTTCCGCCTAGAAGTACTACCCTCATATGCTACCCCAAGCCAAAGGAAACTGCCTCCTCACCACCTCATCCATGGAGAGCTATGTGAAAGGTGCAGGTGTCCAAGTTAGGTCATTATCGATAAGAGTCGTGCGTGTGCTCTGAAATACTCTACTTAGGCAGTCAAGAATCCATTGAACCAAGTCCCGTGATCCTCAAAGAATTAAGTCAACTAGACCTGAAGTACCTCAAACCCAGTTCCTATAAGGTTCCTGTTATTAGGTATATTTTAAGGTCCAATCAAGCTCCAATCTCCGGATTTTACTTAGACTTGTTAAACTATCAAACTCAATCCGAAAAATGCTCATGCTATGCTATGCAAGAAATATTTTTGTAATGCAATTTTCAAGATTTTGAACTTTTTATGGATTTTTGAAAAGATGATGCATGCGTATGCAGATGCATTTTTTTTGTATTTTTCAAAAAGATCTTTCAAATGTTTTTGGATTTTAATTTTGCAAATGTTTTTGGGAATTTTTGAAAACAAAAAGTTTTGGCTAAAAACTAGGTGAAAAATATATACACGGGAGTGCTTCTTATATTTACAAGAAGTGGATTTTAAGAATTTACAGGGTAACTGGTCAATTTTATACATATATTCATATAGTGGATTTTGGTGTGATGTTAGTATTCCTCAAACTTATTTGACACAAGCTTTTCACACAATTTTTTTTTGAAAACTATAGTCCAAAATAGTTTTTACAAACATTTTTACAAACATGTACACACATTTGAAAATCATTTTGCAAGGGCTTTCAAAATAGTATATATAGGTTTTCCAAATATTTCTGCAACCATTTTTCAAACCATTTGCAAATCATTTTTCAAACATTTTATTTCACACAAAGAAAATAAATTTTACAAACCACACAATTTCACACAGGTTGAAAACATGTAACAAAATATTTTCAAAATAGTTTTCAATAAATGTTCACAAAGATTTTCAAACTATTTTTCAAACATTTTGCAAAAAACATTTTCACCTGATTTATTAATCAGCATATACAAAAAGACTTTGAGGAATAACCACATCTTTTTATTAAGGATTTTTAATGAATTTCAAAGAATTATTACCCATATTTATTTAAGAAAATACGAAAGTACGAGTTATGGCTAAAGTATATACATAGTATATACGACCCCCCTATACTTAGCTTGAGCTATGTCCTCATAGATCGGAGAGAAAAGAGAAGACATAACTCGTACTAAGTATAGACAAGTCAAAAGAATAAAGGAATAATGAATGAATCAACGAATGAGAAGTTGACCGTCCCCCCTATACTTAGGATCAAATAATCCTAAGTATAGCAGACTGTATACAAGGTAGGGAGGGTCAAGGGTGGGAATGAACAGATCGTACTCGGGTTGTCTCCCCCTATACTTAGGGTAAGATATCCCTAAGTATAGACAAGAAGAGGAGACAATGGAGAGGATCGAGATAAATGAAGGAGCTCGGGGTGTGCACCCCCCTATACTTAGGACAAAGTACGTCCTAAGTATAGAAGACTATCTACAAGGGGCGGCACCTTTTTGATAGATGAAGAGGGTAGAAGAGGAAAAGAAGAAAAGAAGAAAAGAAGAAAAGAGATGAAATTGGATATGAACAACTCGGGATGCGCATCCCCCCTACACTTAGGATAGAGTGCATCCTAAGTGTAGCAGTGATGAAAGGGATGGCATCAATTCGGTAGAGTAAGAGAAAAGAAATTGAAAAGAAGAAAAGAAGAAAAGACAAAAAGGGAACTCATTCAAAAATGTTTTGATGCGCTTTGCCTTCCTCTGCCTCTTTCGAGATATTCAGCTCATCCTCATAAATTACTTGAATTGAGTCAACGATGGCCATGAATGTGTCATGTTCAAGGTATGGCTTCAGAAGCTGTCCATTGACTACAAAAGGTTGTGCGTCAGCTGACAGATTGGATATCAATACACTTCTGTTGTCACGCACCTGCCTAACCATGAATGGCCCAGTCCATTTGCTCTTCAATTTGCCTGGAAAGATCTTTAATTTCGCATCGAACAACCATACCTTCTGGCCTGGATCAAAGGACTTGTGGCGGATGTGCTTGTCATGCCATGTTTTGACCTTCTCCTTGTACATCAGGCTGTTGTCATATGCATAATCTCTGAATTCCAATAATCTGTTCAGATCTAGTTTCCTGTTCTTTCCTGCTTTCTTGGAGTCCAAATTACAAATATTAATAGCCCATAAAGATTTGTGGATGAGTTCCACAGGCAAATGACATGGCTTGCCATACACCAGGCGGTAGGGAGACATTCCCAAGGGTGACTTGTACGTTGTTCTGTAAGCCCAAAGAACGGAGTCAAGCAGCTGAGACCAGTTCTTGCGATCCGGACGCACAAGTTTCTGTAGAATCGTTTTGATCTCCCTGTTAGAACATTCAGCTAAGCCATTAGACTGCGGGTGGTATGGTGAAGCAACACGATGCTCGATGTAGAATTCTCGGGTCAGCTTCTTCACCTCTCTATTTATGAAATGACTACCCCCATCAGATATGAGAATTTTGGGGATTCCGAACCGTGCTATGATGTGATCTCTTAAGAATCGACAGACAGTCCTACTGTCGGCGGCTCGGGCGGGAATAGCTTCCACCCAACGACTGACATAGTCGACAACAAGCAGAATATATTCATAGCCCTGACTGTTAGGAAACGGGCCCATAAAGTCGATGCCCCATGCGTCAAAGACATCTGAGATCTGGATGTACTTCAAAGGCATCGTATCTCTCATTCCTATGGTTCCGCCCATCTTCTGACAGTCGGTGCAACATTTGACATACTCGTCTGCATCTTTGAATAATGAAGGCCACCAGAGGCCACTTTGAAGAACCTTTGTTGCTGTTCGTTTGCTTGAATGGTGTCCTCCCGAATCTTGATCATGACATAGAGCGAGGACACTTGGAACTTCCTCCTGAGGAATACACCTTCGCCAGATGCAATCTGCTCCCTCACGAAACAGATACGGATCTTCCCACTGGTAAAAATGGATTTTAGACAAAAATCAGTCTATCTTCAACTTAGGCCAGTCCTGTGGGATTTTCTTGGCAACTAGATAATTCACAATGTCCGCATACCAAGGAAGTGAGGCGACAGACAGAATCGATTCATCTGGAAAGGTCTCCGTGATAGGCTGCAAGTTCAGCTCAGGAGACTCTGGTTCAGGAAGTCTTGACAGATGATCGGCCACTACATTCTTTACCTCAGGTTTATCTCTGATTTCCATGTCAAACTCCTGGAGGAGAAGGATCCACCGGATGAGATGTGGTTTGGCGTCCTTCTTCTGCTGTAGATACCGAATGGCCGAATGATCAGTGTAAATGATAACCTTGGACCCAAGGAGGTAAGATCTGAACTTCTCCAAAGCAAAGACTACCGCTAGCAGCTCTTTTTCAGTGACAGTGTAGTTTCTTTGGGCTTCATCGAGCGTTCGGCTAGCGTAGTGAATCGCAGATGGTATATTGTCTTTCCTCTGTCCCAGTACAGCTCCGATGGCATAATATGACGCGTCGGTCATAATCTCGAAAGGTTGAGTCCAAATTGGTGGTTGTATGACAGGGGCCTGCGTGATGAGTTCTTTCAACTGACTAAAGGCAAGGAGCACACGGTCGTCTACAATGAACTCATTGTCCTTGCCGAGCAACTCAGTCAACGGTCTGGCCAGTTTGCTGAAATCTTTGATGAATCGTCGGTAAAAACCAACATGGCCTAAGAAGGACCGAACTTGCTTGATATTTGTAGGTGGCTCAAGTTTCGAAATTACATCCACCTTGGCTGGGTCAACCTCCATGCCACGTTTCGAAACAACATGACCCAGCACAATTCCTTCGGTCACCATGAAATTGCTCTTCTCCCATGAGAGCACAAGATTCACTTCGCAGCACCTCCGTAAGACTCGGTCTAGATAGTCCAGACATTGATCAAATGAATCCCCGTAGACCGAAAAATCGTCCATAAAGACCTCGAGAAAGCTACCCACCATATCGGCAAAGACTGCAAGCATACACCTCTGAAATGTAGCTGAGGCGTTGCATAGCCCGAACGACATTCGTCTGAAGGCATACGTGCCAAAAGGACAGGTGAACGTGGTCTTCTCTTGATCTTCAGGAGCAATGGCAACTTGATTATACCCGGAGTAGCCGTCCAAGAAACAGAAATATTCCTTCGCGGCCAATCTCTCCAAGATCTGGTCGATGAAGGGTAGCGGAAAATGATCCTTCTTGGTGGCGAGATTGAGTCTTCTGTAGTCTACGCACACTCGCCAAGAAGTCGGTACTCTGGTTGCGATCTCCTCTCCTTTGTCATTTTTCACAATGGTGATCCCTGATTTCTTGGGCACAACATGCAGAGGGCTTACCCATTTGCTGTCGGAGATGGGATAAATGAATCCCGCATCACACCATTTCAGGATTTCTTTCATAACCACCTCTCGTAGATTCGGGTTTAATCTTCTTTGCAGTTCACGAGAGGGTCTGCAATCGTCTTCCAGAAAGATGCGGTGCGAGCAGAGTGACGGATTGATCCCATGAAGATCGGACGTTCGCCAACCAATTGCCTTGCGGTTGCGTTCAAGAACCTCCATCAGACGAGATTCTTGATCTTCGGTCAAATGTGCATTAATGATGACCGGGTACATGTTTGGTTCTCCCGCAAGGAAGGCATACTTCATATTGGAGGGCAAGGGTTTTAGCTCTGGTGGGGTCTGAGCTGCTTCGGCAGTGACCTCAGCTATTCGTACAGGTGGTGATTCTTTCAAATGTGCAATGTCCACCATGGTCTGCTCTGTTTCTTCTCTCAGATCCTGACAGAATTCTGCAATGATGTCATCTTCATCAGAAAATGCTTCAAAACTTGGCTCTTGGTTCTGAAGGCACATCACCCCCACGGTAGTGTCTTGTAGCGCATCAGCGAGTTCCTCATCTTGATCGATACAAGGAAATTCGACTGCGGTCTCCACTTCCTCCTCGGGACGGAGGAGTTCATGGATCTCATTATCATCCAGGAATAGGTTGGTATCTTGAATTTCTGCTAGAAAATCGCAGTCTTCATCGTGCTTGATCACCCTTGCACACGACGCAGATGTCGGTTCAGCTGGCGTTCCCTCAGACAGGGTCTCTACTTGGATAATTTCATTGCCAGCGCCAAAAGTGATTTCTCCCGTCCCATAATTCACCACTGTGTTTGATGTCCGCAGAAATGGCCTTCCGAGTATGATCGGGGTAAGGAGCAACGGAGCTGGGATGTCCATATCTAAGACCACAAAATCGGCCGGGAATGACTTTCCCTGAACCGTGACGATCACGTCCTCCAACAAGCCCCTAGGCCGCTTGACTGATTTGTCCGCAAACTGCAGAATCATCTTTGTAGGCTTGAGCGGTCCTAATTTGAACTCCGTGAGTAGTGAGGCTGGCATCAGATTGACAGATGACCCACTGTCGAGAAGTGTTCGCTCGAATTCTTGCTCGAACATCTGACAACGTACCAGAGGTGCTCCCATATCTGGCTTTTTATCCGGGAGGTTGCTGATGGCGTTGACGGTGGCCATAGTGAGGATGTGTTTTTCAGACTTGCCACCTTTGCTTCTGGAATTATGGGGAGTTGGCCTGCGCTTGGTTGTACATGCCTCTTTAAGACCTTTCTTCACTGCTGGCATGTACTCAAGAGCCTTCATCAACGGCATGTTCAAGACCAAATTTTGAATGATTTCTATAATAGCAGGATCAGTCAAAACACTTTTCAAATTTTTCATTTTTTTTTTGTTTTTTCATTGCTTCAGGAAAAGGAATATTTACAAACTCCTCACCAATATCATTCAAAATAGTGTCCGTGTTGTTGTTTACAGGTAGATGACAAAAAGGAATGGATTCATCTACAATTTGCGGACCAAAAATGACAGGCTCGGCTTCAGGTGCTGGCGCTGGACTCGCTGCAGGTGCGGTGCTCCTCCTGTCAGGAGCTGGCTGTAAGGCAGGTGCAGGCGCCTCCAATGCTGGCTGATCTCCACCGAGGTTGCTGCTATATTTTTGTGTTTTTCTGTTTTCTTCATTTTTTTTGTGGTTTTCTGGATGCTGGAGATGTTCCCAAAATACTGGCTGGCCTCGGTGTTGGCTGGACTGACGATTCCCCGTCAGATGCGATGTGCTTTCCCTTCGCCGTCGCCGATGGCTGGAGTGTCCTACCACTCCTGAGAGTAACAGCGTTAGATAAAAAATAATTAATTTCACCTGATTCGGGTTGGACACTGCTGGCTACCTGCTCCTTGCGTCGGAAATTGTTAGGGTTAGCTTCGACCTGGGCTGGTATGACGGTTTTGGCTGCCGTCAGGTCATCGATCTTTTGGTTCATCTCAGCCATGTTCTTCATTAACTGCTCTAAACAAGCCAGGGCCGGATTGGCAGATATAATCTCAGAGGATTCCCTCTGTTGGGGTCTAGAATGCTGGTATTGCGGCTGAGATTGTGACTGGTATCCTTGTGCAAATTGTTGAGGAGGGGGGTTTGAGGAGTACTGTGAGTTGTGCTGATTGAATTGGGCAGCCGGCTGTTGGTGGTAGCCCTGTCCTCGATATCCGGACTGCTGAGGGCCATGTTGGTAATTCTGCCTCCAAGTGTTCCCGTGTGAGGGAGGCTGGTACTGGTAAGGCTGCTGGAAGGGTCTCCCACCCTGCTGTTGCTGATGGAAGGGCCTGTTGCCCATGTTCTGACCCTGAGAGTGTCCCTGAGGACGGGTCAGCTGCGCTTCATTGTTCCAAACACCATTGATCTCCTGGATCAGCGGCGAGGGTGGAGAGAACTGCTCGTAGTATGCGGGCTGGTGCTCTGGTTGGTATACAACCATTTGCGTCTGAGGCTGCGGTGGCTGCTCCGGAACCTGCACGTAGTACACGTGCTGGACAGGCTGGGGCTGCGGTGGAGTCGGCTGAGGGTTTTGCTACACTGTAGGCTCCTTCTTCTCAGCGTTCGGCTCAGCAGAGGTAGACACAGCGTTGCACATGTTTGCATTCAATGCTCGGACGAGCTGCTCCAGCTGCTGGGAGATCTGGTCGAGCTTCTCCAGACCTTGGGTCCTCTTCTCTATGACTGCCAGCTTTTCGAGGTCCTGCGACCTCTTCTCGATGATATCCACTTTGGACAAGTGGCTCCCAATGATGCTCAAGTTGGAGCTCTCATCTTTGTCCTCGGTGTGAGAAGCCATGTTAACTGGCTTGCTGATGGCGGTTGGTGTCTTCATGTAAACTCTAGATGAGGATTGGGCTGCTTCTCCCTCAGCCATTTCTTCAAAGACGTTCCATACTACATCCTCGTCCTTGTTAAAATGTGAACCGCCGCAAGCTGCATCCACGAGCTTTTGGCTCTCAAATGATAGCCCCCCGAAGAAATGTTGTACGAGAGTGGTTTTTGGTATTTCATGGTGGGGGCACTTTTCTTGGAGATCTTTGAATCGTTCCCACGCTTCATAGATAGTCTCGTGGGGCTGCTGGCAGAAACTGGAGATCCGGGCACGCATCTGATTTAATCTCCCCAGGGGATAAAATTTATGGAGAAAGGCAGATTTCAACTCCTCCCAGGTGGTGACGACCTTCCCGAGATGGTCGACCCAGTAAAGGGCCTTGTCTTGAAGGCTGAAAGAGAACGCGGTCATCTTGATCACATCCAGGGGGACTCCGGGGTAGTGAGCAGTGGAGCAGATGCGGTTAAACTTCTTGAGAAAAATATATGGCTCTTCAGTGGTGTTCCCATGAAAGGTGGGAAGCAATGACAGAAACTGCAGCTTCAGCTCGATGTGGGCGTGCATACGCGGAATTTGGATCCACTCAGTGATGCACCCTGCTCCTGGGTTGTATGTCTGCTTGAGTGTGGGCTTGGGTTGCGGTGGATCTTCTTCTGCTGCTTCATATTCGGGTCCCACTGAAAACTCATCATTAATTTCATGGTCATTGGGATCGTAGTTCGGATCATCCTCCCGTCGGCCGTCTCTCATATCGGCCCTTCTCCTCAGATCATTCAGCATGTCCTGAAAGGCTGTCTGGGCCAAGGCCTGATTAGTCAACTGCTGCTGAATGGCTTGAATGGAAGCCAGCAGTTGACTGTTGACCTCACCTTGCGTAGTGTATTGGCCTTCTGCTGCGTTGTCTTCAGGCTCCTGCTGGGGTTGTGGTCCTTTTCCTCTTCCTCCTGCCATCTCTAACTGAACTGGAACTTCTGAATCGTGATCGGTCGGGGAATCTACATGACGGAGTAAACCCTGATCAGTAGCTTCCTGAGCACCAGCTGTTGAGATGATTCTGGGATTAAGGTCAATCCCAGAATGTTGTGAATGGAGCATATGATATTGACTGAAATCGATCTCCATCCACAAGGGGTTATTTCCGGGACAAGAGTAATCCCG
Source organism: Ottelia alismoides (assembly GCA_037367405.1). Lineage (NCBI taxonomy): Eukaryota > Viridiplantae > Streptophyta > Magnoliopsida > Alismatales > Hydrocharitaceae > Ottelia > Ottelia alismoides. The sequence goes on from JAZKJV010002156.1 coordinate 210,925, forward strand.
GTTTAGCTGAAGGGGAAGAGCTAATTCGGGTTGCGAGTCCATCCCGAATAGCGGATTTATTGGAGAAAGGCAGGGATTGAAAGAAGCGAGAATAGGGGAGTCCAAGGAGACATTCGCAAGATCCGAATTAACTTCTTGGAGATCACCCCTCCTTATTGAAGATGTTGCCGGCACGGAATCGATGTGGGCGTCGGCGAGGTCCCGACTAAACCATCCGTGTGACGTCATCTTGAGAAGGCCAAGAGGACAAGATGTTGGATGAAGAGCACGATGGTAAACAAGAAATAAAAGGATTGCAAAACAGTAGAAGGCTCACAATGAGCAAGGGTCAAGTAGAAAGAGAACAAAATTTTGCGCAAAGGCGCGATATTTTTGATCTTGACCTAAATGCACTAGCAAGCAAACACAAAGTAAGGGGATTCACCAACTCAACACGTGAAGCCGTGAAGGTTCGGCTTTTATCTTTGTAATTTTGATCTTGAATTCAAGAAGTTATCTTTTAACGAGTCTTTAGAGCGCTACGCCTATAGGAGCGAGAGTACTGTCGGAAAAGTATTCCCGTACTTGTCCTCCCCCTGTGTAACCTGTAGTCTGCACTTTTTAAGGTCCTTGTAACCCTTCCTGGATCCCTACTCAGCCAAATAAATAGAGAAAGGAAGCCAATAGGCGAAACCAATACTTCGAAACTCGCTCGCAACGGAATCACCCGTGAGCGTGCAAGAACCTACTCGGACGCAAGATGATGAGACAGACACCCCCGTGAAGGCGTGGCCTAGGCTCGATACTTCGGACGAGGTCGATGCTCTGCACAATAGAGAGTCACCAATGTTGACCAAGCCCTACTCGTCCACGTACGATAGAAGCGCCAATACTTCGGAAATCCAGGCGATACACAAGGCAGCCACAGACTGGGTTTTGGGCTCTAATCCTTACGAAGCACTCTGCTCACTTGGAAGGAGACCTTCCCATGCAACCTGAATACAAGTGAGGGTGTGACTCTCCCCAATCAATGAGTTCAATTACCAATTTTATTTAGGTCAAAGTTTTCTTAGCAGTCCCTTTTTTAATTTTTTTTGTGTTATCGCTTCTTTTGAGTGATTTCAAACAAGCGCCTAACGTTTTTGTGTTTTCTTTATCCTACTTTGTCCAAAAACAGAGGGAGAATAGAGTCGGAAAAGCCAATGCAAGTCGGCACCAAGATGGAGATCTCACCTTTGTGCCTAAATGATGGATGCAAAGTAAGAAGACTTACAGCGAATCCCAGCTCTCTCCATGCGGGATGCAAAGCAGAATTTGTAAACCTAACTAGATGCCGGTATGCAATACGGAAATCGTCCTAAGATGGGCAACTGCTAGCGTGAAGAACCACAAGTTAATCACCAATCCTCGATCCTAAGAGTCCGGTCTAGACCCTCCCCTCCTCTTCTCGACACATCGAGTTCAGGAGTAGCGCTTTATGGAGAGGGCTTGCGGTGCGGCGGATCTAAGAAGATGAGTTAACTGTTTAATTAAACTAAGTCCAAAAACGGTCTATAGGTACATGCAAAGGTTATTAGTGTGTTTGGACCTAATCTAGACGATCAAGCAAAAGCCTAAATCTAAGGGCTCACTCCACAAAAGAAAGTGAAAATGAAATCAAAACCGGCAAATGACAGTCGGGAAAACACAAAGAAAACAACGGTGAGCCCCAGGTGAACAAACACCCGGAAATTAGGCCCGAAGTGTTCAAGTGTCCAAGTCCTGTATTATTACAATTAATCAAATCTCTCTCTCACAAAAAGTGAAAAGTAACTATCTCTCTCTCTCTAGCCCTCCTGCTCTCTCCTGCCGGCTAGGGTAGAATAGCCGGCTCCTCCTCCCAAGGCTGCTCAGGATCCCCTAGGCGATCCTCCTCGGTCAGCGGTCCCTCGCAAGAAAACAAAAGAGATGTCAGACAGTTCCAAATAAATGGTGCACAAGAGACAAGTAATCAAAAATGGCTAAGCAAATAAAAGACCCAGATGGAACTCTACAAGCCGATGCTCCCCGGCAACGGCGCCATTTGAAAAGCGAGAAAGCGAGAGCCGCTAAAGAGTGGTCTGACAAGTCAAACTCACTGTCGCTGATGCGACTGCTCAAACCACCTCGGTCTTCAACAATTAACCCACACAATCAATACAGCAATCAAGAGCAAGGATTAAAATTTATTATACCCTACTAACAATGTATAATGGCAAGCAAGTAGGGGTCGAACACAGGAAACAACGGTGTAGAGTGTAGATAAAGATCCCAAACCCTAGGTCTAATGAATCACTTAGCCAATTTCTTTTTGTGGGTTTTTAAATTTTTTTTAATTTTATAATTTTGTATTTTGATTTTTAATTTTCTGATTTTTATATTTTATATTTTATACTTTTCTATTTTCTTTTTTTCAATATTGGAATGTAAAACAATGTAATAAAAGAGAGAAAGAAATATTTATAAAAATGCCCAAAAATATCCAAAAATTAGCAAATGAAGTCTTTTTGGTCTTTTTATAATTTTTTTTACTGTTTTTGTGATTTTTGGGTAATTTTTAGAATGTTTTTGGTATTTTTAATTACTAAAATAATAGAAGACAGTGGAAAATGGACTGGCTGGAAACAAAATGAATTTTAAAAATAGCAAACAGCAATCAAAACTTTTCACACTATTTTTCAAATAAAGAGAGCAAAATAAAGGGCGAACAGGAACTGAGTTTGTATTTTTTAGAGTTTTCTTTGATTTTATAATTTTTTTTGAAGTTTTAGAGTCTTTTTTAAATTTTTAAGGTTTTTCTTTTGAGATTTTTAGTGGATTTTGGTCTGCAACTAAAATATAGTAGAATAGACACTATGGAATTTTTTTTGGAATTTTTCGAGACTTTTTAATATTTTTTTGGCATTTTCTAAGCTAGACAGTAGAGAAAAAGCATGTTTTTGATTTTTAATAGATATGAAAATAAGATGAAATCCAAAACTAAAAATATAACGTGAAATAGAAGCACACAGGAGCTAATCCCTATTTTTTTTAAGAATTTTTCGCAATTAAAAGAGGTATTAAATAAATAAGCTAAGCATACAAAAATCCTAAGCCTGGCAGGGGCATAAATGCAATTATGAAAACATCCAGGGGCTCAGATGCAATTTCCACCAAAAAGACACGCGCAGCTCACTTGAAACACCATTCACAGGGGCATAATTGTAATTAAAGAAAACCGACTGGGCATACATGCAAAACTTCCAAAAACATATTATATATTCTACGCACAGGGACGAAATTGCAAACACACCAAAGTTCTGGGCCTAACTTGCAAAATACCCAAAAGTCACACGCCACCGTCACGTGAGGTGACGTGGCGTGGACTGAAGTGCAAATAGTGAAAACGTGAGGGTCTGCTTGCAAATATTACAAAACTTTTTAAACTACAACTAACAGTTACTGGACTAAAACGTAAATACAAAAAGCGTGGGTTAAGAATGCAAAATACCCACGGGGCGCGATCCAACAGTCGATGGCGAGGCTCTTGGACACGTGGCGGAGATCGAACGGCGGCGCGGCTGAGGTGATCGGACGGTTGGCGTCGCGTCTGGAGCAGAGGATGATCCAACGACGGGGAGAGGTTCACGAAGAACTCCTCCCCGGCGAACTTCGGGTGGCGATGGCGGCCGACACACGGTCGCTCCGACCCCAGGATCAAGGGCAAAAGGATCCTGGGATCCTTCCGCGTCGATTGGTGGTCTCCGGCGAGGCGGAGGCGGCGCGAAGTGCTCGGACGAGGAAGGTCGCCTGGAGGTGCTTCCCTGAAACTTCGAGGCTCGATGGAGCCTCCCTTTGACTTCTTTCCTGCAGGTTAGAAGCACGGCAAAAAGGGGGTGCTCGGAGGGCTCTCCGATAGTCGAATGGAGGCGAGAGCTGCCTGGGATGAAGAGCTCCGGCGAGCGGCGGAGAGAGGAGCTCGGTCGGCTCGATCTGAGCGAGATCGAGGGGGGGATGATGGGTCGTGTGGAGTGACGGAGTGAAGGGGAGAAGGATGAAGGTGTTTTGGACGGCGATGGATCACTGGAGTGGCCGGAAACGTCGGGCGGAGCTCAGCTCCGCCGTGGCTTCGATCTAGGATTCTCGGCGATTGAGTGAACGAAACTAAAAACTGCTATAGACCTACACTAACCTACGCTACAGCTACAAGGAAACGAAGAGAAATGAGGAGGGGACTCACCAGAGACGTCGGGCGATGAAGCACGGCAGAACTCCGGCGAGGGTCGAATCACTTCGATTCTACACCAAATGCCTTGAACCCAGGCTCTATTCGACGCCTGCTGTCACCAGGAGCACGAAGGACACGGGGTTTGAGGGTGAAAATGGCGGAAGAAGGATTAAAATTTGAATTGAAGTCGGGGGGTCGCTTTTGAAGGGTGGCGAAATGATGAGTTTCGAGGCACGATCACGGGTGCTGGCGATCTTGGTGGATTTGATAGGACGGCGGGGATCAAGGATGTACCAGGTACATTTTTCGTGAAGGAAGCAACCCTCCTCGAGCAACACAGGAGTGGTGAAAAAATCGAGAAATGAGGGAGATCGGCGGTTCTGACACAGGCTGAGGGGGAAGGACGGCTAGTTGACCTAGGTCAACTGAGGCCGTCTCCTGATTGGTCCACGTGGACCAATCAGGAAAAATCCCTGAAAAAGATCTTGTTAATTCAATTTAAAATAATAAATTATATTATTTAATTTAGGTTATAAAATAAAAAATGTTTCATTTTTTATGTAGTATTTTATTCTGATTTTTATTTAGTTTTACAAAGTATATTTTTACAAGTTCGCATTTATACCCCTATGTAGGTATATTATCTATATATTTTAATACTTTTATTTTTATTTTGTATTTTACTTTATTTCTTTTTGTTTATTAATTTATAAAAATTATAAAATACTTTTATACATGTAAATATATTTTTTATTTTATTTTTCTGATATGTTTTGTACACTTAATTAAATAAAAGTATATAAAGTCTAGGTATATGTGTGTGTACTTTACCTATGTATTTGGTATATGAATTTTATTTTGTGTTTTCCTTTGGGTTTTATTTTGATTTTAATGTACATAATTATTATACGTAATATTTACAACATTATAAAAATATAAGAATACAAAAATAATGAATAAATAATAAATGGAATATTTTAATATGTACAAGTATACAATAGGGGTCCAAAACTCAACTTTCAAACCGTAGCTCCGCCAAATGCGAAACCACCGCCATTAAATAGCTTATTTTCTTCCATATACAATTAAAGGTGAGTTTGATGCATTTGGAGTTGTCAGTTGTGAGATACGGGTCGGGGAAGTTGGGATTCTGGATTTTTATTCAGACCATAACTTTTTATCTGTACATTATTTTTCAGTGAAATCAATTTTATATTTTTCTATATAAAATTATCTACAACTTTCATGTACAAAGTTTCTTTATTTGATGTATAAAAAGTGGAACCAAAAATAGGTCCCAAAATGAATAAAGAATGAATAAAATGTATAGGTATTTTATTTGTATTTTGGCCCTTATCTCCCCCTACTTTATTCCTTGTCGACCTATTCATCAAGATGCCTAGGTCTCGGGGTTTCGGGTCATAAAATATTTACAATACTTTATTCTTTTTCTTTTCTTTTCTTTATTCTATAATTTTGGCTTTAAAAACCGTATTTTATACAGTATTTACACACCTATGCATGAATGCTAAAATGCATGAATTAATGCTATTTACACGCATTTACTAGGTTTTTTAAGGCCAAAATGATAGAATAAAGATGATGAAACGTAGCTTCATCAGTGGGATATTTGCATTGATGCCCTTGTAGCTCTGGGATGTTACTTAATGAATGAAAACTTTTAGAGAATTGCATTTATACCCCTGTGCGTGGATTTTTAGAACATGTGTTGAAATTTGTGGGTATTTTGCACAAAGGCCCCTGGACTTTTAGTACATGTTACTAATTAGTCCAGGAACCTTATTTTTCTTGCAAATAGGTCCCTGAGTGCGCCAGGTCACACGCCTCGCACGTGGATCCTTGGGAATTTTGCACCGGACCCCGTGGAACTTGTTTTAATTGCATTTAGGTCCATGTGTACTGTGCCCTTGTGTTTGATTTTAATAAAATAGTAAACTCACTCCAAATTCAATGAAAATTGGATACATGGTTCTTGCCATGGTGTAAAATTTTCTAGAATTTTTGGGGACATTTTTTATTTCATTTAATATTTTTAAAAATTCAAAAACATGCATTTTCTTTACTGTCAGATTTAAAAATTCACAAAAAAATATTAAACTCATCTAAAAATTATAAAAAAATTCCCTACTGTGTGTTTTGTCTTGCTTGATTTTCTGATCAAATTTGGTCGTTTTTCATCATATAAAACTCATAAAAATTGAAAAACACCTAAAAACTTATAAAAATTATAATAAATAATCTAACAATCCAAAAACAATAATTCTAGTGCTCAAATTTTCCTTAAACTTTCTAGTTTATAGGAACATTGACTCCAGGAGCTAAATAGGCCGTTTTGCATTTTAAATTGGCCTTTTACTCCTGACTGGATAGTACCTCCAGTTCTTTGCCTTGTTTTATTTTTAGAAAATTAAATAAACATCAGAAAAATCCCAAAAATCCACTAAAAATAGTAAAAAACATAAAACAACACACAAAAACATTTTTATTTGAATTTTTGATTGATTTTTGATGCATTAAATAATTGCTTGAAATTGGTCGTTTTACTTGTTTGCCTTATTTTCTTAAATAATTCAAAATCCAAAAAAATATAAAACCTAAAAACCCCCCAAAAATAGTTTCTTTTTATTTTTATTCTTTTTGACTACTTCGTAGGTCGCAAGGCCATCACGTGCTCCCTGAGTCTGACCTTGATCGCTATACCAGGCTAATCTAATAGCCAGGACCGCTATCGCTTTTATTTGATTTTTATTTCTATTTGGTGGTCTGCTTTATATTTTCTTGATTGACCGAGAGGCTCTTGAGCGACTGAGGTCGCAACGACCTTTGTTTATATTTTTCCGTCCTTAGTTGCTCGGGTATTTCGCATCATCAGAATGGCGCTGTTGCCGGGGAGCACGGCTTAGTAGTCGATTTATTTTTCCCGCGGTTTTCTTTTCGCGGCTTTTTGTATAGCTTTTTGCATATATATATTTTTCTGACATTTTTATAATGATCTGGTCTGACACTTGTCTTCTTTCTTGCGAGGGCCTGAGGACCGAGGCGGTGACTTTCGAGGAGCCGGCGCAACCGCGAGATTCGGAGGCGGCTCCCTTCTGCACGGAGCCGTAGGAGAGAGCGAGAGAAGAGCTGAGTGAGAGAGGATTAGATTAGTTTTATTTCCTGCTTATTTGAATTGTAATAACACAGGGACAGCAGGACTTGGACTCTCGGGTCTGTTTCGCCGAGCACCGGTGTGCTCGGGGGACCCTTTAGTTACCTTAGAATTTTTCGCGGTTTTTTTTCACGGTTTCAGATTTTTTCGCTGCCTTTTACGGTTTTACGCGATTTTTATCGAGCCCTTAGCCTTAGGAATTTCTGATTGATTGTCCCGTACTCAATAGGATCCACACACCTAATAGACTGCTCGTACCTATAGATCGTTAATTGGACCTACTAATAAATCATTAATAAAAATACCTGAGTCGCTTTCCTTAGAGCCTCGCGCCGCGAGCCTGCCCCGTCAAGCGCTACTCCTGAACTCGACCTGTCAAGAAGAGGAGGGGTGGGTCTAGACCGGACTCTTTGGATCGAGGGCGAGTGACCAGCTAGACGGTGCTTTCGAGTAGAAGTTGCCTGCTTAGGACTCGGTTTTCCGCTGCACCATATAGGTAGTTTTATTTCTGTCTTTAAATTCTGCGCGGATCATATTGCATGTAGAGTGCTGGAGACAGGTACGCATTTCTATCTCTGCATGCATCATTGATTTTTGCGCATCGGCTTTTTCGTCTTCTCCCCCCTATTTTTGTCTTAATACCCTGGAGAATCGAAAAATTTGTTAGTTGTTTTTGCTTGCATTAAAAATATCTAAAAAGAAAAATCATAAAGTTGGGACTGCTAAAACTATGGACCCTAAAAAATACCTGACTTAAAAATTTGTCTTGGGGAGAGCAACCCCCTCATTGCTTGGTTTGCTTGTGCGAGAGAGTGACCCGTACACTAGGTAAAGCCATCCGGTACTCATCTCGACTGATTACCGACTCTTCTGTGCGGGACAGTCTGTTGGGAGAGTATCGGGTATCCCCGTCACGTAATCGCTCTGATATTTTGATTGTTCACCAAAATAAAAATTGACAAGATAAATTGATTGAACCTTTACGGTCTTCAGCTCGAGTTACGTTGCTGAACTGGGGGTTTGCTTGTACTCATAGTTTTTCCAGATCTCATCCACACTACTCGCCAGATCACGATGATGGGCAGGAGGTCTCTTAGGCAGCCTCTGGCTGCACCGCTTTTTAGCACTCCAGTCCCCTCATCTAGGTCGGTTCGTGAGAGCTCAGACCCGCTCTCCGAACCCGAGTACGATTCCTCCCTGTTCCCCCTCGACCACCCTTCTTCTGAGACCGAGATACCAGTGCCAAAGGAGAGACAGACAGATGATTTATCGGCACCTGAGTTCGGTTGTTTTGATTTTTTAGAGACGATGGCTGGCAGTTCTGATGATCGCACTGGAGGCCCACGAGATCAGCATTTCGTTCTGAACCAGGGTTCGATCAAATCCACCCTGATTGCCTCCCTCGAGTCAGTGCAGAAGCAGTTGAGGGATCAGGGGGCATTCATGATGGACATGAGGAGAGAGCTTGAGCAGTTGAGAGCCGACCGTGAGAACCGCGGAGGAGGAGGACCCGACGATGCGGCAGCCGCCGCAGCTGCCGCAACCGCAACCGCGGCAGCAGCAGCCGCAGCAGGAGGCGGAGCAGGACCACCGAGGACGATGCGGGAGAACCACAATCCCGGATCGACTTTGACGCACCGTTGGGTGGTGCTTCCAGCCATCGTGGGGGACTTCAAGTTCCCCCCGAACACTTTGCAGCTCCTACTCCGGTTTCACGGTTTGGCAACAGAGGAGCCTCATCTCCACCTGTAGGTGTTTGAGATGATTCACAGTACTGTCCATGATCGTCAGGTGGACCAGGACACGATTCGGATGATTGCCTTCGCCTTTTCCTTGGCAGACAGAGCAGCCACCTGGCTGAAGCATCTAAGAAGTTTGTATACACTTGGGAGCAGCTCCGCGCCGAGTACTTGCATAAGTACTATCCACTCGTGTGGACCAATGCCGCGAGAGCCCTGATCAGCAACTTCTCCATGCTCCCCAATGAGCAGTTCCATGAGGCATGGGAGAGGTTTCGAGAGCTGACCGACAGATACTCGTACCATGACATTTCCAAGCCGAACCTTGTTCAGAGCTTCTTCAGCGGGCTAACACCAGAGCTTCAGGGCTTGGTGAACGCTTCTTGTGGCAGGTCTTACTTCGCCAAGGATCACGACCAGGTCTGGGCCATCTACGAGGAGATGGTCGAGAACTACATGGTGATGTCCCAGACCAAGTTGTACACTCAGGGCAGACCCCAGCAACCAGGACCTGTGCAGTACCAGAGGATAGCACGGGTCGACGCCAGTCCTTCCAGTTCGTCCGCAGTAGCAACATCACAGGCAGAGTCCCCAGCTGCAGACATGGGTATCATTAGCGAGAAGTTGGATCAGATGGAGCTGATTGAGAAGAAGCAGTGCCAGGGCATCACTCAGATGGAGCAGATGGCACAGACTCTGAGCGACATGAATACCCAGCTCTTATGTCTCCAGGAGGCACAGACGACTTCCAAGCCCCGTCTTCAGTCGCGAGGCGATCACGGCAGCAGCAGCAGCTCGTTTCAGCGCTCCAGCTCACACCAGCAGCCTAGACAGGTTCACCTTGTACAGGCGGAGCCGTACCAGCAGCCGCAGCCCACCTACCAGTCACCACCATCTTCAGACTTGCAGATGGTGGTATACGAGCCGGATCAGCCTCTGGCAGTACTCCCACCAGCCTAGTACGATGCAGAGCCGTTGATGGATGTCAACGGGATTTGGTATGACCGCCCTCAGCCCGGTATCCGATGAGACTATCCCGGATTCCGGTGGGGGAACGGGGGTACCCAGCCCCAACAGCAGCCGTCAGGATAGGGTGGCCAGTACAGCCATCAGAGAGATCACTAGCTGCAGCAGCAGCCCCCAGTGTACCCACCACCACAGCAGCAACAGTCATCCTATGGTCCTCGTCCCTATCAGCAGGGACAGTCTTGGAGGCGAGACCAGCCTCACCAGCAGCAGCAGCATCACCCATACTTCTCTCAGCCACAACAGCAGATCCAGCAACCTCACTACCAGAGAGGCTACCCGTCGGGTTCCCTTGAGAACCCTGTCTTGGATGACATAGCCCGCCTCCTCACGGATCAGCAGACTACCTTCAGATAGGAGATGGACGAGTTCCGCCAGGAGATGCGGGACATTGTGAGAGGGAAGACCGCCATCCCTGCCCAGATAAAGCCGAACCCCAACAGCCTGAAGTGGAAATCTGAGCAGGTAGCTTGTACTGAGTATACCACTCCTAGTGATACATTTGGGGATATGATTGGATATCTGTTTGATACTGATTTTGTCACACTTAGGAGCGGTAGGATGCCAGCAGGCGGCGCCTCGTCTGAGCTACATCATGAGGATCCACCTAGAGCGCCCGGCGAGGAGGATGATGATGGTGGTACTGATGCCACCAAGGATGCTGATTCCACCGGCGGTACTGAGGCCATCGTTTTACGAGTTCGAGGAGGTGGTACTGAGGCCACCCATGATGCCGAGCCAGAGCGCGGTACTGAGGCCGCGAGTTTTCCATCCGACCCAGCCGATGGTGGTACTGAGGCCACCAGAGTTCATGTAGAGAGATCTGTTGTTTTTTCTTCACCTGATGTATCTCGGAACCATGTTGTGAATAAAGGAAAGGGTTTATTTTCTTCTGGTCCCACTGTGGTGTATGATGTATGTGTGGACGCGGTCGTCGAACCGCCTAGACCCTTTCCTAGTCCTTCATCTGAGAAGGACCCAGTGATCCCCTTCCCTAGAGCCCTTCAGATGGGGAAGGGGAAGAAAACAGAAAATCCCAAAAAGAGAGATCAGGAAGAGTTCAGCCAGCAGATGATAGATCGATTTCACATACAGCTGACTCTTCAAGAGGCTTTGCAGCACATTCCCCTTCTTCAGCGTTCGTTGAGAGACAGGACCACAGTCAGGAGGAAGAGGAGGAACCACCACTCTGAGATCCATGTGCTGACGAAAGCCACGTGTTTCGCGATCCAGAACCGTCTGTCGGCCAAGAGGCCAGATTCAGGAGCCCCTTATGTCAGATGCCATATCAGTGAGCAGAGGTTCGACCATACTCTATTAGATAGCGGATCGTCGATCAACCTCCTTCCTGCAGCCCTTCTCGACCGCTTCGAGTTGGGCACTCTTAGACAGAGCAGGACAGTCCTTCAGTTTGCTGATAGATCTGTCAAGAGGCCGAAAGGGTTGTTGCGAGACGTTGTCGTCACGATTCAGGGCCTGCAATTCCCCGTGGACTTCGTAGTGTTGGACATGGAGATCCATGAGTCTATGATCGATACCCCCATCATTCTAGGTCGCTCGTTCTTGGCCACAGCCAAGGCAGTGACTGATCATGATAGCGGGAATGTGTACTTTCGCGTCGAGGGCGAAAGTGTACAAATAGAGACGGTTGAGGACAGCAAAGCCAGAGACAGATCATGCTCAGAGACCACTTCAGATACAGAGCAGCTGACAGAGGCCAGGCTAGACATCCACCAGGACTGTGACTTTGTGATCACAGACGATGAGGCAGTTTGGGAAGACCCAGCAGCACAGGACATCCTCTCATTTTCAGACACCGCTGATGCAGAGATAATAGCAGAGGAGAGCTTGGAGAGCACATTCCTGGTTTAGGATACCTTAGAGGCAGCAGAGCAGGTTCTTGACCGCGACACAAATTTTTGTGATGATGGTGGTACTGATGCCACCGCAGAAGATGCAGATCCCTCAGAGTCAGATTCTGAGTGGGCTGATTGTGATGATTACATGCCAGACCTGATTTCCACTGAGCCTATAGCTGAGGAGGAGGTAGATACCGAGCAGATCAGAGACAGTCCAGTTGACCAGCCTTCTCCAGATCCAGTTTGTGAGAGAGAGTTCTCGTTCTCCCAGGAATATTTGGCAGCATACACGCGACTTCTTTCAAAGCCAGATTTGCCAGCACCCAGTTGTCCAGAGCTGAAGCCACTTCCTTCGTCGTTGAAGTATAGATTCCTTGCGGGTGATCCTGAGATGTACCCAGTCATTATCTCTGCCGATCTGACTGGAGAGCAAGAATCCCGTTTGATGGGGGTTCTTGAAAAGAACCGCAAGGCGATAGGATGGAGCGTAGCAGATCTCCAGGGGATTAGTCCGGCTCTGTGCTCCCACCATATCTATCTCGAGGATGAGGCAAAGCCGTCGCATGAGTTCCAGCGGCAGCTGAACCCAAATCTGAGAGAGGTTGTCATGAAGGAAATTTCGAAATGGTGGAGCGTCGATTTTATCTATCCCATCTCCGACTCCATGTGGGTGAGCCCTTTGCATGTGGTGCCCAAGAAGACGGGCATCACTACAGTGATTAGCGAGTCTGGAGAAGAGATTGCTACACGAGTACCCACTTCTTAGCGGGTTTGTGTTGACTACAGGAGACTCAACCAAGCCACCAAGAAGGATCATTTCCCCTGCCCTTTATTGATCAGATCATTGAGAGACTGGCAGGGAAGAGCCACTATTATTTTCTGGATGGGTACTCGGGCTACAACTAGGTGGCCATCGCTCCTGAGGACCAGGAGAAGACCACCTTTACCTGTCCCTTCGGCACATACGCCTTCCGACGCATGCCATTTGGGCTATGCAATGCCCCCGTGACTTTTCAGAGATGCATGTTGTCGATCTTTTCGGACATGGTAGGGGAGTGCTTGGAGGTCTTCATGGATGATTTCTCGGTTTACGGCGACGGATTCGACTTCTGTCTTGAATGCCTAGACCGAGTACTTCAGCGATATATTGAGGTTCGCTTGGTTCTTTCTTAGGAGAAGAGTCACTTTATGGTGACTCAAGGGACGGTACTTGGCCACATCATCTCCAACAGGGGCATGGAGGTTGATCCGGCCAAGGTGGATGTCATTAGAAAACTCACACCACCGTCCAATTTGCGACAGTTACGATCTTTCCTGGGGCACGTCGGTTTCTACCGGCGATTCATTCGTGATTTCAGTAAAGTTGCCCGGTCGTTGACTGACTTGCTGACGAAAGACACCGAGTTCCTTGTCGATGAAAAGTGTCTTTCGTCGTTTGAGACTCTCAAGCATTGTATTGTTGAGGCTCCTGTCCTCCAGCCATCAGATTGGTCTCTCCCATTCGAGATCATGACAGACGCCTCCGATTTTGGCGTGGGGGCTGTGCTGGGACAAAGGAGGGATGGAGTCCCATTTGCTATCCACTATGCTAGCCGCACCTTGGATTCCGCCCAGCGGAATTATACAGTCACAGAGAAGGAGATGCTAGCAGTAGTGTTCGCCCTAGATAAGTTCAGATCTTACATCATTGGATCTAGAGTGACTTTGTATACTGATCATACCGCCATCCGATACCTCATGGCAAAGAAGGATGCCAAGGCCAGACTGACTAGATGGATCCTTCTACTCTAGGAGTTCGACATTGAGATCGAGGATAAGCCTGGAGTCAAGAATGTGGTGGCGGATCATCTCTCCCGTCTAGAGTAGCCTGAGGAGTCTGAGCAGATTGATCCCATTTGTGAGACCTTCCCAGATGAGGTGATCCTTACTATCGCCTCTCTCCCATGGTATGCCGACATTGTGAACTTTCTTGTTGCTAAGAAAGTCCCACAAGGTTGGCCCAAGCAGAGGCTTGAGACCTTCCTCGCGAAGGCCAAGTCCTACTACTAGGAGGATCCCATCCTTTACCACGAAGGAGGGGATAGCGTCTGCCGTCGGTGCATTCCTCAGGATGAGCACCATAGCATCCTCACTTACTTCCACAAGCTTGAGGCAGGAGGACATCACTCTGGGAGGAGAACGGCACAAAAAGTGCTCCAATCCGGCTTGTGGTGGCCTACCCTCTTCAAGGACTCTGATGAGTTCGTGAAGAGGTGTACTGATTGTCAGAGGATGGACACTTGTGGACAGCGTGATATGATGCCGATGCAGCCCATTCACTTCTGTGAGGTTTTTGACGCATGGGGCATCGATTTCATGGGTCCATTCCCTAAGAGTCAGGGACTTGAGTACATTCTGTTGGTCGTTGACTATGTTAGTCGTTGGGTTGAGGCTATCTCCGCCCGAGCCGCTGATGCCAGAACAGTTTGTAGATTCTTGAGGAAGCACATCATCACGCGGTTCGGGGTACCTCGAGTATTGAATTCAGATGGGGGTCTCATTTCATCAATGACCAGGTGAAGGCACTTGCTAGCGAGTTCGGCATAGACCATCGTGTTGCTACACCTTACCATCCACAGACGAATGGTCTAGCCGAGGTGTCGAACAGGGAGATCAAGACTATATTGCAGAAAGTCGTCCGCCCAGACCGAAAGGATTGGTCACAACTTTTGGACTCGGTCTTGTGGGCATATAGGACGTCTTTCAAGACACCATTGGGCACATCTCCCTTTCGCCTCGTATATGGCAAGCCGTGCCATCTACCTGTTGAGTTGAGGCACAAGTCACTTTGGGCAGTCACGGATATTCTTTTAGATCCAGATAGTGTAGAAGACCAGAGGAGGGCAGATTTAGCAGCTCTGGAGGAGCTTCGTGATACCGCCTTCTCAAACAGCCTACAATATAAGGAGAGAGTGAAAGAGTGGCATGATTCTCATATCAACCACAAACATTTTGAGCCAGGACAGAGAGTATGGCTGTTTGATGCTAGGCTTCGTCTATTTCCAGGGAAGCTACATAGCAAATGGAAGGGACCTTATCTTGTGAGAAAGGTACACGACAACGGTAGCATTGATATATCTGAGTTGTCTTCTGAGAGTACCTTTCGAATGAATGGCCAGCGGCTCAAGCCATTTCTAGATCATTAACCGCGGGTCGTTGATGTTGCCCCTATTCACTTTGCGTGAGATGTGGTCTCTTGACTCACATCTATTGCATCTCACGCCTGATTATCACTGTTCTTCCGACCTGTATAGATTCAGTTGTCCATATCACTCTATTCTTTAGTCCCACATCCCTTTTCTCATCTTATGATTATGCTATACTTAGGGTGTACTTTACCCTAAGTATAGGGGGGGATGTAGGACCTTCGGGTATTCTTTTCATTCTTTCTACCCCTTTTTTGTTGCCTATACTTAGGGATATTTTACCCTAAGTATAGGGGGGCAGACTCTGTACATCCTTCACTCGGATTTCCCTTCATGAACAGCTTCCTATACTTAGGATTATTTGATCCTAAGTATAGGGGGAAACCACCGAGTTCTCTTCATTCTATTCATTCATTCATCTCTGTATCTAGCCATTCCTTTTCACTTCCCTTTACTAAGCACGAGTTATGTCTTCTTCATCGCTCTTGATCACTCTGAGGACATCGTTTGAGCTAAGTATAGGGGGGTGTGTATATATTTCATATATACTTTAGCCATAACTCGTACTTTGTGTGAGTCTGTTAATAAATAAAAATGGCTAAATGGCTAAAAACCCTAAAATTCACAAAAATTAAAATTTTCCCTATAAATAATCATTCTTTTATTTGCACATACATAGCTAGTGTACAAAATTATTTTTGTGAAAATGTTTCAAAAATCTTTTGTGTAAAGCTTGTGTAAATATTTTCTTATCAAAATTATGTATATAGTACAAAATTTTTCCAAAATATTTTGAAAATCAAAAGTTTGCAAAAATCTTGTGTAAATGTGTGTACCTATTTTGCAAAACTTGCATTTCATGCATTCATCCATTCATGATTTCAAAACATTTTGCAAAAATTTTGCACGATTGTAAATATCTGTAACTAGCATCTTTGTATATATGTATATAGTTTTCTAGATGATAGTTGACATTTAAACTAGCCTGGAATTAAATTGGGAAATGGAGCTTGATTAAGATCTTAATCCACCTAATTCTAAGAGGAACCTTATAGGGCTTAGGGTTAAGGCTTTTCAGGTCCATTGGGACTTAATTCTTTGAGTCCACTAGGCTATGATCATATGTCATCTTAATGAGCCTAAGTAGAGCACTTAACAACACATGCATGACTCTTAGAGACAATGGCTTAACTTGCGCCAGCACTTTACACATAGCTCTCCACGGATGAGGTGGTGAGGAGGCAGTTTCCTTTGGCTTGGGGTAGCATATGCACTTCTAGGCGGAACCTCTCTTCTTCTAGTGAAGGAAGTGCGTCTCAACTTGGTCTAGTGGTGATGAAGGCTAAAGACAGAAGCCGTGGGTTGCAATAAAGCTTCAAAAGAGGGATAGTCTACTGGCTCAAGAGGAAAATTTCTTGTATATATGCTGCACCATGTAGATATGTTGTACAGATGCACTTGAAAAAAATGCAAAAAGAACTCCAAAAAAGTGGTGGGTCGGATTGAAAGTTTAATAACCCCATCGGAGTGTATATAGTCAAATAAAGCAAAAGCTTATGGTATCCATGTTACATCTCATGAATCTTGCAGCGGGAGACTTAGCTACACTGGTTGAGCTCCCAAAATTCTATACCTCTTATTCCCCCTCTTCTTGAGCCGGTTGCACTTGAACTTAGAAGGGAATACCCCGCTTCTCGAGGAAAGAGTTGCTAGACCGAGGCATTAGAGTTACCAGGTTGGGGGAGGTTGTTTCTTTGTTACTTCTGAGGTGGGTAGCTACATATCACTTACACTGCATGGAAAGATTCATGGTCATTAGAGTTTGTATATGTAGACTTGTTCTGATCTGGTTTATTGAGGAGTCTTGTCCATAGATTGGTGGAACTTAGAGGCTGTTGAGTTTTAAGCTTAAGTCCAAGTAAGGTTCCGACACATTAATAATATAAAGATCTGATCGAGCTCCATAATTCAATTTAATGAAGGAAAGTTTAATATTCAACCTTGATCCATGTATATTTTCCTCTTTTTCTTTTTCTTTCTTTCTTTTTCACTTCTTTTTCAAATAAGTTTTTGCTAAGGGACTAGCAAAAGTTAAGTATAGGGGGGTGATGAATACCCATTCATCACTCTTTATTCTTATATTTTAGCTCCAAAAACCTTTGCAACTGCATGTATATTCATGTAAATACAAATAATTATCACAAACATGCATTATGTAAAAAGTTATAATTAGCATGCTTTTGTGCAAAAAAAATAAAAGAATAAAGAGTAAAAAGAAAAAGAGGGAAATATTTAGAATAAATATTGAGCAACCTAATCCCAAGGGAGGGCTCAGCATGGGCCTGACCGCATAAATACCCAAGTAGAGAGAGATAAGGGAGCTCATGTGTGTAAATAGACCTATAAATTAATAAAAATATTTTCCTCCCAAAAATAGAATAAAAGTGGTTTGTATATATTGTATATATGTATAATTATAAAAATCAACACAAAAATAGAAAAAATTAAAAAGAAACTAAAAAGAGCCACTTGTGTATACATCCACCATGTACATACAACCACTCCTATATTTATTTCACCCTATAAATAAATAAATTAAAATTTCAAAACTTTCGTAAATATTCTATTTATTATGGTATAAATAAATAAAATAAAAACAACATAAATAAAAACAAAATAAAAAGAACACAATTAAAAACCAAAAATAATATTGTAAATATACCATGTATATTTGTACATATCTATTTATTTAACCATTGTATATAAATAATAAAAATAAAATAAAAATACCCTTTTATTCCTAATTTTATACTATAAATAAATAAAATATAAAATAGGAATAAAAATGTACAAAAATAACTATTTAAAAATCAAAAATAAAAATTCAATATTGTATATATACCTATGTATAGTACTATATTGTAAATACCCTATTTTTATTTTGAAAAATTAATTAAAAATCATCAAAAAATAGAAAAAAAATTAAAACAAAAATATTTAATGTTTTAAGTTTTTAGTAATTCAGCCATTTGCTATTTTTAATCGAATTTTTAAACATTTTCCACATGGCCGCACCTGATTGGTCCATGGGGAATGTTGACCTCCGGTCAACTTCCCCCTTGGACCACCTTTTCCAGCGGATCTTGTTTCAGACCCGATTTCGCCCACTTTTCTAGCGATGATCCGACTAACCCATACCTAAACCCCGGGTCCGTTTCGTTCCTGCCACATCCGACACCCTCACCGGCGTGCCTACCTCGGGGTCCGCGCTTCACGCTTCCCTACCCGATCGAATCTTGCCGGACCCTTGGCAGTATAAAATCTGAGCTTCGCCACCTTTTTCCGGTATCTTTGGATCATTCGCCTACCACCCAGTGACCTCCAGTGCCTAAGTGAGAGTGACAGCTCGCTCCGGGCATTGTTGCAGCGAGGAGGAGACGTTTGGACCATCGATCCGGCGAACTTTCGCCGCCGTGCTCCGCCCGAAGCAGGATCTAGAGCCTTGGGCCACGACGTCCCGCGAGGCAAGGACCCAGAGCACCAGCTGCTCATCCCTAGTCGACCCATCCACTCTGGTAGCTTAGATTCCTTCTCGTTGTCGTTAATTTCTCGTTTCCCCCAATTATCGCCGTCACCGTCCTTCGTTGATTCCGGTCACGTCACCCATCACCCCGATCATCGGACCTCACCATCGCATTCGCCTTCCTCCTACGCACGTTCTACACTCCTCCATTCAACCCAGCTCACACAGGAGCTAGGGTTTTGAGCTTCACCATCCTCCCCTCGTCGGAGCTCGACCGCACCGCCTCACCAGTCACCTTCACCCCCTCTCACAGGGTCGAGGCACTTTGCCCTCGACCCGCGAGCATTTTGCTGTGACTTGAAGGTTCCGTCGAGCCTATCTGAGGGTCCGACCATCTAGGAGCAGGCGCTCTACCTCCGCCGACCTCTTCGAAGCTCCCCTGAGCTCCGTCGAGTCATCGGAGGCCACCATTTGACGCGGAGGGCCCATAGCTTTCTTCTCCGATCTCCAGTGGGCCGCGAGAAGGAAGACAGAGCACGCACGGCCCCGACGAAGTTCGCCGGCATCCAGTTCTTCCTCGACCTCCAGACACCGTCAGATCGTCTCCCCGCTCCAGTTCGCATCACGGTCGTCCATCCGAGGACCCACCAACAGCGTCAGATCTATCTGAGGAGCGATCTGGACCGTTCGATGCCCAAGGTTTCGCCACAGTGACTCTCCTTCATTGGATCTTCCACGTGGCGGAGTGTGGGCCGTCGATCAGAGCCGAGGGGGTCTTGTGTTGGGCGCCCTCTTCTCTCCACCGTCCGATCATTGACGTGGCGCGCCTCCAGCCCTTGGATCTTAATAAGGGGTAAAATTCTCTTAGGCCCCTCTAGTTTTCGTATTGACCATCTGGTCCTGTAAATATTTTAAAACGTTTATTTCAGTAGGGTAATTTGCATAGTGGACCTTGTCTTTTAGGGTATTTGCTTTTATACCCATGTGAGCTGTGGATACGTGCTTCGACACATGATTTTGTGGGATATTTGCATTGATGCCCTTGTAGTTCTGGGATGTTACTTAATGAATGAAAACTTTAGAGAATTGCATTTATACCCCTGTGCGTGGATTTTTAGAACATGTGTTGAAATTTGTGGGTATTTTGCACAAAGGCCCCTGGACTTTTAGTACGTGTTACTAATTAGTCCAGGAACCTTATTTTTCTTGCAAATAGGTCCCTGAGTGCCCCAGGTCACGTGCCTCGCACGTGGATCCTTGGGAATTTTGCACCGGACCCCCTGGAACTTGTTTTAATTGCATTTAGGTCCCTGTGTACTGTGCCCTTGTGTTTGATTTTAATAAAATAGAAAACTCACTCTAAATTCAATGAAAATTGGATACATGGTTCCTGCCATGGTGTAAAATTTTCTAGAATTTTTGGGGACATTTTTTATTTCATTTACTATTTTTAAAAATTCAAAAACATGCATTTTCTTTACTGTCTGATTTAAAAATTCACAAAAAATAGTAAAACTCATCTAAAAATTATAAAAAAAATTCTCTACTGTGTGTTTTGTCTTGCTTGATTTTCTGAGCAAATGTGGTCATTTTTCATCATATAAAACTCATAAAAATTGAAAAACATCTAAAAACTCATAAAAATTATAATAAATAATCTAAAAATCCAAAAACAATAATTTCAATGCCCAAATTTTCCTTAAACTTTCTAGTTTATAGGAACATTGACTCCAGGAGCTAAATAGGCCTTTTTGCATTTTAAATTGGCCTTTTACTCCTGACTGGAAAGTTCCTCCAGTTCTTTGCCTTTTTTATTTTTAGAAAATTAAATAAACATCAGAAAAATCCCAAAAATTCACTAAAAATAGTAAAAAAACGTAAAGCACACAAAAATATTTTTATTTGAATTTTTGATTGATTTTTGATGCATTAAATAATTGCTTGAAGTTGGTCGTTTTACTTGTTTGCCTTATTTTCTTAAATAATTCAAAATTCAAAAAAATATAAAACCTAAAAACCCCCAAAAAATAGTTTCTTTTTATTTTTATTCTTTTTGACTACTTCGTAGGTCGCAAGGCCATCACGTGCTCCCTGAGTCCGACCCTGGTCGCTATACCAGGCTAATCTAATAGCCAGGACCGCTATCACTTTTATTTGATTTTTATTTCTGTTTGGTGGTCTGCTTTACATTTTCTTGATTGACCGAGAGGCTCTTGAGCGACTGAGGTCGCAACGACCTTTGTTTATATTTTTCCATCCTTAGTTGCTCGGGTATTTCGCGTCATCAGAATGGCGCCGTTGTTGGGGTGCACGACTTAGTAGTCGATTTATTTTTCTCGCGGTTTTCTTTTCGCGGCTTTTTGTATAGCTTTTTTCATATATATATATTTTTCTGACATTTTTATAATAATCTGGTCTGACACTTGTCTTCTTTCTTGCGAGGGCCCGAGGACCGAGGCGGCGACTTTCGAGGAGCCGGCGCAACCGCGTGATTCGGAGGCAGCTCCCTTCTGCACGGAGTCGCAAGAGAGAGAGCGAGAGTGGAGCTGAGTGAGAGAGGATTAGATTAGTTTTATTTCTCGCTTATTTGAATTGTAGTAACACAGGGACAGCAGGACTTGGACTCTCGGGTCTGTTTCGCCAAGCACCGATGTGCTCGGGGGACCTTTTAGTTACCTTAAAATTTTTTGCGGTTTTTTTTCGTGGTTTCAGATTTTTTCGCTGCCTTTTACGGTTTTACGCGGTTTTTATCGAGCCCCTAGCCTTAGGAATTTCTGATTGATTGTGCCGTACTCAGTAGGATCCACACACCTAATAGACTGCTCGTACCTATAGATCGTTAATTGGACCTACTAATAAATCATTAATAAAAATAGCTGAGTCGCTTTCCTTAGAGCCTACGCGCCGCGAGCCTGCCCCGTCAAGCGCTACTCCTGAACTCGACCTGTCGAGAAGAGGAGGGGTGGGTCTAGACCGGACTCTTTGGATCGAGGGCGAGTGACCAGCTAGACGGTGCTTTCGAGTAGAAGTTGCCTGCTTAGGACTAGGTTTTCCGCTGCACCATATAGGTAGTTTTATTTCTGTCTTTAAATTCTGCGCGGATCATATTGCATGTAGAGTGCTGAAGACAGGTACGCATTTCTATCTCTGCATGCATCATTGATTTTCGCGCATCGGCTTTGTCATCTTCTCCGCCCTATTTTTGACTTAATAACCAGGAGAACCGAAAATTTCATTAGGTGTTTTTGCTTGCATTAAAAATATCTAAAAAAGAAAAACCATAAAGTTGGGACTGTTAAAAATATCGACCCTAAAAGACACTTGACTTAAAAATTTGTCTTGGGGAGAGCAACCCCTTCATTGCTTGGTTTGCTTGTGCGAGAGAGTGACCCGTACACTAGGTAAAGCCCTCCGGTACTCATCTCGACTGATTACCGACTCTTCTGTGAGGGACAATCGGTTGGGAAAGTATCGGGTATCCTAGCAGGTCACGTAATCGCTCTGATATTTTGATTGTTCACCAAAATAAAAATTGACAAGATAAATTGACCGAACCTTTACGGTCTTCAGCTCGCGTTGCGTTGGTGAACTGGGGGTTTTCTTGTACTCATAGTTTTTCCAGATCTCATCCACACTACTCGCCAGATCACGATGATGGGCAGGAGGTCTCTTAGGCAGCCTCTGGCTGCACTACTTTTTAGCACTCCAGTCCCTTCATCTAGGTCGATTCGTGAGAGCTCAGACCCGCTCTCCAAACCCGAGTACGATTCCGCCCTGTTCCCCCTCGACCATCCTTCTTCTGAGACCGAGATACCAGTGCCAGAGGAGAGACAAACAGATGATTTATTGACACCTGAGTTCGGTTGTTTTGATTTTTCAGAGACGATGACCAGCAGTTCTGATGATCGCACCGGAGGCCCACGAGATCAGCATTTCGTTCTGGACCAGGGTTCGATCAACTCCACCCTGATTGCCTCCCTCGAGTCAGTGCAGCAGCAGTTGAGGGATCAGGGGGCATTCATGATGGACATGAGGAGAGAGCTTGAGCAGTTGAGAGCCGACCGCGAGAAACGCGGAGGAGGAGGACCCGACGATGCGGCAGCCGCCGCAGCAGCCGCAGCCGCAGCAGGAGGCGGAGCAGGACCATCGAGGACGATGCGGGAGAACCACAATCCCAGATCGACTTTAACGCACCGTTGGGTGGTGCTTCCAGCCATCGTGGGGGACTTCAAGTTCCCCCCGAACACATTGCAGCTCCTACCCCGATTTCACGGTTTGGCCACAGAGGAGCCTCATCTCCACATGTAGGACTTTGAGATGATTCGCAGTACTGTCCATGATCGTCAGGTGGACCAGGACACGATTCGGATGATTGCCTTCCCCTTTTCCTTGGCAGACAGAGCAGCCACCTGGCTGAAGCATCTGGGGAAGTTTGTATACAGTTGGGAGCAGCTCCGCACCGAGTACTTGCATAAGTACTATCCACTCGGGCGGACCAATGTCGCGAGAGCCCTGATCAGCAACTTCTCCATGCTCCCCAACGAGCAGTTCCATGAGGCATGGGGGAGGTTTCGAGAGCTGACCGACAGATACCCATACCATGACATTTCCAAGCCGAACCTTGTTCAAAGCTTCTTCAGCGGGCTGACACCAGAGCTTCAGGTCTTGGTGAACGCTTCTTGTGGCGGGTCTTACTTCACCAAGGATCACGACCAGGTCTGGGCCATCTACGAGGAGATGGCCGAGAACTACATGGTGATGTCCCAGACCAGGTTGTACACTCAGGGCAGACCCCAGCAGCCAGAACCCGTGCAGTACCAGTGGATAGCACGGGTTGACGCCGGTCCTTCCATTTCATCCGCAGTAGCAGCAGCACAGGCAGAGTCCACAGCTGCGGACATGGGTATCATTAGCGAGAAGTTGGATCGGATGGAGCTGATTGAGAAGAAGCAGTGCCAGGGCATCACTCAGATGGAGCAGATGGCACAGACTCTGAGCGACATGAAGACCCAGCTCTTGTGTCTCCAGGAGGCACATACGGCTTCCCAGCCCCGTCTTCAGTCGCGAGGCGATCACAGCAGCAGCAGCATCAGCTCGTTCCAGCGCTTCAGCTCACACCAGCAGCCTAGACAGGTTCACCTTGTACAGGCGGAGCCATACCAGCAGCCGCAGCCCACCTACCAGTCACCACCATCTTCAGACTTGCAGATGGTGGTATACGAGCCGGATCAGCCTCTGGCAGTACTCCCGCCAGTCCAGTACGATGCATAGCCGTTGATGGATGTCAACGGGATTTGGTATGACCGCCCTCATCCTGGTATCCGATGAGACCATCCCGGATTCCGATGGGGGAACGGGGGTACCTAGTCCCAGCAGCAGCCGTCAGGACAGGGTGGCCAGTACAACCATCAGAGAGATCACTAGCCGCAGCAGCAGCCCCCAGTGTACCCACCACCACAGCAACAGCAGTCATCCTATGGTCCTCGTCCCTATCAGCAGGGACAGTCTTGGAGGCGATACCAGCCTCACCAGTAGCAGTAGAAGCATCACCCATACCCCTCTCAGCCACAGCAGCAGATCCAGCAGCCTCACTACCAGAGAGGCTACCCGTCGGGTTCCCTTGAGAACCCTGTCTTGGATGACATAGCCCGCCTCCTCACGGATAAGTAAACTACCTTCAGACAGGAGATGGACGAGTTCCGCCAGGAGATGCGGGATATTGTGAGAGGGAAGACCGCCATCCCAGCCAAGATAAAGCCAAACCCCAACAGCCTGAAGCGGAAATCTGAGCAGCTAGCTTATACTGAGTATACCACTCCTAGTGATACATTTGGGGATATGACTGGATATCTGTTTGATACTGATTTTGTCACACTTAGGAGCGGTAGGATGCCAGCAGGCGGTGCCTCGTCTGAGCTACATCATGAGGATCCACCTAGAGCGCCCAGCGAGGAGGATGACGATGGTGGTACTGATGCCACCAAGGATGATGATTCCACCGGCGGTACTAAGGCCGTCGTTTTACCAGTTTGAGGAGGTGGTACTTGATAACACGTCTGAGCACTCGGGTATAAGGTACTAAGCGGGTCGTTGAGACCCAAGCAATCAGACGATGTCAATCAAGAAAATGAACCACTCAGAATAGATAAAATCGGTCAAAACTCAAAATAGCGGTCCTGCTATTGGATTAACCTGGTATAGCGACCAGGGTCGAACTCAAGGAGCACGGATTGGCCTCTCGGCTTATGAAGTAGTCAAAAGAGATTAAAATAAAAGAGTAAAATATTTTCGGTGGTTTTTGAATATTTTATATTTTTGGATTTTTTTAGTTTATTAAGAAAATGAGAAAATCAACCAAAGCACACACTTCAACAATTTATTTAGAGCACTAAAATCAACCAAAAATTCAAAAAATGTTTTATGAGTTTTATATTTTTTGTATTTTTGATGAATTTTTGAGAATTTTCTGATGTTTATTTAATTTTCTAAAAAGCAAACAGTAGCTGAAACAAATGGTACTGTCCAGCCGAGCTAAATAGGCCAGATAAAATATCTAAAAGCCTAAAATAGCTGGGAGGTAATTTTCCTGTAAAGAGAACAAAACAAGGAAAATTTAGGCACCAATTTTATTGTTTTTGGATTTTAAATTATTTACTGAATTTTTATAAGGTTTTAGTGTTTTTTCCAATTTTTAGTGGTTTTCAGCAATGAAAAATAGCCAAAATTGGCTAGAAAATCAAACTAAGTAAGACAAACTGTAGCCAATATTTGTGGAATTTTAAAGTGAGTTTTAATATTTTTGTGATTTTTCAAGTTATCCAGTAGCAAATTAAAGGTTTTTGAATTTTAAAAATATCAAACGAAATCAGAAATGTCCTAAAAATCCACGAAAATTTTACACCATGGCAGGAGCCATGTATCCAATTTTCGTTGATTTGGAGGTGATTTGCTATTTTGTTCAAAAATAAAGAAGGGGCATAGTGCACGGGAACAAAGTGCAAATACCCAATGGTCTGGGGGGTCTGGTGAATTTTCCCAGCAAAACACGCGCCACGCGCGTGCCTGGGGCACTCAGGGACCCAAATGTAATAAAAATAAGCCCGAGGCCTTATTGGTAACAGGTACCAAAAGTCCAGGGGCTTATCTGCAAAATACCCAAAATTTAACGCACATGCTCAAATAAACCACGCACAGGGGTATAAATGCAAATAAGTAAAACTTTCATTCAATCAGGAACAACCAGAACTACAGGGGCCTCTATTGCAAATAATCCCGACAAACACGTGACGAAGCACGTGGCATACAACGCACAGGGTATAAATGCAAATAAACTAAAGTACGGAGTCCACTATGCAAATTACCCTAAAACTAAACAACTGAAATAACTAATTACAGGACTAAAGCGAAATGAAACCAAGCAAGGGGGGCCTAAGGGTAAATACCCTTTATTATGCCGAGCGGCTGGATGGCTGCCACGTGGAGGGATCTACGGTCTGAATCAAGTGGCACGCCAGCGCTGGGGTTCTGGACTGATCCAACGGTCGAGGCCGAGCCACTGTAGATCAAACGGCTGGGATCAGACTCCTCAGATCTGACGTCGAAGGGAGCTCCAGGGACGAACGGTCCAGATGGCGCCTGGAGCAGGAGGCTGATCGAACGGCGAAGGAGGATGCTGGAAGAACACGTCCCCGGCGAGACTCGCCGGCCTCGTGCGAAGCGCTGCTGACCTCCTGGGAGCACTCTGAATGTCGGAGAAGAATCGTGGAGGGCTCCCGCGTCTGCCGGTAGGCTCCGAAGATGAGCCGAGCTCCTAGAAGCTCGGGCGAGGTCGGCGAGCTGGGCCTCCTGGCCTGAATGACCAAAGCCCTCAGATGGGCTTGGTAGCACCTGCAAAATAGCTCAGGAGACTCGCGGGTCGAGGGCAAATTGCCTCGACCCGGTTAGGCGTAGCGACGGTGAACGGTGGGTCGGAATGGCGAGCTCCGGCGAAGGTGGTGGACGGAGGAGCTCGATTCCCAACTCCTGTCCGAGCTGGGTTGAACGGAGGGGTGCAGAAGGTGCGTCGGAAAGAGGCGAATGCGATGGTCGACTCCGATGATCGAAAGGGATAATGGAGTGGTCGGAATCGAAGATATACGACGGCGGCGTAATTTGGGCGTAAATGGAAATCGACGAAAAAGGAAGGCCTAATGGTCTACCTGGGTGGTCGGAGAGACTGGGGAGGAGCTGGGGAAGCTCCTGGTCATCGTCTCAAGGATCGTCTCCCTCCGAGGCTCGGAGCTCACGCTGGTGGCGGAGCTGCGGCGGCTGTGCTCGCCGGATCGATGGGTCCTCCTCCTCTCCTCGCTGCGACAGGTCGAGGCGCAAGCTGTCACTCTCGCGGTCTCTCTGGAGCTCACAGGTGAAGGAGGCGAATGGCCAAAGATGGAGAAATGAGGAGGCGGAGCTCGCTTATGTACGCTGGAGGGGTCTGAGAAAGATGGCTCGGGTAGGGCGTGGGAGGTGCGCGGATCCCGAGGTGGATGGCCCGGCGAGGATGTCGGATGTGGCAGGAGTGAAACGGACCCGGGGTTTAGGTGGGATTCAATCGGGTTTAGGCGCTAGAGATTAGGGAAGTCGGGTCGGGCGCTTAAATCCGCAGAAGGAGTGTGGGTCTTTTTCTTTTTCTTCCCCTTCCCCATCTGAAGGGCTCTAGGGAAGGGGATCACAGGGTCCTTCTCAGATGAAGGACTAGGAAAAGGCCTAGACGGCTCGACGGCCGGATCCGTACATACATCAAGCACCACAGTGGGACCAGAAGAAACTAAACCTTTTCCTTTATTCACAACAGTGTTCTGAGATACATGAGAATGAGGAAAAACATCTGATCTCTCTATACAAACACCGGTGGCCTCAGTACCACCATGGGCTGGCTCTGCTACTGAGACGTCTCGCGGCCTCAGTACCGCAGGGCTGGCTCAGCTCCTTTGGTGGCATCAGCACCACCTCCTCGAACCGGTGAAGCGGCGGCCTCAGTACCACCGGTGGAATCAGCATCCTTGGTGGCATCAGTACCACCGTCATCATCATGTGTGGCCTCAGTACCGCTCTCCCCTCCTCATCTGGCGCCCTGGGTGGATCCTCGAGTCGTCGCTCAGATGAGGCGCCTGCCTGCTGGTGCTCTACCGCTCCTAAGTGTAACAAAATCAGCATCAAATAGATCCGAAGACATATCATCAAATGGATCACTAGGAGTGGCATGCTCAGTGTGAACTACCTGCTCAGATTTCCTCTTCAAGCTGTTCGGATTTGGCTCTATCTGTGCAGGGATGGCGGCCTTCCCTCTCACAAGGTCCCGCATCTCCTGGCGGAACTCGTCCATCTCCTGTCTGAAGGTAGCATGCTGGTCCGTAAGGAGGCGGGCTATGTCATCCAAGGCGGGGCTTTCATGGGAGCCGACGGGTAGCCTCTCTGGTGATGAGGCTGCTGGAACTGGTGCTGCTGGTAAGAGGGGTAGGAGGAAGGATGCTGCTGCTGGTGTGGTGGGTGAGCCTGCTGCTCACGTCTCCAAGACTGTCCCTGCTGCTGATAGGGACGAGGAACGACGGACGACTGCTGGTGTGACTGATAGGCTGGGGGCTGCTGCTGCGGCTGGTGATCTCTCTGCTGGCCATACTGCCCTCCCTGACCGGATGTCTGCTGCTGGGGCTGGGTACCTCCATTCCCCCACCTGAATCCGGGATGGTCTCGTCGGATCCCAGGCTGGGGGCGGTCATACCAAATCCCGTTGACGTCCATCAACGGCTCTGCATCGTAGGGGGCTGGCGGGGTACTGCCATAGGCTGATCCGGCTGGTATACCACCATCTGCATGTCTGAGATGGTGGTGACTAGTAGGAGGGTTGTTGCGGCTGGTACGGCTCCGCCTGTACAAGGTGAACCTGTCTAGGCTGCTGAAAGGAGCTGGAGTGCTGGGACGAGCTGCTGCTGCTGCCGGTATCGCCTTGCGACAGAAGACGGGGCTGTGAAGCCGTCTGTGCCTCCTGGAGACACATGAGCTGGGTCTTCATGTCGCTCAGAGTCTGTGCCATCTGCTCCATCTGCGTGATACCCTGGCACTGCTTCTTCTCGATCAGCTCCATCCGGTCCAAACTTCTCGCTGATAATACCCATATCCGCAGCGGACGACTCTGCCTGTGCTGCTCCAATTGCGGATGAACTGGATGGACCGGCGTCGACCCGTGCTATCCTCTGGTACTACACGGATCCTAGCTACTGCTGGGGTCTCCCCTGTGTGTACAACCGGGTCTGGGACATCACCATATAGTTCTCGGCCATCTCCTCGAAGATGGCCCAGACCTGGTCGTGATCCTTGGCGAAATAGGGACCCGCGCAAGAAGCATTCACCAGGCCCTGGAGCTCTGGTGTCAACCCGCTGAAGAAGCTCTGCACAAGGTTCGGCTTCGTGATGTCGTGGTGCGGGCATCGTTCTGTGAGCTCTCGGAACCTCTCCCATGCCTCATGGAATTGCTCGTTGGGGAGCATGGAGAAGTTGCTGATCAGGGCCCTTGCTGCATTCGTCCGCCCGAGTGGATAGTACTTATTCAAGTACTCAGTGCGGAGCTGCTCCCAGGTGTAAACAAACTTCCCCAAATGTTTCAGCCAGGTGGCTGCTCTATCTGCTAGGGAGAAGGGGAAGGCGATCATCCGAATCGTATCTGGTCCACATGGCGGTCGTGGACAGTACTGCAGATCATCAAGAACTCCTGGAGGTGAAGATGGGGCTCCTCAGTGGCAAGTCCGTGAAAACGGGGGGAGCATCTGCAGGGTGTTCGGGGGGAATTTGAAGTCCCCCACGATAGGCAGGCACCACTACGCCATATGATGCATCAGTGTAGATCCGGGGTTGTGCAACTCCCGCATCGGTCTCGGTGGTCCTCCTGCCGCGGCCGCTGCCGCTGCGGCCGCTGCTGCTGCGGCTGCTGTGGCTCGTGCCTCTGCATCTGGTCCGTCCTCAGGCTCGCTCTGATCTCTCTCTGCTCTGAGTCGCTCCAACTCTCTCCTCATCTCAATCATGAAAGCTCCCTGATCCCGTAACTGCTGCTGGACCGTCTCTAATGAGGCGATCAGGGTGGAGTTGATCGCTCCCTGGTCCATGACAAAATGTTGCTCTCCTCGTGGACCTCCGGGGTGATCCTCAGAACTGCCGGCCATAACGTCTGCAAAATCAAATGAGCCCAACTCAGGTGCTGGCAGATCTGCTAATCTCTGCTCGAGCTCATGTTGCTCAGGTCTGAAAGAAAGGGGGTCGAGGGGGAACAGGG
Source organism: Ottelia alismoides (assembly GCA_037367405.1). Classification (NCBI taxonomy): domain Eukaryota; kingdom Viridiplantae; phylum Streptophyta; class Magnoliopsida; order Alismatales; family Hydrocharitaceae; genus Ottelia; species Ottelia alismoides. The sequence goes on from JAZKJV010002156.1 coordinate 240,935, forward strand.
CGGAATCGTACTCGGGCTCGGAGAGCTGGTCTCGGCTCTCGCGGGCCAACCTAGATGATCGGGTAGACGTGCCCGAAAGCGGTGCAGCCAGAGGCTGCCTAAGAGAGCGTCTACCCATCATCTTGATCTGGCGAGTAGTGCGGATGAGATCTGGAGAAACTATGATCAAAATGCAAACCCCCGGTTCACCAACGCAACGCGAGCTGAAGACCGTAAAAGTTCGGTCAAATTATCTGGTCAATTTTATTAGGTGAACACACAAGATATCAGAGCGCTTACGTGACCTGTTGGGATACCCGATGCTACTCCAACCGACTGGCCCGCACGGAAGAGTCGGTAGTCAGCTAGAAATAACACCGGAGGGTTCTACCTAGGGTGCGGGTCACTCTCTCGCGCATCCAAACCATACAATGAGGGGGTTGCTCTCCCCAAGACAAATTTTTAGGGTGAGTGTCTTTTAGGGTCAATAGTTTTATCCAGTCCCAATTTTATGATTTTTCTTTTTAATATTTTTCAAAGAGCAAACAAACGCCTAACGAATTTTTCGGTTCTCCTGATTATTAAGTCCAAAACAGGGGGGAGAAGACGAAAAAGCCGATGCACGATAAATCAATAATGCATGCAAAGTAAGGAAGGCGTACCTGACTCCAGCACTCTACATGCAATATGATCCACGCATAAATGTAAAGACAGGAAATAAACTACCTAAATGATGCATGCGGAAAACCGAGTCCCTAAACAGCAGTGCTACTCGAAAGAACGGCTAGCAGACCACCAGCCTCCAATCCAAAGGGTCCGGTCTAGACCCACCCCTCCTCTTCTCGACAGGTCGAGTTCAGGAGTAGCGCTTGACGGGGTGGGCTCGCGGCGCGTAGGCTCGGAGGTGATGAAACGGCTATTTTATTATTATTATTTTTAATAGGTCCAATTATCGCACTATAGGAACAGGCAATTATATTAGGGTGTTTGGATCCTATGAGTTACGTCACAATCAAGCAGAAAATCCTACGGCGAGGGGCTCGATCAAAAACCGCGTAAACACCGGAAAAGGCAGTAAAAAAAGAAGAAAACAAAACCGTGTAAAAAGCTGCGAAAAACTCCTAAGGGTCCCCCGAGCACACCGGTGCTCGGGGAAACAGACCCTTAGGTCAAACACAGTCCAAGTCCAGTCTCTGAGTGTCCTTGTATTATTACAACAAGAATAATCAAATAAAACCTAATCTAACCTCACCCACTCAACTCTCTCTCTCGCTCTCTCCTGCGGCTCCGTGCAGAAGGGAGCCGCCTTTGAGTCTCGCGGTTGCGTCGGCTTCTCGAAATCGGCCGCCTCGATCCTCGGGCCCTCGCAAGAAAAAGAGCAGTGTGGTCAGACCAAATTATTATAAGAAAGTATCAGAAAAATATATCTACAGAAATCTATACAAAAAGCCGTGAAAAGAAAAAGCCGCGGAAAAGCTCAAAAAACGACTACTAAGCCGTGCTCCCCGGCAACGGCGCCATTCTGATAACACGTCTGAGCACTCGGGTATAAGGTACTAAGCGGGTCGTTGAGAGCCAAGCAATCAGACGATGTCAATCAAGAAAAATGAACCACTCAGAATAGATAAAATCGGTCAAAACACAAAATAGCGGTCCTGCTATTGGATTAACCTGGTATAGCGACCAGGGTCGAACTCAAGGAGCACGGATTGGCCTCTCGGCCTACGAAGTAGTCAAAAGAGATAAAATAAAAGAGCAAAATATTTTTGGTGGTTTTTGAATATTTTATATTTTTTTGGATTTTTTTAGTTTATTAAGAAAATGAGAAAATCAACCAAGCACACACTTCAACAATCTATTTAGAGCACTAAAAATCAACCAAAAATTCAAACAAAAATGTTTTTATGAGTTTTATATTTTTTGTGTTTTTGGTGAATTTTTGAGAATTTTCTGATGTTTATTTAATTTTCTAAAAATCAAACAGTAGCTGAAACAAATGGTACTGTCCAGCCGAGCTAAACAGGCCTAGATAAAATATCTAAAAGCCTAAAATAGCTGGGAGGTAATTTTCCTGTAAAGAGAACAAAACAAGGAAAATTTAGGCACCAATTTTATTGTTTTTGGATTTTTAATTTATTTACTGGAATTTTTATAAGGTTTTAAATGTTTTTCAATTTTTAATGGTTTTCAGCAATGAAAAATAGCCAAAATTGGCTAGAAACTCAAACTAAGCAAGACAAACAGTAGCCAATTTTTGTGGAATTTTTAAGTGAGTTTTAATATTTTTGTGATTTTTCAAGTTACATAGTAGCAAAATTAAAGGTTTTTGAATTTTTAAAAATATCAAACAAAATCAGAAATGTCCTCAAAAATCCACGAAAATTTTACACTATGGCAGGAGCCATGTGTCCAATTTTCATTGGATTTGGAGGTGATTTGCTATTTTGTTCAAAAATAAAGAAGGGGCATAGTGCACAGGGACCAAAGTGCAAATACCCAATTGTATGGGGGTCTGGTGCAATTTTCCCAGCAAAACACGCACCACGCGCATGCCTGGGGCACTCAGGGACCCAAATGTAATAAAAATAAGTCCCGAGGACTTATTGGTAACAGGTACCAAAAGTCCAGGGGCTTATCTGCAAAATACCCAAAATTTAACGCACATGCTCAAATAAACCACGCACAGGGGTATAAATGCAAATAAGTAAAACTTTTCATTCAATCAGGAACAACCAGAACTACAGGGGCCTCTATTGCAAATAATCCCGACAAACACGTGACGAAGCACGTGGCATACGACGCACAGGGGTATAAATGCAAATAAACTAAAGTACGGAGTTCACTATGCAAATTACCCTAAAAACTAAACAACTGAAATAACTAATTACAGGACTAAAGCGAAATGAAACAAGCAAGGGGCCTAAGGGTAAATTACCCTTTATTATGCCGAGCGGCTGGATGGCTGCCACGTGGAGGGATCTATGGTCTGAATCAAGTGGCACGCCAGCGCTGGGGTTCTCGGACTGATCCAACGGTCGGGGCCGAGCCACGTGTAGATCAAACGGCTGGGATCAGACTCCTCAGATCTGACGTCAAAGGGAGCTCCAGGGACGAACGGTCCAGATGGCGCCTGGAGCAGGAGGCTGATCGAACGATGAAGGAGGATGCTGGAAGAACACGTCCCCGGCGAGACTCGCCGGCCTCGTGCGAGCGCTGCTGACCTCCTGGGAGCACTCTGAATGTCGGAGAAGAATCGTGGAGGGCTCCCGCGTCTGCCGGTAGGCTCCGAAGATCGAGCCGAGCTCCTAGAAGCTCGGGCGAGGTTGGCGGAGCTGGGCCTCCTGGCCTGAATGACCAAAGCCCTCAGATTGGGCTTGGTAGCACCTGCAAAATAGCTCAGGAGACTCGCGGGTCGAGGGAAAATTGCCTCGACCCGGTTAGGCGTAGCGACGGTGAACGGTGGGTCGGAATGGCGAGCTCCGGCGAAGGTGGTGGACAGAGGAGCTCGGTTCCCAGCTCCTGTCCGAGCTGGGTTGAACGGAGGGGTGTAGAAGGTGCGTCGGAAGGAGGCGAATGCGATGGTCGACTCCGATGATCGAAAGGGATAATGGAGTCGTCGAATCGAAGATATACGGCGGCGGCGTAATTTGGGCGTAAATGGAAATCGACGAAAAAGGAAGGCTAATGGGCTACCTGGGTGGTCGGAGAGACTGGGGAGGAGCTGGGGAAGCTCCTGGTCGTCGCCTCAAGGATCGTCTCCCTCCGAGGCTCGGAGCTCACGCTGGTGGCGGAGCTGTGGCAGCTGTACTCGCCGAATCGATGGGTCCTCCTCCTCTCCTCGCTGCGACAGGTCGAGGCGCAAGCTGTCACTCTCGCGGTCTCTCTGGAGCTCACAGGTGAAGGAGGCGAATGGCCAAAGATGGAGAAATGAGGAGGCGGAGCTCGCTTATGTACGCTGGAGGGGTCCGAGAAAGATGGCTCGGGTAGGGCGTGGAGGCGTGCGGATCCTGAGGTGGATGGCCCGGCGAGGATGTCGGATGTGGCAGGAGTGAAACGGACCCGGGGTTTAGGTGGATTCAATCGGGTTTAGGCGCTAGAGATTAGGGAAGTCGGGTCGGGCGCTTAAATCCGCAGAAGGTGGTCCTGGGGGGGTAGTTGACCGGGCGGTCAACATCCCCAGGAGCCAACAGGAATCGGCCACGTGGTTGTATCTTGAAGGTGAAAATTAAGGTAGCAAATGGTCGATTTTGCAAAAAGTTAAAACATGAAATATTTTTATTTTATTTTTTTCTATTTTTTTGTGATTTTTAATAATTTTTTCGAAATAAAAATAAGGTATATACATAGTATGTACTATATAGGTATATGTACACTATTAGGGTTTTTAATTTTTGATTATTATTTTTGTACATTTTTATTCTTATTTTATATTTTATTTATTTATATTATAAAATAAGGAATAAAAAGGTATTTTTATTTTTTTTATTATTTATTTACATAGGTGGGCTAAATACATATATACATTCATATACATGGTATATGTACACTATATTTTTGTATTTTTAATTTTGTTATTTTTATTTGATTTTTGCTTTGATTGTTTTCATTTTATTTATTTACAGTATATAGCATAGAATATTTACAAAAAGTTTGCTAATTAATTTTATTTATTTACAAGGTTAAATAAATGCATAGAAGTGGTTTATGTACATGGTGAAGGTGGTATTTTGGTCTTTTTGATTTTTATCTTTTTCTTTTATTTTTATACTTATAGATATATACAAGTATTTACAAGTATAATTTAAGCTATTTTTGTTGAGGAAAATATTTTTGTTTATTTGCATAAATATGTACACACATGAGCCCCTATCTCCCTCTACTTTGGCTTTTATGCGGTCAGGCCCATGCCGAGCCCTCCCTTGGGTTAGGTTGCTCAATATTTATTCTAAATATTTCCCTCTTTTTCTTTTTAATCTTTATTCTTTTATTTTTGCACAAAAACATGCTAATTATAGGTTTTTACACAATGCATGCTTTTGGTAATTATTTGTATTTACACATATCTACATGCATTTGCAAAGGTTTTTGTAGCTAAAATATAAGAATAAAGAGTGATGAATGAGTATTCATCAGTACTGAGGCCACCCACGATGCCGAGCCAGAGCGCGGTACTGAGGCCGCGAGTTTTCCAGCCGACCCAGCCGATGGTGGTACTTAGGCCACCAGAGTTCATGTAGAGAGATCTGTTGTTTTTTCTTCACCTGACGTATCTCGGAACCATGTTGTGAATAAAGGAAAGGGTTTATTTTCTTCTGGTCCCACTGTGGTGAATGATGTATGTGTGGATCCGGTCGTCGAACCGCCTAGACCCTTTCCTAGTCCTTCATCTGAGAAGGACCCAGTGATCCCCTTCCCTAGAGCCCTTCAGATGGGGAAGGGGAAGAAAACAGAAAATCCCAAAAAGAGAGATTAGGAAGAGTTCAGCCAGCAGATGTTAGACCGATTTCACATACAGCTGACTCTTCAGGAGGCTTTGCAGCACATTCCCCTTCTTCAGTGTTCGTTGAGAGACAGGACCACAGTCAGGAGGAAGAGGAGGAACCACCACTCTGAGATCCATGTGCTGACGAAAGCCACGTGTTTCGCGATCCAGAACCGTCTGTCGGCCAAGAGGCCAGATTCAGGAGCCCCTTATGTCAGATGCCATATCAGTGAGCAGAGGTTCCACCGTACTCTATTAGGTAGCGAATCGTCGATCAACCTCCTTCTGGCAGCCCTTCTCGACCGCTTTGAGTTGGGCACTCTTAGACAGAGCAGGACAGTCCTTCAGTTTGCTGATAGATCTGTCAAGAGGCCGAAAGGGAGTTGCGAGACGTTGTCGTCACGATTCAGGGCCTGCAATTCCCTGTGGACTTCGTAGTGTTGGACATGGAGATCCCTGAGTCTGTGATCGATACCCCCATCATTCTAGGTCGCCCGTTCTTGGCCACAGCCAAGGTAGTGACTGATCATGATAGCGGGAATGTATACTTTCACGTCGAGGGCGAAAGTGTACAAATAGAGACGGTCGAGGACAACAGAGCCAGAGACAGATCATGCTCGGAGACCACTTCAGATACAGAGCAGCTGACAGAGGCCGGGCTAGACATCCACCAGGACTGTGACTTTGTGATCACAGACAATGAGGCAGTTTGGGAAGACCCAGTAGAACAGGCCATCCTCTCATTTTCAGACACCGCTGATGCAGAGATGACAGCAGAGGAGAGCTTGGAGAGCACATTCCTGGTTCAGGATACCTTAGAGGCAGTAGAGCAAGTTCTTGACCGCGACACGGATTTTTGTGATGATAGTGGTACTGATGCCACCGCAGAAGATGCAGATCCCTCAGAGTCAGAGTCTGAGTGGGCTGATTGTGATGATTACATGCCAGACCTGATTTCCACTGAGCCTATAGCTGAGGAGGAGGTAGATGCCGAGCAGATCAGAGACAGTCCAGTTGAGCAGCCTTCTCCAGATCCAGTTTCTGAGAGAGTTCTCGTTCTCCCAAGCAGATTTGGCAGCATACACGCGACTTCTTTCAAAGCCAGATTTGCCAGCACCCAGTTGTCCAGAGCTGAAGCCGCTTCCTTCATAGTTGAAGTATAGATTCCTTGCGGGTGATCCTGAGATGTACCCAGTCATTATCTCTGTTGATCTGACTGGAGATCAAGAATCCCGTTTGATGGGGGTTTTTGAAAAGAACCGCAAGGCGATAGGATGGAGCGTAGCAGATCTCCAGGGGATTAGTCCGGCTCTGTGCTCCCACCATATCTATCTCGAGGATGAGGCGAAGCCTCGCGTGAGTTCCAGCGGCGGCTGAACCCAAATCTGAGAGAGGTTGTCATGAAGGAAATTTCGAAATGGTGGAGCGCCGATTTTATCTATCCCATCTCCGACTCCAAGTGGGTCAGCCCTTTGCATGTGGTGCCCAAGAAGACGGGAATCACTACAGTGATTAACGAGTCTGGAGAGGAGATTACTACACGAGTACCCACTTCTTGGCGGGTTTGTATTGACTACAGGAGACTCAACCAAGCCACCAAGAAGGATCATTTCCCCCTGCCCTTTATTGATCAGATCATTGAGAGACTGGCAGGGAAGAGCCACTATTGTTTTCTGGATGGGTACTTAGGTACTCGGGCTACAACCAGGTGGCCATCGCTCCTGAGGACCAGGAGCAGACCACCTTTACCTATCCCTTCAGCACATACGCCTTCCGACACATGCCATTTGGGCTATGCAATGCCCCTGGGACTTTTCAGAGATGCATGTTGTCGATCTTTTCGGATATGGTAGGGGAGTGCTTGGAGGTCTTCATGGACGATTTCTCGGTTTACGGCGACGGATTCGAATCCTATCTTGATTGCCTAGACCAAGTACTTTAGCGATGTATTGAGGTTCGCTTGGTTCTTTCTTAGGAGAAGAGTCACTTTATGGTGACTCAAGGGACGGTGCTTGGCCACATCATCTCCAACAGGGGCATGGAGGTTGATCTGACCAAGGTGGATGTCATTAGAAAACTCACACCACCATCCAATCTGCGGCAGTTACGGTCTTTCCTGGGGCACGTCGGTTTCTACCGGCGATTCATTCATGATTTCAGTAAGGTTGCCCGGCTGTTGACTGACTTGCTGACGAAAGACACCGAGTTCCTTGTCGATGACAAGTGTCTTTCGTCGTTTGAGGCTCTCAAGCATTGTATTGTTGAGGCTCCTGTCCTCCAGCCACCAGATTGGTCTCTCCCATTCGAGATCATGACAGACGCCTCCGATTTTGCTGTGGGGGCTGTGCTGGGACAAAGGAGGGATGGAGTCCCATTTGCTATCCACTATGCTAGCCACACCTTGGATTCCGCCCAGCGGAATTATACAGTCACAAAGAAGGAGATGCTAGCAGTAGTGTTCGCCCTAGATAAGTTCAGATCTTACATCATTGGATCTAGAGTGACTCTGTATATTGATCATACCGCCATCCGATACCTCATGGCAAAGAAGGATGCCAAGGCCAGACTGACTAGATGGATCCTTCTACTCCAGGAGTTCGACATTGAGATTAAGGATAAGCTTGGAGTCAAGAATGTGGTGGCGGATCATCTCTCCCGTCTAGAGCAGCCTGAGGAGTCTGAGCAGATTGATCCCATTTGTGAGACCTTCCCAGATGAGGCGATCCTTACTATCGCCTCTCTCACATGGTATGCCGACATTGTGAACTTTCTTGTTGCTAAGAAAGTCCCACAAGATTGGCCCAGGCAGAGGCTTGAGACCTTCCTCGCAAAGGCCAAGTCCTACCACTGGGAGGATCCCATCCTTTACCACGAAGGAGGGGATAGCATCTGGCGTCGGTGCATTCCTCAGGATGAGCACCATAGCGTCCTCACTTACTGCCACAAGCTTGAGGCAGGAGGACATCACTCTGGGAGGAGAACGGCACAGAAAGTGCTCTAATCCGGCTTGTGGTGGCCTACCCTCTTCAAGGACTCTGATGAGTTCGTGAAGAGGTGTACTGATTGTCAGAGGACGGGCACTTGTGGACAGCGTGATATGATGCCGATGCAGCCCATTCACTTCTGTGAGGTTTTTGACGCATGGGGCATCGATTTCATGGGTCCATTCCCTAAGAGTCAGGGATTTGAGTACATTCTGTTGGCCGTTGACTATGTTAGTCGTTGGGTTGAGGCTATCCCCGCCCGAGCCGCTGATGCCAGGATAGTTTGCATATTCTTGAGGAAGCACATCATCACGCGGTTTGGGGTACCTCGAGTATTGATTTCAGATGGGGGGTCTCATTTCATCAACGACCAGGTGAAGGCACTTGCTAGCGAGTTCGGCATAGACCATCGGGTTGCTACACCTTACCATCCACAGACGAATGGTCTAGCTGAGGTGTCGAACAGGGAGATCAAGACTATATTGCAGAAAGTCATCCGCCCAGACCGAAAGGATTGGTCACAACTTTTGGACTCGATCTTGTGGGCATATAGGACGTCTTTCAAGACACCATTGGGCACATCTCCCTTTCGCCTCGTATATGGCAAGCCGTGCCATCTACCTGTTGAGTTGAGGCACAAGTCACTTTGGGCAGTCACGGATATTCTTTTAGATCCAGATAGTGTAGAAGACCAGAGGAGGGCAGAGTTAGCAGCCCTGGAGGAGCTTCGTGATACCACCTTCTCAAACAGCCTACAATATAAGGAGAGAGTGAAAGAGTGGCATGATTCTCATATCAGCCACAAGCATTTTGAGCCAGGACAAAGAGTATGGCTATTTGATGCTAGGCTTCGTCTATTTCCAGGGAAGCTACAGAGCAAATGGAAGGGACCTTATCTTGTGAGAAAGGTACACGACAACGGTAGCATTGATATATCTGAGTTGTCTTCTGAGAGTACCTTTCGAGTGAACGGCCAGCGGCTCAAGCCATTTCTAGATCATGAGCCGCGGGTCGTTGATGTTGCCCCTATTCACTTTTGCGTGAGATGTGGTCTCTTGACTCACATCTATTGCATCTCACGCCTGATTATCACTGTTCTTCCGACCTGTATAGATCCAGTTGTCCATATCACTCTATTCTTTAGTCCCACATCCCTTTTCTCATCTTATGATTATGCTATACTTAGGGTGTACTTTACCCTAAGTATAGGGGGGGATGTAGGACCTTTGGGTATTATTTTCATTCTTTCTACCCCTGTTTTGTTGCCTATACTTAGGGATATTTTACCCTAAGTATGGGGGGGCAGACTCCGTACATCCTTCACTCGGATTTCCCTTCATGAACAGCTTGCTATACTTAAGATTATTTGATCCTAAGTATAGGGGGAAACCACCGAGTTCTCTTCATTCTATTCATTCATTCATCTCTGTATCTAGCCATTCCTTTTCACTTCCCTTTACTAAGCACGAGTTATGTCTTCTTCATCGCTCTTGATCACTCTGAGGACATCGTTCGAGCTAAGTATAGGGGGTGTGTATATATTTCATATATACTTTAGCCATAACTCGTACTTTGTGTGAGTCTGTTAATAAAAAAAATGGCTAAATGGCTAAAAACCCTAAAAATCACAAAAATTAAAAATTTTTCCTGTAAATAATCATTCTTTTATTTGCACATACATAGCTAGTGTACAAAATTATTTTTGTGAAAATGTTTCAAAAAATCTTTTGTGTAAAGCTTGTGTAAATATTTTCTTATGAAAATTATGTATATAGTACAAAATTTTTCCAAAATATTTTGAAAATCAAAAGTTTGCAAAAATCTTGTGTAAATGTGTGTACATATTTTGCAAAACTTGCATTTCATGCATTCAACCATTCATGATTTCAAAACATTTTGCAAAAATTTTGCACGATTGTAAATATTTGTAAATAGCATCTTTGTATATATGTATATAGTTTTTCTAGATGATAGTTGACATTTAAACTAGCCTGGAATTAAATTGGGAAATGGAGCATGATTAAGATCTTAATCCACCTAATTCTAAGAGGAACCTTATAGGGCATAGGGTTAAGGCTTTTCAGGTCCATTGGGACTTAATTCTTTGAGTGCAGTAGGCTATGAGCATATGTCATCTTAATGAGCCTAAGTAGAGCACTTAACAACACACGCATGACTCTTAGAGACAATGGCTTGACTTGCGCCAGCACTTTACACATAGCTCTCCACGGATGAGGTGGTGAGGAGGCAGTTTCCTTTGGCTTGGGGTAGCATATGAGGGTAGTACTTCTAGGCGGAACCTCTCTTCTTCTTCTAGTGAAGGAAGTGTGTCTCAACTTGGTCTAGTGGTGATGAAGGCTAAAGACAGAAGCCGTGGGTTGCAATAAAGCTTCAAAAGAGGGATAGTCTACTGGCTCAAGAGGAAAATTTCTTGTATATATGCTGCACCATGTAGATATGTTGTACAGATGCACTTGAAAAAAATGCAAAAATAACTCCAAAAAAGTGGTGGGTCGGATTGAAAATTTAATAACCCCACCGGAGTGTATATAGTCAAATAAAGCAAAAGCTTATGGTATCCATGTTACATCTCATGAATCTTGCAATGGGAGACTTAGCTACACTGGTTGAGCTCCCAAAATTCTATACCTCTTATTCCCCCTCTTCTTGAGCCGGTTGCACTTGAACTTAGAAGGGAATACCCCGCTTCTCGAGGAAAGAGTTGCTAGACTGAGGCATTAGAGTTACCAGGTTGGGGGAGGTTGTTTCTTTGTTACTTCTGAGGTGGGGAGCTACATATCACTTACACTGCATGGAAAGATTCATGGTCATTAGAGTTTGTATATGTAGACTTGTTCTGATCTGGTTTATTGAGGAGTCTTGTCCATAGAATGGTGGAACTTAGAGGCTGTTGAGTTTTAAGCTTAAGTCCAAATAAGGTTCCGACACATTAATAATCCAAAGATCTGATCGAGCTCCATAATTCAATTTAATGAAGGAAAGTTTAATATTCAACCTTGATCCATGTACATTTTCCTTTTTTTTTCTTTTTCTTTCTTTCTTTTTCACTTCTTTTTCAAATAAGTGTTTGCTAAGGGACTAGCAAAAGTTAAGTATAGGGGGGGTGATGAATACCCATTCATCACTCTTTATTCTTATATTTTAGCTACAAAAACCTTTGCAACTGCATGTATATTCATGTAAATACAAATAATTATCACAAGCATGCATTATGTAAAAAGTTATAATTAGCATGTTTTTGTGCAAAAAAAATAAAAGAATAAAGAGTAAAAAGAAAAAGAGGGAAATATTTAGAATAAATATTGAGCAACCTAATCCCAAGGGAGGGCTCAGCATGGGCCTGACCGCATAAATACCCAAGTAGAGAGAGATAAGGGAGCTCATGTGTGTAAATAGACCTATAAATTAATAAAAATATTTTCCTCCCAAAAATAGAATAAAAGTGGTTTGTATATATTGTATATATGTATAATTATAAAAATCAACACAAAAATAGAAAAATTAAAAAGAAACTAAAAAGAGCCACTTGTGTATACATCCACCATGTACATACAACCACTCCTATATTTATTTCACCCTATAAATAAATAAATTAAAATTTCAAAACTTTCGTAAATATTCTATTTATTATGGTATAAATAAATAAAATAAAAACAATATAAATAAAAACAAAATAAAAAGAACAAAATTAAAAACCAAAAATAATATTGTAAATATACCATGTATATTTGTACATATCTTTTTATTTAACCATTGTATATAAATAATAAAAATAAAATAAAAATACCCTTTTTTCCTAATTTTATACTATAAGTAAATAAAATATAAAATAGGAATAAAAATGTACAAAAATAACTAATTAAAAATCAAAAATAAAAATTCAATATTGTATATATACCTATGTATAGTACTATATTGTAAATACCTTATTTTTATTTTTAAAAATTAATTAAAAATCACCAAAAAATAGAAAAATTAAAACAAAAATATTTCATGTTTTAAATTTTTAGTAATTCAGCCATTTGCTATTTTTAATCGAATTTTTAAACATTTTCCACATGGTTGCACCTGATTGGTCCACGGGGAATGTTGACCTCCGATCAACTTCCCCCTTGGACCACCTTTTCCAGCGGATCTCGCTTCTGACCCGATTTCGCCCACTTTTCTAGCGATGATCCGACAAACCCATACCTAAACCCCGGGTCCGTTTCGTTCCTGCCACATCCGACACCCTCGCCAGCGTACCCACCTCGGGGTCCGTGCTTCACGCTGCCTACCCGATCGAATCTTGCCGGACCCTTGGCAGTATAAAATCCGAGCTCCGCCACCTTTTTCCGGTATCTTTGGATCATTCGCCTACCACCCAGTGACCTCCAGTGCCTCAGTGAGAGTGACAGCTCGCTCCGGGCATTGTTGCAGCGAGGAGGAGACGTTTGGACCATCGATCCGGCGAGCTTTCGCCGCCGTGCTCCGCCCGAAGCAGGAGCTAGAGCCTCGGGCCACGAAGTCCCGCGAGGCAAGGACCCAGAGTACCAACTGCTCATCCCCAGTCGACCCATCCACTCAGGTAGCTTAGATTCCTTCCCGTTGTCATTAATTTCTCGTCTCCCCAAATTATCGTCGTCGCCATCCATCGTTGATTCCGGTCACGTCACCCATCACTCCGATCATCGGACCTCACCATCGCATTTGCCTTCCTCCCGCGCACGTTCTACACTCCTCCGTTCAACCCACCTCGCACAGGAGCTGGGGTTTTGGGCTTCACCGTCTTCCCTCGCCGGAGCTCGACCGCACCGCCTCACCAGTCACCTTCACCCCCTCTCACAGGGTCGAGGCACTTTGCCCTTGACCCGCGAGCATTTTACTGTGACTTGCAGGTTCCGTCGAGCCCATCTGAGGGTCCGACCATCTAGGAGCAGGCGCTCTACCTCCGCCGACCTCGTCGGAGCTCCCATGAGCTCCGTCGAGTCATCGGAGGCCACCATTTGACGCGGAGGGCCCATAGCTTTCTTCTCCGATCTTCAGTGGGCCGCGAGGAGGAAGACAGAGCACGCACGGCCCCGGTGAAGTTCGTCGGCATCCAGTTCTTCCTCGACCTCCAGACACCGTCAGATCGTCTCCCCGCTCCAGTTCGCATCACGGCCGTCCATCCGAGGAGCCACCAGCAGCGTTAGATCTATCTGAGGAGCGATCTGGAGTGTTCGATGCCCGAGGTTTCGCCACAGTGACTCTCCTTCGTTGGATCTTCCACGTGGCGGAGTGTGGGCCGTCGATCAGAGCCGAGAGGGTCTTGTGTTGGGCGCCCTCTTCTCTCCACCGTCCGATCATTGACGTGGCACGCCTCCAGCCCTTGGATCTTAATAAGGGGTAAAGTTCTCTTAGGCCCCTCTAGTTTTCGTATTTACCATCTAGTCCTGTAAATATTTTAAAACATTTATTTCAGTAGGGTAATTTGCATAGTATACCTTGTCTTTTAGGGTATTTGCTTTTATACCCCTGTGAGCTGTGGACACGTGCTTCGACACGTGATTTTGTGGGATATTTGCATTGATGCCCTTGTAGTTCTAGAATATTACTTAATGAATGAAAACTTTTAGAGTATTGCATTTATACCCATGTGCGTGGATTTTTAGAACATGTGTTGAAATTCGTGGGTATTTTGCACAAAGGCCCCTGGACTTTTAGTACGTGTTACTAATTAGTCCAAGAACCTTATTTTTCTTGCAAATAGGTCCCGGAGTGCCCCAGGTCACGCGCCTCGCACGTGGATCCTTGGGAATTTTGCACCGGACCCCCTGGAACTTGTTTTAATTGCATTTAGGTCCCTATCTACTGTGCCCTTGTGTTTGATTTTAATAAAATAGCAAACTCACTCCAAATTCAATGAAAATTGGAAACATGGTTCCTGCCACGGTGTAAAATTTTCTAGAATTTTTGGGGACATTTTTGATTTCATTTACTATATTTAAAAATTCAAAAACATGCATTTCCTTTACTATCTGATTTAAAAATTCACAAAAAATATTAAAACTCATCTAAAAATTATAAAAAAATTCTCTACTGTGTGTTTTGTCTTGCTTGATTTTCTGAGCAAATTTGGTCATTTTTCATCATATAAAACTCATAAAAATTGAAAAACACCTAACAACGCATAAAAATTATAATAAATAATCTAAAAATCAAAAAACAATAATTCCAGTGCCCAAATTTTTCTCAAATTTCTAGCTTATAGGAAAATTGACTCCAGGAGCTAAATAAACATTTTTGCATTTTAAATTGGCCTTTTACTCCTGACTGGACAGTACCTCTAGTTCTTTGCCTTGTTTTATTTTTTGAAAATTAAATAAACATCAGAAAAATCCCAAAAATTCACTAAAAATAGTAAAAAACATAAAACACACAAAAATATTTTTATTTGAATTTTTGATGCATTAAATAATTGCTTGAAATTGGTCGTTTAACTTGTTTGCCTTATTTTCTTAAATAATTCAAAATCCAAAAAAATTATAAAACCTAAACCCCCCCCAAATAGTTTCTTTTTATTTTTATTCTTTTTGACTACTTCGTAGGCCGCAAGGCCATCACGTGCTCCCTGAGTCCGACCCTGGTCGCTATACCAGGCTAATCTAATAGCCAGGACCGCTATCGCTTTTATTTGATTTTTATTTCTGTTTGGTGGTCTGCTTTACATTTTCTTGATTGACCGAGAGGCTCTTGAGCGACTGAGGTCGCAACGACCTTTGTTTATATTTTTCCATCCTTAGTTGCTCGGGTATTTTGCGTCATCATCAGCCACCTCTAACCTTATAAGCATCGCAAGAGCGTTAGCCACCAAAACAAAGAGGAGGGGAGCCAACGGGCAGCGCTGCCTCATTCCCCATTGTGGTTGAAAGAATCCTCCTTCCGATCGTCCGTAGACTAACACAATATGAGAAGTAGTCGTGACACAACGCTTGATCCAACCAATCCACACCTTTTGAATCCCCTTCTCTACAGTGACACCCACAAGAATCTCCAATCCACACAATCATATGCCTTGGAAAAATTTATCTTCCAGAGCACTCCTTTAGCCCCCCCCCCCCCCCCCCCCCGTCTCTTCCATTCCGATACCATCTCTGATGCCATAACCAACCCATCAGACATAGCTCTCCTAGGTATAAATGCAGACTACTCACACGAGATGATACCATGAACCACCGTCTTCAACCGATTCACCAAAATCTTAGAGACCAACAGATATATGGCATTTGATTGTGCAATAGGCCTGAAATCTTCCACTCTGGTCGGGGTACTTATCTTGGGTAACAAAAAAATGAGCGCCTTATTCATTCTTTCAAACCCTTTATTCCCTTCTCGAAACTCCACCAACACCCCCATCACGTCACTCTTAAGCACCTCCTAGAATTCCCTATAAAAGCAAACTGGCAATCCGTCAGGCCTCGGTGCCCCATCCGGATTAAGTTGAAAAAACGCATGCTTGGGCTCCTCCTCTATAACTGCCCGCACCAAGGATTCCACTTCCGCATCCAATACCCAAGAGATACCTTTTCCCTGCCAACTCCAACCCGATCTGGTTCGTTACCTGGAAAACTCCTAAAAATGTGATCGTAATGCAACACCCACCTCCATGTCTCCCTCCACCACCACTCCATCCACCTCTACCGAATGAATCAAGTTTCTGCGCCTCCTCCCACTAGCCATTCACAGAGAGAATAGCGCATGCTAAAACTAATTCTATCTATAAACCTCACAAGAAGAAATTAATAGTTTTGTCAGATTATAATGCGTCAGTTTGATGCTTCCATCTCACTCGGGACATTCACATTTAGACAAAAATTGAATAACAAACATTCTATTACACAATTGAAATTTGCAAGTGGAAAACATGGGTTAACATTGTATTGAAATTGAACTATTGTGAAGTGTTTTTTACCAAAACCTGACAATAAATCAGTCGTTGTTAAAATATATAAAGACAATATTATTTGTTGAGTGGCACAGTGAGTCTCAGCTCGGGACTGCACCCTCTTTTCTCTCAAAAAAATATTATTTGTTGCGAAAAAAAATTTTATACCTGAAATGAGTAGCAAATATCATATTCATCACTATATCATTAGTGATAGTCCATATAACGATGCTTAATCATTGTTATTATTCAAAAATTAATGATGAATAGTTAAAATTTTGAAAAACAGCAATGGATAAGCGTTGATAGATGGACCATCGTTAATGATATAATGATATATATATATGATATTTTTTCCTAATTTCAAGTATAAAAAATCGTTAAGTTCTCAACAAATAATATCATCAATATATATATTTAACAACAGTTGATTTAGATCGCATTTTGAAAACATGTCATTATAAAGAAACTTCTAAGTCATAGATGCAGTTGAAGTTCTTTGCAAAGTTGAGTACATGATGAATCTACATTTCATCATCTTTATTCTATCATTTTGTCCTTAAAAACCCTAGTAAATGCGTGTAAATATGCTTAATTTAGGCATTTTAGCATTCATGCATCAGTGTGTAAATATTGTATAAAATGCAGTTTTTCAAGCCAAAATTATAGAATAAAGAAAAGAAAAGAAAAAGAATAAAATATTGTAAATATTTTATGATCCAAAATCCCGATACCTAGGCATCTCGATGACTAGATCGACAAGGAATAAAGTAGGGGGAGATAAGGGCCAAAATACAATAAAAATACCTTTTATTTAATTCATTCTTTATGTATTGTGGGACCTATTTTTGGTTCCACTTTTTATACTTCAAATAAAGAAACTTTGAACATAAAAGTTGTAGATAATTAAATATAGAAAAATACAAAATTGATTTCATACAGAAATAATGTAAAGATAAAAAGATATGATATGAATAGGATTCCAGAATCCCAACTTCCCAGACCTGTATCTCCCTAATAAAAACTCGAAATGTACCAAACTCACTTTTAATTGTATATAATTTCAAATAAGCTATTTAATGAAGGTGTTTTTGTATTTTTCGGAGTTACGACTTGAAAGTTGAGTTTTGGACCCCACTAATATACTTATATAGATTAAAATATTTATTTTATTATTTATTCATTATTTTTATAATTTTATATTTTTTATAATTTTTAAATATTATTTATAATATATATGTACATTAAAATAGGAATAAAAACCTAAATAAAATACAAAAATAAAATACTTGAATATAACACATAGGTATAATACCAGTACATATACCTCTATAATTACATTTCTATTTTATTAAGTGTAAAAAATGCATAATAAAAATATAATAAAAATATCTTTAAGTATAAAAAAATATTTTATAAATTTATTAAATAATAAAAATAAATAAATTAATTAAATACTCAAAATAAAAATAAAATAATAAAATATATAGATATATATAAACCTATATAAGCCTAAAATGGTAACTTGTAATTTTATACCTCTAAAAAATAAATAAATATCATCATAAAATAATTTATAAAATAACAAATATTTTTTATTTAATAATCTAAAATTAATAAATTCAATTACTATTTTTTAATGATTTTATAAATATTTTTCGCCAAGGTTTTTCTAGTTGGTCCATGTGGACCAACCAGCTTCCTTCCTTGGTTGACCTCGGTCAACTCTCTGACCGAGGTCTGTACAGTTTCAGATCTGAGTTTTTTGGCATTTTCTCCGAATTTCGGAGGTCACGCCTTTCACTATTTCATGTCGAGTTCTTCACAACTTTTCTTCCTCGTGGCTTGAGCATACACGCCCATGGCTTGTATTGGTCTTTGGAGCCACGATTTGCTCGGTCCACTTCGATCTTTGAGCCCTTGCGCCACTCGTTCAAAAAGCCACCCAAACCTTCCTTCTACTTTTGAACCCTCTTCTGACCATTGTTTGGATCTCCCTCACCGAGCTCTGGACCGGAGGCGTGACAGGCATCCTCCGGCTAGCGGGAGGAGCCCTGGCGAGGGTCGTGGAGGCGCTCCAACCCCCATCTCCGGCCAAGTGGCCGTTGAGGTTTATCTCAGGTGTTTCTACCCCCTTGAGGTTGCTTTATTTTCATTTTTTATGCATTTTTAGATCCATCATAGTCGTAGGAGTAGTTTACCATTATCACTTTCGCGTTTTGCCCAGCCGATCCCATGGGAGCCACCATCCTCCATACCATACCACGCCATCCACCGCCAATAAAATCTTCTTCCTGCTTGCTAGATATCTGTTGCCTCTTTTGGTTTCATTTGCAGGATGAGAAGGAGGCATCTGAGCCTCGATTTGGCTGGGGAAGGACCTCCCAGGTGGCCGGAGAAGCACGAAGCTTGGGAAGCTTGTTCTGCAGCTCCCCGGGCTCATTTGGCGCCCCCTGGACCATTCGTCGGGGCCGCAGGAGCTTGTACGTATGATCGGAAGGACGTGAGAAGGCCGGAGGAGCGTGTTGCGCCTCATCGAAACTCGCCAAAGGCGAGTTCTTCCGACAATCTTCCAGCCTACTGGCGCGTCGTTTGATCTCTGTAGCAGCCCAGGTCCTCCAGTTGCCGTCGGATTGCAACTGCTATCAGTCGTTGGATCGGCGTACAGGATCTGATCGTGGCCATTCAAGGTCGAAGCGGTATCGACGCGTCAGGCATCGCTACGTGTCTTAAGTGAAGAATCAAGCACCGTCCAATCCGCAGGTCAAGGGGTATTTTTCATGTTTTACCCCCAACCTTTTTGTATTTAAATATTGAACCCAAAACATTCATTAGCAGCATTATATTTTCTATAATATTTATACTTAGGCCCTTAACCTTTCAAGTATTGCAATTTAGTCCTTGTCCACATCACCTCACGTGCATGTTCACGTGAGGGGTCGGGGAATTTTGCGTGGGACACCTTGTGGATTTGGGTGTATCTTTTTGGTCCAAAAATATTTTAGTATAGTTGTAAACTTTTTGGAAATTTATAGTGCAACCCCCTGGGATTTTGATAATTGCTAGACCGTCCCTATCAGGTGCGCGTGCTCAGGCACGTGTATCCTGGGGATTTTGCAGGAAAGCCCTCGCGACTTTAGCTATTTATATTTGGTTAACAAAGTTTTTATTCCAGAATATATTTTTCTGGAAAAATTGCAATTTGGCCCCACAACTTTCTGCTATCTACAAAAACGCCCCTCCCAGAATGTAATTTTTTTATTGCCTTTATTTATTTCATGCATATCTAAATTGCTAAAAAATCCACAAAATTATCTTAAACTCATGTTGCACTCTAGTTTCATCGCATATTTTTATTTGGCATTTTTTTAGCATTTTAATATTTATAAAAATTCAAAAACATGCATTTTCAGCACTTTTTGCATTAGAAATAAAAATTATAAAACATTTTTGAAAAATTCCAAAAAATTAAATTTTGTATGTTTGCATGTATTTTAACTCCTAATGAAAAATCACTAAAAAAATACAAAAGAAAACTCCTAAAAATTACAAAACCTCTAAAACCTTCATAAAAATCTTAAAAATTCCACAAAAATCGTAAAAATACAATTTCATTTTTTATATTTTCCCTATTTTATTATATTTATGTAAATTAATTTGAGAAATTTTGGACACTGTTTGCTATTTTTCATCCTCATCTTGATTTCGGCCAGCAATTTCTCTAACTGTTTACTAGTATTTTTACTTTAAAAATACCAAAGAAATTAGGAAAAATCTAGAAAAATCACAAAAACATTATAAAAATATAAAATCGCAAAAATATTTTGTTTCCTGTATTTTGACTACTTTCCCTATTTTTTATCTCTTTCTTATCTCTCTTGTATTATATAATTTATATAACCTTATATCTTATTCTAAAAAGGAAATATAAAATATAAAAAATATAAAAAGAAAATATAAAATTATAAAATTAAAAATCAAAATATAAAAATATAAAATCAAAAATTAGATAAAAATATAAAAATAAAAACCCACAAAAAACAAAGCATAGATAGACACTTGATCGCATTCACACTTTTTGAGCATTTTGCCCCGTTCTACTTGTCTGCTCCCTGTATTCGACCTCTACACATACTTGCACCTATACACATCTTTGTTGTAGAGTTATAATAAATTTTAACTTTGTGCATTTACTTTCATTGCTTGAATTACTTATTGTGGGTTAATTGTTGTCTGAATTGGGATTTTCTCGCAGGTCGCCTCAGCGACATCGTGATCCCGCCTTGTGTGGATCGCTTTAGACCCGTGGAAAATCTCGTTCAATAAATGGCACCATTGCCGGGGAGCAACAACGCGTAGTTCGGATTTTTGCTTTGTGCTTGTGATTGTTTGTCTATTCTTGCGGTTTTATTTGTTTGCTTGTTTTTTTTGATATATCTGTTGAGTTGTCTAACCCCCTCTCTTGTTGACTTCGTACGAGGTACTGCGGATCGAGGGAGTCGTTCCACCCTAGGCGTCTGTGCACCCACGTGAAGCCGGCATCTGCCAGCCTAGCATCAAGGAGACGAAGAGAGAATTTTTGAAGACTGAGCTCCACCTTAGTTATTGCATTTATTTTCTTATATTTATTTTGTAATTTTTTTTGTGAGAGAGAGACCTTTATATTTGTAATAATACAGGTACTCGAACACTCGGACATTCAGGCCCAATTTCCAAGTGTTTGTACACTTGGGGGCTCACCGCGGCTTTTCACGATTTTCGTCGCACTTTTTTATTTGTTTTCTGATTTTGTTTTCCTTATTTTTGGGTGATTGAGCCCTTAGTTTTATGAGTTGCTTTTCGATAGCATTAGGTCCAAACACATAATATAATTGCATGTACATATAGTGACGTTTGAACTTAGTCAAATTTAAACTGCTTCTCACTTAGTCTCGGAACCACCACACTGCGAGAGTTCTCCATACAGTGCATGCAGGACCCACCTTGGTGGGCACCGAGGAAACTCCAAGACCGGACACTTCGGTTCCATTCTAGGTCATTAGCATTGGTTCTTCATGCTGATAGCAATTTCTGAACTTAGGGCGATTCCATCGGCTTGCATTTGCATATAGATAGGTTTCAATTCTACTAAACATCTTTGCATGTAGAGTGCCGGAGTCAAGGTGAGCATTTCTCCTTAGCATACATCATTGATTTGTCGCTTGCATTGCTTTTCCGACTCTCCATCTGATTTTGATAACCTAGGTGCTTAAATGAATCGACTCCCCGATAGGCTCGTGCATTTCTCATTAAAAATCCAAAAAAAATGATAACCAATAAAATTGGGACTGCTAACATTACTTGACCCTAAAAACAACCAAAAAGGAAATCTTGTATTGGGGCAAGTAATCCCCTCATTGTCTTCGTTTTACTTTCTCGCGCACACACTAAGGATTAGTGCCAAAATCCCATTTCATCCCCCTAAGTGTTTGTGCAATTCTTGACTTCTCACCTAACTCTAAAACGGACAAGATAAAAAGACCGACTTTTCGGTCTCTACCAAGTTGAGTAGGTGAATTGAGGGTTTGTTTTGTGTGAGCTTGCTTGTGATTGCTTGTGTGCATTCTAGATCACCTCTGCGCATTTGCGCCTTCTTCTTCACTCTCTTGACTTGATCTTCGTGTTCTCCCGACTATCATCTCCTTTTGTTTCGAGATGGACTCCTGGAGCGTCTTTTATCCAGACTTTGCGGATCCCTCATTCACTCCAGTCGGTCCATCTCCCTTTTTCCAGGAGGACTTTGCTCCTGACTTTTGTACATACCCACCTCAGCCGCAGTATCAGGACTCGGACTTCTACCCACATCCACCACCACCCCCACATTTTGCACCTTCACATTCACCCGAGACTGATCTGTTGGAGTCACCTTTCGTGGAATCCACCCTTGAGCACTTGACCCAGATGATGGATGATATGAGATAGAGGATTGACCACCTCACTAGTACAAATAAGAGCGACCATGATATTTCACCGTTTGATGATATGGGTTCACTCGAGGATTTCCATGAGAGCTTGCAATCGCCCAAAATACAAAAAAAATGAGAAAATTTTAAAAATCCAAAAAGAGTTTGGGAGACCTTTGGTTGATTCAGACTGTGAGGAGAGGGCCCTCTTGCCAGACCCTTGGACCGCACATTCATTCACACCCTATCCCACCTTTGCCCCTGAGGATGTCGCTGCACAGACTGCTCCTGGCATGCCTCGTGTAGATGCTGATTCCGACTTCCTCCCTTGTATGGAGAAGGTCCAAAAATTCAAAAAAATGTTGACTGAACCCGAAGTGGTGGCCACTATTCATGAGATCATCCGTGCCCCACTTCAGCTGGCCATGACTGATTTATCTGCTCCTTTTCCCAAGAAGAGAAAGCGGAGGAGCAGATCTGAGCATCATATTTTGACCATGGCCACTGCCCACGCCATCACACACCGTCCCATTCCTAGGAAGAGGAACACTGCCACACCTTTCATTAGTTGCACCATCTCTGACTATACATGTGATCACACTCTCCTCGACGGTGGTGCTTCGATTAGCATATTACCCTTCTCGATGGTACAATCTCTTTATTTAGGGCCTCTCAAGAAAAGAAGGATGATCGTACAGTTTGCTGATGGATCTATCAAGAGGCCGAAGGGTATCCTTGAAAACATCGTCATTTGTATTCAGGGCATGAGCTATACCGTTGATTTTGTCGTATTGCCCATTGAGACCTCCACAGGGGAGCACTCTCCAATCATCCTGGGACGACCATTCCTCGCCTCTGCGAGGGTCATTATTGATTACGGATCATGAGAGATACGCTTCCATCTTGTTGACGAAGGCGAAGTGTTGATCACCATACAGACTGCTGACCAGAGACCTGCACCTAATGCACCTTCACCTATCTTAGCTGACCCCGAGGACTATGATCTATATGAGGATATCAGAAAGACTTTCTTTATGACCGATGTGAGACTCAAGAATTCCTCTCCAAGGAGGAAGCCTCGGAAAGCATAGACCTTGGTGTTTCCGCTTCTTGTGATTGGTGATGTGTTGATGACATCCGTTGGATTTACACGATTGATACCATTGAGCGGAGGGCAGATGTAGAGACTAGACAGGACGGACATGACTTGACTACTTCCACCAATGAGTCCGCTCATGTTCATTTAGATTCGAATGAGACAAAGGCCGAATTTGATTTAGTTGCTTTTATTCAGGAATTCGGACCTTTTGATGAGAAAGATGATCCGGTTGAGATTATTGAGGACGAACAGAGTTCGACTACTTCCACTGATGTGTTCGTTCCTTTTGATTTTGACCTGGACAAGACCTCGTAGAACGACACAGATTTTGACCTGGACTTATTTCGATGATGATGAGTTCGTCCCATTCCACTTCGATATCAGTGAGACTCCCAAGGCCGGACCTAGTCGTACTTCTTCCACTACCCCGTCTGTGCCTTCACACCATAGAGCCTCTGAGGACCTTCACCATGTCGACCCTGATCGGTTTGTGTCATCTGAGGACCCCGTTGTCGACCTGCACCATACCAGATCTATTCCTCAGCAGTCCCGCAAGAAGGTTTGCTTTCGACCTTCTTGACCCTCTGTACATACATCCTGTTGTACATTCGTGTTGCACCTCCGTCTCTCTCCCGTATTGCTCATCCACCCATTCTCGTGTTGGCCTTGCTTAGGACATACTTTGTCCTAAGTATAGAGGGGTGGACGAGTCGAGTGTTCATCCGTTGTTCAGTTTCATTACTCCTGTTATTTCCTATACTTAGGGCTTCTTTTACCCTAAGTATAGGGGGAGTGATGCGTACATCCTTCTCTATCTTTTTCCATCTTCTGATCTCTTTTCTTCTTTTCTTCTTTTCCTCTTCTATCTTCTTTATCTACCAAAAAGGTGTCGCCCCTTTTTGTCAGTCTTCTATACTTAGGATGTACTTTGTCCTAAGTATAGGGGGTGTGCACCCCGAGTGCTTCTATTCTTTGATCCTCTCCATTGTCTCCTCTTCTTGTCTATACGTAGGGATATCTTACCCTAAGTATAGGGGGAGATGGTCTGAGTACGATCTGTTTATTCCCACCCTTGACCCTCCCTGTTTATGTACAGTTAGCTATACTTAGGATTATTTGATCCTACGTATGGGGGACGGTCAACTTCTCATTCGTTCATTCCTTCATCCCTTATTCATTTATTCTTTAGACTTTTCTATACTTAGTACGAGTTATGTCTTCTCTTTTCTCTCTGATCTATGAGGACATAGCTCAAGCTAAGTATAGGGGGGTCGTATATACTGCGTATATACTTTAGCCATAACTCATACTTTCGTATTTTCTTGATAAATATGGCTAACTAATACAATTAAATTCATTAAAAATACTTAATAAAAAGATATGATTATTCCTCAAATTCTTTGTGTATTTACTGATTAATAAATCAGGTGAAAATATTTTTTGCAAAATGTTTGAAAAATAGTTGAAAATCCTTGTGAAAATCTTTTGAAAAACTATTTGGAAAATGTTTTGTTACGTGTTTTCAACCTTTGTAAAAACTTTGATTGTAAAATTTATTTTCTTTGCGTGAAATAAAATGTTTGAAAAATGATTTGCAAAAGGTTTGAAAAATGGTTGCAAAAATATTTGAAAAATCTATATATATTGTTTGGAAAACCTTTGCAAAATAATTTCAAATGTGTGTACATTTTTGTAAAATTCTTTGTGAAAAGTATTTTGGACTATAGTTTTCAAAATTATTTGAAAAACCTGTGTCAAATAAGTTTGAGGAATTCATACATCTCACCAAAATTCATTGTATATATAAGTGATCACTTACCCTTTGTAAATTCTTAAAAATCTAATTCTTGTAAATACAAGATGCATCCCCATGTAAATATTTGTACCTAATTTTTAGCCAAAACCTTTTGTTTTCAAAAATCCCAAAAACATTTGCAACTTTAAAATACAAAAAACATCTGAAAAACTTTTTGAAAAATACAAAAAATGCATATGCATCATCTTTTCAAAAATCCATAAAAAAGTTCAAAATCTTGAAAATTGCATAACAAAAATATTTTCTGCATAGCATTTGCATATCATGAGCATTTTTCGGATTGGGTTTGATAGTTGAACAAGTCTAAGTAAAATCCGAAGATTGGAGCTTGGTTGGACCTCAAAATCTACCTAATTAACAGGAACCTTACAAGAACTGGAATTGAGGTACTTCAGGTCTAGTTGACTTAATTCTTTGAGGATCACGAGACTTGGGTCAATGGATTCTTGATTGCCTAAGTAGAGTATTTCGAAGGGCATGCACGACTCTTGTTGATAATGACCTAACTTGGACACATGCACCTTTCACTTGGCTCAACTCAGTTGGAATGGTGAGGAGGTAGGATTTGCCGGTATGAGACGCACACAGGTGGAAACACTTGTCCTCCTCTAGGGACGAAAGTGCATCCCAACCCATCCAGTGATGATGAGTTTCGAGGACAGGAGATTGTGGGTTGCGATAAAGCTTCAAAAGAGGGATAGTCTACTAGCTCAAGAGGAAAAACTCCCTATGTAAATGCTGATGCATATAGTTTTAAAAAAAAAGAGAGCAAAAATCAAAAACTCCAAAAAAAGTGAACATGCCTGTACAAAAATAAAAATGTCTTCCGGTGTGTATATATGTGTATAGTCAAATAAAGCAAGCTTGAGCTTCAAAGTCAAATCATGTGAGCCTGCAACTAAACGACTTGACTACACTGATCTTGCATCCTAGGATAGGTAACTACACTGGCTACCGTCCATTCTTCTCTTCACCCCCTCCTCTTGAGCTGGTTGTCACTTGAACTTAGAAGGGAATACCCTGATCCTTGAGGAATGAGTTGTTGGATTGGGGATTCATTGAGTTTTCATATTGGAGAAGTCAGTCTCTCTGTCATTTCAGTTGGGGAGAACCACCATCACTTACACTGTACGTGTCAGATTCATACTTATAAGGGTTTGCGTATGAGTTGAAATATTTCTGACCTGGCTATTGACGAGACTTGAGCAGAGTTTTGGGATTTTCGAAGGCTGTTGGATTTCAAATCCGGTTCTCATTAAGGTTCCGCCTGCACTAAAATTCTGAAGGTCCGACTTAAGCTCCAAACTTTGATTTTGTGAAGACAAGTTTGATAATTAAACTTAATCCAATTTTCTTCTTTTTCTTTTCTTTGTTTTTCCTTTCTGCACTTATTGCATAAGTGTTTGCTAGGGACTAGCAAAGGCAAGTATAGGGGGATGATGAATCTACGTTTCATCATCTTTATTCTATCATTTTGGTCTTAAAAATCGTAGTAAATGCGTGTAAATAGGCTTATTTTAGGCATTTTAGCATTCATGCATCATTGTGTAAATATTGTATAAAATGCGGTTTTTAAAGCCAAAATTATAGAATAAAGAAAAGAAAAAAATAAAATATTGTAAATATTTTATGAGCTGAAACCCCGAGACCTAGACATCTCGATGACTAGGTCGATAAGGAAAAAGTAGGGAGAGATAAGGGCCAAAATACAATAAAAATACCTTTTATTTAATTCATTCTTTATTCAGTTTGGGACCTATTTTTGGTTCCACTTTTTATACTTCAAATAAAGAAACTTTGAACATGAAAGTTGAAGATAATTAAATATAGAAAAATACAAAATTGATTTCATACAAAAATAATGTAAAGATAAAAAATATGATCTGAATAAGATTCCAGAATCCCAATTCCCAGACATGTATCTCCCTAATAAAAACTCAAAATGTACCAAACTCACCTTTAATTGTATATAATTTCAAACAAGCTATTTAATGAAGGTGGTTTCGTATTTTTTGGAGTTACGATTTGAAAGTTGAGTTTTGGACCCCACTTGTATACTTGTACATATTAAAATATTCATTTTATTACTTATTCATTACTTTTATAATTTTATTTTTTTTATAATTTTGTAAATATTATTTATAATATATATGTAAATTAAAACAGGAATAAAAACCTAAAGAAAATACAAAAATAAAGTACTTGAATATAACACATAGGTATAATACCTGTACATATACCTATATAATTACACTTCTATTTTATTAAGTGTACAAAATAAATAATAAAAATACAATAAAAATATCTTTAAGTATATAAAAATATTTATAAATTTATAAAATAATAAACAAAAATAAGTAAATTAAATTCTCAAAAAAAATATTAAAATATAGAGATATATATACCTATATAAGCCTAAAATGGTAACTTGTAATTTTATACCCCTAATAAATAAAAAAGATCATCATAAAATAATTTATAAAATAACAAACATTTTTTATTTAATAATATAAAATTAATAAATTCAATTACTATTTTTTAATGATTTTACAAATATTTTTTGCTAAGGTTTTTCTAGGTGGTCCACGTGGACCAACCAGCTTCCTTCCTTGGTTGACCTCGGTCAACTCTCTGGCCGAGGTCTGTACAATGTTAGATCTGAGTTTTTTGGCATTTTCTCCGAATTTTGGAGGTAACACCTTTCACTATTTCATGTCGAGTTCTTCACGACTTTTCTTCCTCGTGGCTTGAGCATACACGCCCATGGCTTGTATTGGTCTTTGGAGCCACGATTTGCTCGGTCCACTTCGATCTTTGAGCCCCTGCGCCACTCGTTCAAAAAGCCACCCAAACCTTCCTTCCACTTTTGAACCCTCTTCTGACCTTTGTTTGGATCTCCCTCGCCGAGCTCTGGACCGGAGGCGTGACAGGCATTCTCCAGCTAGCGGGAGGAGCCCAAGCGAGGGCCGTGGAGGTGCTCCAACCCCCATCTCCGACTAAGTGGCCGTTGAGGATTATCTCATGTGTTTCTACCCCCTTGAGGTTGCTTTGTTTTCGTTTTTTATGCATTTTTAGATCCATCGTAGTCGTAGGAGTAGTTTACCATTATCACTTTCAAGTTTTGCCCAGCCGATCCCATCCTTGTCCCCCTCGCCGGAGCATGCTCCAGCGAGCCACCATCCTCCACACCATACCACGCCATCCACCGCCAATAAAAGCATCTTCCTGCTTGCTAGATATCTGCCGCCTCTTTTGGTTTCATTTGCAGGTTGAGAAGGAGGCATCTGAGCCTCGATTTGGCCGGGGAAGGACCTCCCAGGTGGCCGGAGAAGCACGAAGCTTGGGAAGCTTGTTCTACAGCTCCCCGGGCTCATTTGGCACCCCTGGACCATTCGTCGGGGCCGCATGAGCTTGTACGTATGATCAGAAGGATGTGAGGAGGCCGGAGGAGCGTGTTGCGCCTCATCGAAACTCGCCAAGGGCAAGTTCTTCCGACGATCTTCCATCCTACTCACGCGTCGTTCGATCTCTGTAGCGGCCCAGGTCCTCCAGTTGGCGTCGGATTGCATCTGCTATCATCCGTTGGATCGTCGTACATGATCTGATCGTGGCCATTCAAGGCCAAAGTGGTATCGGCGCGTCTGGCGTCGCCACATGTCTTAAGTGAAGAATCAAGCACCCTCCGATCCGCATGCCAAGGGGTATTTTGCATGTTTTACCCCCAACCTTTTTGTATTTAAATATTGAACCCAAAACATTCATCTGCAGCGTTATATTTTCTGTAATATTAATACTGTGGCCCCTAACCTTTCAAGTATTGCAATTTGGTCCTTGTCCACGTCACCTCACGTACCTGTGCACGTGAGGGGTCGGGGAATTTTGCTCGGGACAACTTGTGGATTTGGGTGTATCTTTTTGGTCCAAAAACATTTTAGTATAGTTGTAAACTTTTTGGAAATTTACAATGCATCCCCCTGGGATTTTGATAATTGCTAGATCGTCCCTGTCAGGCGCACGTGCTCAGGCACGTGTATCTTGGGGATTTTGCAGGAAAGCCCTCGCGGCTTTAGCTATTTATATTTGGTCCACAAAGTTTTTATTTCAGAATATATTTTCTATGAAAATTGCATTTTGGCCCCGCAACTTTCTGCTATCTACAAAAACGCCCCTCCTAGAATGTAATTTCTTTTCGTTGCCTTTATTTATTTAATGCATATCTAAATTGATAAAAAAATCCACAAAATTATCTTAAACTCCTGTTATATTCTAGTTTCACTGCATATTTTTATTTCGCATTTTTGCTGCATTTTAATATTTACAAAAATTCAAAAACATGCATTTTTAGCATTGCTTGCATTAGAAAATACATAAAAATTATAAAACATTTTTGAAAAATTCCAAAATAAATAATTATCTTTTGTGTGTTTGCATGTATTTTAACTCCTAACAAAAAAATCATTAAAAAATATAATAGAAAACTCCTAAAAATTACAAAACCCCTAAAACCTTCATAAAAATCTTAAAAATTCCACAAAAAATCCTAAAAATACAATTTCATTTTATGTATTTTTCCTATTTTATCATATTTATGTTAAAATTAATTTAATGAATTTCTGACATTGTTTGCTATTTTTCATCCTCATCTTGATTTCGGCCAGCAATTTCTCTAACTGTTTACTAGTATTTTCACTTTAAAAATATCAAAAAATTAGGAAAAATCTAGAAAAATCACAAAAACATTATAAAACTATAAAAATCACAAAAATATTTTGTTTCCTATATTTTGATTATTTTCCCTATTTTTTATCTCTTTATTATCTCTCTTGTATTATATATTCTATATAACCTGATATCTTATTCTAAAAAAAATAAAAAATATAAAATATAAAAAGAAAATGAAAAATCAAAATATAAAAATATAAAATCAAAAATTAAATAAAAATATAAAATTAAAACCCCACAAAAAATAAAGCATAGATAGACACTTGATCACATTCACACTTTTTGAGCATTTTGCCCCGTTCTACCTTTCTGCTCCCTGTGTTCGACCTCTACACATACTTGCACCTATACACATCTTTGTTGTAGAGTTATAATAAATTTTAACTCTGCATATTTACTTTCATTGCTTGAATTACTTGTTGTGTGTTAATTGTTGTCTGAATTGAGATTTTCTCATGGGTCGCCTCAGCGACATCGTGATCCTGCCTTGTGTGGATTGCTTTAGACCCGTGGAAAATCTCATTCAACAGTACATCTCAACTTGAACTCGACTCGTTAATTCTAGCGAGTCATTTATCCAACTCGGATTCAAATTCAATAGCTTTTTGAGCCTATCTCATGCGCTCTTATCCAATCGAGCTTATCGAGGCCGAGCTTTTTTGAAATAAAACTCAATAACCCGTGATGCAACTGGAAACTAGGGAAGACTTAAGACTACAATCGCATGATATAGTTGTGGTGGTAGAGATAGGGGTAACAAGTGAGTAATTCCCAATTAATAGTAGTGATGTTCTTAAAATCTAGCATGCATCAAACCCCTCAGAGGAGGATGTTGGGCCACCACTCGCGATACCAACACCCACAGCAGCATGTTGCGTAATGGAGAACTGATTGTCTACTATAAATGGTATTTACAGTAGCGGTCGTAATGCACGAGGAACATCAAATGACGATCCGAAGACGATCCTAAGGTACATGATAGTGGGCTCTCATTTCGAAGCAGGGGATAGGTGATTGGACGGTTGTATCCCCTACAGCGGGATTTGTTGCAGCAGGGCCTATAGCAGACGATCCTCTTTGTGCGCAATGAGTATGAAGCACAGAGTATGGGGGTGGCAGCACCACAGGACACGTGCAACACCCATAGTAGCAAGTTGCGCCGAGGAGCACGTAGCACGAAGAACAAGGGGTGTGTTGCACAACCATTGGGGAGAGAGGAGAGAATTTCCATCCAAATTCTCATAGGGGAGAGAGAGGTAAATAAGAAGAAAATTATTTCTCTTTTATTATCTTCCTTTAATTCAAAATTCATATCCTGTCAAGAAGTTGTAACTAATTGGAAATGGAGAGAGAGAGAGAGCAGAAAGATTTGGTCTCTACTCAATCTCAACATGGGCATCCATAAAGGAGTAAAACTCCATCTTCCATCCACTGCTATTATAAGGAGGGTTTGGGTTCGCTTCTTAATTAATTGAGTTCCATATCTCAATAAGTGCTCTCTAGTCCTAAACAGATTGAAAAGAAAATAATAGTTCTCTTTATTTCACTTGTAGTATCCAATATACTCCAACAAGTATCTCATTGGTCGTCTACCATATGGCCTCTACTCTTTTCTTTATTGGCTCGACCATTGCGAAGGGATTTGCCTTCTTCTCCATGCTTCATGCCTGAGTAAAAGGACTTGATTTCTAGAAGAGGTATATATCTTTCTAGATCTCTTTTGATATTGACAACTTTATGGATAACAAATGTCAACATTACGGGAAGTCAAATGAGTCATCATCGTTCCCGCAAGTGTAAATGTCCATTAAATTAGTCTTAACTGAAGAAGTCTCTTACTATAGAGACCCAAAAATCAAAGGTATGTTAATGCAGAAATAGTTTCTCTCACCATCTCATTTCGCTTTGTATTTTTTTCTTGACGGTTGCCTTCGCTGCAGCAACACAGGTCACCCTCGGTAGTTTAAAACTGTCGGAAAAAAATGCAAAAACCTCCGACGATGAAGCGAGCATGCCCTCGACGATCTTTCCGGTGATTATAGTAATACTGACAGTTCGTAAATAACCATGGCGGTTCCCAAACTGCTGGGAATATCTTGATTCAGCGATGATTATCTTAATGTTGGTACCAATGCAACCTCAACAGTTTTAAACTGTCGTCTTTACCACTACAACCGCTACCTCCTGCCATTATTGAAGTGTAATAAAACTTCAGTGGTAGTGAATGGCCATCCTATCTTGGAGTAATGGCGTTTAGTAAACCGCCGACAATGTCTACTTACATTATCAGTTCTTACTCTTACCTTGACAGTTTTAAACGGCCAGAGAATTAGTTAAAAAGATAAAAATCTAATCAGGATCTGCACATATGGATTTGATTTTTATTTTTTAATAATATATCATATTTTGATATTCGAAATTATAATGATATTATAAATGAAAATAAATTACAATAAATAAAATAAAATTACAATATAAAAGCGGTGGATCATCTGGAGGGTTAAAGGGGAAAAATGTCAAGGTACGAGACTCCCGACTTGTCTGATTCAAACATATGCAAGCGAGCATTTTCGTGCCTCCCTGCCCCCACCGTCAACCACTGTTGTTAATGCCATCATCGTCGGTTGTGCTCCTCCTCCTGCGGCCCTCCGCCGCCACCGCGCATGGCCGCCCTTCTGCCACCACAGCTTTGTGCCTCCAGCTATTACGCTTCCACGGCCTCGCGTACCAACCTCGTCGCCCTCCAAGTGGAGCAAGGGCACCACTGCCCTCCTCCACAACAACACGCTCCCACGGCCAGCATTTCTGATCACGCGTGCCACCGCACGCGCGCGCTCCCCCCAATGTCCGCCCTAACCGAACCCGAAGAAGGTATTCAACTTTTTACTTTAGTTGTAAAAATTGCATTATTTTTATTTCAAGTTTTCATATTGCAAAAACTCCCTTGTGCATAGTTTCTTTTGTTTCTTTAACTCTGTTTTGCATGGATATCTCTGTATTTAAAATTTTAATTTGGAACTTAATATTGCATCATTTATTTTAATGAAAAATATCATATTGTTGAGTTACTAATTCTTTATCATTTGGTTATTTATTTGGATTTTTGTGAGCTTTGAGTAATTAATTAAAATTGTATTAGCGAAAAATTACTTATTTTAGCAACTGCGAGATCTTAAATTCATATTTAATTCACGAATGTTTTAAAAATTCCTCAAAATTGTAAATGATGCTTTAAAATGTGCTTTAATTACTGTTCAAATTTCATATAAATTGGAGTTGTCTTGTGTCTATTATAAATTAGTGAATTATTTTCATAATTGATTTTAATTAAATCCACACATTCTTTTTACGAAATTCTAACTTCCGGATTGTTCATTAAAATACCTTTTTGAGGTAATTCACTCTCTAGATAAATTGATAATGCAGATTTATTACGAATTAAATACACACATTCATTCTATTTTCATTAAAAAATTCATATATTCTCAAAAATTCCAAAAGATTGTTGCAGATTCATATCATCATGTTTAGCTTTTAGTAAAATTACCATAATTTTTGCATTTTGTTTGTATGAAAAATTGCATGAAAACAAATAAAAAGTGTGCATTTTTCATTGGATTACGTTTATAGGAAAAATATAATTTGACTAAATTGGATTTATTTTACATTAAAATTAATTTGGCTAAGTTGTGTTTTCTTATTAATTTAATTCAACTGCATTTTGCATTCACATTTATTTTGCATTAAAAAATAAAAAAATACCATTTGGAGAGCTAAGTGATCTGAATTGACCCAAAGTTGCTTCTTTGCCTCCCTATGTTTGACCCCGGACTTGTCCGGGATATAGACTTAAGCTGAGACACTCCTCATGGTGATCTTTTCTCGGTTCTGATTTATTGGCCGAGTGTCGTGCTACAATGAGACATGATTAACATACCCACTTAGGACGATCATCAGTCTCTCTCCCCTCAGCTCATTTGTGGGCCCTCCACGATATCTATCTTCATCCTCATCATCACCTCCTCCTCCTCCTATGTTCTATTTCTCTCTCCTCAGGTCATTCATCATGTCTTGGAAAGTGGCTTGGGATAGATCCCCATCTATCATTTGTTGTTGGATGGCATGGGTGGATGCGAGCAACTATGCGTTCATAGTATTCTGATCAGGCTCTCCTTGATCCGGCTTAGTTCTATCCCTTTCCCTTCCCTTGAGGAGCCATCTTTGAATAAGACTCAAAGGATGTGATCTACATTGGATACAATGTTGGTTCTGCACAGAAAGATGTATCATGTTTATATTGTAAATCTTTAGCACCAGATGAGATGGATGATTTGGAATTAGGATCAATTCCAGATGTACATGAATGGATCATTTTATATTTATTGAAATCGATCTACATCTACAAGCGGAACAAGAGTGAACCCAGTTTATTGGATAATGAGACAAAGTCGAGGAGTCTAGATATTGGTTTGCAATATCCGAACCGGGTTCTCGTGAATCATCTTGAATTGTTGAAGATGTTGAACTCATTGAATCAAGGTGGATGCCGGCGGAGTCCTGACTAAACCATACATGAGACGACATCTTGGATAGAAGTGGAGTAGATGAGGAAATGAATACAGTTATGAACAACTAGATGGAGAGGGTAGTGGAGAAGGCTCGGAATGAAAGAGGTAAGAAGAAATAAGAAGAAGGACGCAAGTGCACAGGACTAGATCTTTGACCTAATTCTAATTCTAAAAAATACAAGACAAGTATGGATTCACCAACCCAACACAATGTGAAGTCGTATGAGTTCGACTATTTTTATCTTTTCAATATTATTATTATTTTCAGGAAATCTTTGGACAAGTTCGTAGATGTTAACCCTATAGGAGAGTGAGTACCGCCAGAAAAGTATCCCTTTCTTTCCACTTCCTTTGTAACCTGTAGCCTGTACTTTTTCAAAAGAATCCCTGATACTGGGTCTCTCCACTACTCAGCCAAAGAATAGAGGAGGGGGCCAATAAGCAAAATCACTACTTCCCCCATAAATGAGGTATTCAAATGTAAGATGATGAGACAACACACCAATGAGGATGTGGCCTAATCTCAATATTTTGGACCATGTCGGATGCCCAACACAAAGCGAGAACAACATCATCGACAAGGCCATACTCGCTTATGTATGATAGAAGCACCAATACTTCAAGAATACAGTCAATAATGAGGTAGTATTCATGCTGGAGTTTGGGCTCTAATCCTTATGGGTTTTGCCTCGCTCGGTCTGGATAGTATCAGAAAATAATGTGGGTTTTACGAACCCCAAACAATAAATGTTCATTACGAATTTTAATTAAGTTCAAAATTTATTAAATAGTCCCCCTATTTTATTTTCTTTGATTTTCACTTTTTAGTATTTTTCAAAATAATACGCCTAACAATTTTTTGGGATTTTTCTTTAAATCTTAAGTGATATAAAATAGGAGAGGAGTCGTAAAAGTCGTGTAAGTTGATAGGATGGAAATCTCACCATAGTATCTAATGATACAAGCAAAGTTAATGAGACTTGCAATGCTACCCATCTCTCTTTACGAGGGATGCAAAACAAAATTTAAATATTTACACTACATTCACGATATGCAAAAATGGTGAAATCACCCTAAACATGAATTGTTATTAATCGTAAAGAACCAAATGCTGACTACCTAGAAGAGATCTAAATGTCCATTTTTGGAGACTCTTCGGTATCTGCCACAACAGATCCTTTTGTTGTTGTATAGAGTCTCTCATGGCGCTCGATTTCAAGTCTATGTATCCAATAATTTAATTTGACTAAATCCAAGTGTAAAGAACTATAGACACATGCTTCTAGTTAGGCTTTGTATCTAGTCATTGTGTCAAGCAATCCTAAGTCTATGGATCAATCATAGAAAACAAAGAAAATAAATTGGAAAGCTAAAAATACGAGAACAAAATAAAAACAGAGGGAAAATAGGGAGACTAAAAGTGGAAAATGCAAAGAAAATGTGAAAAAGCCGATGTGGTCCCCGGGTGAACAATCACCTGACAATGCAACTCGTAGAGTACGAATGTCCAAAAGTCCAAGTACATGTATTAATACAAATTAATGAGATAGAATAAAAAGTGTATCTCTCTCACGAAAATAGAAAGAAAATGCTACACTAAAAACTCTACTCTTCACTCTCTCTAACTCTCTCTCTCTCTCTTGCTCTCTCAAATTGACCTATGTATAAATGGTCAATCTCCTTGCAACTCGGGTGTACCGGCTTCCTAAGAAACAGCCTTCGCGACATGGTCCCTTGCAAGCAATTCAACAAAGAAAAATGTCAGAAGTAGGTAAAATAATTATTTATAAGAATGAATAAAAGAGAGATATTTATGCGAAATAATATTTACACTATAATCCTATCGTAAGCATTGCTCCCAGATAGCGGTGCCATTTGATACATAGATCAGGCAGAGGATCCTAATGCATGCTCTTTGCGGGCCTACGGTACCCGACAAGTTGGGTTTGGCAATCGCTGTGTCAGTCGCTCTCGCAGTACTCGAACCATATCTCAATAAATCATCAATAATAAACCCACAATAATGTTAAATCAATGTAATTGTACGAGGTGAAATTTATTGTACCCTACTAATAAATGTATGTAGTGAATATGTGCAAGGATCGAACCAGTGAGAGCTACGAGGATAAGCAAATAATTATTGTCTACAAAATAAACAACTATTTTTTGTGCTTTTTCGTTTTTTGTAAAATTTTGGGTTTTTAATGATATTAATTTTTATGAGTTTTTAATATATAATTTTTATTTTAAAGTTTATAATATTTAATTATATATAGTTTTTTTTCCTTTTTAGTATATAATAAGTATATATTACTAAGTATAACATATATGATATAAATATGTAACAAATATATAAGATTTGGAATACAATTAAGTGCCTTCCTATTTATTTTTTTAAAGGTGTTAAAAATATTTATAAGTATTTTTAATAATTACTATTATATTAATAAATATATAAGTTATAATATGTATAGTATATATATGCTTTTTATATTTATAAATACATCTATAAATATCAAAAAATAACAAAATAACATGTTTTTGTATTTTAATTGTTTTCTCTATTTTTATAATTTTTTGGTAATTTTTGCTAATTTTAGTGTATTTTTAAAGTCTAAAATAC
This sequence comes from Ottelia alismoides, assembly GCA_037367405.1. Taxonomy (NCBI): domain Eukaryota; kingdom Viridiplantae; phylum Streptophyta; class Magnoliopsida; order Alismatales; family Hydrocharitaceae; genus Ottelia; species Ottelia alismoides. The sequence continues at coordinate 278,077 of JAZKJV010002156.1, forward strand.
TCCAAAATAAGGAGTTAATAAATAAGTCGTATTTTTTTGAGTTTTAAAAAAAGATAATAATTTCAAAACTAGTCAAACACATTTTTAATATTTAGTATATTACATAAGCAAAATTATATAGAAGATTTTTTTTGGATTTTGTAAAATATTTTTTGATTATTTAGGGTTAGCAGGATTTTCAATTTTAAAGGTTTTATTTTGATTTTTTGTGATTTTTGGTATGTAGATACATTATATAGTAATATATAATGTCTTTTTTGGATTTTTATTTCTATTTTTTTGTAATTTTATCTCTAAACAAGGACTAAATAGCTCTTAATTTATTTTTAAAAGATAGAAAAGATAAGTAAATGCTGAAATAAAAATAGAGCATGAACATGCATCAGATCAAGAACCTACTGTAGTTTTTCCACATTTCTCAAGAACATGAGCTAATTAATCAAAAATAAAATGCACAAAATTAATTACAATGTTGGTCGGGGCATATTTGCAATAAAAATAAAAGTTAGGTGGTTGTCGTACGAATACAACAAAGTTTTGAACTAATTTACAGGTTTTATAAACAAAAATGAAATAAAATAAACTGGGGGGGTTCGGTGCAAATTGCTAACTCACATGCGGCGCCACATGTGCTGACTTGTAACTGAACCTCGATGTGATTTATAAGAACTCCGTGGGTCCAGTTGCAAATTTTGAAAGAAGTTATAATGCAAATTAATATTTACAAGACCAAATACCAATTACAATAGGCGATGGGATTACTAAGTAATTTAACCCTTAAATATTGAGATCGGAGGGCGGGAAACACTCCACGTGACCGATAAAGACTTCATTTCACGAAATAAGTGAACGACCCAGATTAGATCTAGGTCGCCTTCCTAATCCAACGATTCTTGAGGGTTCACGAAGGACACCTCAGAAATGCAATCCCAATGAGCTTTGATCGTACTGTTCTCCTTATTCTGACCGCCAACTACTTCGTGGTCGAGCCCTACAGCTTCATGGGATGATGTCACATCAGTTAGAAGCTTCAAAAATGTCCAGGGTCCGTCGAAGGGACCCTGGAACACCGACCACCTAGGGATCCATTGTTGGCTTGGATGTGCTCTCCAAGTGGTTAACTCGATCGTGGTTCTGACAGAAATACAAAGGGGATCGAGCTGAAGGCGCTCGACCCTAGAATGAAGCTGTATTCACAATGGGGGGAGTAAGTCGGGGGAGCTCCAACGACGGTGGCAGAGGGGGCTTAAGCTCACGCTTAATCATTGCAGGATCAAAGGGTAAACAAGGGGGATCGTTAGAGAAATGATTGGGGAATGAGTTGAATGTGGAAAGGGATCGAAATAAAAGCGGAGCACGACGATTTGGGGGCCACATCGTAAGGCTCTGGCTGTTTTAAAACCTAAAGTTAAGCTAAAGCTACGATTAATTGAAGAAACTAAGATTAAATCCTAAACTACTGGAAGGAAAAGTAATGGAAAGACAGTTGCCTAACATCTCAACTCGACCAGAGTCGAGGAACAGGAAGTATTTACTAGAGATGAATGCTGGAAAACATGTATCTCCCTACTCCTTCCTTCTCCATGTCGTCAAGGCCAAGGATCGACTTGTTGTCACCTTGCAGATCAACTTGGGGAGTCCTATTGGGGTCACTATAGGCTAGAGGGGATCAAAAATAAAAAGGAGGTTGGGGATTTGTTATTTATAGGTAGAGTAACCGTCAAGCTTTGGAGGGAGATAGCGTGTGAGGTGAGGGGGTTAGTGAAGATGCTGGAGTGAGCGAGGGTGACGGATGTCATAAGGAAAGGAAGGTGAAGTGCTCGAGGAAGAATGGGTATGGAGGAAGGCTTGCAAAATAGATAAGGTAGGGGGTTGGTGAGTTTTGACAAGAGTCATAACAGAAGGGTGTACAGTTTACCTGGGTCAATAAACTTTGAGTCATGGTTGGTCCACGTGGACCAACAATGAAATTTAGTGAAAAAATCCCTTATTAATGCATTTCAAAATAGGAAATAATTTTATTATTTTTTGTCAAAACATGAAAAATAATGTAATTTTATGGAGTATTTAATTCTGATTTTTATTTATTTTTAGAAGTTAATTTATGACATGTTAATATTTACATGTGTGTATATATATGTAAATACACCTATATTTTGTACATATTATTTTTAATTTGCATTACATATTTTATTATTATTATAGGTATTTTATATATTTCCAAATTATTTAAATACATATTTAGGTATTTTTATTATATTTTTCTGAGTTTATTTTATACTTAAATATATATATATATGCATACATATTATATAGGTATATTATAAGTATGTTTACCTATATATTAAAGTATATTATTTATTTAATGTATTTTTAATTGTTTTGTTCTAATTTTAGCATGTACATGTATTTTAAATAGTATTTACAAATGTATAAAAATATAAGAAACTTAAAAATATAAAGAATGAATATATTGAATATTATATACAAGTATATTGCACAATGAGAGCCCAAAATCTATATTTTGCATCTTAACTAAAAATTAAACGAAAACACCTTTATTAAATCGATAATTTTATTTTATGAACAATAAAGATGCATTAGGTGTATTTTGAGTTTGTATTGAGAAGATACATGTCTGCAAAGTTTTGTTTGCAGCTTTTTTTTACGTCCCAAGCACATTGTGCATTATTTTTGAATGAAATAATTTTATATTTTTTTATATTTTAATGTACAATGTTCATGTTCATAACTTGTTGATTTGAGGTGTAAAAATAAGAAAATAAAATAGATCCCAGAGTGTAACTATTGGCCTATAAAATTAGTGTTCTTGAATGTAATTTCTTTATAGTTGGCTGTCCTATATCCCCCGACTTAGTTCCTTTTGACCAAGTCATCATGATGACTGGGTCTCGGGGGCTGGGTCACTAAGTGTATTTGACACTCCACTCTTTTTCTTTTCTTCCTTTATTCTTTTATTTTGGAGTTAGATACATCATTATAATTGTTGGTTGTTTATTTTCATAAATTAATGATATATACATGCATTTATCCAGGGATTCAAGGCCAAAATGAAAGAATAAAGGTAATAAAATGGAGATCCATCATGCTCCAATGGGATCCTAGGTGCTAGTTAAATGTTGAGAGGCAACATATAAGGTTATGGCTCGCGCTACTTCGATCAGGCATGCGAAGGAAAAAACTTGGTCTTTAATGCTTAGTTGATGATCAACAATGGTAGGACAGAGATAGTCACCCCTCTTGCGTGATGGAAGAGTATGGGGCTATGTCTCTAGTTACCAGTCATGATAAGAGTTCGTAGGACGCAATGGAAGTGGAGAAGATAGGAGGATGTTGATAGGGACAATGATTGCATATATTAGTGGCTTGAAGGTCAGAATAGGGGAATGGGTTCAAAATGAAATGAAGGAGGAGTAAATGAACTGAGAAGGAGACATGTATAAAAGGGGCACATGACGATGAATGATGGCGGTGGAGATTCTTACAATTTTCTAATTTGGAGCTCGAAGCTCTAGGGAGATCACCTTCAATGGAGCCAACAGCTTGTGGAAGCTCCCTACATGGTCGAAAACTTTTGATCTCATCAACCTCCTTCGAAACATTAATCATGGTTCGACTCAATCCCTCTTTGGACATGTCATTTCGATGAGAGATCAAGGAGAATTGGAAGTTCTTAAGCAATTTGGCAGATCGCTTTTTAAAATTAGTTCTTGGTATTTTAACGGACTGCACATTCAAGGTCGATCGGTGAAGCAGTTGAAGTCTGACAAGGTGGAATAGACATTAGGTTTGATCAAGGATGTAGTCAAGAGAAGGCCAAGGAGTGGGTGGAGACAGAGGTAGGTGGTGTTAACACAAGAAGAGGATGTGTTTGTATAGGGAAGGGGATGTTGACTAAGGACAACTTTCCAAAAAGAAGGAGGTAGCTAATTTGAAGGGATCCTAACAATGAAAGGAGGGATGGCTGCTTTTTTGACCACAGAAGAGAAGGGGGTCGAACGGGACCAAGACCAAGCAACATCGCCCAATCAAAGGGAGAAAAGTAAATATGAAAAAAATCATTAGTAATAGAAGATGGCTTCAAATAAAAAAACTCAAAAAATAAAAAGTGTTTAAAATTAAAAGATATACAACTTCCAAGAAGGAAGTTTTCATAAAAAAAAACCTTTAGTTTGAAAGATAGGAATTTAGACTATATTGTTAGAGGTACTTCATCATTGATTTTGGTTATACATATTTTTAGTGTTTGTTTCTTGTGATTAATAAATCATATTATATATTATTGTAACACTAAATATTATAAGATTCTTAAACTTGTTTCTGTTTTTATTAAAAATATCTTATTGTATGTTGATCATTAATTATATTGCGTTGATTGATGAGACAAAATATGGAGTAAATAAGAAACTAGAGGTTTGGAGACATGCCATAGAGACTAAAGGATTTTGTATAAGTAGGGTAAGACTGTATGTATGGCATACACATTTGATGGGAACAACGGCGAAGGACTCGAGGTAAATATTAGAGTCCATAACGCTTAGAAGAAAAATTCTTAAAGGTGCCATTCGGCACACGGTACCCCCTTACCCCACAATTTCTCACTCCTATGTAGGCCTCACTTTTTATCTTTTTAAAAATCAAATAAATCAATTCTCCATCGTCAATTCCATCAAAAAATAATATATTATACCATCATATCATATGAAATTTATAAACTACTCCACTTCTACTCATTTTTTCAAACTTCAATACAATCACATCACAATAACTACTCATTTTTTTCAAAATTCAATACGATCATATCACAATAAAACAACTTCTAACCCACCCCCAGTTTAATCCTCTATCCAAACACCAAAACTCAAAAATGGGTTACCTGGTACCAGTTTAACCCACCTTAATCCACATACCAAACACACCCTAAGATTCATGGGATCTATTTCACAACAAGATGGAGAAATTGATGGAAATGTTACTTATAGAATAAATGTAAGGAAGACTACGAATTTTTTTGATAATAAAATCCTTTCGAAAGTTAAAAGAAAGTATTACAAAGCAGTCGTGAGTCCTGCATGCTATATGGATCAGAATGTTGGCTTGTGAACCATAGATATATGAAGAAACTGACAAACATAAATGAAAATGCTAAGGTGGATAAGAGGTCGGTTGATACACCAGTTGGAAGATGCATGATTTGGGATGTTGAGCTGGTTAAGAGAGGGCGAGGAAGTGTTGAAATGAGACTATCTGAAGGGATCTTAATTATTTGGATTTAAGTTCAAGAATTACCCAAAATAGATCTGAATGGAGGTAAAAAAAATCCATGTGGCTGACCCTACTTCATTGTGAGAAAATGCTTTATTGTTGTATTTTTGAAATAAAATCAATAGAAAATAAAGAAGATAAAATATAGGCAAAATAGATTCGTATTTACAGAACCCATTTCTATTTCTTTTTTATTTTATAAAATTTATTTGATTTTAATTTTCATGGATAAATAAAATATGCAAGTAATAATTTAAAATTGAATCTAAGAGAAACAAGTTAAAATAAAATCTACACAAAATATACAAGAACCGAAAATAATAGTACTTTGCCAATTGAGCTTGCTCAATTTCAAAATACCTTTATGATTTAAAGTATTTGAAATGATGAGCTTTAAGAGTGAGTAGAGTTAAGCCTTCATATGCACTTAGGAATAAAATCTGGAACGCGTGCAAATCAGAAAAGGTCAATCGATTTTAATTGTCATCATGGTTTTTTTATGATAATTTTTATATTTTCATACATTTTCATGTATCAATGCAAAACAAATTTATGTCGATCTGTGTTGTGTAAAATAGATATACAATTTTGAAGATTGTGTATATTTGTGTGTAAATATATTCTTATTATTTTATATAGAAGATATCATCTTTTTCTATTTTTTTTACTTTTTCTATTCTTTATTGAGCCAACCGAGACCTTCGACCTCAGTCTTTGGGTGAAGTCAGATCAAAGCATTATATGTATATCTCCCTTTATTTCTTGAGACAAAATGCATGAATAAAGTGTGTCACCTTCTTCTTTATTTTAAATTTTTGGGTACTTTTAGAGGTTCTCAAATATTAAGTTATGATTTCTATTTTTTTCATGAAATTATATTGGTGTTATTAATGCATGAATACTTTTTTCGTAAGGTTATTTGCCTAATTTTGGGCTCTTAGGCATATGAAACACAATCATTTGTTACCTCAGAATTGGTTTCGATGATCAGTTGGTGCTTTGAGATCATCCATGCTCTAAGGAATGCAATTCTTGATACTTTAATAGTTGGACCATGCTTTGCCTACTTCAGCTATTTTACAACTTTAGAGAACTCCACAATCAAGCATTTACAAAATCGATCCTTACCTTTCATAGTTTAGCCCAAAGTTCCATGTTCATGTATATACTCATTGGAAACTTTTCCCGCGGGTTCGGGTACCCCTGTGAATAGTAAACTGTGAGAAGGATTGGGAGGGTTGGAAGGAGAGGTCTCAAGCAAGAGATATCGTCTTTTCAACTCATTGGCAGGATTTATCGAAACCATGTTTTGGGGAGGGTAATTGATGGTTGATGAGGTACTCACTGGAGGCTCTGTGCTCCGTCACCCCCTTCCCTCGGACATTTTTTGTGTTGTATTACTATGCTAGAATGTTGTGAACCTTAATGAGGTGGATATCAACTAGCCACTGAATTGAGACATTTCCAAGTTGTTGTATATCACATGTTATTTCTATATATATAATAGTCCATGAGATTAATAATATTTTTTCTTTACTTTTTCATATTTATAAATTTGTTATGTGTGGTTTATGACTTTCTACATTATTGGATCATATTTATTCATCCATTATATCATTGGGTTTCTCGATCAGATCGTAGGCTTGCCGGTTAAGACAAATAGCATGTTCCGTGGGAACGGGTACATTAGTAGTGATTTTTTTATATCCTTAAACTTTTTAAAAAATTGTAATATCTTAAATATTATTCATTACATTAGTAGCAGTGTTTTTGAAACCGGACCACACCTGCCGGTTCGACTGGTGAACTGGGTGTGGACCGGTTCGGTTTGATTATTCCAATTTTAGTTAACCGGTCCGGTTCAACCTATTTTTCTGACCCGGTTTGACCATGTTCAACTTCAGTTGAACCACATTTATTTTTTAAATTATTTAAAAATTTGTTGATAGTGGGAACTGAAACCACGATCTTTATTTAAAATAACTATTTCACACGTCTAACCAACTACACTAACATAACTTTTTGCATATAATGGATTTTAAATATGATTAAACTATTTTCATATTATAGAGCATCTAGTCCAAATAATATATATATATATATGATATGTATTATATTTGATGGTGTATAAGAAAAATACTTTATGTATAGTGTGAAATATATACATTATCTATGTATTTTATATATATTTCAAGTATATTTAAGCGTATATTATATATATATTATTTCATTTCAGTTTGATTAGTCGGTTCAACCACTTTTTTTCACCGGTCTGATTTAATCCGATTTTAAATAATGATGACGTCATCATCCGATTGAACCGGTTTGATTATACGATTCGACCCGATCTGACCTTTTCAGCAAGATTTCCGGTTCGATGTCCGGTTCAATTTCAAAAATCTTGATTAGTAGTGATTTACAAGATTTAAAAATTGTCAGCCTTAGAACATTATCATATATACTTAGTACCTACAACACTATCTCTATTAAAAAAAAGATGCGACTAGTTCTTAAAACAATAATATCAAAATTGCAACATTGTATTTTACAAGATTTGATTATTGCAATAAATTGGAGTCGTTTTATTTCCAATATGAACGCAATTCTCACCTGCGTGTTAACATCTATCCGCATCCTATACATGGGAATCTCACAAAATACGTGTTACAAAGAAACGCAGCGGCTGTCTTTGTACTGTATTCTGAAACACGTTATACACGGATTCCACAAAATCCAAATAAAAATTGAATGGTTAGATGTAGATACCATGGACGGTGGCGCAGAATATGCTCTTCCGCGGGTGAACGCAACGCATCTCGTTTCCGGTTATAAATACCCGCCAACGCCCTCCCGGCGGAGCAGCAGCAGCAAGCAGCCGAAGAAGAGCAGAGACTCGTAGTGTATCCTCCGCTCCCTCCTGCTCTCTTCTGCTCTGCTCTCCCCTCTCCTCCCCTCCCTCTCTTCTCCTTTAGTGTTCGTCTCGTGTTCGCATAAGATCGGATGGCTAACAAGAGGACCACGAGGATCGAGAATCTCATCAAGAGGGATGGCTCCGTCATCCTCCCTGGCTGCTACGACGCCCTCTCCGCCGCCATCGTTCAGAACACCGGCTTCACCGCCGGCTTCATCTCCGGCTATGCCGTCTCCGCCGCCAAGCTCGGTCTCCCCGACATCGGCTTCCTCACGTCCGTCTACTTCTTCAACCACCCACAATTATATATGTTATCGCGTCCGTCTAATCGAAGCATATATAATTATGCAGGCCGCCGGAGATGGCTGACACGGCACGGTCAGTGTGCAAGGCGGCCCCGCTCATCCCCTTCATCGCCGACGCAGGTGATGCCTTGATCCATAAAACTCACGTATCAGTACTTAAAATGCACGAGTCCGCGTTACCCATGGGATCTGTAAGATCTATAGATCCAATGTTATGGTACCCCCTTTATTTGCTTAAAAGTTGGTCAAATCCTGTCGTAGACGGGGTGCACTTTTCGGCTAACCTTAGAACAAGTAAAACTGAGAACAGATTAGATTTTTTATTACTACTGATAGAAGCTTTGGTAGGGTCCTCTCCAGAAAGTGGAGGGCCTTACATCGAGCTGGCCTCTGCATTTGTTATTTCTATATTTATATATATTTCTATGATTTGTGGCTACTAGTTTAAGTAATACAGTTTTACTCTAGTTTTACCTTCACAACTAAACCATTCTAGACCGCTTTTCGTTGCTACCTCATGAAATAACTGCATGCAAAATGTTTTTGACGTAATTAGTTGATTCAGAAGCAACTTCACTAAAAATGGTCAAACGAGCCAAAATATATTTTAACTGAAAAAGATAGCAGATAACATGAAATATCAGTGTTTTTTCCGCTGGTTATTTTCGCTATCTAAACACTTGACTTTGTTAGTAAATTCGTTCTTTAGAAATCAATACTCGTGTTCAATTTTCGATATGAATAATTGAATTTTACAAAGTCCGCATTAACAGAAGGCGAACATTTGTTGGCATGCAACAAAGTAATACAGTAAGATAACAAATGGCAAGACTTCTCATCCCACTTGTTCGTGACCACTATCATGCACGAAAGGTTCATTGTAAATAAGGCAGGCCGTTTAATATTTGCTGCAGAAATATATATTTGTTTTATCGTTGAAGGACGCGGAGATTTCGAAGTTTTGCGCGTATAAAAATCCCATAATAATATTTTTGGCTAACATGTAAATTATACTGTACATGCATGCATACTTTGCTTAGACCAGGAATATCTTTCCGATACTAATTGATAAATTAATTCATAAAATATGTGATTATACTAAGAATATATACAAGTGTAAAATGTTTAAATCAAGGGCCTTAGTGTCGTCTTTTAGCAATGCCTGGTCTTGTTTGAGGGGATGGATGCATTCTGAGGAGTAACTATTTTCTATTAATTTTTGTTCCGATCTCCAAATTGTGCGCATTTATTTCAAGGGGACATTTGGGTGGTTTCAAGAATAAATAATCCCTCATGTTCCTTCGCCACACATGTCTTACGTTGGACATGGCTGTCATGCTTCTCAGATCTACGTGAACTCACTACAAGGAAATCAAGTTGTGGTTACAGAACTATGGCCACGAATATGGGATTTGTGGCCACAGAATTGGGCTCTGGCCACGACACATCGTGGTCAGTAGCCGTAGCTATAAGTCTCGTCGCGAGAGATCTCTAGCCACGAATATGTCGTGGCCACTACAAGTGACCACAGAACTTATCGTGACCACAACTCTTATATGAAGACTTTGGCCACGGATTATGGCTACGAGAAACTAGTGGCCACGAAATTATCGTGGCCACAAGTTTCCATAGCCACATTCCGTGGCCACAACTCATTTTTCTTGTAGTGACTAGTTGAAAATATGAGAGATTTCTATTTCCACCGAGAATCATCACTTCAAAAGACTGTTTTCCTTGTTAATTTTCTCTGGAAGCATGAAAATGATATGCCGATAAGGGATAAATAGTGGGCAAATCATGTATTACTGCCTCAGAAATTCTCCCCTGTTGGGGACAATTTCCAAGTTGTACGGAAAAATTGGTAGCCTTATATACATGACTGCCATGAGCATCTGATCATCACGAGACCCGGGCCCCTCCAGATAGATCATTTCGATTATTTTACTCTTGGGAATAATTGGATCCTACACAGTTGCTTACCTTGCCCTGATAAAAGGGGAAAAGCGAACTAGATGACAGGCATGTCACATGGGGAACCCCACCTCAAGTAACAACATTGGATCTCGACAACATCATTGGACCATTTTCTAGATGTAGATATCTGTAGCTTTTTTCATTGGTATTCGCATGTTTGCAATCTAATTTAAAAAATTTCCATCTGTAGCTTCTGTATCTGTAGTTTTTTCATTCTCAGGTGGACATCTTTTTGCTCTTTTCATTTTTCTCAGACTCAACGACAAGAAACAACTTGCTGAGCAAACACTTGAAATTGAGTTCCTGAACGTATTATTTTATTTTATTTCATTTTATTTTAAGTATGATCTTTACGGATCACTGAAAGCAAAAAGATTTTTTTCTTTATTCATGTGTTTTCATCAAGTTCAGGTAATTAAAGAATGCGTAGTTGTGCATGTAATTCTTATCTTAAAAACAAGAGAAGATAAAAGAAGAAAGATAGGCGACCAATCTCTTTCTGGGATTTTTCTGAAACGCTTCTTCCAGTTTACAGTTTTTTTTCTGGTAAATTGAAACGATAGATCTACATCTCTTGTTACTAGATCTACCTTATCTGGGATGTATAGGATGAACTATCTTCTAATTTAGAGTAGCAAGTGTTCCCTGGAATGACGGAAAATTAATGGCCACATGTTAAACTTGACTTGCGGACAATATGCATAGTTAATTTGGTTAGAGCTTATTCCGTCGCTTTCTGCTCCGCGGCGAAGTAGACATGGGTACCGTAATATAAAGGCTACTATCCATGCATGGAGTATGTATGACCATTGTGGGCATTTGCTGACATGATTCATCTTATGATGAAGCTATGCCTGTATATTGCAGACACCGGTGGCGGCAATGCACTTAACGTTCAGCGGACTATAAAGGATTTGATCAACGCTGGTGCTGCGGGCTGCTTCCTTGAGGTATAAATATCACATGTATATATACATCTCTTTCACCTTGATCACGTTCTGTAATATGTACGTAAAAATAGAGTTGAACTTTTTTTCCCTCTCAAATGCAGGACCAAGCTTGGCCAAAGAAATGCGGTATATACATACTACCAAATGGACATTGTTAAATATCCCGTGATTGATTTCTCATTATCTGTTTCTTTGTTCCACTACTTAACTTGAGCCTTTTGTCTTGTCTCTTGTTTTCCTCCTACTTCAAGGTCACATGCGTGGCAAACAGGTAACTGAAAATTGTATCCAATCTGAGCATTATGCTGAATATTTGATTGGAAATGTGGGCTTCAATGAAGGAGTCATCGTTCCATGTACAGGTGATACCAGCTGAAGAGCATGCAGCGAAGATAGCAGCTGCCCGGGATGCGATCGGTGACGCGGATTTCTTCCTTATTGCCAGGACGGATGCCCGTGCAGCCACGGGGTTGGATGATGCCATTGCTCGTGCCAATCTCTACATGGAGGTATATATGCAGTAATTGTTTGATGTGTTTTTGTTAACGGTTAGGTAGTCAATTAATAAGTTGGATCATTGCTCTGTGGACTTTATAACTGAACAAAATAATGCAGGCCGGAGCGGATGCGTGCTTCGTTGAGGCTCCGAGGAACGAGGAAGAGATGATAGAGATCGTGCGGCGGACACGCGGTTACCGGGTGTGCAACATGATCGAAGGCGGCGTGACGCCGCTGAAGAGCCGCAAGGAGCTGCAGGCCATGGGCTTCCATGTCGTGATCAACTCGCTGACCGCTCTCTACGCATCGGCACGTGCCCTGATGGACATGATGAAGGTGCTGCACGAGGAAGGCACGGCAAGGAACCACCTGAGCAAGCTGCCGACGTTCGGGGAGTTCAACGAGCTGATGGGATTGGAGGATTGGCTCGAGGTCGGTCCCAAGTTCACTCTCTTCAAGTGCCCTTCAGTCTATCCTCCTGCTATCACCGATGGAACCAATGGCCATGTGAACGGACATGCAGCTACTAATGGGAAAATTACTGCTGCTAACGGGGCCGCTGTTACTAATGGTGTCGCAAATGGTAACGGTGTCCATCATTAAATTGCCCAAGGGATGATTTCGGTGGAGCAATCATGCTGTGTGTAAATCTCATATTTTCAATTTTTTAGGGTCTGCTAAGTGCTGTTGAATTTAATAATAAATGAGGGGGTGGGGGACGTCTAATAGAGGTATCGTACCTGCAGGGTTATTTAAGCTTTCTGGCTGGTCCTTGTATGTTCTTATTCTTATCCATGTCCATGTAATATCGCAATTCATATAAGAGTTGATGTTTTACCTCTGAATATTATTGTTTATGGGCGTTGACTGTGCATTGTTTCTCATGATTTGATCAAAAGATTGGTTTAGGGGCTCATCTGATTCCATTTGTTAAAGAGCTACATAATGTAATTGACTATTTGACTTTAAAATATCGGAAGAACTAGTTAGGAAATGATTATTCAACCATTTTCGTGTGAATTTTCAAGGGATATAATTACATAAGGTAATTGATAAGGAGCCAACATCCCTTATGATCACAAACTGATGAGCCAAAAACCGAGCGACTAAGGTAAAGATGGTATCAAAGGTCGTTGTGACCTCGACCACTCGGACCGGGCTCAACAAGAAAAACAAACCACCAAACTAAAGATCAAACAACAATGTATGTGGCAAGCGGTCTTGCTATATATTTTAACCTGGTATAACTACCAGTATCGATCATAAGGAGTACGAAATGCGAAAGTTATGAAGTAGTTGGGAATCCAATAAAATAAAAGAATTTGGTGGATTTTATATTTTCAAATTTTTTGTAATTTTTAATGTTAAGAAAAAGGCTTAAAGGATTCAAAAAATAACAAACAAACAATTTAAGTGGATTTTGAATTTTTAAAAATAGTAAACGACAACAAAATAAAACCAAAAATTCAAAGAAATTCCTACACCATGACAGGAGCCATGTATCAAAATTTCGTGAATTTTGGATAGTGCTTGTTATTTATTGAATCAAAAATCGAACACACAGCACATAGGGACCTATATGCAATTATTGAAAAGTTAGCAGCCAAACAGTAACATGTGGGGATAGTTTAGGGCTTAATCTGCAAAACAACCAGATCCGTACGTGGGCGACACGTGAACCAGACACTTAGGGGTATAATTGCAATTCCTATTTATAAACATTCATTCAGTAAAAACGGTGAAGTCTAGGTGAAAACATGCAAATATCCCAAAGTCATATGGGGGAACCATGTGCTACACAGATGGAAGAACTAGAGTGCAAATACTAAAAGCATAGGGTCCTCAGTGCAAAATATCTGAAATAAACACAATGACTAAAAATATTTATAAGAATAATTAGTAAATGCAAAATAAGAAAGGGCCTAAGTGAAATTTACCCTTTATTATTAGCTATCCAACGGTCGAGAGCATCCACTGATGATCAGACGACTGAGATCTGGGGGTACCGGTTCGACGATGAACGACTGATAGAGGATCCTCAGATAGATCAGACGTTCGAGGCTTCACGGTTGATGGACGATGACAATTAGAACTGGGAGAGGCCTCGATCCAACGGCGGAGGCAACCTCTAGAAGAGCAGCGAATAACTCGTCGCCGGCGAGCTTCGATCGATCGATACGAGCTACAGGGACGTCCTCCGGGGCTACTCGGATGCGGGAAATGATGCCGTTGCCTGTCTGCAGCAATGGTGATGCTCCGATAAGGCCGGGAACGTCTGGAGTGGCCCGGCGACGCTGAGTGATGAATCCCCATTCATCACTCTTTATTCCTTTATTTTAGCTAGAAACCTTGGTAAAAGACCATGTAAATGTTTGTAAATACAATAATTTGTCAAAATGCATGCATAATGTAAATAGCCATAATTAGCATGTCTTTGCACAAAAATAAAAGAATAAAGAAATAAAGAAAAAGAGGGAAATATTTAGAATAAATATTGAGTGACCTAAACCCAAGGGAGGACTCAGCATGGGCCTGACCGCAAAAATAAAATAAGTAGAGAGAGATAGGGTAACTCAACATGGTGTAAATACCCCTCTTTGTGTAATATTTTATTTTCTAAAAATAAAAATATTTATGTGTTCCCTTTATTTTGTATATATTTATAAAAATAAAATAAAAATAGGAAAAATAAAATAAAAATAAAAATAAATAAATTCTCTCTCATCAGTGTATATATACCATGTACATACAATAAAATATGTATTTATTTCACCCTTATAATTAATTAATAAAAATCCAATAAAAATCTTTTTATATTCCATATTTTATGGTGTAAATAAATAAAATATAAAATTGGAATAAATATACATAAATAAAATAATAAAAATAAAATTCAAAAATACCTAGGTATACATACCTGTATATAATAATAATATAATGTAAATACGTAATTTATATTTCAAAAAATCAAATAAAAATCACTAAAAAATACTTCGAAAATAAATAAACATTTTTTCATTTTGAAAATATTTTGAAATAATGCCATTTACTATTTTTAATTCAATTTATAAATAATTAATAATTGGCGGCTCCTGATTGGTCCACGTGGGATGTTGACCCCCTGTCAACTCTCCCCCAAGGATCACTGGACCCGCGGATCTGTGCCCCGACCCGATCTTCTCCCCTTTTTCCAAGCACGATCTGATTGCCATTCACTCTAACCCCGGGCCCCGATTAACCTTGATTCATCCCTGATCCACGCTCGGGGATCTTCCTAGGGATCCGTGCACCAGAATTCCATGCCCGACTCCATCTTTGCCTGATCCCTACCACTATATAGTCGCGTCTTCCTCCGCCATTTGCAGCACCTTTGGCTCTCGTCTTCGACTCCCAGGACCTCCATCGTGTTCTTTGAGTGACAGCTAGTGAGTGCGAGTGTCTGAGTGAGGATTTGGAGGGGTATAGCCTAGGTCCGGCAACCATCGTCGTCGTACTCCGCTGCCGGCGTAGCTCGAGCCTCTGGAGGCTACGCTCCATCGAGGCGAAGATCACCGGAGAGCCAGTGTCTCCTCCCCAGTCGACTTCGATCATCAGGTAGATCCTTTAGCCTCTTTAGCATAGTTCATCTTCGATTTTCACCCGCCAGCTCCACCCCAGTGGCCGGAGCCCCGCCAGTTCACCCCATCCGTATCGATCGACTCATCGACCCATCGCCACCTTCACTCCACGAGCTGGCCCATCTAAGCCTCGATCGAGTCGGGTTCCATTTACCACCATCGTCGGAACCCCCCGTAGCCCATCCATGTCGCTTCTCTTCTTCATTTCGCCAATAACCTATGTCAGAGCGTCCCTCCGAGCACGAGCTTCGTTTTGCAGGTCAATAAACGCAGGAACCCCCCTTGGTTGCACTTTTTACCCCTTCGCTGGAGCAGCCCATCTCCCTCCTCCCTCGTCGGAGGATCTGGCCGTTGGGAGCTCCATCAGAGGCCTCCACCCGACGCAGAACGCCATCGCGAGGAGAACCCCCCTCTCCGATCTTCCATCGGCCGTTCGGATCGTCTCCGGATCGCCGGAGAAGCTCGCCCAGGAGGAGTTCTTCTTGATCATCTCGCAGCCGTCGGATCGTCATTCAGCGTCAGTTCTGATCTCAGCCGTTCGTAGCCTGCACCTATCAGGCCGTTAGATCCATGATCTGACGGCCACGTGCGCCCCACGTTCTCCTCTGCACCAGCACCTTTGGATTCTCGAGAAGGATTCATCAGGACCATGCACCTGCAGCCATTCACCGCTCGACACCTGGCGCTCATGTGCCTCGGCTAGGTAATTTGCACCCGAACCCCCTACAATTTGCTTTAGTTTTCATTTAGTCTGTTAAATAAAATTGCACACTTGGTTAAATTACATATCTGGACCTCTAGTTTAGTGTATTTTCTTTTTAGTCCCTATTTGTGTGGAACACGTGCTTCGACACGTGCTTTTGTGGACTTTTTGCAGTATCTTTCCTGTAGTTTCGAGGTGGTATGGTTTAGATGTTTATTAATTAGAATGACATTTTGGTCCCTGTGAATGTGAGACACGTGCCAGACATGTGATATCTTGTTTTTTTTGCATTATTTGGGCTGGGGTTTCTGATTGTTCTATATTGAAGTTTAAGCTTTTAAAAATTACATTTATACCCCTGTGCGTGCAACATTTGAATATGTGTGGAATTGATGTGATATTTACATTGATGCTCTTCTAGTTTACACGTGTGTTATCTATTTAGCCTTGAAGCTTTGTTTCTTTGCGTATAGGTCCCTGTGTGCTATAGCCTTTGTAGTGATTGGATAAAATATCAAATTAAATCCAAATCAAGTAAAATTTGGAATTTTTGGGACACTTTTGTTGCTTTTCGCTATTTTAAAAAAATCAAAAACCTTCATTTTTGCTACTGTTTGAAATAGAAAATCAACTAAAAATATAAAAAAACTTTTCTAAAAATTACAAAAAAAATAGAGCTTGTTTATTTTGTTGTCTTCGAGTTTCTGTGCAATTTTCATCCTTTTTGTATTTATAAAACCCATAAAAATTAAAAAAAACCCTAAAAACCTTATAAAAATCATTAAAAATTCAAAAAAAATGCAATTTCTCTTTCTGTAGCTTAGTTTTTATTTCCAGTATTCATAAAAATTATCTTCAGGTTTTTGTAGGCTAATTAGCTATTTTTAATTAGCCTTTCAAATCTGACTGCACATTTCCTCATTGTTTTTGCCTCTTTCAATTTTTATAAAATCAATTAAAAATCATAAAATCTTGAGAAAATTACCAAAAATACTTAAAAATATAAAAAAAACACAAAAAGAATTTTATTTGAATTTTCTGAGCATTTTTGAGTGTTTAATAAATTGTGGTTTGAGTGCTTTTTGCCCTTTTCTTCGTATTTTCTTTAAAATTAAAACACAAAAAATTTAAAAAACATAAAATCCACCAAAAATACATTTTATCTTTTTATCTCCTTTTGACTACTTCGTAGGCTCTTTTGAGCCAATCCGTGCTCCTTGAGTTCGACCCTGGTCGCTATACCAGGTTAAAAAATAGCGAGATCGCTATTCGCGTTTTATTGATTTTTATTCTGATTTGGTGGTCTGATCTTCTTGTTGACTGAGTCTCTGAGATCCGGGTAGCAACGACCCGTGTTTTTATACCTTCACACGGGTCTTGGATTTGGATTTCTCGGTCATCACTGAGGACCTGGAGCGTTTGTGCTTTGATGTTCAGACCTCCAGATGAGGCCCTTTAGGCTCTAGACCTGCACAGAAAGGCTACTGGGTCGAGGGCAAAGTCCCTCGACCTGTTAGTGCGCGCGATGGGTGAAGGATGAGGCGAGGCGTAGCCCTCCGACGAAGCGGCAACGGAGGAGGGCTCAATTCCTGTTCTTGGGTGAATCAGGGTGAACGGAGGGGCTTAGAAGATGGGGAGAGGTCTGATGGAGGTGCTAAGATCATCGGGATGGCAAATGAGTGCTTCGATCACGGGGAACAGAGTGATGAACGTGAGTTGACCAAAATGCGAAAATCTTAAATCAAAGGTGAACAAGGGAGAATCGAAGCTACCTGGTGATTGAGATCGTCTGGGCTGAAGGTCGGGGACCTCCGGGGGTCTTCGCCTCAATGGATTGACGTGTCCAGAGGCTATAGCTCACCTCGCGGTGGAGCACGGCGAGAAGTTCGCCGGACCTACGGCTACAGAGCTCGAATCCTCGCTACATCACCTTCAAACTTACGATGTTACTCATGGATGGAGATGGAGGTCACTGGAGAGGAGGGAGCGGCCAAAGATGAAAAAGAAAATGCGGCTCCAGGAGATTTTATATTCTGTAGGGTCCGAGAAGTGTGGATTTTTGGTGCGCGAACTGAGGGGAGGATCCCTAACGGAATCAGCAGGCGTGTGTCTTGGATCATTCCTCGGTAATCGGAGCTGCGGAGGGATGAAGATGGTGGTCGGATCCTCTCAGGAAAATTTGGAGTGAATTGGGTGGAAATAGGATCCGGGCGAAGAAAGGTCCAGGGGGGACAGTTGACCGGGGTCAACAGTCCACCTTGGACCAACTAGAACAAGGATAAATTAAAATAATTGATAATTCAATTAAAAATAGCAAACGATTTTATTTTAAAAAGTTTATAAAATGAAAAATATTTTTTATTTTTCGATCTATTTTTTGTGATTTTTAATTATTTTTATGAAAAATAAATTATGGTATGTACATTATATTACATTATATACATATATAAAATACCTAGGTATTTTATGTAATTATTTTTATTTCTTATTTTTGTAAAATAACCTTATTTTATATTTTATTTATTTACAACATATTATTTGGAGTCTAAAATAATTTTTATTTTATTTTTATTAGTTATTTACAAGTGTATAATAAATAGGTATATGATACATTTGTATATGTACTATGTATAACGTGATAGAGAGAGAAATTTATTTTTAGTTTTATTTTATTTTTCTAATTCTTATTTTATTTTAAGAATATATACAAGGGGATAAGAATACCTTTTTATTTCTATTTTTGTGAAAGTAATATATATATATATATATATATACATAAGTGGGAATATATACAAGGTAGAGTGGCCCTATCTCTCTCTACTTATTTTATTTGGCGATCAGGTCCATTTTGGATCCTCTCTTGGGTTTAGGTCACTCAATATTTATTCTAAATATTTCCTTCTTTTTCTTTTATTCTTTATTCTTTTATTTTTGCACAAATACATGCTAATTATTGAATATTAATAAATGCATGCTTAATGGAAATTTATTGTATTTACAATTATATACATGATGTTTTACCAAGATATTTAGCTAAAATAAAAGAATAAAGAGTGATGAATGGGGATTCATCACAAACCAACCATAAAAAAAACTCAAAACAACCCTCACCCAGCTTCGAGGTCCAAAACCCAATTAGGATATCCGAGAACACCTTTAAACACTCTGACCTCTACCTAACTGTGTCAACATGGTTGTATTCTTATTTATCGCCATGTTGAAGTCCGAATATATACTGCAACATAACAAGATATAAGAGATACAAAGAGACAAGCTTGATGTGACCCTCTCCAATGGTTTATAGGTGATGATGGTTTCATACTGAAAATAATATTAAAAACTAAAAATAACCTCGAGCAGTTGTGGGGCGCTGATGAATACCCATTCATCACTCTTTATTCTTCTATTTTAGCTACAAAAACCTTTGCAAATACATGTAAATAGGTATAAATACAAATAATTACCAAAAGCATGCATTGTATAAAAACATATAATTAGCATGTTTTTGTGCACAAATAAAAGAATAAAGAGTAAAAAGAAAAAGAGGGAAATATTTAGAATAAATATTGAGCGACCTAAACCCAAGGGAGGGCTCAGCATGGGCCTGGCCGCATAAAAGCCAAAGTAGCGGGAGATAGGAGCTCATGTGTATATATTTTTGTAAATAAATAAAATTATGTTTTCCTCATCCAAAAATATGTAAATATTTGTACCTATTTATAAAGTATAAAAACAAAGCAAAAAGCCAAAAAGACCAAAAATATCCCTCCACCATGTGCATAGACCATCATCCTTTAACCCTATAAATAAATGTATTTATTTTCAAAACTTTTTGTGAATATTATATGGCATATTTTGTAAATAACAGAAATAAAAAGAAACAAAACAAAAATCAAATAAAAATTACAAAATTAAAATTACAAAAATACATTGTATATATACCATGTGTATAAATGTATATATCTATTTATTTCACCTATGTGTATAAATAATAAAAATAAAATAAAAATAGCCTTTTATTCCTCATTTTATTCTATAAATAAATAAAACATAAAATAGGAATAAAATTGTATAAAAATAATAATAAAAAAATCAAAAATAAAAAGCCTACATATTGTATATATCCCTATATAATGTACATACCTTATTCTTATTTCCAAAAATTAATTAAAAATCACCAAAAAATAGAAAAAAATAAAAGAAAAATATTTCATGTTGAAAGTTTTTGCAAAATCGGCCATTTGCTGCCTCATTTTTAAGTGTCAAATCTTGTCCACGTGGCAGTATCCCATTGGTCCACGGGGATTGTTGACCCCGGTCAACTCCCCCGCGGACTCTTTCCTTTTTGAGAAAACGCGCGCCGCCCCGCCTTCGCCATTTTCTCCACACGCCTCCAGCCTGTCGCCCACGCAAACCCCGCGCCCGGATCCTTCGCCGATCATCCGACATCCTCGCCAGATCCTTCGCCGTGAGATCCACGCATTCCATAGCCGTCGCCTCCCAACCCTAATCGAGCCTGCAGCTATATATAGAACCACCTCCGCCGCCTCCGCGCCCCATCTTTGGTTCTTCCCCTTCTTCCCAGTGAACTCCAGAGGCACCGCAAGAGTGACAGCAAGCGATCGCCCCTGTTGCAGCGAGGCGAGGAGGTGAAACCACTGATCCGGCGTTCTTCGCCGTCGTTGCTCCGCCACCAGCGTGAGCACCGAGCCTCGGGCCGAGACGACCCTTGAGGCTACGACCAGGAGAACCCCCTGCTCTTCCCCAGTCTCTCCGACCGCTCAGGTAACCCTTTAGCCTTTCCATTTAGCGTAATTTTTGGTTTCCCCCAATTAGTATCTCCGACGTATTCCGTTGATTCCGGCCATATCGTGTATCATTTCGATCATCGGGACACACCATCACCTTCGCCATCCTTCGACGCACCTTCTACGCCCCTTCACTCAACCCAACTCGCAAAGGAGCTGGGTTTCGAGCTCCACCGTCCTCCGCTCGCCGGAGCTCGCTCGTCCCGACCCATCGGTCACCCTCACGCCGCTTCATCGGGTCGAGGCACTTTGCCCTCGACCCGCGAAGCTTCTGGTTCATTTTGCAGGTCAAGAGGAGGCCATCTGAGGCCCCCTCACTTCCAGGCCAGGAGCTCGACTCCGTCGACCTCGCCGGAGCCCCTCCAGGGCTCGGCTGGGCCATCGGAGGCCTTCACCAGCTGCGGGACTCCACCGCGGATCTGTTCCGATACCCAGAGGCAGCTGAGGAGGACTACTGCACGCGCACAAGGCTGGCGAAGCTCGCCGGCTGAGTGTTCTTCTAGTATCCTCCACCACCGTTCGATCGTCCCCCGCTCTAGTTTCAATCGTCACCGTCCATTCTTCGAGGAGCAGATACCGTTGATCGATTCGAGGGTAGATCCGGACCGTTGGAGCAGAGAGAGGAAACCACCAGCACCTGCTAGCCGTCGATCATCCACGTGGCCTCCTCTGCGCCGTCGATCGGCTCACGTGCAGAAGAGAAGAGAGGCGCCACTCACCAGGACCGTCCGATCATCTACGTGGCGCTCATCCAGCCGTCGGCGTAATAAGGGGTAATTTACCTTAGGCCCCCTCGTAGTTTGCGTTTTTAATTCCAGTCCTGTAAATATTTTATGCATTTTATTTACGTAGGGTAAATTGCACATTGGACCTCGTACTTCTTCGTATTTGCATTTATGCCCTTGTTTGCGTGAGACACGTGCATCGACAGGTGATATTTTGGTGTATTTGCAATATTAATCCTGTAGTTCTGGACGTTACGCATGAATGAATACTTTCTGGTATTTGCACTTATGCCCCTGTGAGCATTCTATTTGAACATGTGCGTGTTTTAGTGGGTTAATTGCATAACCGTCCCTGGACTTTTTGGTACGAGTTACCAAAAGGTCCTAGGACTTGGTTTTTATTACCAGAAGGTCCCTGAGTGCCCCAGGCACGCGCCACACGCGTGACTTGCTGGGAAAATTGCACCGAGACCCCCAGAGCTTTGGGTATTTGCACTTTGGTCCCTGTGCACAGTGCCCCCTTTTGGATTTTGAATAAAATATCAAATTACCTCCAAATCCAACGAAAATTTGACACATGGCTCCTGCCATGGTGTAGGATTTTTGTAGATTTTTGAGGACATTTTTGATCTTGTTTGCTATTTTTAAAAATTCAAAAATATCTATTTTTGGCACTGTTTCACTTGAAAAATCACAAAAAAAATATAAAAACACCCCCAAAAATTCTATAAAAATTAGTGACTGTTCTTTGTGTGTTGTTTGATTTTCTAGCCAATTTTGGCTATTTTTCATTGAGTAAAAACCCTAAAAATCTAAAAACCCCTAAAAACTCATAAAAATCATATTAAATAATCTAAAAATCCAAAAACAATAATTTTGGTGCTCAAATTTTCCTTATTTTCTCTAGAATACAGGAAAATTACCTCCAGGGCCATCTGAGATCCTTAAATATTTTATTTTTGGGTTTTGGGCCCTGCTGGACAGTACCTTATCTTTTTAGTACTGTTTGATTTTTAGAAAATAAAGTACACTTTATAAAAATCCCAAAAATTCACCAAAAACACTTAAAAACATAAAAAAAACATTCTTGAATTTTTGCTTGATTTTTGGTGTGTTAAATAAATTGCTCAAGTGTGCTTGTTTATACTTTCTTTTATTTTCTTCACTTTTAAAAATCCAAAAAAATATAAAAATCATTAAAAACCACTAAAAATATTTTGTATTTATTTTATTTCATTTCGACTACTTCGTAGGCCTCTGGCCAACCCGTGCTCCTTGTGTTCGACCCTGGTCGCTATACCAGGTAAAAAGAATAGCGAAAGACCGCTTACATTGTTTTCTTGATTCATCTTCTCTTAAGTGGTTTCAAATATTCTTCTTGTTGACCGAATTGATCGATTAAGGACAACGACATTGTGATTTATCTTCCACCTTAGTCGCGTCGATTTCCGTGTCATCAGAATGGTATCGTTGCCGGGGAGCACGGCTTTGTAGTCATTTTTCCATATTGTCTCTCTATATTATCATTGTTTTCTGACACTCTTTCTTTGATTTTTGTGCGAGGTACTGCGTGGACAACTTGGAGTTTATTTTTGAGGACCCGCACGGGAAGAAGAAGCAGGGAGAAGAAGAAGGAATTTTTATTTCTGAGAGAGAGAGAGAACAATATTTTTTGTAATAATTTAGAACTTGGACATTTGTGGACACTTGTAACTTAGCGGGTCTGTTTCGCCGAGTACCGGTGTGCTCGGGGGACCCATTTGGATTTTCGCGGCTTTTTTCTGCGATTTTGATAGCTAGCTGCCTTTTCCGGTGTTTACGCAGTTTTTCTCGAGCCCCTAGATTTAGGAATTTCTCTTGCTTGTGCCGTAATTAGTAGGGTCCCCACACTTAATTGCTTGCCTGATCCTATAGGACGTTAATTGGACCTACTAAAATCATTAATAAAAATAATCGACTCATTTGCCTTCGCAGCCTACGTGCCGCGAGCCTGCCCCATCAAGCGCTACTCCTGAACTCGACCTGTCGAGAAGAGGAGGGGTAGGCCAAGATCGGACTCTTTGGCTTGGAGGTCGGTGACCGGTTAGACGGTTCTTGCGATAGAAATTTGCTCATCTAGGACTCGGTTTTTCCTCGCTGCACCATTTAGGTAGTTTAATTCTGTCTTTAAATTCTGCGCGGATCACTTGCATGTAGAGTGCTGGAGACAAGGTACGCATTTCTTTCTCTGCATGCATCATTGATTTCTTCGCGCATCGGCTTTTTCGTCTTCTCCCTCTGTTTTTGGCTTGATCATCAGGAGAATCGGAAAATTCGTTAGGCCGCTTGTATTTATTTTGAAAAAAATTAAAAAGAAAAACAAAAAAAATTGGGACTGGATAACACTATTGACCCTAAAAGACACTCACATTAAAAATTTGTCTTGGGGAGAGCAACCCCCTCCTTGTATGGTTTGGATGCGTGAGAGAGTGACCCGCACCCTAGGTAGAGCCCTCCGGTGCTATTTCTAGCTGACTACTGACTCTTCCGTGCGGGCCAGTCGGTTGGAGTAGCATCGGGTATCCTAACAGGTCACGTAAGCGCTCTGATATTTTGTGTGTTCACCCAATAAAATTGACAAGATAAATTGACCGAGCTTTCACGGTCTTCAGATTGTGTTGCGTTGGTGAACCGGGGGTTTGCTCTGCGATCATATTTTCTCCAGATCCCATCCGCCCAACTCGCCAGATCAAGATGATGGGTAGACGATCTCTTAGGCAGCCTCTGGCTGCACCGCTTTCAGGCGCGTCTACTTCACCATCTAGGTTGGCCCGTGAGAGTCGAGACCAGCTCTCCGGGCCCGAGTACGATTCCACCCTGTTCTCCCTCGATCCCCTTTCTTTTGCTACTGAGAGACATGAGCCCGAGGAAAGACGAATTGATTTGACAGAACCTGAGTTGGGCTCATCTGATTTTGCAGACGTTACTATGGCCGGAGCCGGCAGTTCAGATGATCACTCCCGACAACCCGAACATTTTGTACTAGACCAGGGAGCGATCAACTCCACCCTGATCGCATCATTAGAGACAGTATAGAAGCAGCTACGCGATCAGGGAGCTTTCATGATTGAGATGAGAAGAGAGTTGGAGCGACTCAGAGAAGAGAGAGATCAGAGCGAGCCTGAGGACATTCCTGATGCTGATGCAGAGGCAGCAGCCGCAGCAGCCGCAGCAGCGGCTGCCGCAGCGGCAGCCGCCGCCGCAGCAGGACCACCGAGACCGATGCGGGAGTTACACAACCCCGGATCTACACTGATGCACCATTGGGTGGTGGTACCTGCTATCGTGGGGGATTTCAAGTTCCCTCCGAACACCCTGCAGATGCTTCCTCATTTTCACGGTCTTGCCACCGAGGAGCCCCACCTCCATCTCCAGGAGTTTTTGATGATCTGCAGCACTGTCCACGACCGTCATGTGGACCAGGATACGATTCGGATGATGGCCTTCCCTTTTTCACTGGCAGATAGAGCAGCCGCCTGGCTGAAGCATTTAGGGAAGTTTGTTTACACCTGGGAGCAGCTCCGCACCGAGTACTTGAACAAGTACTATCCACTCGGGTGGACGAATGCAGCAAGGGCCCTGATCAACAACTTCTCCATGCTCCCTAACGAGCAGTTTCACGAGGCATGGGAGAGGTTCAGAGAGCTTCTGGATAGATGCCCACACCACGACATTTCCAAGCCGAACCTAGTTCAGAGCTTCTTTAGTGGGATGACGCCAGAGCTTCAGGGTCTGGTGAATGCTTCTTGCGGCGGGTCCTACTTTGCCAAGGACCACAACCAAGTCTGGGCCATCTACGAGGAGATGGCCGAAAATTACATGGTGATGTCCCAGACTCGGTTGTACACACAGAGATCTCAGCAGCCGCCAGGACCCGTGCAGTACCAGCGGATAGCACGGGTTGATGCAGATCCATCCAGTTCGTCCACAGTTGCAGCCGCACAGGCAGAGTCGGCCGCTGCGGACATGGGGATTATCAGCGAGAAGTTGGACCGCATGGAAATAATAGAGAAGAAGCAGTGCCAGGGCATAACTCAGATGGAGCAGATGGCACAAACTCTGAGCGACATGAAGACCCATCTCTTGTGTCTTCAGGAGGCACAGACGGCTTCTCATCCCCGTCTTCAGTCGCGAGGCGATTCCGGCGGCAGCCGCAGCTCGTCCCAGCGCTCCAGCTCCTTGCAGCAGCCTAGACAAGTTCACTTTGTACAGGCGGAGCCGTACCAGCAGCAGCAGCCCTCTTACCAGTCACCACCATCTCCAGACTTACAGATGGTGGTATATCAGCCGGATCAGCCTCTGGCAGTACTGCCGCCAGACCCCTTCGATGCAGAGCCGTTGATGGATGTCAACGGGATTTGGTACGACCGTCCCCAGCCTGAGATCCGACGAGACCATCCCGGATTTAGGTGGGGGAATGGGGGTAACCAGTCCCAACAGCAGCCAGCCGGTCAGGGAGGGCAGTACTCCCAGCAGAGAGATCACCAGCAGCCCCCAGCATACCAGTCACACCAGCCATCATCCTTCGTGCCTCGTCCCTACCAGCAGCAGGGACAGACTTGGAGACGTGAGCAGCAGGCTCACCAGCAGCAGCATCCTTCCTCTTACCCCTCTCAGCCGCAGCAGCACCAGGTCCAGCAGCCTCATTACCAGAGAGGCAACCCGTCGGGCTCCCATGAGAGCCCCGCCTTAGATGATCTAGCCCGCATCTTCACAGAGCAGCAGGCTACATTTAGACGGGAGATGGACGAGTTCCGCCAGGAGATGCGGGACCTGATGAGAGGGAAGGCCGCCATCCCTGCACAGATCGAGCCTAATCCGAATAGCTTGAAGAGGAAGTCTGAGCAGGTAGTTCACACTGAGCCTTTCACTCCTAGTGACTCATTTGATGATATGTCGTCGGATCTATTTGATGCTGATTTTGTTACACTTAGGAGCGGTAGAAGACCAGCAGGCGGCGCCTCATCTGAGCGACAACGCGAGGATCCATCTAGAGCGCCAGATGAGGAAGAGGAGAGCGGTACTGAAGCCGCACATGATGATGACGGTGGTACTGATGCCACCCGAGATGCTGATTCCACCGGTGGTACTGAGGCCGCCGCTTCACCATATCGAGGAGGTGGTACTGATGCCACCAGCAGAGCCGAGCCAGCCCGCGGTACTGAGGCCGCAAGACGTCTAGTTGTAGAGCCAGCTAGAGGTGGTACTAAGGCCACCAATATTCATTCTGATAGAGATGTTGTCTTTCCTCGTATGGATGTATCTCAGAAATCTATTTTGAATAAAGGAAAAGGTTTAGTTTCTTCTGATCCCACTATGGTGTATGATGTATGTGAGGATCCGGTCATCGAACCGTCTAGGCCTATTCCTAGTCCTTCATCTGAGAAGGACCCTGTGATCCCCTTTCCTAGAGCCCTTGAGTTGGGGAAGGGGAAGAAAAGAGAAAAATATCCAAAAAAGAGAGAGCAGGAGGAGTTCAGCCAGAGCATGATAGACCGATTTCACATCCAGCTGACCCTCCATGAGGCTTTGCAGCACATCCCTCTTCTTCAGCGATCCTTGAGAGACAGGACCACAGTCAGGAGGAAGAAGAGGAACAACACCGCAGAGATTCATGTGTTGACAAAAGCCACGTGTTACGCGATCCAGAACCATCTGCCGACCAAGAGGCCAGATTTAGGAGCCCCGTATGTCAGATGTCAGATTAGTGAGCAGAGGTTCGACCGTACTCTATTAGATAGCGGATCGTCGATCAACCTTCTTCCGGCAGCCCTTCTCGACCACTTAGAGTTGGGCACTCTTAGACAGAGCAGGACATACCTTCAGTTTGCTGATCGGTCTGTCAAGAAGCCAAAGGGGTTGTTGCGAGATGTTGTCGTCACGATTCAGGGTTTGCAATTCCCCGTGGACTTCGTAGTGCTGGACATGGAGACCCTTGACTCGTTGACCGATTCCCCCATCATCCTCGGTCGCCCGTTCTTGGCCACAGCCAAGGCGGTGACTGACCATGACAGTGGGAAGGTATTCTTTCGCGTCCAGGGCGAGAGTATACAAATAGAGACGATTAAGGACCACAGAGCCAGAGATAGATCCCGCTCAGAGGGCAGTACAGATTCAGAACAGCTGACAGATACAGAGCCAGACATACACCAGGACTGTGATTTTGTGATCACAGATGATGAGGCAGCTTGGGCAGATCCTGCCGCACAGACCATCCTCTCATATTCAGATACAGCTGATGCAGAGATGATAGCAGAGGATAGTCTGGATAGCATAGCCCTGGTTCAGGATACTATTGAGTCAGCAGAGTCGGACCTTGATCGCGACACGATTTTCAGTGATGGTGGTACTAAGGCCACCCTGCTCTACGGTGGTACTGATGCCACCGCAGTTGATACAGATCCCTCGGATTCAGAATCTGATTGGGCAGATTGTGATGATCAGATACCAGACCTGGATCCACCTGAGCCTACAGATGAGGAGGAGGTAGAGGCAGAGCAGATCAGAGACAATGCAGAGGACCCGCCTTCTCCAGATCAAGTTTGTGAGAGTTCTTTATCATTTTCCCAGGCAGATTTGGCAGAATTGTCAGCATACACACATCTTCTTCAGAAGCCAGATTTGCCAGCACCCAGCTGTCCAGAGCTAAAGCCGCTCCCTACTTTGCTGAAGTATCGATTCCTTGCGGGAGAGTCTGAGATGTACCCAGTCATCATCTCTGCCGATCTGACTGGAGAACAAGAATCCCGTCTGATGGGGGTTCTTGAAAAGAACCGCAAGGCAATTGGATGGAGCGTAGCAGATCTCCATGGGATTAATCCCTCGTTGTGCTCTCACCATATCTATCTCGAGGAAGGGGCAAAGCCGTCGCGTGAGTTCCAGCGGCGACTGAACCCCAACCTAAGAGAGGTTGTCATGAAGGAAATATCAAAATGGTGGAGTGCAGATTTTATTTATCCCATTTCCGACTCCAAGTGGGTTAGCCCCTTGCATGTGGTGCCCAAGAAGACGGGCATCACGACTGTGATCAGTGAGTCGGGAGAGGAGATTGCTACACGAGTACCCACCTCTTGGCGGGTCTGCGTTGACTACAGGAGACTCAACCAGGCCACCAAGAAGGACCATTTCCCCCTGCCTTTTATTGATCAGATCATAGAGACACTGGCAGGGAAGAGCCATTATTGCTTCCTGGATGGGTACTCGGGCTACAATCAGGTGGCCATCGCTCCTGAGGATCAGGAGAAGACCACCTTTACCTGTCCCTTCGGTACATACGCCTTTTGACGCATGCCATTTGGGCTATGCAACGCCCCTGCGACTTTTCAGAGATGCATGTTGTCGATCTTTTCGGACATGGTAGGGGAGTGTTTGGAGGTCTTCATGGACGACTTCTCGGTTTACGGCAACGGATTCGATTCCTGTCTTGACTGCCTAGACCGAGTGCTCCAGCGATGTATTGCTACCCGCTTGGTTCTGTCTTGGGAGAAGAGTCACTTCATGGTGACTCAAGGGACGGTGCTTGGCCACATCATCTCCAACAGGGGCATGGAGGTTGATCCGGCCAAGGTTGACGTCATTAGAAAACTCGCACCGCCGTCCAATTTGAAGCAGCTACGGTCATTTCTGGGGCACGTTGGTTTTTATAGGAGATTCATTCATGATTTCAGCAAGATTGCCCGACCGTTGACTGACCTCTTGACGAAAGACACCGAGTTCCTTGTCGATGACAAGTGTCTTGCGTCCTTTGAGACTCTCCAGCAGTGTGTTATTGAGGCTCCTGTCCTTCAGCCACCCGATTGGTCTCTCCCATTCGAGATCATGACGGACGCCTCTGATTTTGCCGTAGGGGCCGTGCTAGGACAGAGGAGGGATGGAGTGCCATTTTCCATTCACTATGCTAGCCGCACATTGGATTCCGCCCAGCGGAATTATACGGTCACAGAGAAGGAGATGCTAGCAGTAGTGTTTGCCCTAGATAAGTTCAGATCGTATATCATTGGATCTAGAGTGACTTTGTTTACAGATCACACCGCCATCAGGTACCTCATGGCAAAGAAGGATGCCAAGGCCAGACTGACTAGATGGATCCTTCTACTCCAGGAGTTCGACATTGAGATCAAGGATAAGCCTGGAGTCAAGAATGTGGTGGCAGATCATCTCTCCCGATTAGAGCAGCTTGAGGATTCTGAGCAGATTGATCCCATTCGAGATACCTTCCCAGATGAGGCGATCCTTGCTATCGCCTCACTCCCGTGGTATGCCGATATTGTGAACTTTCTCGTTGCAGGGAAAGTCCCACAAGATTGGCCCAAGCAGAGACTTGAGACCTTCCTTGCGAGGGCCAAGTCCTACCACTGGGAGGATCCCATCCTTTACCACGAAGGAGGGGATAGCGTCTGGCGTCGGTGTATTCCTCAGGAGGAACACCATAGCGTCCTCACTTACTGCCACAAGTTTGAGGCAGGAGGACATCATTCTGGGAGGAGAACGGCACAGAAAGTACTCCAATCCGGCTTGTGGTGGCCTACCCTCTTCAAGGACTCTGATGAGTTCGTGAAGAGATGTACTGACTGTCAGAGGATGGGCACTTGTGGACAGCGTGATATGATGCCGATGCAGCCCATTCACTTCTGTGAGGTCTTTGACGCATGGGGCATCGATTTCATGGGTCCATTCCCTAAGAGTCAGGGATTTGAGTACATTCTGTTGGCCGTTGATTATGTGAGTCGTTGGGTTGAGGCTATCCCCGCCCGAGCCGCTGATGCGAGGACAGTTTGCAGATTTTTGAGAAAGCATATCATCACGCGGTTCGGGGTTCCACGAGTTCTGATTTCTGATGGGGGGTCTCATTTCATCAACGACCAGGTGAAGGCCCTTGCTAGCGAGTTCAGTATAGACCATCGTGTTGCCACACCTTACCATCCACAGACGAATGGTCTAGCTGAGGTGTCGAATAGGGAGATCAAGAATATTCTGCAGAAAGTCATCCGCCCTGACCGAAAGAATTGGTCACAGCTTTTGGACTCGGTCTTGTGGGCATATCGGACGTCTTTCAAGACTCCATTGGGCACATCTCCCTTTCGCCTCGTTTATGGCAAGCCATGCCATTTACCTGTTGAGCTTAGACACAAGTCACTTTGGGCAGTTACAGATATTCTTATGGATCCAGATGGTATGGGAGACCAGAGGAGGGCAGAGTTAGCTGCCCTGGAGGATCTTAGAGATGCAGTTTTCTCAAGCAACCTACATTATAAGGAAAAAGTGAAGGAGTGGCATGATTCTCATATCAGCCACAAGCATTTTGAAATTGGACAGAAAGTATGGTTGTTTGATGCAAGGCTACGATTATTTCCAGGGAAGCTACAGAGCAAATGGAAGGGACCTTACTTGGTCAGAAAGGTACACGATAACGGTAGCATTGATATATCTGAGTTATCTTCTGAGAGTACCTTTCGAGTGAACGGCCAGCGGCTCAAGCCATTTCTAGATCATGAGCCGCGGGACGTTATTGTTGCCCCGATTCATTTTGCGTGAGATGTGGTCTCTTGACTCACCTCTTTTGCATCTCACGCTTGATTTTCACTGTTCTTCCGCCTGTATAGATCCAGTTGTCCATATCATTCTATTCTTTAGTCCCACATCCCTTTCCTCATCTTATGATTATGCTATACTTAGGGTGTACTTTACCCTAAGTATAGGGGGGATGTAGGACCTGCGGGTATTCTTTTCATTTGTTCTGCCCCTGTTTTGCTGCCTATACTTAGGGATATTTTACCCTAAGTATAGGGGGGGCAGAGTCTGTATATTCTTCACTCGGATTTCCCTTCATGTACAGCTTGCTATACTTAGGATTAGTTAATCCTAAGTATAGGGGGAAACCACCGAGTTCCTCTCATTCTATTCATTTATTCGTTCCTGTACTTAACCATTACTTTTCACTTCCCTTTTACTAAGCACGAGTTATGTCTTCTTCATCGCTCTTGATCACTCTGAGGACATCGTTCGAGCTAAGTATAGGGGGGGTGTGTATATATTTCATATATACTTTAGCCATAACTCGTACTTTGTGTGAGTGTGTTAATAAATAAAATGGGCTAAAAATCACAAAAATTTAAAAATTTTTCATGTACATAAACCTCTTTTATCTTGCACATACATAGCTAGTGTACAAAGTATTTTTGTAAAAATGATTTCAAAAATCTTTTGTGTAAAGCTTGTGTAAATATTTTTGTATCAAAATTATGTATATAGTACAAAATTTTTCCAAGATGTTTTGAAAATCAAAAGTTTGCAAAAATCTTGTGTAAATATTTGTAAATATCTTTTTGCAAAACTAGCACCTCATGCATCATTCATGATTTCAAAATATTTTTCAAAAATTTTGCATGATTGTAAAATATTTGTAAATAGCATCTTGTGTACATATATGTATATAGTTTTTCCTGGATGAGAGTTGACATTTAAACTAAGCCTGGAATTAAATTGAGAAATGGAGCTGGAATAAGATCTTAATCCACTTAACTTTAAGAGGAACCTTATAGGACTTAGGGTTAAGGCTTTTCAGGTCCATAAGGACTTAATTCTTTGAGTCCACTAGGCTATGAGCATATGTCATCTTGATGAGCCTAAGTAGAGCACTTAACAACACACGCATGACTCTTAGAGACAATGGCTTGACTTGCACCTGCACTTACACATGGCTCTCCACGGATGAGGTGGTGAGGAGGCAGTTTCCTTTGGCTTGGGGTAGCATATGAGGGTAGTACTTCTAGGCGGAACCTCTCTTCTTCTTCTAGTGAAGGAAGTGCGCCTCAACTTGGTCTAGTGGTGATGAAGGCTAAAGACAGAAGCTGTGGGTTGCAATAAAGCTTCAAAAGAGGGATAGTCTACTGGCTCAAGGGGAAATTTCTTATATGCTGCACCATGTAGATATGTTGTACAGAAGTCCTTGGAAAAAAATGCAAAAATGCAAAAAGAACTCCAAAAAAGTGGTGGGTCGGATTGAAAATTTAATAACCCCACCGGAGTGTACATAGTCAAATAAAGCAAAGCTTATGGTATCCATGTTACATCTCATGAAGCTTGCAGCGGGAGACTTAGCTACACTGGCTAAGCTTCCAAAACTCTATACTTCTACCCCCTCTTCTTGAGCCGGTTGCACTTGAACTTAGAAGGGAATACCCCGCTTCTCGAGGAAAGAGTTGCTAGACCGAGGCATTAGAGTTACCAGGTTGAGGGAGGTTGTTTCTTTGTTACTTCTGAGGTGGGGAGCCACATATCACTTACACCGCATGGAAAGATTCATGGTCATTAGAGTTTGTGTATGTAGACTTGTTCTGATCTGGTTTATTGAGGAGTCTTGCCCATAGATTGGTGGAACTTGGAGGCTGTTGAGTTTTAAGCTTAAGTCTAAATAAGGTTCCGACACATTAATAATCCAAAGATCTGATCGAGCTCCATATTTCAATTTAATGAAGGAAAGTTTAATAATTCAACCTTGATCCATGTACATCCTCTTTTTCTTTTTCTTTTTCTTTCTTTTTCACTTCTTTTTCAAATAAGTGTTTGCTAAGGGACTAGCAAAGTTAAGCATAGGGGGGTGATGAATACCCATTCATCACTCTTTATTCTTCTATTTTAGCTACAAAAACCTTTGCAAATACATGTAAATAGGTGTAAATACAAATAATTACCAAAAGCATGCATTGTATAAAAACATATAATTAGCATGTTTTTGTGCACAAATAAAAGAATAAAGAGTAAAAAGAAAAAGAGGGAAATATTTAGAATAAATATTGAGCGACCTAAACCCAAGGGAGGGCTCAGCATGGGCCAGACCGCATAAAAGCCAAAGTAGAGGGAGATAGGAGCTCATGTGTATATATTTTTGTAAATAAATAAAATTATGTTTTCCTCATCCAAAAATATGTAAATATTTGTACCTATTTATAAAGTATAAAAACAAAGCAAAAAGCCAAAAAGACCAAAAATATCCCTCCACCATGTGCATAGACCATCATCCTTTAACCCTATAAATAAATGTATTTATTTTCAAAACTTTTTGTGAATATTCTATGGCATATTTTGTAAATAACAGAAATAAAAAGAAACAAAACAAAAATCAAATAAAAATTACAAAATTAAAATTACAAAAATACATTGTATATATACCATGTGTATAAATGTATATATCTATTTATTTCACCTATGTGTATAAATAATAAAAATAAAATAAAAATAGCCTTTTATTCCTCATTTTATTCTATAAATAAATAAAACATAAAATAGGAATAAAATTGTATAAAAATAATAATAAAAAAATCAAAAATAAAAAGCCTACATATTGTATATATCCCTATATAATGTACATACCTTATTCTTATTTCCAAAAATTAATTAAAAATCACCAAAAAATAGAAAAAAATAAAAGAAAAATATTTCATGTTGAAAGTTTTTGCAAAATCGGCCATTTGCTGCCTCATTTTTAAGTGTCAAATCTTGTCCACGTGGCAGTATCCCACTGGTCCACGGGGATTGTTGACCCCGGTCAACTCCCCCGCGGACTCTTTCCTTTTTGAGAAAACGCGCGCCGCCCCGCCTTCGCCATTTTCTCCACACGCCTCCAGCCTGTCGCCCACGCAAACCCCGCGCCCGGATCCTTCGCCGATCATCCGACATCCTCGCCGGATCCTTCGCCGTGAGATCCACGCATTCCATAACCGTCGCCTCCCAACCCTAATCGAACCTGCAGCTATATATAGAACCACCTCCGCCGCCTCCGCGCCCCATCTTTGGTTCTTCCCCTTCTTCCCAGTGAACTCCAGAGGCACCGCAAGAGTGACAGCAAGCGATCGCCCCTGTTGCAGCGAGGCGAGGAGGTGAAACCATTGATCCGGCGTTCTTCGCCGCCGTTGCTCCGCCACCAGCGTGAGCACCGAGCCTCGGGCCGAGACGACCCTTGAGGCTACGACCAGGAGCACCCCCTGCTCTTCCCCAGTCTCTCCGACCGCTCAGGTAACCCTTTAGCCTTTCCATTTAGCGTAATTTTTGGTTTCCCCCAATTAGTATCTCCGACGTATTCCGTTGATTCCGGCCATATCGTGTATCATTTCGATCATCGGGACACACCATCACCTTCGCCATCCTTCGACGCACCTTCTACGCCCCTTCACTCAACCCAGCTCGCAAAGGAGCTGGGTTTCGAGCTCCACCGTCCTCCGCTCGCCGGAGCTCGCTCGTCCCGACCCATCGGTCACCCTCACGCCGCTTCATCGGGTCGAGGCACTTTGCCCTCGACCCGCGAAGCTTCTGGTTCATTTTGCAGGTCAAGAGGAGGCCATCTGAGGCCCCCTCACTTCCAGGCCAGGAGCTCGACTCCGTCGACCTCGCCAGAGCCCCTCCAGGGCTCGGCTGGGCCATCGGAGGCCTTCACCAGCTGCGGGACTCCACCGCGGATCTGTTCCGATACCCAGAGGCAGCTGAGGAGGACTACTGCACGCGCACAAGGCCGGCGAAGCTCGCCGGCTGAGTGTTCTTCCAGTATCCTCCACCACCGTCCGATCGTCCCCCGCTCCAGTTTCAATCGTCACCGTCCATTCTTCGAGGAGCAGATACCGTTGATCGATTCGAGGGTAGATCCGGACCGTTGGAGCAGAGAGAGGAAACCACCAGCACCTGCTAGCCGTCGATCATCCACGTGGCCTCCTCTGCGTCGTCGATCGGCTCACGTGCGGAAGAGAAGAGAGGCGCCACTCACCAGGACCGTCCGATCATCTACGTGGCGCTCATCCAGCCGTCGGCGTAATAAGGGGTAATTTACCTTAGGCCCCCTCGTAGTTTGCGTTTTTAATTCCAGTCCTGTAAATATTTTATGCATTTTATTTACGTAGGGTAAATTGCACATTGGACCTCGTACTTCTTCGTATTTGCATTTATGCCCTTGTTTGCGTGAGACACGTGCATCGACACGTGATATTTTGGTGTATTTGCAATATTAATCCTATAGTTCTGGATGTTACGAATGAATGAATACTTTCTGGTATTTGCACTTATGCCCCTGTGAGCATTCTATTTGAACATGTGCGTGTTTTAGTGGGTTAATTGCATAACCGTCCCTGGACTTTTTGGTACGAGTTACCAAAAGGTCCTAGGACTTGGTTTTTATTACCAGAAGGTCCCTGAGTGCCCCAGTGGCGCGTGACTTGCTGGGAAAATTGCACCGAGACCCCCAGAGCTTTGGGTATTTGCACTTTGGTCCCTGTGCACAGTGCCCCCTTTTGGATTTTGAATAAAATATCAAATCACCTCCAAATCCAACGAAAATTTGACACATGGCTCCTGCCATGGTGTAGGATTTTTGTAGATTTTTGAGGACATTTTTGATCTTGTTTGCTATTTTTAAAAATTCAAAAACATCTATTTTTGGCACTGTTTCACTTGAAAAATCACAAAAAAAATATAAAAACACCCCCAAAAATTCTATAAAAATTAGTGACTGTTCTTTGTGTCTTGTTTGATTTTCTAGCCAATTTTGGCTATTTTCATTGAGTAAAAACCCTAAAAATCTAAAAACCCCTAAAAACTCATAAAAGTCATATTAAATAATCTAAAAATCCAAAAACAATAATTTTGGTGCTCAAATTTTCCTTATTTTCTCTAGAATACAGGAAAATTACCTCCAGGGCCATCTGAGATCCTTAAATATTTTATTTTTGGGTTTTGGGCCCTGCTGGACAGTACCTTATCTTTTTAGTACTGTTTGATTTTTAGAAAATAAAGTACACTTTATAAAAATCCCAAAAATTCACCAAAAACACTTAAAAACATAAAAAAAACATAAAAATAATTTTTCTTGAATTTTTGCTTGATTTTTGGTGTGTTAAATAAATTGCTCAAGTGTGCTTGTTTATACTTTCTTTTATTTTCTTCACTTTTAAAAATCCAAAAAAATATAAAAATCATTAAAAACCACTAAAAATATTTTGTCTTTATTTTATTTCATTTCGACTACTTCGTAGGCCTCTGGCCAACCCGTGCTCCTTGTGTTCGACCCTGGTTGCTATACCAGGTAAAAAGAATAGCGAAAGACCGCTTACATTGTTTTCTTGATTCATCTTCTCTTAAGTGGTTTCAAATATTCTTCTTGTTGACCGAATTGATCGATTAAGGACAACGACATTGTGATTTATCTTCCACCTTAGTCGCGTCGATTTCCGTGTCATCAGGCGCGAGATGGACTTTACAGCGGTGGAGCACTGCCGGAGATGGCAAAGATCGCCTCAGAGTTGCTCCTCGATCCAACCAACTGCCGGGTGAGGAAGCTGTCACTTCCTCTAGTTGTTGAGTGCAAAAGGAGGGAGAGAAGGAGGCCAAGGGATTCAAAATTTAAAAGGAAGGAGATGGGTGTTTATGTACAGGCTGGTGAGTGGCTGGAAGATCGAAATGGTTGATGAGAACTCAGGCGATCGAGGCTAAGTGATATCAAAGGTCGTTGCGATCTCAATCACCCGAGCCAGACTCAACAAGAAAAAATAAGGCCACAAATAAATCAATCAAAGTACGAAATCAAATGTAGCGGTCTACGCTATTTATTTAACCTGGTATAGCGACCAGGGTCAAACACAAGGAGCATGAGCTAAGCCTACGAAGTAGTCGAGAAATCAAAAAACAAAATGCATTTTTGTGGTTTTTTATTTGCACCTTTTTTATATTTTCTAATAAGAAAAAGAATAAAAATATGAAGGAAATCACACTACAAAAATTTTTATTAAGGTAAAAAGGCTCAAGAATTAAAAATAAAAATATTTTTATATTCTTAAAATATGCAAATGTTTTTGATAATTTTCTAAGGTTTTTATGATTTTTATATAATTTTCTAAAAATAAAGTAAAGACAAAATAGGGAAACACTTTTTAGTTGTGACCAATAGGCAATATTAAAATACTAAAATTGTCTAAAAGGCCCCGAGGATATTTTTATGAAAAAGTAGATACAAATACCTAATTACAGATACTAGAATTGCATTTTTTGGATTTTCTATATTTTTTTAAGAATTTTTATAAGATTTTTGGTCTTTTGTGATTTTTAGGGGTTTTATAAAATATATTGGAACAAAAACAGTAATGAAGTCAAAACATACTAAAACAAACACATAGGAATTTTTCTAGAATTTTGGAGGAATTTTTATATTTTTTTGGTATTGTATAAAATAGACAGACACGTTTTTAGGGGTTTTTTATTTTTAGAAAATATCAAATTAAACTAAATTGCATCATAAAAATTACCAAAAATACTACACAATAGCAGGAGCTACTAGTATTTTTTAGGGAATTTTTGGAGTAAATTTGATAATTATTTGATTTAAAACAAAGCACACAGGTTGTAGGGACCTATTTGCAAATATCCTAAGTTTTCATGTCAAACAATAACACGCAGATAAAGTCCAGGTGTATCAGTGCAAAATTCCCATGAAAACACGCACATGTCAATTACTCTACGCACATGGGCATAAATGCAAATACGATAAATATTTCATTCAAACCAAAACCCTAAATAAGTCCAAGATATAAGATGCAAAAACACCACATATCATGCGTGCAAGCACGTGTCTTCAAACAGGAAGGACTAAAGTGCAAATACTAGAAACCTTAGGGACTAACATGCAAGTAGTTCAAACTAGAACTTTATTTAAAAACTCGAAATAAAGCATAAAAAGTGTAGGGTAAATAATGCAATATACCCTTGCAGGTGTGTGTGATGGCGTAAGGGACACGTGGAAGCCGCTGGTGATGTGTGAACGGGCATCTCTGATCCTTTGTGATGTCAGATATGGTGCTCAAGGAATGTCGCCTACGTGCAGCGTAGATGTGTTAGGAGGTGGCAGATCAACGGTCGAAAAGCTGCAGCAATGGTTGGCTCTGATGCTATCTGGAAAAGGATTGTCGATTCAACGGTGTTGATAAGACATGGATGAACATCGTCGAGGCGAGTTTCATCAGAGCTAAGGAGGTGATCCTCAGCCCTCATGGGCGATCGGGAGGCTCGAGAGTGATCATGGAAGTCCTCCGCGTCGGCTGAACGGGTCCGATGGAGGAGCCAACGGCCGCATGTGTGTGACGATGAAGATGGCTTGGAGCTGCTCCAGCGAACCTTCTGAATGATGAAACACGGGCTCCCAGTGCACGCATGTTCTTGCAAGGGAAGCTAGGAGTCACGGCAATGCTCCGATCCGGGTTATTGAAGTTAAGAACGAAAGAAGCGGAGGGGGGCGAAGTTTGATCTCTGATGATAGTGGTAAATGAGATCTTAGCCCTAAGCTCAACCTGAAGATCGAGGCTAAGGGTGATCAGGTTGCAGTGCAATATAAAGGGTGCGTCGGGGGTTCGATCGGAGCAGATGGATGTCAGTAACGAGGCTCTGACCCACTGGTCAGAGCAGATGGGAGTGCGGCAGCGTTAGATGGAAAGATCGGATCGAAACGGGACAAGCGAAGGAGATGGAGGGTACCTGAAGATCTGGGAGAGTTCCTGAGCTTCAAGCAAAGATGGTTTATGGGGTAATGACCTCAACCTCGATGTGGAAGGCGGGGGAGGCTGCTCGCGACCGATCTCCGATCACGAAGAGTGAGCGTCATCTTCACTGCACCAAATTAAGCTCCGAGAGGTCCTCCGAGCAGTTGTCACTCAGCTGGAGGTGGCTTAGGGGTCGAAGAGGGAGCGAGGTACGAGCTACCTCTCCATGGATGCGGAAAAGATAATTTATAGGCTAATCGAGGGTCCAGAAAGATCGGAGTGAAGCGCGAAACCCTAGGGCCAATCGGATCTGCCTCAAGACCCACGAGGATTTCTGAGGATAAAATATTATCGGGTTCAAATTTCGAGGCAAAAGGAGTATGGAGTCAGGCTGGAAAATTTTGAGAAGATGCTCCGGCGAGCAAGATTCGAGTCTGACCATGGAAGAAGGAGCCGTTGACCTGGTCAACGAAATGACGTGGACCAATCAGAACATAGATTTTACAAAATTACTTCTAAATTCAATAAAAAATAATAATGGTTTTAGATCAAAAAGTGTATAAAATGAATTTTTGAAGGAATTTTTATGTGGCTTTTAATTGTATTTATGAAAAGAAAATAATCTATATAGAGTATAATGTATTCTATACAGGTATAATATACCTATGTATTTTTACAATTATTTTTATATTTTTATTTTTACATAAATTCCCTAATTTTTATATTTTATTTAATTATTACAATTTTTGGAGTATGAAATAATTTTTATTTTATTTTTATTATTTATATATAGGTATATAATAAATAAAGAATGGTGTAGGTATACATGTATTTTGTACAAAGGAGAGAGGATTTTTATTTTATTCTATTTTTCTTTTTCTGATTTTTGTTTTATTTTTAGGAATATATACAAGGAGGTAAAAATAACACATTATTTTTATTTTACCCAAAACTAATTATTTAATTACACATAATATGTACGAATAGAGTAGGCTATATCTCTCTCTACTTGTTTTATTTGGCGATCAAGCCAATGCTTGGCCTTCTCTTAGGTTTGGGTAACTCTGTATTTATTCTAAATACCTCCTTCCTTTTTCTTTTCCTTTATTCTTTTATTTTTGCACAAATACATGCTAATTATGTAATATTGACAAATGCATGCACAATGCTAACTTCTTGTATTTACATCTATCTACATGATGATTTGCGAAGATAAATAGCTAAATAAAAGAATAAAGAGTGAGAATCAGGGATTCATCACCCCCTATACTTTACCTTTGCTAGTCCCTTAGCAAACACTTATTTGAAAAAGAAGCGAAAAGGAGAAGAAAAGAAAAAGAAGGAGAATCAAGGTTTATTATTAATCTTGACTTCATTAAATTGAAGTATGGAGCTCAGTCAGACCATTGGATTAATTATTTGTTGAAACCTTATTTGGATCTAGGTTTCAGACTCAATAGTTTCTAAGTTCCACTAATCTATGGTACAGGGTTTACCTCCCCTATACTTAGGGTAAAATATCCCTAAGTATAGGTAGCAAAACAGAGGTAAAAAGAATCAAAAGAATAATCAAAAGTCGGACATCCCATCCCCCTATATGTAGGGTAAAGTACACCCTAAGTATAGCATAATAACAAGATGTAGATGGGGTGTTAGACTAAAGAATGAGATGATATGAACATCTGGATCTATACAAGGCGGAAGACAGTGATAATCAGGCACGAGATGCAACAGATGTGAGTCAAAGACCACATCTCATGCAAAATGAGTCGGGGTGACGTCAACGATCAACGACTCATGATCTAGATATGGTTTGAGG
Source organism: Ottelia alismoides (assembly GCA_037367405.1). NCBI lineage: Eukaryota > Viridiplantae > Streptophyta > Magnoliopsida > Alismatales > Hydrocharitaceae > Ottelia > Ottelia alismoides. The sequence goes on from JAZKJV010002156.1 coordinate 319,222, forward strand.
CGCTGACCGTTAACACGAAAGGTGGACTCAGATGACATCTCATATATGTCGGTACTACCATTGTCATGCACCTTTCGGACCAGGTATGGTCCTTTCCACTTGCTTTGAAATTTCCCTGGAAATAATCTAAGCTTGACATCGAACAACCATACTCTCTGCTCTGGCTCAAACTGCTTATGGATGATATGAGAATCATGTCATATCTTTACTCGCGCCTTATATTGTAAGCTGCTTGAAAAGGTTGTATCTGTAAGCTCCTCCAGGGCTACCAATTCCGCCTTCCTTTGATCTCCTATACTCTACGGATCCAATAATAAATCATGACAGCCCATAGTGACTTATGCTTAATCTCAACAGGTAAATGACAGGGCTTTCCATAAAAGAGATGAAAGGGAGATGTACCCTAAGGAGTCTTGAAGGAAGTCTGATATGCCCATAAGACCGAGTCCAAAAGTTGTGACCAATTGATGAATACGCATTCATCACTCTTTATTCTTTTATTTTAGCTATTTATCTTTGCAAAACATCATGTAGATAGCTGTAAATTCAATAAGTTACCAAATAGGCATGCTTTTGTAAATATCAATAATTAGAATGTTTTTGTGTAAAAATAAAAGAATAATGAATAAAGGAAAAAATAAGGAGATATTTAGAATAAATATCGAGTGACCTGAACCCAAGGGAGGGCTAAGCAGTGGCCTGACCGCAAAATAAAACAAGTAGAGAGAGATAGGGCCATTCACTTTGTATATATTCCTTCTTTCTGTACATATTTTATTTTTCATAAAATAAAAATAAAAATGTGTTTCTAATAACTTGTATATATTTCTAAAAATAAAATAAAATCAGAAAAATAAAATTAAAATGAAAAGAAAATCATTTCTCTCTCTTCGTATACATATACCATGTATATATGAATAATTCATCTATTTATTTCACCCTTGTAAATAAACAATAAAAATAAAATAAAAATTATTTTATACTCTAAATTTTATGTTGTAAATAAATAAAATATAAAATTGGAGTACTTATACAAAAATAAAATAATAAAAATAAAAATATAAAATACATAGGTATTTTATACCTATATATAATATTATATAATGTATATAACATAATTTATTTTTCAAAAGAAATAAATAAGATCACTAAAAAATAGTATGAAAATAAATAAACATTTTTCATGGGGAAAATATTTTTAAATAAAATCATTTTCGATTTTTAAATAATTTTACAAATAATTTTGACTTTCGATTGATTGGTCCACGGGGGACTGTTGACCTTGGTCAACTGCCCCCCTAGACCGGTCTTCGCCCGGATCTGAGTTCCACCCGAATTTCTCCGAATTTTCATAAGCCGGTCCGATCGCCTTTCCACTCCATCTCGTGCTTCGATTATTGAGGGATGATCCGCGATCCTCACTAGACGAATCCCCTAGGAATCTGTCCCTCGATCCGTGCACCCAAGCTCCCATCTTCTCGGACCCTGCTAGGTATTTATTCTTCTGGAGCTGCAACTTCTTTCCGATCTTTGGCCATCCCCCATGTCTCCGATGAGCTCCTCCTCTTCGTCTGAGTGACAGTTGATGCGAGAGAGAGTCACAGGGAGATAGCGAGCTGCAGAACCTCAGATCCGGCGAGCTTCTCGCTGTGCTCCGCCACCGGCGAGCCCGAGCCTCTGGAAGCGTCGAACCATTGAGGCAAAGACCCCCGGAGGTCCACGACCTCTAGCCCAGACGATTGCATCCACCAGGTAGCCTAGATAGCCTCTAGTTTCTTTTAATTTCTTCTTTTTCGATTTCCAGACAGAAGCTTTCATCGGCCATTTCACCGTTCTCCGATCACCTATTCGTCCAACCAACCACCCCATCACCTTTACCAGACTTACATCCACCTTCTTCACCCCTTCATCCCCCCTGATTCGTCCCGGAATAGGATATTCGCTTTCCTCCGCCGTCGTCTCGTCGGAAGGCCCCGCTCCACCTCACTCCTTCACCCATTCCGCCCGCTAACGGGTCGAGGCATTTTGACCTCGACCCAGCAATCTTCCTATGCAGGTTTATATGCAATTGAACCTCATCTGGAGGTCCAACTGTTGAAGAACAGGAGCTCCAGATCATTGAAATCGCTGGAGCACTCCAGTTGCTCCCGACCTCATCTGAGCCCATCAACCGCTGCGGAACGTCGTCAGCTTCATTTCGCCCAAGCTAGCAGTGCCGGAGGACTTCTCAGTCACGCGAATCGATCGAGTGAAGCTCGTCGATGGCGAGTTCTTCACGGTTCTTCCAGGGAGCCTCCCAGCCGTCCGATTGAGCGTCCTCACCAGCTCCCAGCCGTTCGATCTCAAGTGAAGACCCCTCGACCGTCGGATTTGTAATAAAGGGTAATTTACACTTAGGCCCTCACACTTTTGGTATTTCAGTTTTAGTCCTGTAAATATGTGCTAGACGTTGTTTTTATTTTGGATAATTTGCACTTAGGACCTCGTGTTTATTTTATTTGCAATTTAGTCCCTCTGAGTGTAGTTCACGTGGTCTGCACGTGTTTTGTGGTTTATTTGCATGTTCTTCCATGGAGTTTATTGATGTTATTGTTTGAACTTTTATAAATAAGAATTACATTTATGCCTTTGTGTGTGTGATTCACGTGCCACCCTCTTGCGGGCTGGGATATTTTGCATATTTGGCCCCATAATTTTCATGCGTGTTACGCTTGGGCCCCTGGAACTTATTTTATTTACACATAGGTCTATGTGTGCTGCTTCTCTTCGATTGGTTGAAATAAATATCAATTCTCATCCAAACTTCACGAAATTTGGATATGTGGCTCTTGCCACTATGTAAAAATTTCCGTGAACTTTTGGGCCCATTTTGTTTTCATTTTCTATTTTTAAAAATACAAAAACCCAAAAAAAATTGTTACTACCTAAATTGAAAAATCAACTAAAAATATTAAAAACACTCTAAAAAATCTAAAAAAGTATTATTGGCATGTGTTGTTGCATTTTTTATTCTGTTCAATTTTTGCTACATTTGGATTTATAAAAACCCTAAAAATTGAAAACACTAAAAAACTTAAAAAAATCATTAAAATATCTCAAAAAATAAAAAAAATGCAATTTCAGTTTCTGTAGTTAGTGTTTTCTCCTTAGTTTACAATAAAATTGTCTATGTACTTTTATAGCTATTTATATATTTTTAAATAGCCTTTTGATTCTGGTTGTACAATACCTTTGATTTTTATCCTTCTTTCATTTTTATAAAATAAACTAAAAATCATAAAAATCTGAGAAAAATACCAAAAACATCTGAATATTTGCAAAACCCAAAAATATTTCGCTCTGGGCGGACTACCTTCTGCAATATCGTCTTGATCCCCCTATTCGATACTTTAGCAAGACCATTGGTTTGAGGGTGATATGGAGTGACAACTCGATGGTCTATGCTGAACTCGTTAGCAAGGGCCTTTACCTTATCGTTGATAAAGTGAGATCCCTCGTCAGATATCAATACTCTAGGCACCTCAAATCGTGAAATAATATTCTTCCTCAAAAATCTGCAAACAGTCTTGGCATCTGTGTTTATGGCAGGAATGGCCTCAACCCAATGGCTCACATTATCAACAGGGAACAGAATGTACTTGAATCCCTGACTCTTAGGGAATGGACCCATGAAATCGATGCCTCATGCATCAAAAACCTCACAGAAGTGAATGGGTTGCATCGGCATCATATCAAGCTATTCACAACTGCCCATCCTCTGATAGTCAGTACACTGCTTAACGAATTCATCAGAATCCTTGAAGAGGGTAGGCCACCATAGGCCGGACTGATGAGCGTTCAGGAGATCGAGGCTAAGTGATATCAAAGGTCGTTGCGACCTCAATCACCCGAGCCGGACTCAACAAGAAAAAATAAGACCACAAATAATCAATCAAAGTACGAAATCAAATGTAGAAGTCTCCGCTATTTATTTAACCTAGTATAGCGACTACATTCAAACACAAGGAACACAAACTAAGCCTACGAAGTGGTTGAGAAATAAAAAAAATGCATTTTTTTGGGTATTTAGTTAGCACTTTTTAATATTTTCTAATAAGAAAAATAATAAAAATATGAAGGAAAACACACGACAACAATTTTTATTAAGGTAAAAAGGGCTCAAGAATTAAAAATTATTTTGTATTCTTAAAATATGCAAATGTTTTTGGTAATTTTCTAAGGTTTTTCTGATTTTTATATAATTTTCTAAAAATAAAGTAAAGAAAAACAAGGAAACACTGTTCAGCCGTGACCAATAGGCAAGATTAAAATACTAAAATTTCCCAAAAGCCCTTGGGGATTTTTTATGAAAAGTAAATACAAAGACCTAATTACATAGACTGGAATTGCATTTTTTGAGTTTTCTAGATTTTTTAGAATTTTTATAAGATTTTTGGTCTTTTGTGATTTTTAGGTATTTTATAAAAGTTATTGGAATAAAAACAGTACCGAAGTCAAAACATACTAAAACAAACACATAGGAATTTTTGTAGAATTTTTGGAGGTATTTTTATATTTTTTGGTATTTTATAAATAAGACAGACATGTTTTTAGGGGTTTTTATTTTTAGAAAATATTAAATAAAATCAAATTGTGTCATAAAAATTATCAAAAATATTACACAACAGCAAGAGCTACTGGTAACTTTTGGGTAATTTTTGGAGTAAATTTGATAATTATTAGTTTTAAAACAAAGCACACATGTTGTAGGAACCTATTTGCAAATATCCTAAGCTTCTTGGTCAAACAATAACACGCAGATAAAGTACAGGTGTATCAGTGCAAAATTCCCACGAAAACATGCACATGTCAATTACTCTATGCATAGGGGCATAAATGCAAAAATGAGAAATATTTAATTGAAACCTTCCCTAAATAAGTCTAGGATATAAGATGCAAAAACACCACATATCACGCGAGCAAGCACGTGTCTTCAGACAGGAAGGACTAAAGTGCAAATACTAAAAACCTTAGGGACTAACATGCAAGTAGTTCAACTACAACTTTATTGAACAGCCTCAAAAATAAAGCATAAAAAGTGTAGGGTAAATAATGTAATATACCCTTGCAAGCGCATGCGATGCACGTGAGGGACTCGTGGAAGCCGCTGGTAACGCGTGAATGGACGGCTCTGATCCTTTCCGATGTTAGATATGACACTCAGGGAATGTCGCCTACGTGCGTTGCAGATGTGTCAGGAGGTGGCAGATCAACGACCAAAAAGCTGCAGCAAGGGTCGGTTCTGATGCAAACTGGAAAAGGACTACCGATCCAACGGTGCTGAGAAGGCCTAGATGAACAACGTCGAGGCGAGTTTCACCAGAGCTAAGGAGGTGATCCTCAGCTCTGATGGGCGATCGGGAGTCTAGGTAGTGATCATGGAAGTCCTCCGCGTCGGCTGAACAGGTCTGATGGAGGAGCCAACGGCCGGATGTGCATGACGGTGAAGATGGCCTGGAGCTGCTCTAGCGAACCTTCTGAATAATGAAACGCGGGCTCCCAGTGCACGCGTGTATTTGTAAAGGGAAGCTAGGAGTCGGGGCGATGCTTTGGTCTGGGTTATCGAAGCTAAAAATGAAAGAAATAGAGGGGGGTGAAGTTTGATCTCCGACGATATTGGTAGATGAGATCTCGGCCCTAATCTCGACCTGAAGATCGAGGCTAAGGGTGATCAGGTTACGATGCAAGATGGAGGGTGCAATTTAGGGGTTCGATCGGAGCGGATGGATGTGGGTAATGAGGCTCCAACCTGTTGGTCGGAACAGATGGGAGTGCGACAATGCTAGATGGAAAGATTAGATCGAAACGGGACAAGCGAAGGAGATGGAGGGTACCTGCAGATCTGGGAGAGTTCCTGAGCTTCAAGCGAAGATGGCTGACGGGGTAATGGCCTCAACCTCGATGCAGAAGGTGGGGGAGGTTGCTCGCGGCGGATCTCCGGCCACGAAGAGTAAGCGTCGTCTTTACTACATCAAATCAAGCTCTGAGAGGTCCTCCGAGCAGCTGTCACTCAGCTGGAGGTGGCTAGGGGTCGAAGAGGGAGCGAGGTACGAGCTACCTCTCCATGGACGTGGAAAGATAATTTATTGGTGAGTCGAGGGTCCAGAAAGATCGGAGTGAAGCGCAAAACCCTAGGGACAATCGTATTTGCCTTAGGACCTGCGAGGATGTCAGAGGATCAAAGGTTATCGGGTCCAAATTTCGAGGCAAAAGGAGTACAGAGTCAGGATGGAAAATTTCGAGAAGACGCTCCGGCGAGCAGGATTCGGTTCTGACCTAGGAAGAAGGAGCCGTTGACTTGGGTCAATGAAATGACGTGGACCAATCAGAGCATATAATTTACAAAATTACTTCTAAATTCAATAAAAAATAATAAATGGTTTTAAATCAAAAAGGTTATAAAATGAAAAATGTTGTTATTTTTCAAGGAATTTTTCTGTGATTTTTAGTTATTTTTATGAAAATAAATTAATCTATATACAATATAATGTATTATGTACATGTATAATATACCTATGTATTTTGTACAATTGTTTTTATATTTCTATTTTTACAAAGGAAAAAAATGGGGTTGCCCCCTAGGGGTAGCCAACATGGCTGCCCCCACTCTATTTTTTGGCAAAATTTTTTATTTTTTTGGAAAAATAAAATCATATATATTCATCCCTATATCCCTCCTATATGTCATTCGAATTTCGTCAGAAATAGAGACTCCTACGGCCTCCATCCCTATGTCATTTTTTTAACGGTCGCAGAATTTTTTAAATCGACCATGTCTGGATGGAGGCCGTAGGAGTCTCTGTTTCTCACGAAATTCGAATGGCATATAGGAGGGATATAGGGATGAATATACATGTCGATATTTTTTTCAAAAAAAATAAAAAAATGCTAAAAAAAATAGGGTGGGGCAGCCATGTTGGCTGCCCCCAGGGGGCAGCCCCATCAACCCCTTTTACAAAAATACCCCAATTTTTATAATTTATTTATTTATAACATAATTTTTGGAGTATGAAATAATTTTTATTTTATTTTCATTATTTATATATAGGTATATATTAAATAAAGAATGGTGTGGGTATACATGTATTTTGTACAAAGGAGAGAGGATTTTATTTTATTTTATTTTTCTTTTTCTGATTTTTGTTTTATTTTGAGGACTATAGAAGGAGGTAAAAAGAACACATTATTTTTATTTTATCCAAAGTAAGTATTTAATTACACAATATGTACAAATAGAGTAGGCTCTATCTCTCTCTACTTGTTTTATTTGGCGATCAGGCCAATGCTTGGCCTTCTCTTAGGTTTGGGTCACTCTGTATTTATTCTAAATACCTCCTTCCTTTTTCTTTTCCTTTATTCTTTTATTTTTGCACAAATACATACTAATTATGTAATATTAACAAATGCATACACAATGCTAACTTCTTGTATTTACATCTATCTACATGATGATTTGCCAAGATAAATAGCTAAATAAAAGAATAAAGAGTGAGAATCAGGGATTCATCAGTGGCGTGATGATGTAGAGCTCGTCGGTTCGATGTAACGATGGCGCATGATAGACCATGCATCGAGGATCAAAAGTTGTATAAGAATCATTCCCAATTGATGCTTGTATATTTGAGAGAAAAAAGGAGAAGAGCGGGTCAAACACTAGGCCTGACAAGTCTAAGGCCTAGGTTAGACAGTTGATCCAGGTTAACGGATGGTGTGTCCTGATTGGGCCACATCAACCGCAAAAAGACAAAACTGAATTAAAAATTGAAAATAAATTAAATAAATTAGTAAATGATTTTATTAATTTTAAGATATAAAATAAAAAATATTTATTTATTTGTAGTATCTTAATATGATTTTGATTTATTTTTATGGTTTATTTATTTTAAGTTAGTTTTTTAATGTATATTTATAAGTATATTCGCCTATATTTTTGGGGTATTTTATTTCTATTTTTATTTTGCATTTATTACTTTATTTTTAATTTATATAATTATAACTTTTTATATACTTAAATATATTTTTATTATATTTTTCTAAAGTTATTTGTATATATAAATAAATAGGGATGTATATTATATAGATATAACTATAGGTATTTTATATATGTTTTTATATATACTAATTTATTTTTATATTTTCTTTATGGTTTTATTTTATTCTAAATATATACATATATTATAAATAATACAAAATTATTAAAATCTAAATAATAGAGAATAAGTAAAAATGAATATTTTATTCAAGTATACTATATAATAAGGGTCCAAAACCTAACTTTTGTATCCAAATTAAATGAAACTACCTTCATTAAATATCTTATTAAACATTATATGAAATTTAAAATGATTTTGATATATTTTAAGTTCATATGGATAAGATATGGGTTTGGGAAGTTTGGGTTTTAGATTTTTATGTAGAGTATAATATGTACACCATATATTATTTTTGTATGAAATAAATTTTGTATTTTTATTTGTATTTTTATCTACAATTTTCATGTAAAAAGTTTATTTATTTTAAGTATATATAATTAAGAATAAAATAGGTCCCAAAAATGAATTTTTGATGAATAAAAGAATGGGGTTTTTATTAGATTTGTGTCCCATATCTACCCTACATTATTCCTTGTTGACCCAATGCCTAGGCCTCGGGGTTTAGGGTCATAAAATACATTAGGTATTTTATTTTTTTCCTTTATTTTCTTTATTCTCTAATTTTGGCATTAAAAACTCTATTTTATATGCAATGAACGGAAGCAAATGTTGAATGTTAATTTATATGAAACAATGTTAATTATATGCATTAGCTAGTGTTTTTAAGGCTAAAATAACAAAATAAAGGTGATGAAATGGAGATTCATCAAGGGTCGAACCAAAAAGGAGCACTTGAGGTAGAGCAAGATAACTTGGGATTTTTAAGGTAGTTTTATTTTAAAATGTTTTTGTGGGTTTTCAATTTTAAAATATATATATTACTTTTGAAAATTTTACATTTTGATTTTTAAAATAAAATATATAATAATATGTAATATATAACTATAGATATATATGTAAAATATATAAAGAAAAAGGAAAATAAAAATGAGCTCAAAATTTAAAATAAAATATTTTTGGATTTTATAATTTTTCATTATTTTTTACAATTTTGGATAATTATTTTTTGAAATTTTATGGAATTTTAAATCAGAGAATACATAAAATAATGAAAATAGAAAATCAGGGAACTTGAAAAGGCTTAATAAATATCTGTCAAATCAGATTGAGAGCAATTTCAATTTTCTCGAATGTTCTAAAGAAAATTTAAAAAACTTGGAAAATATTTTTGTATTTTTTTGTGAATTTTTATTAATTTTGTAAGATATTCTTTATTTTTCAATTTTAGGAGTTTTTGATAATAATTTACAAAAATATTTTGTGAGAAAATCAAATATGCCTAAACACGCTTATTGGATTTTTTTGGAATTTTTCAAAGTATTTTGTAATTTTTATGGATTTTAAATGCTAAATAGGAGAAAATGTAATGTTTTGTATTTTCATAAATAATTTTAATAGACCTAAGAAAAATATTTGCGATATAATATGATTCCAAGCACCTAACATAATTTTCTTATAATTTTTTGATGTAAAACGTTATTATTAATAATTAAAATACAAGCACAAAATTAAATCTGCAATATAGGGACCAAAATGAAATTTCCTTAAAGTTTTCAAATATTTAGTAACATTTCAAATAAGTTTAAGGGCATATATAAAATTTATTTACAATTTAAAATATTATCCATACTAGTAGGGACATAAATGCAATAACATGAAACATCGGGGCTAATATGAAAATTTACTAGAAAACATCACACCAATATTCATAATTTTGGGACGAAAAATAAAATACAAAGCTAGGAGGGTAAAATATGCAAAATTTACCCATTGCACTCTGATCGACAGTCAGGATGATTTCACTTAAGCGCATCAACGGTTGAGCCACGTCGATATTGTTTCGTTGATCAAAGGTTGTGATTAGATCTCAAATCTCATCTGACGGTTGATGCTGACCTTTATCCAACAGTTGTCTTCAAAACTGGAGTACCAAAAAGATGAGGCGGTTATTGCTTCACTGGAAGAACATGGAAGAACGCCGACCTTGACCTCCTTTGACCAGGTGTATCTCATTTGTTCGATGACTTGGAAAGCTCATGAGTGATGCAAAAGGGAGATGATGCTCCTCCGCAGCGACCCGAGGTGACAAATCAGTCCAGACCTCAGCGATGGAGGCCTGGGAGCTTGGTGAAAATGATGGACCTGGAGCTTCTATCCAAGGATGATTCAAGCCCCTAAAGGGGTTCTCTGAGGTCTTCACCTGCACAGGAAGACTCCTGGGTCGAGGACGAAGCTCCTGGAACCTGTTAGCTGCTCAAAAAGGAGGGGAGTGCAAGTAAGGGCATGGCGAACAGAGGGGTGGTTGTCTGAAGGCTTGTCTCTTATAAATGCACAACATAGGTGATGAGCATTCTAGGACATCGTAGCACCTTTATAAAGGGAATGACCAAAGCAATGACAGTTCTGGAAAAACAAATGAGGGGCAAGCATTGATGACCATCCGTTGTGGACACTATGACTGACGGCATGAGACATCATCCCCTATAAACCAATCTCGTCACTTTGTATTATTTCTTATATCTTGATATCGTAGATCTTCGGACTTCAGCATGGCGACAGATAAGAATACAATTTTGTTGACATAGTGGTGAGCTGAAATCCGATGCGATTGAGATGGATAAATTAAGCAATGTCGTTGTTATCAACCACTCGAATCGGTCAATGAGAAAAATTTATTTTTAAACCACTTAAAAGATATTCAAATAATGACAAGCAAATGTAAGCGGTTTTTGCTATTCTATTTACCTGGTATAGCGACCATTGTCGAACACAAGGAGCACTATTGAAAAACTATGTAGTCAATTCTCTAAAATAATTTTTAGTGGTTTTTGAATTTTTATATTTTTTATTTTTCAAATAACACACAAGAAAAAAACACACACACCACACTATTTTTGTATTTTTTAAGAATAGTAAAAAATGTACAGAAAAGTCCAGAGAAAATATTATGTTTTAATATATTTTTGATAATTTTTTCAAAATTTTCTAATGTTTTTTTGATTTTATAAAAATCAAAGAGTGAAATTGTAGAAAATAGTGCACAACCAAGAGTATTTTGCAACTTAAAAATAATTTAAGTGCATAATACTACTGGAAAATTTATTATAAAGTGCAATTAAATATCTACAATCAGAGACTGGAATCAGATTTTTTTGGATTTTCTAGAATTTTCTACAAATTTTTTAAAATTTTTAGTTTTTATCAATATTTTTGGGTTTTATAAATGATCTATAGACGAAACTTGGAAAGAAATTAAAAGACTATAAAATACACCTACAGTAATTTTTTTGAATTTTTCAGCACCTTTTCGATTTTTATGAATTTTCTGATTTCAGGCAGACAAAAAGATACAGTTTTAATTTTTAAATACATTAAATGTCAATGGTATGAAAAATGTATACAATGTTCACAAGCATAACATGAACATACACAATTTTTTTGAGAGTTTGTAAACCAATAAAAACATTTATTTTGATGAAAAGAGCTTGCAAAATGAAAGTCTGGAATACATGGACTAAAATGCAATTTTTGAAATCTTTTTGTATCAAAATGGAACAATAAATAAACAGAGGAAGACAAATTTAAATTACCCTTTGGAGCACAGGGGTTGTTCCGCAAATATGAAAACTTTGGAGGGTCTTGTTGCAATTTTTCTATTTTTTATTAAAAACCCTCCCAAGAGTTATGTTCACGTTGCTTCATTCTCAAGCAAACAAAAGGGGACAACCGTCGTCGGGGGTGACAAGGGGGGGACTCGCGGCGGAGGTGCGCGGCGACGGGATGCGGGATCTGGCGGGCGGCGAGGACGGTGCTGTTGGAGAGCCGCCACTCGCAGCAGATTTGTTACGCAGGTGGCGTCGGCGCGTGATGAATCCACGATTCATCGCCTTTAATTTTTTATTTTAGATTCATTTTCTTAGTTAAACACCCGTAAATACCCACTAATTTCATAATTTTACCATTTTGCATGCATTTGTTAAATATGCATTTTTAACAAACTTTGTGCTTAAATAAAAGAATAAAGAAGAAAAGAAAAAGAAAAGAAAAACAAAGAATGTGTTTATGCAATATATACAGACTGACCCGAACCCTGAGAAAAGGTCAAGACTTGACCTCATCGACCAGGAATAAAGTAGGGGGAGATAGGGTCTTCTGTCAAAAATCCAAAAATAATTTGTACATAAATTTCCTGTATATTTGTATAAAACTTTTACTATTTTATTTCTACATAATTTTACCTCAAATTAATTATTTTTGTAAACAAAAGTTGTAAATAAAAATATTTGTAAATAATAAAAATATTTGTAAAATAAAATAATGTATATACTGCAATTAATCACCCTCAGATAATGCCACAATGCGATCATTGAAATACCAATTCTGGATCCATATGAACTCAAATTGAACCAAACTCACTTCTATTATACTCTAAATTCAATTATCTTTCAAATAGATATAATTTCATAATTTTTGGAGTTACGGGTAAGAAGTCGGTTTTCTGGCATGTTTTGTGTAGTTTTCCCATATACTTGTTATAAATAATAAAATTAAAAAAATGTGTTTTCAAAAAATATTTCTTTATTTGTACCTATGTATATTGTATTATATGTGTATAATATGTGTATACAACTAACTTCCGTAAATAGAGATCACCAAAAAATTAATTATCTAATATTATTTAATTAATTTAATTTAATTACAAAATTTGTATTTAATTATTTGATTTATTTGATTTATATACTTACCATGTATATAGGATTTTATTCCATATCTTTAATGGCCACCATTATGGTGGTTAATTAAATTTTGTAAATTATTTAATTTATTTAATTTATTTAAATATAAATTTCATTTTTAATTAATTAATTTATTTATTTATTTAAATAACCACTAATTACTTTCCTTATTTGTACATATCTTCCATTTTTTATTTTCCTTCTCTTTTTATTAGGCTCCTCCTCCTCATTCACTCTTTGATCAACCTTTGCTGGAGAGGAGTCCGATCTCCGAGAGTCGTCTTGTTAAAGAAGGACGTCTAGCCTCCGAGCCGTCCGGTGACAACGCGTCGGCCCTCGTCGAAGCCATCATGGACCCCAAGGTGAGATCCACTTTTATTTCTTGTCTTTTGCCCGTAGATAAATTAGGTTTATTTTCTGCTTATACATAGTTAATCTTTAGATATTAAAAATCCCAAAAATTCCATCACACTTTGATTCCGAACCGACACCGATTTTTTCACCTTATCTCGTGACCTCTCCATTTCACATCTATCTCACACAACCACGCATCTCCAACCACGCACGGTGGCCGGAGACTCAGATCCATTCCTCACATTTCTATAGGATCTCCATCCATCAATCCCTTTTGTTGATAAATAAATTATAAAAAAATAAAAAATAGATAATTATTTTCTATCTCTCTAATATTTGTTTTGCAGGTTCACCTAGAAAAATTATAAAAAAATAAAAAATACAATAAAATAAAAAAACTATTTTGATTACAGTTCCTATTAAAAAATAAAAGAAAAATTTTATTGCTTCTGTTCTGTTTTAAAAAAATAATTTTAAAAAAACTTTCCTTTATTATTTCTGTTTACATTTAAGAAAATAAAAAAATCAAAAAAAATCTCCAGATCCGTCCGTCCCGCCGCAATCTTCTTCCACGCCAAGCGGTGCTCCTCCGCCGACGTCTTCCAAAGTTGCGCGGCGGCCCCTCCGCTGAACCCAAACCAGCGCCCCACATCTGCACCGCCCATCCTTCGACCGCCCGCAGCATCGCCTTCGCACGCGCCACAGAGCGACAGCATCCATCTCCGATCACGCGCCGCCCGCACGAGGCCGCGCGCCTCCAGCGCGCCACCGACCTCCGTGCCCGTGTTGCCCGTGCGCAGGCGCCACTCCAGCATCTCCGATGTATTGTCGTGTGGCCTTCTCCAACCTGGACCCCATCTCCGCCACCGACCTTCGAGTGGCGCGCTTCAGCCGCTCCATCGCTCGTGCCCGCGTCGCCCAACGCGCGTCACTGCGCATGCAAGGCTCCGCCTGCAACATCGTGCCACTTCCGCAGCGCAGCCGCCTCACGCGAACGCCCCGCCTCCTCACCTGCAAAAAAAATGTTGGGCGGCGGCGGCTCTTGTGAAAGAAGGGAGAAAAGAAACAAAAAGCTCTAGGGTTCAAGGATTCTATGAAAATAAAAAAAATTGGAAGAATTAAAAGTTGTCCTGGAAAGTATTCATAATTGCAAAAATGCCACCGAGCTCTGGACGTCACGTTTCAAGCACATGTTCTTGGGTAAATTACATTTTTAGTCCTATAATTTAATTATATTTAAATTTCATCCCAAAACTTTTGAATAATTGCAATTTGGTCCCTGCACTTCCAAAGAAAGACGAAGTAAGAGCATGCTATTGGGGACGTTGCAACATATGTCGGGGAGGCCTCCGTTGATTGTGTACGAACAAAATACGAGTCCAAAGGCAGGGTCAGAAAGGGTGACGCTAATAGAGAAATTGACTCTTCCGGGAACCAATAACGCTCCGAAAGACTTGTCGGAAATCGCCGGTTGGGTTGGTCCGACCAAGAATGGCGTGGGAGGACGCAGGAGGTGACTCAGTTAAGTCTGGGCACTAACTATGATGTGGCGTGGTCCTTTAAAAAAAAGATTCTAATTAATTGGTGGATGACTGTTAAGTCAGGGAGAAGGTTGTACGAGAGCCGCTGTGAGGATTGTTGTCTGCTTGTCGGTCTCTTCACGTCACGGGTGGGTCTGTCGTCAAAGCAAAGAAGCAGAGCTTGATTTAATATATATTTGGTGCGCTTAGTTATTACCAAATCCGTCCCGCTCTGACGGCCCGAGGACTCATCTACAAAAAAGGACCCTCCCCGCAGTGCGTCCCGCCTTGAATTATTCGGTCATCCTTTCCCGGGAATTCATCATGTTCTTCCGGGTTAGGATTTAGTTAACCGTTGATGTTTAATTAGCTCTTTGAAGAGTCTTCCCACAACTACAACTAATAGTAGCGGGGAATGAGTCAACTTCCCCGATCCCCTGAGGCAAGGGGAACTCACTATCTATCTATTTCTCATCTGCTTTCCTTGCCTTTCTGAAGCCTAACCGGGGAACTGAAGCTTTGAGATCTAAAATACATATAAAATGGAAGAAACTATATAAAAGGGGAAAGAGAGGTGCCTTATTCTCGTTAAGCAGCTCTAGTTGCTGCTTGGCCTTCCCGAAGGGGCTGAGATGGGAAAGTACCTGACTCCGTAGATGTCTGATCCTTCGCATGATTCGGTTTGTGTCAGCACTTCTGAGCTACAAGAGGAAATGTACGTCAATTCCCCCTCCCCTGACGTGAGAGACCCGCGGATACCGGAAATACTAGACTGATTTCCTGGATCTATTCATGAAAATAAATGTTTTTATTATTCAAAAAATTTCTCAAAAAATTTGTGAATGTTCCTGATGTAGTTTTTATCCTTGTATAATTTTTTCAACAATTTTTGTTGACGTTTGATATATTTAAAAAATAAAAAACAGTGTGTTTTTGCTTGTCAAAACTTTGAAAATTCATAAAAATTCGAAAATTAGCCTAAAAATTCCAAAAAAATTACGGTAGATGTGTTTTAGTATCATTTAATTTCTATTCAATTTTGATGCATTAAGTCTTTATAAAAATCTAAAAAATGCGAAAAATGAAAAATCTTAAAAATGTAGAAAATTATAGAAAAATCCAAAAATTGTGATTTCAGTTTCTGATTGTCGATATTTCTTTGTAGTTTATATTAAAATAACTTGTAGGAGTATTCGGTACTTAAAGTATTTTTAAGTTGTAAAATACTCTTGGTTGTGCACTGTTTCCCTTGTTTTGCACTATTTGATTTTTATAAAATCTCAAAAACATCAGAAAAATCTAAAAAAATATCAAAAACAATTTAAAACCTTCAAAACATAAAAATATTTTCTTTGGAATTTTTGATTATTTTTGACCTTTCTAAAAAATACAAAAAGAGTGGTGTTGTGCATTTTATTCCTTTCTGCTAATTTAAAAATTAAAAAAATTCAAAATTAAAAAAAAACCACTGAAAATTATTTCTAAAATTTGACTACTTAGTTTTGAATTGTGCGCTTTGTGTTCGACCTTGGTCGCTATAACAGGTAAAAAGAATAATAAAAACCCCTTACATTTTGCTTTGATTGATTTATCTTCTTTTGAGTGGTTTAAAATAATTTTTTCTCATTGACCGAATTGATCGATTATGGACAACGACTTCGTGATTTATTTTCTCCCTTAGTCGCATCGATTTTTGTGTCATCAGAATGGCGCCGTTGCCGGGGAGCACGACTTTATAGTCTTTTTTCAATTTTGTGATATTTGTATTACTATTATTATAATTGTCATCTGACCATCTCTTGTTTCCCTTTTTATGCGAGGAACCGCTTGGGTATGACTCAGACTCTTTGGAGGGACCAGCACAGGAAGAGGAGCATATTGTTGTAATAATTAGGACTTTGGACTTGTGAACTTGAATATTTTCTCGGGGTCTGTTTCGCCAAGTGCCGGTGCACTTGGGGGACCTCACCGCCGTTTTCCGTGTTTTGATTTCACGCCATAACTTGCTGTTTTTTATTCTCGCGGTTTTAGCCCCTAGACGTAGGAATTTTGATCGATTTTGACGTAATATTCTAAGGCCCAACACCTAATTGCTTATCTATTCCTGTAGAACGTAATTGGACCTTGGCTAAAAATTAACTGAAAAAGTTAGTTTAATTGAATCTGAGACCACGTGCCATGAGGAGTCACATACAGTGCTGGCAAGACCCGTTGTTGCGAGCACCGAGTGACTCCCAAGATCGGACTCTGGACTCGATTTGGTTAACTAACTATTGTTCTTCACGATCAATAGAAGCTACTTGTCTTAAGGTCGATTTCCATGTGCATCATATAGCTAGTTTACTTTCAGTATTTAATTTTATGCGTGGATCATATTGCATGTAGAGTGCTGGAGTAAGGTACGCATTTTCTATCTATACATGCATCATTGTGTTTAACCATGCACTGGCTTTTTCAACTTCCTCCCCCTGTTTTCGACTCAAATTAATCAAAGAGGAAATCAGAAAGCTCGTTAGGCATTATTTTTGAAAAAAATCCAAAAAATAGAAAATCAAAAAATTTTAAAAAAATGGGATTGCTAATTGAACTTGACCTTAAAAAATAAACGCAATTAATTCCTCATTGTATGGGTAGAGCAATCCCCTCATTGTTTGCGCTTTTACTCGCTCGTGTACACACGAAGGAGTAGTGCCCAAATCCTATTAAATCCTCCTAAGTGTTTGTACAACTTTGTCTTATCACTAAATTCTAAAATTGAAATGATAAAAGACCAAATCTCACGGTCTTCACATTGTGTAGAGTTGGTGAATTGGGGGTTTGCCTTGTGTTTGAATGTCTTTGGTGTGAGTTTGTTACGTTTATCTTCTATCATTAGCAGTTACCTTCTGTCTCTAGCCCACCCTACCTCCCTTCTATCTCTCTTTCTACTATCCCAACCTACCTCCCTTCATTTCCCTCTCTTCATGATGGGTCGCATTCCATTCCAGCCGGATTTAGCAGCTTCTTATATTCATTCCCATCATTCCCGCCCACTCTCTTGGGAGGTCGGAACTCCGTCTGATTTCCCATCCTCTCCTACCCACCTTCTTTCTTGGGACATGCTGTGAGTAATGCCCGAGGAGACCAGATTGACCAAATTCGAAACCCGGGTGATTACATTGCTGAGATGAGAGTGCATTCCATAGGTGATCAAATGAGGCAGTTGCATGCTTTAGATGACTTCTATCCTAGGATGATGGATGAATACCAAGATCAAGAAACACAGTCCACTTCTACTTTGAGACCCTTTGTTCTGGATTTAGAGTTCATTGATATACTGCTGAAATTTTTAAGGGAAGTGCATGAGGAACCATATTTGCATATCGATGAGTTTGAGGATATTTGTGGATCACGATCATATTCGGATATCACTTCTGAGGACATGATGTTGATTACCTTCCCATTTACACTTCAGAGTAAAGTCAAGAGTTGGCACAGACAATTGGGAAGGAAGATTGCTACATGGGGAGATTTATGATCGTTATTTTTGCAGAAATTTTACCCCCAGCGTAGAGAAGAGTTGATGCGGTCTTGTATTCGTGATTTTTAAGTTGACCCCCAGTAGCCATTTATAGATTCATGGTTGAGGTTAGGCGATCTTTTGAGGCGATTTCCAGATCATGGATTTTCGATGACTGACCTTATCCACATCACCAAGATGGGGAGGACCACATAGCAGATTGAATACGTCATTACCTCATGTAGTGGTTCACACCACTGTGCTGACTTGGATTTAGTTGAGACCATCTTGGATACACTTTCAGATATTCCATATTCACGAGATGATTTATTCGGGACAACACATGAGGGAGAAATGACATATGTTGAGTGTGTGACACATCATGCTGATCTTGACAGCACACACCAATCAGAGGATATGGATACTACTACTTTTCATATGATGGATGCATTGACGACTACTGTGCGTTCCCAGAGCCGGACATTGGTCGAGTTTACATTGGATTTACAATCAGACTAGATCTGCTAGTATCCCAATCAGCCATCCTATGAGTCATTATAGTGTCCATGTCTAGTTGAGTCAGTGTTTTTTCTTCAGGAGATCTTCTCATATTCAGAGATATATTTGGATTCATCTCAGCATAGAGAGCTTGATGAGGGACCGTTTTTTGATTTGACAGACCTTAATAGTCCCGTATTTGAGCCTTGTGTCCTCCCGTTTGATGAGATCGATATATTTTGGAGGACCTGATATTTGACAGCATGGATCCCTAGTTTCCTGATGATTCGACATTACTCCCCGAGGGTTATCTGCGGGAGGATGTCGTGGACCATGTGTACTCGGTATCACTTTCTGGGAGTGTATCTGATCTTACGGATCATGAGACCGAGTCTTTTAATATTTTTGATCATGAGTTTAATGTTTCTCTCCTCGACGACCCTCGCGAGGATGATCTGATCTTTGAGGTATTCGATGATTTCACTGATTTGTCTACATTATATGCATCGGATATCAACCTTTCTAGTGAGTCTCCTGATAATGACCTTCTGTACCTTTTTGAGACTATGACTAATGTGGAGGATTCACTGACAGATCCTTCCTTCTCCACGTTTGACTTCTTTGGCTCTGCCCTTTCACTCCATTCAGATCTTAAGCTGACGATTTCTTTTGTGCTATCGGAGCCTAATTTCATCTTCCCATATCTTTACCCGGTAGAAGATACCCGCTTGATTGGTTACCCGGGTGTCATCATTTCCTCTGTTTAGTTCGTTGTTGTTCTCACATCGAGACTGCAACGACAGTACGGTATTCACCTCATAAATGCTGTCCTGAACCTTGATACATCGTTGTACTAGCCCTTGTGCCCAGCTAGGGGTGTAAACTCTAGCGCTTGTTGAGAGGCACCTCAACATTGTTCACATCTGTATAGATCCATCTGTCCATATCATACATTCTTTCTGTCTCACACCCCATCTCCATCTCATGATCATTCCATACTTAGGGTGTACTTTACCCTAAGTATAGGGGGTTTCAGACCTGTGGTTATTTATCTTATTCTTTTTACCTCTGTTTTGCTACCTATACTTAAGGATATTTTATCCTAAGTATAGGGTGGGTAAACCTAGTACATTCTACTCACCGGTTTTCCCCCTGTGCACAGTCTTCTAAACTTAGGATTACTTGATCCTAAGTATAGGGGGATCACCGACTTCTATTGATTTTATTCTTTTATTCGTCCTTGTAGTATATTATTCTTCTTTTCTGTACATAGCACGAGTTATGTCTTTCTTTTCAACTCTTTGATCCTTATGAGGGCATAGTTCGAGCTAAGTATAGGGGGGTGTTGTATATATTGTATATATACTTTAGCCATAACTCGTACTTTCATTTTTTTAATATGGCTAAAATACTGTGTAAATACTTTGTAAAAAAAACTAATAAAAAGATGCAGGAATTTTCTCAAAAATTTTTCTTGTACATACTGACTAATAAGTCAGGTTAAAATATTTTGAAAAATATTTTGAAAGTAGTTTGAAAATCTATTTGAAAAATCTTTTGAAAACTATTTTAAAAATGTTTGAAAAATATTTTCAACCTTTGTAAAAATATCGTGTCTTGTAAATTTTCTTTCTCTTTGTGTGAAAAAAGATTTTGTAAAACTATTTGTAAATGTTTGGAAAAATGGTTGAAAACTTATTTTGAAAATCTATATATACTATTTGAAAAATATTTGCAAAATTGTTTTCAAATGACTGTAAAAGTGTGTGAAAATTATTTTAGACTATAGTTTTTAAAATTATTTGCAAATTTTTTTTCAAATAAATTTGAGAAATATATGCATCACAAAAATTAAAAAAAATGAATATTTACAAAAAATAAAAAATAAATTTCGATTGTATGTATATACATGTATAAATCACTCAAGCTGTGAATCCTTTCTCATGACTCTTGTAAATAATTGACTCACTTCTTTTTAAATATGTGTATATAATACCTACCCCTTATCTAAAAATAAAAAAGGAGGATTTATATATACTTGTATATATTTCTAACTATTTACACTTAAAAAACTTTTGCGCGTGCATCATTTTTTCAAAAATCCATAAAAATTTCAAAATTTTGAAAATTGTTTCACAAAAAGATTTTGTTTTCTTTGCATTGTATATATTTTTTGCATTGGCATGAGCATTTTTCAGGATAGTTTTGACAATTAAACTAAGTCTGGATTAAATTTGAAGAATGGAGCTTAATTGGACCTTAATCCATTAATTTCAGAGGAACCTTATAAGATTTGGAGTTAAAACCTTTCAGGTCCTAATGACTTAATCCTTTGAGTCCATAAGACTATGTTCACGTGTCATCTTGATAAGTCTAGGTAGAATATTTAACAACATACGCATGATTCTTTCAGACCGTGGCTTACCTTGGACAAAGCACTCTACACGTAGCTCTTCATGGAGGAGGTAGTGAGGGGGCGGAATCTTTTGGCTTGGGGTAGCATATGAGGGTAGTACATGTAGGCAGAACCTCTCGTCCTCTTCTAGGGAGGGAAGTGCGTCTCAACCTGGTTTGGTGATGTTGAGCTCTAAAGACGGGATGTTGTGGGGTTGCAATAATGCTTCAAAAGAGGGAAAGTCTACTGGCTCAAGAGGAAAAACTCCTTATGTACATGATGCACCTTGTATATATTTTCAAAAAAAAGAAAAGAAAAAAATGCAAAATCTTCAAAAATGGACAGGCCTGATTGAAAAGTAAAAAGCCTGCCGGAGTGTATATTCAAGTGAAAAAAAGAATAAGAGCTTCAAAGTCAAATATTTGTGAGCTTGCAGCGGGTGACATGGCTACACTAGTCATGCATCCAAGGATAGGTAACTACACTGGTCTGATGAATACCCATTCATCACTCTTTATTCTTCTATTTTAGCTACAAAAACCTTTGCAAATACATGTAGATATGTGTAAATACAAATAAATACCAAAAGCATGCATTGTGTAAAAACCTATAATTAGCATGTTTTTGTGCACAAAATAAAAGAATAAAAAGCAAAAAGAAAAAGAGGGAAATATTTAGAATAAATATTGAGCAACCTAACCCAAGGGAGGGCTCAGCATGGGCCTGACCGCATAAAAGCCAAAGTAGAGGGAGATAGGAGCTCATTTGTATATATTTGTAAATACATAAAACTATATATTTTCCTCAACCAAAAATATGCTTGAACATATTGTGTATATTCTATTAAAAACAAAATAAAAAGATAAAAATCAAAAATTCCAAAAATACCCTTCCTTTACCTTGTGTATAAACCACATCATTGTATTTATTTAACCTTGTAAATAAATTCATTTATTTTCTAAACTTTTTGTGAATATTCTATGGATTATTTTGTAAATAAAATAAACAAAACAAAAATCAAATAAAAATCACAAAATTGAAAATACAAAATTACATTGTATATATACCATGTGTATAAATGTATTCAATTATTTATTTCACCCTTGTATATAAGTGATAAAAATAAAATAAAAATATTCTTTTATTCCATATTTCATCTTGTAAATAAATAAAATACAAAAAGAGCATAAAAACACATAAAAATAACAAATAAAAAATCAAAAATAAAAATCCATATAGTGTATATATACCTATATATAGAGCTAACCTATTTTTATTTCCAAAAATTAAATAAAAATCACCAAAAAATAGAAAAAAATAAAAGAAAAATATTTCATGTTTTGAGTTTTCTCTAATTCGACCTATTTCTACCCTAAAAAAATAAAACAAAAAAATCCAGCACACGTGGCCGCCTCTGATTGGGCCACGGGGGAATGTTGACCCCGGTCAACTCCCCCGCGCCCCTTTCCTATTCTGGACCTCGCGCGCCGCGTCACCTTCTCCGATTTATGCACGCGCATCCAGCCTGTCTCGCACTCAACCCCCGCGCCCATATTCTTCGCCGCACATCCCTCTCCCTCGCCGGATCCTCCGCCATCGAATCCACACCTTCCTTTGCTGTCGCCACTCAACCCTAGACGCCCGGTCACACTATATATCCTTCACCTCCGCCGCCCTCGCGCCGCATCTTTGGCCATTCTCTTCCTTCCCCGTGACCTCCATTGGCTCCGCCTGAGTGACAGCGAGTGTTTGCCCGTGTTGCAGTGAGGCGAGGGAGTGAATCCATTGATCCGGCGTAACCTCGCCGTTCTTGCTCCGCCGCCGCGTCGAGCACCGAGCTTCAGGCGTTGACGACCTTCGAAGCTACGACCCGGAGACAGCCACGCTCCAGCACAGTCTACCTCAGCCATCAGGTACCTTTAATTCCTTCTAGTTTAGCCCAATTTTCGATTACGCCCAATTTCCATCTCCGACGCATCCTCCCGATTCCGGCCACCTCGCTTATCATCTCGACCTCCCGACCCGTCCATCACCTTCGCCATCTTCCCGTGCACCTTCTACGCCCGATCATTCAACCCAGATCGCACAGGATCTGGGATTCGAGTTCCACCGCCGTCGCCTCGCCGGAGCTCGTCCGCCACGCCGCACCGATCACCTTCACGCCACCTAACCGGGTCGAGGCACTTTGCCCTCGACCCGCGAAGCTTCTTGAATACTTTGCAGGTCCAAAGGGAGCCATCTGAGGCCTCCCAACTTCCAGCCAGGAGCTTCTTCTCCGCCGGCCTTGCTCGAGCTCCTCGGAGCTTGGTTTGACCACCGGAGACCCGCAGCAGCTGCGCACCTTCACGCCGGAGCTTCTCCGACCTTCAGGCGCAGCAGAGGAGACCGGAGGCACCTTCACGAGGCCGGCGAAGTTCGCCGGCCACCTGTTCTTCGAAGACCCTCCATCGCCGTCAGATCAGCCTCATCGCTCCAGATCCGATCTTAGCCGTTCGATCGAGGAGCTGCTTCCACCGTCCGATCAGAGGAGGAGTGATCTGGAGCGCCCACCAGCCGCAACCGTCCGATCACCCACGTGGACGCGCTCCAACCGTCAGATCAGGCCAGCGTTTACAGCGTTAAAGGCGCGTTGCATCTCCACCGTCCGATCATCCACGCGTCACCATCGGGCCGCCGATATTAATAAAGGGGTAAATTTCATAGAGCCCCCTCTGTTTATCTTATTTCGCTTTAGTCCTGTAATTTTTAATTTCAGTTGTTTATTTTCTGGGATATTTGCATCAAGGACCTTGCGCTTAATTTTTATTGCACTTATACCCCTGCCAGTAGAGACCCACGTGCTTGGGCACGTGTATTTTGGGTTATTTGCAATGTATGCCTTGTAGTTCTGGATGTTTTGAATTGAATGAAATGTTTTGATTAATTGCATTTATGCCCCTGTGAACACTTTATTTGCGCATGTGCGAATTTCTTTGGGCTTTTTGCAACCTTGCCCCTGGGGTTTTGATACGTGTTATCAATAACCCCTAGGACTTGGTTTTTATTACAAAATGGTCCCTGTGTGCCCCAGCCACGCGCCACGCGCGTGACTTGCTGGGTATTTTGCACCAAGGCCCCAGAACTTTTGGGTATTTGCACTTAGGTCCCTGTGCACAGTGCCCCCTTGTTCCTTTTGAATAAAATATCAAACGACCTCCAAATCCAATGAAATTTTGACACATGGCTCCTGCCATGGTGTAGGAATTTCTATGATTTTTGGGGACATTTTTGATTTGATTTATTATTTTTAAAAATTCAAAAACCCATATTTTTGCTACTGTTTGACTTTAAAAATACAAAAAAATTATAAAAACTCCACCAAAAATTCCAAAAAAATTAGACATTGTTGTTTACTGGTTGCTTGATTTTCTAGCCAATTTTGGCTACTTTTCATCATTTAAAAACCCTAAAAATTGAAAAACCCCTAAAAACTCATAAAAATTGTAATAAAAAAATTAAAACTCCAAAAATAATAATTAGGGTGCCTAAATTTTCCTTATTCTTCATAGTTTTTAGGAAAATTACCTTCAGGGCTGTTTGAGATCCAAAATTATTTTATTTTGTGGTCTTAAGCCTTGCTGGACAGTACCCTACATTTTTTGCATTGTTTGATTTTTAATAATTATTTTGACCATTAGAAAAATTCCAAAAATTCACCAAAAACAGTAAAAAACCTAAAAAACATAAAAACCAATTTTCTGGAATTTTTGCATCATTTGTGTGTCTTGTATAAATTGTTGAAGTCCCCTTGTATTTACATTCCTTCATTTTCTCATCTTTTAAAAATCTAAAAAAAATTCAAAAACAAATAAAAACAATAAAAAAGACACTTTTGGATTATTGACTACATCGTAGGCTATTTTAGCCAATCTGTGCTCCTTGTGTTCGACCCTGGGAGCTATACCAGGTTAATCTTATAGCAGACCGCTCTTTCTTGTGCTTGCTTGATTGATCTATTTTGTGAGTGGTTTATTTTTCTGGATTGCTCCGTGTTTGTGATTGAGGTCGCAACGACCTAGCATTTATTTTACACCTTTACCTCATCGCAAATTCCGACGATCATGGTCACCGTCCATTCTCTTCTCCATCCCCTCTGCTTGAGCTGATTGTACTTGAACTTGGAAGGGAATATCCCCGCTCCTCGAGGAAACAGTTGCTAGCCCGAGGGATTAGAGTTACCTTGTTGAGGGATGCTTTATTTGCTACTTCTGAGATGAGGAGCTATATTGCACTTACACCATACAAGTAAGAATTCATAGTCATAAGAATTTGTGTATGTAGACTTGTTCTGATTTGATTGTTGAGGAGACCTGAATAGGAGTCTTGTGGAACTTAGAGGCTGTTAGGTTTTAAATCCATTTCCCAATAAGGTTTTGACACACTAATAATCCAAAGATCCGACAGAGCTCCAGACTACATTTTTATGAAGATAAGTTTAAAAGTCAACATTATGCTAACTTCTTTCCTTTTTCTTTTCTTTATTTTTATTTTCACTTATTTTTAAAATAAGTGTTTGCTAAGGGACTAGCAAAGGTAAAGTATATGGGAATGAAGAATCCACGATTCATCGCATTTATTCTTTTATTTTAACTTCATTTTCTTAGTCAAACACCCGTAAATACCCACTAATTTCATAATTTTACCATTTTGCAAGCATTTGTTAAATATGCATTTTTAACACATTTTGTGCTTAAATAAAAGAATAAAGAAGAAAAGAAAAAGAAAAGAAAAACAAAGGATGTGTTTATGCAATAAATACAGACTGACCCGAACCTCGAGAGAAGGTCAAGACTTGACCTCATCGACCAGGAATAAAGTAGGGGGAGATATGGTTTTCTGTCAAAAATCCAAAAATAATTTGTACATAAATTCCCTGTATATTTATATAAAACTTAACTATTTTATTTGTACATAATTTGACCTCACAGTAATTATTTTTGTAAACAAAATTATAAATAAAAATATTTTTTAAATAATAAAAATAATTGTAAAATAAAAATAATGTATATACTGCAATTAATCACCCTCAGATAAAGCCACAATGCGATCATTGAAATATCAATTCCGGCTCCATATAACTCAAATTGAACCAACTCACTTCCATCGTACTCTAAATTAAATTATCTTTCAAATGGCTGTGATTTCATAATTTTTTGAGTTACAGGTAAAAAGTCAGTTTCTGGGGTGTTTTGTGCAGTTTTTCATATACTTGTTGTATATATTTCACTCATATTTATTTTTATACATAATGTATATAATTTTCAATATTGTTTTCATCAAAAATAAAAACAAAAAAATATATAAATAATAAAATAAAAAATGTATTTTAAAAAATTATTTCCTTATTTTTACCTATGTATATTGTATTATATATATAATATGTATACAACTAACTTCCTTAAATAAAAAACACCGAAAAATTAATTATCTAACATTATTTAATTAATTTAATTTAATTACGAAATTTGTATTTAATTATTTGATTTATTTGATTTATTTTTTATATACTTACCATGTATATAGGATTTTATTCCATACCTTTAATGACCACCATTATGGTGGCTAATTAATTTTTGTAAATTATTTAAATATGTATTTCGTTTTTAATTAATTTATTTACTTAATTATTTTATTTATTTAAATAACCAATAATTACTTTTCTTATTTGTACATATCTTCCATTTTTTATTTTCCTTCTCTTTTTATTGGGATCCTCCTCCTCATTCACTCTTTGATCAACCTTTGGTGGAGAAGAGCCCGATCTCCGAGAGCCATCTTATTGAAGAAGGGTGCCTAGCCTCCGAGCCGTCCGGTGACAGCGCGTCGGCCCTCGTCGAGGCCATCATGGTATTTCTGACCCCAAGGTGAGATCCAATTTTATTTTTTGTCTTTTGCCCGTAGATAAATCGTAGGTGTATTTTTTGCTTAGACATAGTTAA
Source organism: Ottelia alismoides (assembly GCA_037367405.1). Classification (NCBI taxonomy): domain Eukaryota; kingdom Viridiplantae; phylum Streptophyta; class Magnoliopsida; order Alismatales; family Hydrocharitaceae; genus Ottelia; species Ottelia alismoides. The sequence goes on from JAZKJV010002156.1 coordinate 346,394, forward strand.
TCTTTAGATATTAAAAATCCCAAAAATTCCATCACACTTTGTGATTCCGCGAACCGACACCAATTTTTCACCTCATCTCGTGATCTCTCCATCTCACATCTATCTCACGCAACCACGCATCTCCGACCATGCACAGTGGTCGGAGACTCGGATCCATTCCAAACATTTCTACCGGATCCCCATCCGCCAATCCCTTTGTTGAGAAATAAATTATAAAAAAACAAAAAATATATAATTATTGTCTTCTCTCTAATTTTTGCAAGTTCACCTAAAAAAATTATAAAAAATAAAAAAGACAATCAAATAAAAAACTATTTTGATTACATTTCCTATTAAAACATAAAAGAAAAATTTTATTGCTTCTGTTCTGTTTCAAAAAAATTAATTTAAAAAAACTTTCCTTTATTATTTCTATTTACATTTAAGAAAATAAAAAAATCAAAAAAAAAAGAAAAATATATCCAGATCCGTCTGTCCTGCCGCAACCTTCTTCCACGCCAAGCGACGCTCCTCCACCGACGTCTTCCGAAGTTGTGCGGCAAGCCAAAAAAACCGCAAAAGAAAACTGACTACTAAGTCGTGCTCTCCGGCAACGGCGCCATTCAGATGAGTGGCTAAGATCGAGAGACTAAGGAGAGAAGGTATCAATGGTCGTTGCGACCTCAACCCCTCGATCAGGATTTACTAAGGAAAATCAGACCACCAAATCAGATAAATCAATCAATCATGTCAAATAGCGGTCTAGCTATTTATTTAACCTAGTATAGCTACCATGGTCGAACACAAGGAGCACGGATTAGCTAAGAGCCTACGAAGTAGTCAGAAATCAAAATAAAAAGAATAAAATATTTTTTGGTGGATTTTTAGGTTTTTAAATTTTTTTGCGATTTTGAATTATAAAGAAAATGTAGAAAGGAGGGGAAAAAGTCACAAACAACAAATTATTTCACCCCTCAAAACAAGTCAGAAAATTGCAATAAAAGTATTTTTGGATTTTTTTTCAAATGTTTTTGATATTTTTCTCAGATTTTATGATTTTTAGTTATTTTTCTAAAAAATGAAAGAAGGCTAACAATAAAAACCAATGTGCAGCCAGAATCTAAATTCTATTTAAAAATAACTAAATAGCTATAAAATTCCAGAGACAAATTATGATGAAATAAAGATAAAAAATCTAACTACTGGAAAAGAAATTGCATTTTTTTATATTATTTCTGAATTTTTAATTATTTTTCTAAAGTTTTAAGGGTTTTTCAATTTTTAGGGTTTTTATAAGTCCAAATGCAATAAAATTTAGATAGAAGTAAGAACACACAAAAACAAGCAGATATTAATTTTTTTGGATTTTTGGAGGGGTTTTAGTATTTTTAGTTGATTTTTCAATTTAGATAATAGTAAAATAAAAGGTTTTGATTTTTTAAAAATATAAAATCAAAACAAAAATGTTCCAAAAATTCATTGAAATTTTTACAACATGGCAGGAGCCACGTGTCCAAATTTCACGAGATTTGGAGTCAATTTGTTATTTTATTCCATCAATCAAAGGTGCACAACACACAGGGAGCTAAGTACAAATACGAAAACTATCCAGCCAAATAATAATATGCGAAAGAAATGTAGGACTGGAAATGCAAAAAGCCCAAAAGCGCACGAGGAAGGCACGTGATTCAGACTTAGAGGGGCATAAGTGTGATTCTTATTTATAAAAGATCAATCCATAACAACATTAAAGTCCAGGAGGAAATATGCAATTAACCCACAAGGTCACGTGTCGATGCATGTGCTCCACATACAGAAGGACTAGATTGCAAATAAAAGAAACTTAGGATCCTACATGCAAATTGTCCAAAATAAAAACAACTTCGAAAAATATTTACAGGACTACTAAATAAATACAAAAACTAAGGAGGGCCTGAGTGCAATTTACGCCTTTATTAAATTTCTGATGGTCGAAGGAGTATCACTGATGATCGGACCACTTTAATTAGCTGATACACCTTCGACGATCGACGCTCAGGATTAGATCCTTAAACGGATCGAACGGATGCAAGCTCCCCGTAGATGGATGGTGGAGATGAGACCTGGCGTAGGAGCTCGATCGGACGGCTAAGAGGGTCCCTGGAAGAACAACTCACCGGTGAACTTCGACCGGCCAATACGCGCGCCTGCGGGCTCCTTCGGTGCTGCTCTGATGGGCGAAATGACGCTCGAGGCTGTCCGCAACTATCAGTAAGCTCCGATGGGGCCGGGAAGTCCTGGAGGACCCCGGCGAAGCTAAGACACCTGAAGCATTGTGCTTCAATGGTCGAACCTCCAGATGAGGTCCATTCTCCTTCGAACATGCACAAGAAGAAAGCTGGGTCGAGGGCAAAGTGCCTTGACTCGGTTACGGGTGGAATGGGTGGCTGGGCGAGGCGGAGCGAAACCTTCCGACGATGTGACAGTGGAGGAAGGTCGGGAACCTGTTCCGTGGCAAATCAGGGGGAGTGAAGGGGCGTAGAAGGTGGAACAGAGTCTAGTGAAGGTGATGGCAGGGTCTGATACGAAAATGGATGATCGGAGAACGCTGGATGATCCGATGAAGGGTTCTGTCCGTGAATCGAAAAATCGAAATCTAAGGGAATCTAGAAGGTATCTAGACTACCTGATGGCGGAAGTCATCTGGGCAGGAGATACTGGACCTCCGGGGGTCTTTGCCTCAATGGGGAGATGCGTCCGGAGGCTTGGGCTCGTCGGTGGAGGAGCACGGCGAGGAGCTCGCCGGATCTGGGTCTAGCGACATCGATCCCTCGCTGCTACGCGCTCCCTCGCTAGCTGTCACTTAAGGAAGGAGGATGGAGGTCACTGGGGTCGAAGACAATGGCCGAAGATTGACCATGAATCTTTTCCTTGCGGTGTAAGTGATATGTGGCTCCCCACCTCAGAAGTAACAAAGAAACAACCTCCCTCAACCTGGTAACTCTAATGCCTCAGTCTAGCAACTCTTTCCTCGAGAAGCGGGGTATTCCCTTCTAAGTTCAAGTGCAACCGGCTCAAGAAGAGGGGGTAGAAGTATAGAGTTTTGGAAGCTTAGCCAGTGTAGCTAAGTCTCCCGCTGCAAGCTTCATGAGATGTAACATGATACCATAAGCTTTTGCTTTTCACTCCGGTGGGGTTATTAAATTTTCAATCCGACCCACCACTTTTTTGGAGTTCTTTTTGCATTTTTTTTTTCAAGACTTCTGTACACATATCTACATGGTGCAGCATATATAAGAAATTTCCCCTTGAGCCAGTAGACTATCCCTCTTTTGAAGCTTTATTGCAACCCACAGCTTCTGTCTTTAGCTTTCAACACCACTAGACCAAGTTGAGGTGCACTTCCTTCACTATAAGAAGAAGAGAGGTTCCGCCTAGAAGTACTACCCTCATATGCTACCCCAAGCCAAAGGAAACTGCCTCCTCACCACCTCATCCATGGAGAGCCATGTGTAAAGTGCAGGTGCAAGTTAAGCCATTGTCTCTGAGAGTCATGCGTGTGTTGTTAAGTGCTCTACTTAGGCTCATCAAGATGACATATGCTCATAGCCTAATGGACTCAAAGAATTAAGTCCTTATGGACCTGAAAAGCCTTAACCCTAAGTCCTATAAGGTTCCTCTTGAAGTTAAGTGGATTAAGATCTTATTCAAGCTCCATTTCCCAATTTAATTCCAGGCTTAATTTAAATGTCAACTCTCATCCAGGAAAAACTATATACACATATGTACAAAAGATGCTATTGCAAAAATTTTTGAAAAAATGTTTTGAAATCATGAATGAATGATGCATGAAGTGCAAGTTTTGCAAAAAGATATTTACACACATTTACACAAGATTTTTGCAAACTTTTGATTTTCAAAACATTTTGAAAAAATTTTTGTACTATATACATAATTTTGATACAAAATATTTACACAAGCTTTACACAAAAGATTTTTGAAATCATTTTTACAAAAATACTTTATACACTAGCTATGTATGTGCAAGAATAAAAGAGGTTTATGAACATGAAAAAAAAAATTTTTAATTTTTGTGATTTTTAGCCATTTTATTTATTAACACACTCACACAAAGTACGAGTTATGGCTAAAGTATATATGAAATATATACACACCCCCCTATACTTAGCTCGAGCGATGTCCTCAGAGTGATCAAGAGCGATGAAAAAGACATAACTCGTGCTTAGTCAAAGGGAAGTGAAAAGGAATGGCTAATAAATGAATAGAATGAGAGGAACTCGGTGGTCTCCCCCTATACTTAGGATTAACTAATCCTAAGTATAGAAAGCTGTATATGAAGGGAAAGCCGAGTGAAGAATATACAGAATCTGCCCCCCCTATACTTAGGGTAAAATATCCCTAAGTATCGGCAGCAAAAACAGGAGCAGAAAGAATGAAAAGAATACGCACAGGTCCGACATCCCCCCTATACTTAGGGTAAAGTACACCCTAAGTATAGCATAATCATAAGATGAGAGACGGGATGTGGGACTAAAGAATAGAATGATATGGACAACTGGATCTATACAGGCGGAGGAGCAGTGAAAATCAGGCGTGAGATGTAAAAGATGTGAGTCAAGAGACCACATCTCACGCAAAATGAATAGCAGCAATAATAACGTCCCGCGGCTCATGATCTAGAAATGGTTTGAGCCGCTGGCCGTTCACTCGGAAGGTACTCTCAGAAGATAACTCGGATATATCAATGCTACCGTTATCGTGTACCTTTCTGACCAAATAGGGTCCTTTCCATTTGCTCTGTAGCTTCCCTGGAAATAATCTAAGCCTTGCATCAAACAGCCATACTTTCTGTCCAATCTCAAAATGCTTGTGGCTGATATGAGAATCATGCCACTCTTTGACTTTCTCCTTATAATGTAGGCTGTTTGAGAAAGCAGTATCTCTAAGCTCTTCCAAGGCGGCTAACTCTGCCCTCCTTTGGTCTCCTATACCATTTGGATCCATCAATATGTCTGTAACTGCCCAGAGTGACTTGTGCCTCAGCTCAACTGGTAAGTGACAGGGCTTGCCATAAACGAGGCGAAAGGGAGATGTACCCAATGGAGTCTTGAAAGACGTCCGATATGCCCACAAGACCGAGTCCAAAAGCTGTGACCAATTCTTTCGGTCAGGGCGGACAACTTTCTGCAAAATATTCTTGATCTCCCTATTCGACACCTCAGCTAGACCATTCGTCTGTGGATGGTACGGTGTGGCAACACGATGGTCTATACTGAACTCTCTAGCAAGTGCCTTCACCTGGTCGTTGATGAAATGAGATCCCCCATCAGAAATCAGAACTCGTGGAACCCCAAACCGCATGATTATGTGCTTCTTTAAAAATCTGCAAACTGTCTTTGCATCTGCGGCTCGGGCGGGGATAGCCTCAACCCAACGACTAACATAATCTACGGCCAACAGAATGTACTCAAATCCCTGACTCTTAGGGAATGGACCCATGAAATCGATGCCCCATGCGTCAAAAACCTCACAGAAATGAATGGGCTGCATCGGCATCATATCACGTTGTCCACAAGTGCCCATCCTCTGACAGTCAGTACATCTCTTCACGAACTCATCAGAGTCCTTGAAGAGTGTAGGCCACCACAAGCCGGATTGGAGCACTTTCTGTGCCGTTCTCCTCCCAGAATGATGTCCTCCTGCCTCAAGCTTGTGGCAGTACGTGAGGACACTATGGTGTTCCTCCTGAGGAATACACCGACGCCAGATGCTATCCCCTCCTTCGTGGTAAAGGATGGGATCCTCCCAGTGGTAGGACTTGGCCTTCGCAAGGAAGGTCTCAATCCTCTGCTTGGGCCAATCTTGTGGGACTTTCCCAGCAACGAGAAAGTTCACAATATCGGCATACCATGGGAGTGAGGTGATAGCAAGGATCGCCTCATCTGGGAAGGTATCACAAATGGGATCAATCTGCTCTGTCTCCTCAGGCTGCTCTAATCGGGATAAATGGTCCGCCACCACATTCTTGACTCCAGGCTTATCCTTGATTTCAATGTCGAACTCCTGGAGTAGAAGGATCCATCTAGTCAGTCTAGCCTTGGCATCCTTCTTTGACATGAGGTACCTGATGGCGGTGTGATCTGTGTACAAGGTCACTCGGGATCCAATGATATATGATCTGAATTTATCTAGGGCAAATACTACTGCTAGCATTTCCTTCTCTGTGACCGTGTAATTCCGCTGGGCGGAATCCAATGTGCGTCTAGCATAGTGTATGGCAAATGGTACTCCATCCCTCCTCTGTCCTAGCACGGCCCCTACGGCAAAATCAGAGGCATCCGTCATGATCTCGAATGGGAGAGACCAATCAGGCGGCTGAAGGACAGGAGCCTCAATAACACATTGCTGGAGAGTTTCAAAGGACGAAAGACACTTGTCATCGACAAGGAACTCGGTGTCTTTCGTCAAGAGGTCAGTCAACGGTCGGGCAATTTTGCTGAAATCATGAATGAATCTCCTGTAAAAACCAACGTGCCCCAGAAATGACCGTAACTGCTTCAGATTGGACGGCGGTGTGAGTTTTCTAATGACATCGACTTTGGCTGGATCAACCTCCATGCCTCTGTTGGAGATGATGTGGCCAAGCACCGTCCCTTGAGTCACCATGAAGTGACTCTTCTCCCAAGATAGAACCAACCGGGTAGCAATACATCGCTGAAGCACTCGGTCTAGGCAGTCAAGACAGGAATCGAAACCGTCGCCGTAAACCGAGAAGTCGTCCATGAAGACCTCTAGACACTCCCCTACCATGTCCGAAAAGATTGACAGCATGCATCTCTGAAAAGTCGCAGGGGCGTTACATAACCCAAATGGCATGCGTCGAAAGGCGTATGTACCGAAGGGACAGGTAAAGGTGGTCTTCTCCTGATCCTCAGGAGCGATGGCCACCTGATTGTAGCCCGAGTACCCATCTAGGAAGCAATAATGGCTCTTCCCTGCCAGTCTCTCAATGATCTGATCTATAAAGGGCAGGGGGAAATGGTCCTTCTTGGTGGCCTGGTTGAGTCTCCTGTAGTCAACGCAGACCCGCCAAGAGGTGGGTACTCGTGTAGCGATCTCCTCTCCCGACTCACTAATCACAGTCGTGATGCCCGTCTTCTTGGGCACCACATGCAAGGGGCTCACCCACTTGGAGTCGGAAATGGGATAAATAAAATCTGCACTCCACCATTTTGATATTTCCTTCATGACAACCTCTCTTAGGTTGGGGTTCAGTCGCCGCTGGAACTCACGCGACGGCTTTGCCCCTTCCTCGAGATAGATATGGTGGGAGCACAATGAGGGACTAATCCCATGGAGATCTGCTACGCTCCATCCAATTGCCTTGCGGTTCTTTTCAAGAACCTCCATCAGACGGGATTCTTGCTCTCCAGTCAGATCGGCAGAGATGATGACTGGGTACATCTCAGACTCTCCTGCAAGGAATCGATACTTCAGCGAAGTAGGGAGCGGCTTTAGCTCTGGACAGCTGGGTGCTGGCAAATCTGGCTTCTGAAGAAGATGTGTGTATGCGGACAATTCTGCCAAATTTGCCTGGGAAAATGATAACGAACTCTCACAAACTGGATCTGGAGAAGGTGAGTCCTCTACATTGTCTCTGTTCTGCTCTGCCTCTACCTCCTCCTCATCTGTAGGCTCAGGTGGATCCGGATCTGGCATCTGATCATCACAATCTGCCCAATCAGATTCTGAATCCGAGGGATCTATATCAGACTCGGTGGCATCAGTACCACCGGAGAACAAGGTGGCATCAGCACCACCATATAGCAGGGTGGCCTCAGTACCACCATCACTGGAAATCGTGTCGCGATCAAGGTCCGACTCTGCTGACTCAATGGTATCCTGAACCAGGATTGTGCTCTCCAGACTATCCTCTTCTATCATCTCTGCATCAGCTATATCTGAATATGAGAGGATGGTCTGTGCTGCGGGGTCTGCCCAAGCTGCCTCATCATCTGTGATTACAAAATCACAGTCCTGGTGGATGTCTGGTCCTGCGTCTGTCAGCTGTTCTGAATCTGTACTGTCCTCTGAGCGCGATCTAGCTCTGGCTCTGTGGTCCTTAACCGTCTCTATTTGTATACTCTCGCCCTGGACGCGAAAGAATACCTTCCCACTGTCATGGTCAGTCACCGCTTTGGCTGTGGCCAAGAACGGGCGACCGAGGATGATGGGGGAATCGGTCAGCGAGTCAGGGGTCTCCATGTCCAGCACTACGAAGTCCACGGGGAATTGCAAACCCTGAATCGTGACGACAACGTCTCGCAACAACCCCTTTGGCCTCTTGACAGACCGATCAGCAAACTGAAGGTATGTCCTGCTCTGTACAAGAGTGCCCAACTCTAAGTGGTCGAGAAGGGCTGCCGGAAGAAGGTTAATCGACGATCCGCTATCTAAGAGAGTACGGTCGAACCTCTGCTCACTAATCTGACATCTGACATACGGGGCCCCTAAATCTGGCCTCTTAGTCGGCAGATGGTTCTGGATCGCGTAACACGTGGCTTTGGTCAACACATGAATTTCTGCGGTCTTGTTCCTCTTCGTCCTTCTGACTGTGGTCTTATCTCTCAAGGATCGCTGAAGAAGAGGGATGTGTCGCAAAGCCTCATTGAGGGTCAGCTGTATGTGAAATCGGTCTATCATGCTCTGGCCGAACTCCTCCTGCTCTCTCTTTTTTGGATCTTTTTCTTTTTTCTTCCCTTTCCCTAACTCAAGGGCTCTAGGAAAGGGGATCACAGGGTCCTTCTCAGATGAAGGACTAGGAATAGGTCTAGATGATTCGATGACTGGATCCTCACAAACATCATTCATCACAGTGGGATCAGAAGAAACTAAACCTTTTCCTTTATTCAAATCAGAGTTCTGAGATACATTCATGCGAGGAAAGACAACATTTCTATCAGAATAAATGTTGGTGGCATCAGTACCACCTCTAGTCGGCTCTACAACTAGACGTCTTGCGGCTTCAGTACCGCTGGCTGGCTCGGCTCTGCTGGTGGCATCAGTACCACCTCCTCTATGTGGTGAAATGGCGGCCTCAGTACCGCCTGTGGAATCAGCATCTCGGGTGGCCTCAGTACCACCGTCATCATGATGTGCGGCTTCAGTACCGCTCTCCTCTTCCTCATCTGGCGCTCTAGATGGATCCTCGTGTGGTCGCTCAGATGAGGCGCCTCCTGCTGGTCTTCTACCGCTCCTAAGTGTGACAAAATCAGCATCAAATAAATCCGACGAGATAACATCAAATGAGTCACTAGAAGTGGTAGGCTCTATGTGAACTACCTGCTCAGATTTCCTCTTCAAGTTATTCGGATTAGGCTCGATCTGTGCAGGGATAGCGGCCTTCCCTCTCATCAGGTCCCGCATCTCCTGGCGGAACTCGTCCATCTCCCGTCTAAATGTAGCCTGCTGCTCTGTGAAGAGGCGGGCTAAATCATCCATGGCGGGGCTCTCATGGGAGCCCGACGGGTTGCCTCTCTGGTGATGAGGCTGCTGGACCTGGTGCTGCTGTGGCAGAGAGGGGTAAGAGGAATGATGCTGCTGCTGGTGAGCCTGCTGCTCACGTCTCCAATTCTGTCCCTGCTGCTGATAGGGACGAGGTACGAAGGATGATGGCTGATGTGGCTGATATGCAGGAGGCTGCTGGTGATCTCTCTGCTGGGAGTACTGCCCTCCCTGACCGGCTGGCTGCTGTTGGGACTGGTTACCCCCATTCCCCCACCTGAATCCGGGATGGTCTCGTCGGATTCCAGGCTGAGGACGGTCATACCAAATCCCGTTGACGTCCATCAACGGCTCATCATCAAAGGGGTCTGGTGGCAGTGCTGCCAGAGGCTGGTCCGGCTGATATACCACCATCTGTAAGTCTGGAGATGGTGGTGACTGGTAAGAGGGCTGCTGCTGCTGGTACGGCTCCGCCTGTACAAGGTGAACTTGTCTAGGCTGCTGCAAGGAGCTGGAGCGCTGGGACGAGCTGCGGCTGCCGCCGGAATCACCTCGCGACAGAAGACGGGGCTGAGGAGCCGTCTGTGCCTCCTGAAGACACAAGAGCTGGGTCTTCATGTCGCTCAGAGTCTGTGCCATTTGCTCCATCTGAGTTATGCCCTGGCACTGCTTCTTCTCTATGATTTCCATGCGGTCCAACTTCTCGCTGATGATTCCCATGTCCGCAGTGGCCGACTCTGCCTGTGCGGCCGCAACTGTGGACGAACTGGATGGACCTGCATCAACCCGTGCTATCCGCTGATACTGCACGGGTCCTGGCGGCTGCTGAGATCTCTGAGTGTACAACCGAGTCTGGGACATCACCATGTAATTTTCTGCCATCTCCTCGTAGATGGCCCAGACTTGGTTGTGGTCCTTGGCAAAGTAGGACCCGCCGCAAGAAGCATTCACCAGGCCCTGAAGCTCTGGTGTCATCCCACTAAAGAAGCTCTGAACTAGGTTCGGCTTCGAGATGTCGTGGTGTGGGCATCTATCCAGAAGCTCTCTGAACCTCTCCCATGCTTCGTGAAATTGCTCATTAGGGAGCATGGAGAAGTTGTTGATCAGGGCCCTCGCTGCATTCGTCCGCCCGAGTGGATAGTACTTGTTCAAGTACTCGGTGCGGAGCTGATCCCAGGTGTAAACAAACTTCCCTAGATGTTTCAGCCAGGCGGCTGCTCTATCTGCCAGTGAAAAAGGGAAGGCCATCATTCGAATCGTATCTTGGTCCACATGACGGTCGTGGACAGTACTGCAGATCATCAAAAACTCCTGGAGATGGAGATGGGGTTCCTCAGTGGCAAGCCCGTGAAAATGAGGGAGCATCTGCAGGGTGTTCGGAGGGAACTTGAAATCCCCCACGATAGCAGGTACAACCACCCAATGATGCATCAGTGTAGATCCGGGGTTGTGTAGCTCCCGCATCGTTCTCGGTGGTCCTCCTCCGGCGGCGGCTGCCGCTGCGGCAGCTGCTGCTGCGGCTGCTGCCTCTGCATCAGCGTCAGGAATGTCCTCAGGCTCGCTCGGCTCTTCTCGCTCTCTTCGGAGTCGCTCCATCTCTCTTCTCATCTCAATCATAAAAGCCCCTTGATCACGTAACTGCTGCTGAACTGTCTCTAATGATGCGATCAGGGTGGAGTTGATCGCTCCCTGGTCTAAGACAAAATGTTCGGGCTGGCGATCATCTGAACTGCCGGCTCCAGCCATAGTGACGTCTGCAAAATCAGATGAGCCCAACTCAGGTTCTGTTAAATCAATTCGTCTTTCCTTGGGCTCATGTCTCTCAGTAGGAAAAGAAAGGGGGTCGAGGGGGAACAGGGTGGAATCGTACTCGGGACCAGAGAGCGGGTCTCGACTCTCACGGGCCAACCTAGATGATGAAGTAGCCGCGCCTGAAAGCGGTGCAGCCCGAGGCTGCCTAAGAGATCGTCTACCCATCATCTTGATCTTGGCGAGTTGGGCGGATGGAATCTGGAGAAAATATGATCGCAAGCAAACCCCTTGTTCACCAACTCAACACAATCTGAAGACCGTGAAAGCTCGGTCAATTTATCTTGTCAATTTTATTTGGTGAACACACAAGATATCAGAGCGATTACGTGACCTGCTGGGATACCCGATACTCTCTCAACCGACTGTCCCGCACAGAAGAGTCGGTAATCAGTCGAGATGAGCACCGGAGGGCTTTACCTAGTGTTCGGGTCACTCTCTCGCACAATCAAACCAAACAATGAGGGGGTTGCTCTCCCCAAGACAAATTTTTAATGTGAGTGTCTTTTAGGGTCAATAGTGTTATCCAGTCCCAATTTTTATTGTTTTTCTTTTTATTTTTTTCAAAATAGATACAAGCGGCCTAACGGTTTTTCCGATTCTCCTGATGATTAAGCCAAAAACAGGGGGAGAAGACGAAAAAGCCGATGCGCGAGAAAATCAATGATGCATGCAGAGAAAGAAATGCGTACCTTGTCTCCAGCACTCTACATGCAAGTGATCCGCGCAGAATTTAAATACAGAATTAAACTACCTAAATGATGCAACGAGGAAAAACCGAGTCCTAGATGAGAAACTTCTATTGATCGTGAAGAACAATAATTAGCTAACCGAATCGAGTCCGGAGTCCGATCTTGGGAGTCACTCGGTGCCCGCCACAACGGGTCCTGCCAGCGTTGTATGTGACTCCTCACGGCACGTGGTCTCAAATCCAATTAAACTAACTTTTTCAGTGAATTTTATCAAGGTCCAATTACGTTCTATGGGAACAGATATTCTATTAAGTGTTGGGCCTTAGATATCTACGTCACAATCAACAGAAATTCCTAAATCTAGGGGCTCGAGAAAACCACGTAAACACCGGAAAAGGCAGCTAGCTATCAAAACCACGATAAAAGCCGCGAAAATCCGAATGGGTCCCCCGAGCACACCGGTGCTCGGCGAAACAGACCCGCTAAGTTTACAAGTGTCCACAAGTCCAAAGTTTGAGTCCTAAATTATTACAAAAATTGTTCTCTCTCTTTCTCTAGACAGAAAATATCTTCTCCTCTCTCTCTTCCTCCTGCGCGGGTCCTCTAAATAGTAACTCCAAGCAGTCCAAGCAGTACCTCGCACAAAAATCCAAGAGAGAATGTCAGACAACAATTATAATATAGAGAGACAAAAATAAAAGAATGAAAACTGACTACAAAGCCGTGCTCCCCGGCAACGGCGCCATTCTGTTGACCGAGAGATCACGAGAGATCAAGGGAGATAAATAACAGGTCGTTGCGACCTCAATCCCTCGAAAATCGATCAAAAGAAAAATCAATCACTCAAATAAGATAAAACAAGCAAGCACACAATAGAGCGATCTAGCTATAGGATTAACCTGGTATAGCTCCCAGGGTCGAACACAAGGAGCACAGATTGGCCTTGCGGCCTACGATGTAGTCAGAAATCCAAGAAAGTCTTTTTTTTTATGTTTTTATTTTCCCCCTATGCTTTAACTTTGCTAGTCCCTTAGCAAACACTTATTTGAAAAAGAAGTGAAAAAGAAAGAAAAAGAAAAAGAAAAAGAGGATGTACATGGATCAAGGTTGACTTATTAAATTTTCCTTCATTAAATTGAAATATGGAGCTCGATCAGATCTTTGGATTATTAATGTGTCGGAACCTTATTTGGACTTAAGCCTAAAACTCAACAGCCTCCAAGTTCCACCAATCTATGGGCAAGACTCCTTAATAAACCAGATCAGAACAAGTCTACATACACAAACTCTAATGACCGAGAGATCACGAGAGATCAAGGGAGATAAATAACAGGTCGTTGCGACCTCAATCCCTCGAAAATCGATCAACAAGAAAAATCAATCACTCAAATAAGATAAAACAAGCAAGCACACAATAGAGCGATCTAGCTATAGGATTAACCTGGTATAGCTCCCAGGGTCGAACACAAGGAGCACAGATTGGCCTTGCGGCCTACGATGTAGTCAGAAATCCAAGAAAGTCTTTTTTTTATGTTTTTATTTGTTTTTATATTTTTTAGAATTTTTTAAAAGATGAGAAAATGAAAGAATGTAAATACAAGGGGACTTCAACAATTTATTCAACACTCCAAAAATAATGCAAAAATTCAAGAAAATGTGTTTTTATGTTTTAAATGTTTTTTACTGTTTTTTGGTGAATTTTTGGGATTTTTCTAATGGGTAAATTATTTATTAAAAATCAAACAATGCTAAAAACAAAGGGGACTGTCCAGCAAGTTAAAAACTCAAAAATAAACTATTTAAGAGTCTCAATCAAACTTGGAGGTAATTTTCCTGGAATCTATGAAGAACAAGGAAAATTTAGGCACCCTAATTATTGTTTTTGGATTTTTAATTTATTTATTACAATTTTTATGAGTTTTTAGGGGTTTTTCAATTTTTAAGGTTTTTAGGTGATGAAAAATAGCCAAACTTGGCTAGAAAATCAAACAACCAGTAAACAACAATATCTAATTTTTTTTAGAATTTTTAGTGGAGTTTTTATATTTTTTTGGTATTTTTAAAGTCAAACAGTGGCAAAAATAGGGGTTTTTGAATTTTTAAAAATAATAAATGGAATCAAAAATGTCCCCAAAAATCATAGAAATTCCTACACCATGGCAGGAGCCATGTGTCAAAATCTCATTGGATTTGGAGGTCGTTTGATATTTTATTCAAAAAATAAAGGTGGGGCACTGTGCACAGGGACCTATGTGCAAATACCCAGAAGTTCTGGGGTCCTGGTGCAAAATACCCAGCAACACACGTGCCAAGCACGTGCCTGGGGCACACAGGGACCTAAATGTAATAAAAATAAGTTCCAAGGACCTATTGATAACTCGTATCAAAAGTCCAGGGGCTTATATGCAATTTACCCAAAATAATTCGCACATGTGCAAAATCAATGCTCACAGGGGTATATATGCAAATAAACAAAACTTTTCATTCAATGAATAACATCCAGAACTACAAGGGGTCTTATGCAAATATCCCAAAGTAACACGTGACGAAGCACGTGGTTCACTACTGGCGGGGGTATAAATGCAATTAAAATAAAGCGCAAGGTCCTTGATGCAAATAACCCAGAAAATAAACAACTTGACTTGAAAGTTACAGGACTAAAAAGAAATGAAACAAACAGAGGGGGGGCCTACGATATTTACCCCTTTATTAATAGCGACGGCCTGATGTTGACGCGTGGCAGATCTGACGGTGGAGAACAAACGCGCCTTTAACTCTGGAAGCGCTGGCCTGATCCGACGGCTGGTGTGCGTCCACGTGGGTGATCGGACGGTGCAGATGCAACGTGGTTCTTCGAAGGAAACCAGGCTCAGATCGGATGGTCGAGAGAGGTCCACGTGGATGATCAAGCGGTACTGGGCTACTGCGCCTCTCTCCTCGGCTGCGACGGTCCGGATGAGATCCTCAGATGGATCGACGGCTGCTGCTCCTCTACAGATCGACGGCTGGGATTAGAACTGGGGCGAGGGCTTCATCGGACGGCTCTGGAAGGTGGAGGAAGAACTCGACGCCGGCGAACTTCGCCGACGTCCTGCGTGAACTCCGGTCCTCCTCAGCTGCGCCTGAAGGTCGGAGAAGATCCGCTGAACTGTCCCGCAGCTGCTGGTGGTGGCCAATGGCCCAACCGAGCCCTGGGGAGGCTCCGGCGAGGCCTAGTGGCTCGAAGCTCCTGGCTGAACTGTGAAGGAGGCTCAGACACCTCCTTTGGACCTGCAAAGTGGTCAAGAAGCTTCGCGGGTCGAGGGCAAAGTGCCTCGACCCGGTTAGGTGGCGTGAAGGTGATCGGTGCGGTGGGGCGGAAGAGCTCCGGCGAAGCGACGGCGGTGGAGCTCAACTCCCAGATCCTGTGCGATCTGGGTTGTGCGAATGGGTGAAGCAGGTGCGCGGGGAGATGGCGAAGGTGATGGTAGGGTCGGATGGTCGAGATGATATGCGAAGTGATCGGAATCGGAGAGATGCGTCGGAGATGTGAATTGGGCGAAATCCTAAATTAGAAGAAATTAAAAGAAACTAAGGCTACCTGATGGATGCTGGAGACTGTGCTGGAGCGTGGCTATCTCCGGGTCGTAGCTTCGAAGGGCGTCAAGGCCTGAAGCTCGATGCTCAACGCTGGCGGCGGAGCAAAGGCGGCGAAGTTCGCCGGATCAAAGGATACGCCTCCTCACCTCACTGCAACAAGGGCTGACGCTCGCTGTCACTCTTGCGGAGCCGATGGAGGTCACTGGGAAGAAGGAGAGGGTCCAAAGATGGGGCGCGGAGGCGGCGGAGATGATGGTTATATAGAGTGACAGGGGCGTTTAGGGTTGAGGGCTGACAGCAAAGGAAGGCGTGGATTTGATGGCAAAGGATCCGGCGAGGGAGAGGGATGAATGGCGAAGAATCCGGGCTCGAGATATGCGTGGGGGACAGCCTGGATGCGCGTGGGAAAATCGGCGAAGGAGGCGCGGCGCGCGACGGCCAGAATAGGAAGGAGTCCGCGGGGGAGTTGACTGGGGTCAACAGTCCCCCGTGGACCAATCAGGAGCGGCCACGTGTGCTTGGTTTTTATTTATTTATTTTAAGGCAGAAATAGGTCGAATTAAATAAAACTCAAAACATGAAATATTTTTCTTTTATTTTTTTCTATTTTTTGGTGATTTTTAATTAATTTTTGGAAATAAAAATAGGTTAGCTCTATATATAGGTATATGTACACTATATGAATTTTTATTTTTGATTTTTTATTTGTTCTTTTTATGTGTTTTTATGCTCATTTTGTATTTTATTTATTTACAACATGAAATATGGAATAAAAGAATATTTTTATTTTATTTTTATCACTTATATACAAGGGTGAAATAAATAGATATATACATTTATATACATGGTATTTATACAATGTATTTTGGTATTTTTTTTTCATTTTGTAATTTTTATTTGATTTTTATTTTGTTTCTTTTTATTTATTTTATTTACAAAATATGCTATAGAATATTCACAAAAAGTTTAGAAAATAAATACATTTATCTATAGGGTTAGATAAATACAATGGTGATGGTCTATGCACATGGTGAAGGTATTTTTGACTTTTTGATTTTCATCTTTTTATTTTGTTTTTAATAGAATATACAAAATATATACAAAATATTTACAACATATTTTTGGGTGAGGAAAATATATAGTTTTATTTACAAGAGTATATACACATGTGAGCCCTATCTCCCTCTACTTTGGCTTTTATGCGGTCAGGCCCATGCTGAGCCCTCCCTTGGGTTAGGTTGCTCAATATTTATTCTAAATATTTCCCTCTTTTTCTTTTTGCTCTTTATTCTTTTATTTTGTGCACAAAAACATGCTAATTATAGGTTTTTACACAATGCATGCTTTTGGTAATTATTTGTATTTACACATATCTACATGTATTTGCAAAGGTTTTTGTAGCTAAAATAATAGAATAAAGAGTGATGAATGGGTATTCATCAAAGATGCGTGAAAATGGCGGCTCCATTGAACTTTATACTTGACAATGTCCGAGAAAGATGGAGATCGGGTACGCAAGTGGTCCGGGGGGAGAGTTGACCGGGGGTCAACCATCCCTCGTAGACCAAGCAGAATAAAGATAATCAAAAATATTTATAAATTAAATTAAAAATAGAAAATGATTTTATTTAAAAATATTTACAAAATAAAAAATGTTTATTATTTTTTAGTGATTTTATTTATTTTTTTAAAAAATAAATTAATGTATATACATAATATAATATTATATACATGTATAAAATGCCTATGTATTTTATACTATTATTTCTATTATTTTATTTTTTTCATAAATACTCTAATTTTATATTTTATTTATTTACAACATAAAATTTGGGATATAAAATAATTTTTCTGTTTTTTATTTACAAGGGTGAAATAAATAGGTCTATTATTCCCATATACATGGTGTATGTACAAGAAGAGGGAGAAATGATTTTATTTTTATTTTTATTTTATTTTATTGTGATTTTTATTTTATTTTTATAGATATTTAAAAGATGATAAAAACACATTTTTATTTTTATTTTTATGAAACAAAATATGTACATGAAAAAGGGTGTATGTGCAAGATGAATGGCCCTGTCTCTCTCTACTTGTTTTATTTTACGGTCAGGCCACTGCTTGGCCATCCCGTGGGTTCGGGTCACTCGATATTTATTCTAAATATTTCCCTCTTTTGCTTTATTTCTTTATTCTTTTTTTGCACAAAAACATGCTAATTACTGAATATTAACAAAACATGCCTATTTGGTTATTTATTGTATTTACAATCATACACATGGTATTTTGCCAAGATATCTAGCTAAAATAAAAAATTAAAGAGTAATGAATGGGAATTCATCACGGCCCCTCCGCTGAACCCAAACTGGCGCCCCACATCTACACCGTCCATCCTTCGACCGCCCGTAGCATCGCCTTCGCACGCGCCACCGTGCAGCGGCATCCATCTCTGACCCCGCACCGCCCGCGTGGATCTCACGTGGATGCCCCGCCTCCTCGCCTCCTACAAATGTTGGGCGGCGGTGGCTCTTGTGATAGAAGGGAGAAAAGAGACAAAAAGCTCCAAGGTTCAAGGATTCTATGGAAATAAAAAATTGGAAGAATTACAAAGTTATCCTTTAAAGTATTCATAATTGTAAAAATGCCACCGGGCTCTGGACGTCATGTGCCCGGCACATGTTTTTGGGTAAATTACATTTTTAGTCCTGCAATTTAATTATGTTTAAATATCATCCCAAAACTTTTGAATAATTGCAATTTGGTCCATGCACTTCCAGACAACGATTTCCTTGATCTGTTCATGAAAATAAATATTTTTATTGTTCAAACAATTTCTGAAAAAAGTTGTGCATGTTTCCGTTGTAAAAAAATAAAAATAAAAAAAACCACTTAAAATTATTTCTGAAATTTGACTACTTAGTTTTTAAATTGTACTACTTGTGTTCGACCCTGGTCGCTATACCAGGTAAAAAGAATAGCAAAAACATCTTACATTTTTCTTTGATTGAGTTATCTTCTTTTGAGTGGTTTAAAATAATTTTTTCTCGTTTACCAAATTGATCGATTAAGGACAACGACTTCGTGATTTATTTTCTATCTTAGTCACGTCGATTGTTGTATCATTAGTGCATCCTGGAAGGGGAAGGGTCACGCAGGAGAGGCATGCACGCGGGTGCGACAACGGTGGTGCAGGGACACTGATCTCAGTTGAGGGTGGAGTCAGTGATGCTTCGGTGGAGGCGCAGTGCCGCGGCGGAGGGGGGGGGCATCGTAGGAGCTCGTGCGGAGCTGCTGGGCGGTTATGGACCGTAGCCGAGGGTCGGCGGCCTAGTGCGTCTACTGGTTGGGGCGGAGCACTAGAGGTCGCACGGGAGGGGTCGCTGGCGTCGATTGGCGGAAGGGGCTGGAGCGAAGACTGCCCGACCATGGGGAACGCGCTCGTGGTGGAGGGGCCACCGCAAGAGCTCACACAGAGCTGCTGAGCGGTGAGGAACCGCAGCCGCGTGGTGGTCGACGCAGGAGGCGTTCGCGGAGGAGGGGTCGCCGTCGCCCGGTGTCGAGTGGGGGGGGGGGCAGCTGGACCGCACAGGCCTAGGCGGCGTTGAATTTTTTTTTGTTTTTATTTTTTTTATATTTTTATGTAAGCAGAGATAAAGACTGTAAAAAAGAATTCTTCTTTTTTTCTTATAAGGAACTCTAAAGTGAAATAAATTTTTTTCTTATTTATTTTTTAATAACTTTTTTTAAAGTTTTCTTGCAAAACAAATGTTAGAGAGAAAATCAATTATATGTATTTTTATTTTATTTATAAATAAAAGGGGATGTGAATGGGCGGATCTTGTGATATGAAAGATAAATCTGAGGATTCGATCACCATACATGGTCGGATGTGATATGTTGCGTGAGAGAGAATATGACATGTAGAGATCGAAGAAAATGAGATGGAAAATCGATGTCGGATCAAAAAAGTGTGATAGACTTTTTGGTGATTTTAAATCTAAAAATTAATCAAATCGGAGCAAAAGTTAGAGCTACGATTTATCTAAGAGAAAAAGACGAGAAATGAAATTGGATCTCACCTCGGGATCGGATACATCGTGATGGCCTCGACGAGGACCGACGCACTATCACCGGATGGCTCGGATGCTGGACATCCTTCTTCAACAAGATAGCTCTCAGAGATCGGGCTCCTCTCCACCAAAGATTGATCAAGAGGAAATGAGGGAGGAGGAGCCAAATAAAAAGAAGAAGAAAAATAAAAAAGGAAAATATATACAAAGAAGGAAGGTAATTAGTGGTTATTTAAATAAATATATTAAATTGATTGATTAATTCATTAATTAAAAATAAAATTCGGAATTAAATAAAATAACTAAATTATTTATTTATAAAAAATAATTAGCCACCTTAATGGTAGTTATTTAATGTAGAAAATAAAATCTTATATACATGCAATTTTTTCAAATCAAATAAATGAATTAAATAAATAAATCAATCAAATTTAGTAATTAAATTAAATTAATTAATTAATATTAGATATTTTATTTTTTGGTGATGTTCATATAAGGAGATTAGTTGTATACAAATATTATGTACATATAATACAATATACATATGTACAAATAAGGAAATAATTCTTAAAGATTTTTTTATATTTTATTATTTTTATTTTTATTTTATTTTATTGAAAATAAAATTTACAATTATGTACATTATATATATAAATATGAATAAATATGTACAATAACTAATGGTGAAACTGCACAAAACACCTCAGAAAACCGACTTTTTAACCGTAACTCTAAAAAATATGAAATCATAGCCATTAAAAAGATAATTTAATTTAGAGTATAATGGAAGTGATTTTGGTTCAATTTGAGTTCGTATGGAGTCGGAATTGGTATTTCAATTATCATTTTGCGTCTTTTATTAGTGTTATTATTTATAATATGTACATTATTTTGCTTTGCAATTATTTTTATTATTTACAACACATTTTTATTTACAACTTTTGTTTACAAAAATAATTTATTTGAGTTCAATTTATGTACAAATAAAATAGTACAAGTTTTATACAAATATACATGGAATTTATGTGCAAATTATTTTTGGATTTTTAGATTGAAGACCCTATCTCCCCCTACTTTATTCCTAGTCGATTAGGTCAAGTCTTGACCTTCTTTCGAGTTCGAGTCAGTCTGTATTTACTTTGTAAACACATCCTTTTATTTTTCTTTTCCTTTTCTTTTCTTCTTTATTCTTTTATTTAAGTACAAAAGTGTTAAAATGCATATTTAACAAATGCATGCAAAATGATAATTTTATGGAATTAGTGTGTATTTATAGGTGTTTGACTAAAGAAATGAAGAAAAAATAAAAGAATAAAGCCGATGAATTGTGGATTCATCACGTAGTTTGGAGGAGATCGGAGTGTTTAGAGATGTTCTCGGAGATCCTAATTGGGTTTTGGACCTCGAAGCTGGGTGAGAGTTGTTTTGAGTTTTTTTATGGTTGGTTTGTGATCATATGGGATATTGGCTCCTTATCAATTAATTCATGTAATTATATCCCTTGGAAATTCGCACGAAAATGGTTGAATAGTCATTTCCTAACTAGTTCTTCCGATATTTCAAAGTCAAACAGTCAATTACATTATGTAGCTCTTTAACAAGTGAAAACCTCATGAGCCCCTAAACCAATCTTTTGATCAAATAAAGTGAAACAATGCACAGTCAACGCCCATAAACGATTATATTCTGAGGTAAAACAACAACTCTTATATGAGTTCCGATATTACATGGACATGGATAAGAACAAGAACGTACAAGGACCGGCCAAAATGCTTAAATGACCCTGCAGGTACAAAACCTCTATTAGACGTCCACCACCCCCCTCATTTATTATTAAATTCAACAGCGCTTAGCAGACCCCAAAAAATTGAAAATATGAGATTTACACACAGCGTGATTGCTCCACTGAAATCCTCCAACCCCATCAGCAGTAACTTTCCCTCGGGAATTTAATGATGGACGCCGTTACCATTTGCGACACCATTAGTAACAGCGGCCCCGTTAACAGCAGTAACTTTCCCATCAGTAGCTGCATCATGGCCATCGGTTCCATGGGTGATAGCAGGAGGATAGACTGAAGGGCACTTGAAGAGAGTGAACTTGGGACCGACCTCGAGCCAATCCTCCAACCCCATCAGCTCGTTGAACTCCCCGAATGTCGGCAGCTTGCTCAGGTGGTTTCTTGCCGTGCCTTCCTCGTGCAGCACCTTCATCATATCCATCAGGGCACGTGCCGATGCGTAGAGGGCGGTCAGCGAGTTGATCACGACATGGAAACCCATGGCCTGCAGCTCCTTGCGGCTCTTCAGCGGCGTCACGCCGCCTTCGATCATGTTGCACACCCGGTAACCGCGTGTCCTCCGCACGATCTCCATCATCTCTTCCTCGTTCCTCGGAGCTTCAACGAAGCACGCATCCGCTCCGGCCTGCATTATTTTGTTTAGTTATAAAGTCTACAGAGCAAGCATCCAACTTATTCATTGGCTACCTAACCCTTATCAAAAACACATCAAACAAACATCTACTGCATATATATACCTCCATGTAGAGATTGGCACGAGCAATGGCATCATCCAATCCGGTAGCTGCACGGGCATCCGTCCTGGCAATAAGGAAGAAATCCGCATCGCCGATCGCAGCCCGAGCAGCTGCTATCTTCGCTGCATGCTCTTCAGCTGGTATCACCTGTACATGGAACGATCACTCCTTCATTGAAGCTCACATTTCCAATCAAATATTCAGCATAATGCTCAGAGTGGATACAATTCAAAGTTACCTGTTTACCACGCATGTGACCTTGCAGTAGGAGGAAAACAAGAGACGAGACAAAAGGCTCCAAGGTCAGTAGAGGGACACAGAAACAAATAATGAGAAATCAATCACGGAAAATTTAACAATGTCCATTTTGGTTATATATACCGCATTTCTTTGGCCAAGCTTGGTCCTGCATTTGAGAGGGAAAAAAAGTTCAACTCTATTTTTACGTACATTACAGAACGTGATCAAGGTGAAAGAGACGTATATATACATGTGATATTTATACCTCAAGGAAGCAGCCCGCAGCACCAGCGTTGATCAAATCCTTGATAGTCCGTTGAACGTTAAGTGCATTGCCGCCACCGGTGTCTGCAATATACAAGCATAGCTTCCTCGTAAGATGGATAACCAATTAAGTTGCCTAGTAATTCATGTAAAAGTGGTTATGCAATCTCATTCATGGATGTACAGATAACTAATACGGATATGAAAGTACTGACATAGCCAAGATTAAACAAAAAAAATTGCCAATCAGTATGTTGTACTATAAACCGGGTTTCCTTTAAGTTTTCAACAACTGTAACCTTAATATCCATATCATTTAATGTCGAGTTCTCTCTATGGAGGACGAAGCAACGGAATTACCTCCGACCACTTTTTTGCTGTTACTTTTTTTACTGCAAGCTCTAAGCAAAATATTATACATACTGTCCTGGAGTCGAACTTAACATATATATGGGCAGTATTTTCCCGTCAGTTCGGGAACAACTTGTTATTTTCTATTAGAAGAAAGTTCCACCTATACATCCTGATAAGGTTGTTGATCCGCAAAATAGTGATGCAGATCTATTGTAAACCAAAAAAAAGTGTAGAATGGCAGCGAAGTGACGGGTGCCCAACTTGTTTTAAAAATCCAAGAAAGAGATGGGTCCTCTCTCTCTCTATTTATTTAAACGTGTTTGTATGATTTGAACTCTAGATGTGAATGCTTAACCTTGATGAAAATAAATGAACCACCATAAAGCCTTTACTTTAAAAACAAAATTGCAAGTTCAGGAACTAAATTTCTAGATTTACCCGTAAAACTTGTGTTACATCTGCCTCAAAGCGTTCACACGGAACGATACCTTGTCTATTAGCTTACAGCTATGTAGTAAAAGTTATCTTCAATACGAAGCTAAATTCAGGTTCCTTGTGCAAAAAACAGGATGTTTGCTGTTGTTAGATCTCGGAAAAAGGAAATGAGGTCTAGCAGATGCTAACATGCAAGTCCACAGAAGAATAAAACTACAGATATCTCGACCTGAGAGATTATCCAATAATGTTGTGGAGATCCAGACCGTACTGGAGTTCTCAATGACCATGCCAAGATATCCGAAATATAATAGCTGTGGGACTTAAAAATGGCGTGTCCTGCCCAAGGAAGATCAGGATTCCATGTGTCATGCCTGTCGTCTAGTTCGCTTTGCCCTTTTTCCCCCTGTAAGCGATCCGATTCTTCCTTAATTTTTATCTAATATGAAAACGATGGACGTACATGATCAAACGGGAGGGGCCCAGATCTCGTGTTCGTTTGCGGATGGCCGGCAAACATATGGCTACCCATCGTTCCGTACAACTTGGAACTTGCCGTTCAACGGGAGAGAAATTCTTATATAATATCGGGATTTTTATCTCGAATATCATATAATCTTTATCAATTACCTCAACGACTTTTGAAACAGCTTAATTCCTCTCTTGACCCCGTAAACTTACTCGGTCTTATCCCACAAACCTTGCCGTTAATTTTAACTTTATTTGAGTCAATTGCTTGGGTTAGTCTTGAGTTAATCTAACCAATGGAAATCCAACCATGAATATCCTACCCTCATGTTCTTTCCAAAGTTTATCCTCCCCATCTTCTTCTCCAAGCACACGATGGAGTGGGCCTTTTCGGGGATGTTGTCATACCCGCGAGAGACGAAGCAGTAGGAGATGCGACGAAGGTGGAGCTGCGAGAAGAAGGAGGGCTCCCTGGAGCGAGTCTTACATCTGAAACAAGTCTGGAGTAGTTCCCTATTTTCTGAACGAGCACACAATATCGAAGCTTCGATCTAGCTCCTGCAACAACCGCATGTAGTCTGAAACAACACCGCCTACATCCGAGCTTCGAGCAGAAGGTCCCAGTAGGAGATCGAGGGGTGGGAGGGTGAGGGGCGGAGGGCGGAAAGGGCAAGAGGGAGAGGGGCGCAAGGGGCAGGAGGGCGAGGGGCGGAGGGTGGGAGGACGAGGGGCAGATGGTGAGGAGAGCGATGGGCAGGGAGGACGAGGAGCAGAGGGCGGGGGAGGGCAGGAGGTTCTGGACGAGGGTTGGAGGGTGAGGGGTGGAGGGCAAGGATGGCCAAGGGCGGAGGGCAGGAGGCAGAGGGCGAGGTCTGAGAGCGAGGGAGGGCGGGAGTTTCTAGACGAGGGCGGAAGGGCGAGGGGGTGGGAAAGGGAGATGATGAGGAGGGAGAGGGGAATGACATTAAATGTAAATTTGATAAACAAAATGAGTTTAATGTAAAAGAACATAACGGAATCCGGTTAGTTTTAAGGGATAAATGGATAGGGGTCAACTACAGGGTATATACAGTATGGGTTAACAAGTTTACGGGATCGATGGAGGAATTAGGTTGTTTCAAAGATCATGGAGGTAATTGACAAATATTATATGATCTATCAGATAAAAATCTCTATATTATTTTACCACCTTATAGCCTTTTCATTTTCATGCATCTAGAGGAGTTTGAAAGAACAAGAGATCAGCAAAAAATTTTGCAGTAAGGATTTACTCCTCACAACGCCTCCGTCACCTTAAACTTTTCTTATATGTTATTCTACACTTGTCTTCTTATGATAATCACGTATTCTAGCTGTTACAGTTTGTTCAAGGTCGGATGTTATATGGTTGTATGATCTAAAATTTTTTTATCAAATAGTAAGATGAAGACATTCTTGGTCTGTGCAAAGCAGACATTGATGGTCCGTACAATGTCCCAAAAATATTATTTATGAAAATTTAAGAGCAAAAATGCAAAATCTCTGCCGATTTAAACGATAAATATATATTCTGCAGCAAATATTAAATCGGCCTGCCTTATTTGCAGCCAACCTTTCGTGCATGATGGTGCTACGAACAGGTGGGATGAGAGGGCTTGACATTTGTGTATCTTAATATATATGACTCTGTAGCTATGCCGACAACCGTTCGTCCGCTTTTAATTTGGACTCTGTAAATAGCAAAAAAAACATCCAGGGAAAAAACACTGATATTTCAGGTTCTCTAGCTATCTTTAACAATTTAAAAATATAATTTGGCTCGTTTGGCCCTTTTATTAATTGAAGTTACATCTGAATCAACTAGTTACGTTTAAAAAATCCGTATGCAATTAGTAGACCTAGCAACTCGCGGTCAAGACTGGCTGTGTTTTGGAGGTAAAACTGGTAATATAGCTTGCCATAAATCATAGAATTATAATATATAGAAATAACAAATGCAGATGCCAGCTCTATGCAAGGCCCTCCACTTTCTGAAGAGGACCCTACCAATCTTCTATCAGTAGTAATAAGAAACTCTAGTCTGTTCTCAGTTTTACCTGTTATAAGGTTAGCCACAAAGTGCACCCCGTCTAGGACCTGTTTTGACCAACTTTTAACGTGATAAAAGGGGTACTATAACATCAGATCTATACATCTTACAGATCCCATGCACCAGATCCAATATTGGGTAATGCAGCCTCGTGCATTATGAGTACTAATACATGAATTTTATGGATCAAGGCATCACCTGCGTCGGCGATGAAGGGGATGAGCGGGGCCGCCTTGCACACTGACCGCGCCGTGTCAGCCATCTCCGGCGGCCTGCATAATTATATATGTTTCGATTAGACGGACGCGATAACATATATAATTGTGGGTGGTTGAAGAAGTAGACGGACGTGAGGAAGCCGATGTCGGGGAGACCGAGCTTGGCAGCGGAGACGGCGTAGCCGGAGATGAAGCCGGCGGTGAAGCCGGTGTTCTGAACGATAGCGGCGGAGAGGGCGTCGTAGCAGCCAGGGAGGATGACGGAGCCGTCCCTCTTGATCAGATTCTCGATCCTCGTGGTCCTCGTGTTAGCCATCCGATCTATTACAACTACGACACGAAGACTAGAGGAGAAGAGAGGGAGCGGAGGAGAGGGGAGAGCAGAGTAGAGCAGAAGAGAGCAGGAGGGAGAGAAGGATACACTACGAGTCTGTGCTCTTCTTCCGCTGCTTGCTGCTGCTGCTCCGCCGGGAGGGCGTCTGTGGGTATTTATAACAGGAAACGAGATGCGTTGCGTTCACCCGCGGAGGAGCATCTTCTGAGCCACCGTCCGTGGTATCTACATCTAACCATTCAATTGTTATTTGGATCTTGTGGAATCCGTGTATAACGTGTTTCTGTATACGGTACAAGAATTATATGCAACACGTGGATTTTATGAATTACGATTTGTGTACGCCGTCGTGTTTCATTAACAATGCCTATTCACGTTCTTAGATGCTTATTAACACCACATACAGGATCCTTTGTTGCGGTGTCGTATCTACTGTAATTGTAAGAATGGCTCCAACCTGATGGAGCGGTTCACACAATTTTACATAGTACGGGTCTACAAAAGACTTTGATCAACCGATGAGAATTGCTATCGTATATACCAAAATTAAGATGGACTCTAATCGAGGATTCCGATTGTTAATATAAAGAAATACACTGTTATAATTTGACTTTGCTGGGTCTAAGAGCTGGTTGTACGTTTTGGAATAAACATATCAAGAGAATCTTATATTGGCGTTCTCCAGTATAACTAATGTTGAAAAGTATATCCAATTGTACTTAGAATATGTTTACATACGCATTTGATTATACATTATTCATTACAGGATCTTCAAACCCTTATAGCATCATCTTTCCTATGGTTCTTTGTCTATTGAAGGTGCTAATTAGTGAAGTAATTAAATTATTTTCTTTCCCCGTACATTATTCTTATATTAAAGAACAAACAATAATTAATCAAATTTTGGATAAAAATATTTTTTTCATAATGGGATGAGATATTGCCGTAAAGCTTGACAATCTGGAGGTAACAATTGTTGGAGAGAGCTGGTAGGACCATTTGCAAATGATTAACATGACAATCTGGTCATAATTCACCATATGATGATTGAATATCTGATATGCAACTTTCTTGAGGAAAATGATGGAGTACTTTGAGCTTTAGTTGGAGGATAGGGTTAGGCATAAAAGACTTAGGTGGCGTTCGGCTGGTGGGTTATCGAGGGATGGATAACCCGTTTTTATGTTAGTGTGTTTGGTTGGTAGGTTAAGGGTTGGGAGGATTTGTGTGATGTGATTGAAATTTGAAAAAGTAGGTAGTTATTATGATATAATTGTATTGGAAATTTGAAAAAGGTTGGTAGTTGTTGTGATATGATTGTATTGAAGTTTGGAATAATGAGTAAAAGTTGAGTATTTTATGATTTTTAGTTGATATGATGGTATAATATATAATTTTTTTGATGGTAAGTGAGTGGGCCCTACTAGTGAGTTAGAAGTGTGGGTTTTAGGGGGTTACCCATCCAAAGTGGGGGTAACCCCCCAGTCGAACACCCCCTTAGAGGCTTCCTAATCATCTTAAGATTTTTAGATTGGAAAGTTGATTGCATTTTTTCTCAAAAGTGAAAATTCGATTTATTGATTGTTCAAATTTACATTGATGGTATTGTATTCAATTCTACTAATGCACTTTTATGTAAAAAATTCTCTAAAGTTATGTAAGAACTGTTCGAGATGAGCATGACTGGAGAGATGAAGCTCTTTATCAGTCCTTAGATCAATCAGACAAAACAAGGAGTCTTCTTCTCATAATAAAAATACACAAAAGATGTTACAAAGAAATTCAAGAGGGGAAAATGCAAAGGAGAAACTACCAATAGCTCCTTCATCACATCTTGACCCATATGAGGCTAGAAAACATTTTTCTATAAAAAAGAGGATGATATTTCGAGATAGGATTCACCGCTTTAAATTAATATTAAAAGAAAATTATGGTACACCACCTGGAGTCTCAGAAATGATGCAACGAGTTACAATGGGCGAGTAAATTCTCTGGATAGAATCTTTGACAGGAAAATTAGATCACTCCTCTCCCCCACCCCCAAAATGGTCCAAAGGATTGCAAAAGGCAATACGAGGTCATCACTTGAGTTGCCCCCGACCGACCTTACCGACCTCCAAAACTCAACAGCTCTCCCTGCCGAAATTAGCGACGGCCCTACCTCCTTCCACAACTGTTCAAATGTCAGACACATGAAGAACAAATGATATGCTTCTATAACATGTTCTCCACATCTATCACATTGAGTGTCAGGAATACCAAACATACTTCCTCTCCTTGCATTATCACACAATCTTCCCCTTCTCAAACACCAAAGGAAAATCTTAACCCTACACGGGATCTTGCTAGCCCAAATAATCTTCATATCCTGGCAGAGGTCTAGATCCAGGGTTGCTGAGGACCCTTGAATTCTTGTACGCCTTTTTCGTCGAGAATATATCACCATCCCACTGAAAATGGTTCCTGTTCTGTGTGATGCAATCTGGAGATGGCTATTCCGACTGCATCCCGACTAGCTCTTCTGAGTATTGGTTTGATAGGACTAGCATGAACTATGGATCCCAGAACCCCGATATCCAAGCCTGCACCAAAGTACACTCCATCAACGCTTTCAACACAAACAACCTCAGGAACCTACTGCTTAGTGTCTCATCCCCTGTCAAATCATATCATCGGAAATTAAAGCCTTCCCCATCCCCAACTTGCGGCCGCATTCTCGATGCCAACGGAGCTAAAACTTCTTGGACTCTAGCCTACAAATTGGAATTGAACCTCACTCTTCCTACCTCTAGGGAGCCTCTTAGATCGTAGAGCTCTCGTAAAAGTCTACTTGCCAACATGTTCATCTTGCCCCAAATCTAAATGACCCACTTCGCTAACAGTGCTTTGTTGATGCATGCAACATCCTGAGTCCCTAAGCCTCCTTTGCCTCACGGTCACATCAGATTTTCTCAACCTACTAAATGCATCTCCTTTGAAATGCACACCATGCAAAAAATTTGGTGATGTTTTGCCTTCTGCCCTTAGATCTCTGCTCCTTGTCAGGGCCAAGACGTACACCGACGTCTTGCTCCCATAGATATTCCAGATCGGTTGATAAAACTTCGACCGTCGCTAGGTCAACCTGAAAGATACACCGCTCCATCCACACCTCCCACCAACCAAGTTGGCGAGGATGGGTTCCCCGAACTCGGATGATGAAGTCAGGCCACTCGCCACGGGCGACTCTAGCATTGACGATATATATTAAACCTTGGACATCCCTGAGAGAATCTTCGGTACTTGATCTAGGCTACGCAAAAGAAGTGGAATTCCCTACACACGAATTGCAGACAAGCCACAAGTTGATAGGAAGTCATCTGTAGCACTCACCGATTTCCACCGAAGAAGTGACTTTCTTGTATTGGACATTGCCAACAAAGCCTCTTCTTCATCCCCATCAAGATCCCTGGCCAAACACCTGCCATGGTGTCACCAAGACTATATCTCCCTTGAACCGTCCCCCCGATGCCATCCCCACATCAAATGTCCCTATGAATAGGACTTCATTTCTGTCCATTTCACCTACTAGCAAGCTTGTTGACTTCTACATTACCGGTGTCGCTCGACTCCCCATCATGCAGGAGATGCTCCGGTGGGCAAAGCCATGGCACTTAAAGCAATGAATTGATTCTCGACACTGGATTGCCTAGTGATCGAGCACTCCACAACGGAAGCAACCTCTCTCGAAAGGACGCAGCCTAGCTATGTCACGGTTCCCCCTGTTCACAGCCAACAACCTCCCATTTTGTCGATGTCTAACTTAACCCAGTCACTATCATGCTCAAACCCCGGGTGGCCACAAATGAAGACCTCATGAGTCCGTTCTCACCCTCCTTTCCGGTCGCTATCGAACCTCCAATGCTCTCTCTCTCTCGCTCGCTCCATCCAAAGAGAGGATTTAAGAAAGCACTCTTACTGATTAATATCTACTATATGTTAACCGAAGTTTTATAGAGATATGATCGATTCTCTACTTTATATAACCATGAGTTGACCTCAAATCTTTTTTTACATGATCATTCTAATCCAAAAGAAAGTCACCTTAATATTTTTAAAAGGATATTTTTGTTATTTAGTTTTTTATCAATATTTAGGTTTGTCTTATCCTAAGATGCATAATATGGATTTATTTCCATACAAGAGTCATGAAATATATCGATGGTCATACATGTAGAAAGAATACTAGTGGTACATGTCAATTCGTGGAGATTGCACAAATATTTTGATTTTCTAGAAAGCAAAATTGTGTAATCGAGAAATGGTTGAAATTTTTAAAATCAAGAATATTCTCTCTGATCGATCTTTGACGAGCATTGTATGCTTTGTAACAGCACTGGCTCGATAAACATAACTTAGAACATACTCAATCATTCTAGAACTAATCATGTAAACCTAATGAATCTCCATTTCATTACCTTTATTATCTCATTTTATCCTTAAACCCCTAACTAAATGCATGAATATGACATTAATTTGTACAAAATAATGCTCATTATTTACACTATAAATATTGTTTAAATTCATTGATTTAATTCCAAAATAAAAGAATAAAGTAAAGACAAGAAAAAGAAATGAAATACCAAAGGTATTGAATAACCCTAGAACCCAAACGAGGTAATCTTGATGACTTGGTTGAAAAGGAATAAAGTAAGGGGAGATAAGGACCAACAGATACACAAAGCCCCTAATTTTTATTCTTCAATAAATATATTTTTGGACATTTTATTTGCATACTTTTGTACCTCAAATCAATAAACTTTTAACATGAACATTGTACATAAAAATAAAAAGAAAATATAAAATTTATTGGAGGCGACAGGGTGTGGTGACGAAAACGGAAGGTGGTCGGAGCTCAAGAGCTCCGGCGAAGGATTAGGATCTAATCTAAGCTAAAGCCTCCGATAAAACACACGATAAAAACCATATAATTAAAGCTAAGTCCTACATCTAGCTAAAGAACGAAGAAAATCATACATCGATGGCTGGAAGACCAGAGATGGGACCTTCACGTCGGCAACCAGCAGGGGTGGCTGGGCAAGGGTCCTCTGTGCTCCTTCCCCGTTGTGAAGAGAGGGAAGCTCCTCCTATCACAAGGAGCTCCACCTAGGTGCTCTCCGACGGGTCCTAACACGGGAAAAATCAAGTTAAAAAATGAAAAGGGCCATGGAGGGGTATTTACTGGTGGACTAATGGACAAGGTTCGAGGTGCCGTACAGAACGAATGAGGGAAATTTTGGGAGATTGTCTTACCCGGTGTGGATGGTGTATGTACATGGTACAACTTTCATGAAGGGTCAACATCCCCTCGATTGATGTATCGAGGGGGAAAAATTGAGAAATGGGCTCCTCGTTATCTGTCAGAACGGGTGATGGGCAAGTACATGCAGTTGACGAGGCGGCGAGAAGATCGAAGTTTATTCATCGAATCGATAATCCAATCCTCTATAGAATGCTTGGGCGTGTATCATTGATGTATGAGGAGAAAAAGTCAAGAAGGACTTGAGGCAAAATGGTGAACGATGCGAGCCCCAAAATTCCGAGAAATGGGGCTAAAACACAATTTGACAATTGTGGCAGCGTCTGGTCAGAGAGTTGACCCACGGTCAACTCTCCTACGCTCCTAGTTGGTCCATGTGGACCAATCAGGAAAAAACCTGGAGAAATTATTAGAAAAATCGTTTCAAATAGTAAATGAACTTATTAATTTTAGATTTTAAAAAGACAATATTTATTATTTTATGAAGTATTTTATGATGATTTTTATTTATTTTTTAGGGCTTTACAATTACAAGTTACTTTTTGAAGGCTATATATAGGTATATTTATCTATATATTTTAATCTTTTATTTTTATTTTGTATTTTAATTTTTTAATTTAGTTTATTATTGTATAAATTTATAACTTAATTTTATACACTTAAATTTATTTTATTTTATTTTTCTTATGTATTTTATATAATTAAATGAATAGGCTAATTATCTATTTAAGTATAGATATAGGTATTTTACCTATGTATACAAGTATTTTATTTTTAATAATTTTTTGATATTTTTATTCTAGTTTCGATATGCACATATATTATAAATACTATTTACAAAATTATATAATATAAAGTTGTAAAAATAAAGAATAATAAATAAGATGAATATTTTAATCAATACAAGTATACAATAGGGATCCAAAACTTAACTTCCACATCGTAACTCCAAAAAATATGAAACTACCTTCATTAAATAGCTTATTAAAACTTATATAAACTTGATGTGATTTTGATATATTTTGAGTTTTTATTTGAAAGATATGGGTCTAGGAAGTTGGGGTTTTGGAATTTTATTCAGACCATAACTTTTTATATGTATATTATTTTTGTACGAAATAAATTTTGTATTTTTCTATATTTAATTATCTACAACATTCATGTTCAGTTTCTTTATTTAAAGTATAAAAAGTGGAACCAAAAGTAGGTCCCAAAATGAATAAAAAATGAATTAAATAAAATGTGTTTTTATTGTATCTTGGCCCTTATCTGCCCCTACTTTATTCCTTATCAACCAGTCATCGAGATGCCTAGGTCTCGGGATTTCAGGTTATAAATATTTTCAATATTTTATTCCTTTTCTTTTATTTTATTTTCTTTATCTATAATTTTGGCATTTAAAAAAATGTATTTTATACATTATTTACATGTAAATGCATGAATGCTAAAATGCCTAAATTCAGGGTATTTGCACGCATTTACTAGGGTTTTTAAGGCCAAAATTATAGAATAAAGATGATGAAACGGAGATTCATCATCCCCCTATACTTGCCTTTGCTAGTCTTCATTAAACACTTATGCAATAAGTGCAGAAAAAAATAAAGAAAAGAAAAAGAAGAAATATGGATTAAATTTGATTATCAAACTTGTCTTCACAAAATCAAAGTTTGGAGCTTAAGTTGATCCTTTGAGATTTTAGTACGGGCAGAACCTTAATGGGAATCAGATTTGAAATCCAACATCCTTCGAGAATCCCAAAACTTTGCTCAAGTCCCCTCAAAAGCCAGGTCAGAATACTTCAACTCATATGTAAATACTTATGACTATGAATCTGACTCATACAGTTTAAGTGATGGTGGCTCTCCCCAACTGAAATGGCAAAGAGACTGACTTTTCTGGTATGAAAACCCAATGATTCCCCAATCCAATAACTCCTTCCTCGAGGAGGGGGTATTCCCTTCTAAGTTCAAGTGACAACCAACTCAAGAGGAAGGGTGAAGAGAAGAATGGAAGGTAACTAGTGAAGCTACCCATCCTAGGATGCAAGACCAGTGTAGTCAAGTCATCCAGCTGCAGTCTCAAATGATTCGAATTTGAAGCTTAAGCTTGCTTTTTTACTATACAAATATATACACTCTGGCAGGCATTTTATTTTTATTCAAGCCTATGCACTTTTTTGGAGTTTTTTGCTTTTTGCCTTTTTTTGAAATACTATATACAACAACATTTACATAAGGAGTTTTTCCTCTTAAGCTAGTAGACTATCCCTCTTTTGAAGCATTATTGCGGCCCACACTCTCCTGTCTTCAAATTCATCATCACTGGATGGGTTGGGGTGCACTTCTGTTGAACCGAGAAAATAGAGGGTCGTACGGTTTCACAAGGCGAAACCGCAGTCGATGCGGTGACCGCTCAATAATCTTGATGCAAACAACAATTAACCCACAACAATCAAATAAAGCAATGAAGGTGTATGTGGAGTTAAAATTTATTATAACTCTACAACAAAGATGTGTATAGATGAAAGTATGTGTAGAGGTCGAACACAGGGAGCAGACAGGATAGATCGGGGCGAAATGCTCAAAATGTGTGTGTGTGATCAAATGTCTATCTATGCTAAATTTTTGTGGGTTTTTAATTTTATATATTCTTTTATTTAATTTTTAGTTTTATATTTTTGTATTTTGGTGTTTTTAATTTTCTGATTTTTTTATATTTTATATTTTATATTTTTCTATTTTCTTTTTCAATATTGGAATGTATAAGCAATATAATAAAAGGGAGAGAGAGGTATTTATAAAAATAGATAAAAATATCCACAAATTAGCAAATAAAATATTTTTGGTCTTTTCATGATTTTCTACTGTTTTTGTGATTTTTGGGTATTTTTCAAAGTATTTTTGGTATTTTTAAATACTGAAATAAGAGAAAACAGTGAATGAAATACAAGGCTGAAACTAAAATGGAGAAATAAAATAGAAAACAGTAGCAAAAATTCTCCAAATTAATTTTCACGTAAAGATAATGAAACAAAGGAAATTCAGAAGCAAAGTTTGTATTTTTAGGATTTTTGTAGAATTTTTAATATTTTTATAAAGGTTTTTGGGGTTTTGTGATTTTTATGAGTTTTCTTTTGTATTTTTTAATGATTTTTGGTCTGGAGCTAAATGACACTAAAAAACACAAAATATATTTTTTGTGAATTTTCTGATGGTTTTTATAATTTTTATGAATTTTATGGTGCAAACAGTGCACAAAATGGATGTTTTTGATTTTAATAAATCTTAAAATGCAATAATTATGGAAAATAAAAATATGCCGTTAAACTACTATGCAACAGAGACCTAAGTTAATTTTTGTAGATTTTTTAGGGTTTTTATAGATGCATGCACAAATTACTAGAAGCAAAAAGAAAAGACATGTTTGCAGGGGTATTTCTGTAATTAGCAAAACATCCAGGGGCTTAACAGCAAATTTCCAGAAAATTATATAGCTTATTTAAAAACTTCCTGGACCAACTCTTAATACCCAAAGTCGCGAGGGTCAAATTGCAAAATCACCAAGGTGCACGTGACAAGCACGTGCACAGGCATGGACCCAAACGCAATAAATTGAAACTATAGTGGTGGATACATAAAATCTCCAGAAATAGATAACTAAACTAACATCTTTCAGGGCTAAATAGCAATACAGGAAAAAGGGAGGCCTTGCTTGCAAAATGACCAAGCGCACGTGCTCGCGCACGTGCGCCCAGCTGGTAAGGACGAAACTGTAACTCTAGGAAATCCGAGGTTCTTCTAGCAATTATTACAAAAAGTATAAAGCATAATATAAAAGTTTTAGCAGCGAATAAGTGAAAACAAAATTGGCTGGGTGATTTACTGCAAAATACCCAGACCTCGACGTGGATGAACGGTGGATGCTCGCCCACTAATACACGTGTCAACCCAGCAGTGCCCGATACCCCTTGGGCTTTAAACGGCCCAGATTAGAACTTCATCGGCGATCGAACGGCAGGGGATATATCTGATCTGATGGCTGATATAGGTTCTGGAGCGGGACCTTGATCTGACAGGCACGGAGAGGCCAGCAAGAACAACGAAGAACTTGAGCGTGGCGCGTTTTGATCGGCCAGCGCTCGAGCTCCCCCCGCGCCTGCGACTTCTCGGACACCTCAGGAAGGTCCTCACCACTGCTCCCCGACGAAAGGTCACTTCAGTTGGTTCGGCGGAGCAGCGGTGGCGTCCGACGAGCGCGGAGCAGAACCACGCTCCAAGTATCGTGCAATCCTCCAAAAACTGACCCTAAGTGGGATCTTGAGCCTCCAGGACCTGCAAGTGGAACGCAAACAGTAAAATGGGGGTCCTGGGGGCTCAGACGAGTGGTAATGGGTCAAGGGAAACGTCGGGTTGAGGGTTAGCCGGAGCGGAGCTCCGGCGAGCTTTGAAGGGCGAAGGTGAAGCAAAAATGCAGAGAAATCTACAAGAAAATACAAAAACTACAGCAGAAACGACAAGTAACAGAAGAAAGGAGCAAAAACACCTCGAGTTGGTCGATGAACCAACGAGATAATGGACCTCGACGGTGGCTACGCCGGAGGTGGTTGGAGCGCCTCCACGGTCCTCCCCTGAGCCCTACGCGCGGCCCGGAGGAAGGCTGTCACCCCTCCGGTCCTGAGGACGACGACATGGGCTTGAAGTTCGGGTAGAAGAGGGTTCAAGGGGGACTGGAGTCGGATGGGGAATTTTTGAAAGATGGCGAACGTGGCTCCTTGATCGAGGCGTAGTGAGCAGATGAAAAAGATTTAGGAAGATCTAGGGGGTCGACGTGGATCATGGATCTACAGTGAACAACTTTCATGAAGGGACCCTCTTCCATCGAGCAACGCAATGTTGGTGAAAATATCGAGAAAGTCGGGTCACGGTCATTCTGACAAGGCCGCAGGTTAGGGCCACGGAGTTGACCGGCTGGTCAACATCCCAGGCCACCTGGTTGGTCCACGTGGACCAACCAGGAAAAAGCCCAAAAAAGTTTTATAAATTAGTTTTAAAATAATAAATGAATTATTTAAATTTAGGTTATTTAATAAAAATATTTATTATTTTATAAATTATTTATGGTAATTTTTATTTATTGTTTAGAGGTATATTTTTACAAGTTGCCTATTATACCCTTTATAGGAATATTCTTCTATATATTTTATTCTTTTATTTTTATTTTGTGATTTTAATTTATTTAATTATTTTTATTAATTTATATAATTATAACATACTTTTATACACATAATTATATTTTTATTTTATTTTTCTGAATTGTTTTGTATATTTAATAAAATATAAGTATAGAATGTACAAGTAGGTATAATACCTATGTATATGATATATACAAGTATATTTTTAGTTTTATTTATGTTTTTATTCTGATTTTAATGCACATAATTATTATAAGTATTAATTACAAAATTATAAAAATATAAAATTATAAAAATAATGAATAAATAATAAATTGAATATTTTAATCTGTACAATATACAATGTGGGTCCAAAACTCAACTTTCAAACTGTAGCTCCGCCAAATGCGAAACCACCACCATAAATAGATTATTTTATTCTATATACAATTAAAGGTGAGTTTGCTGCATTTGGAGTTTTCATTTGTGAGATACGGGTCTGGAAAGTTGGGATTCTGGATTTTTATTCAGACCATAACTTTTTATCTGTACATTATTTTTCAGTGAAATCAATTTTGTATTTTTCTATATAAAAATATCTACAACTTTCATGTACAAAGTTTCTTTATTTGATGCATAAAAAGTGGAACCAAAAATAGGTCCTAAAATGAATAAAGAATGAATTAATAAATATAGGTAATTGGCCCTTATCTCCCCCTACTTTATTCCTTGTCGACCTATTCATAAAGATGCCTAGGTCTCAAGGTTTCGGGTCATAAAATATTTACAATATTTTATTCTTTTTCTTTTCTTTTCTTTATTCTATAATTTTGGCTTTAAAAACCGCAATTTATACAATATTTACACACATATGCATGAATGCTAAAATGCCTAAATTAAGCCTATTTACACGCATTTACTATGGTTTTTAAGGCCAAAATGATAGAATAAAGATGATGAAACATAGATTCATCATCCCCCTATACTTGCCTTTGCTAGTCCCTAGCAAACACTTATGCAATAAGTGCAGAAAAGAAAAACAAAGAAAAGAAAAAGAAGAAGCTGGATTAAGTGTAATTATCAAACTTGTCTTTACAAAATCAAAGTTCGGAGCTTAAGTCGGACCTTTGGAATTTTAGTGCGGGCAGAACCTTATTGAGAACCGAATTTGAAATCCAACAGTCCCTGAGAATCCCAAAACTCTGCTCAAGTCTCCTCAATAGCCAGGTCAGAAATATCTCAATTCATACGCAAACTCTTACGACTATGAATCTGACTCGTACAGTGTAAGTGATGGTGGCTCTCCCCAACTAGAATGACAAAGAAACTGACTTCTCCAGTACGACAACCAAATGATTCCCCAATCCAACAACTCCATCCTCGAGGAGAGGGGTATTCCCTTCTAAGTTCAAGTGGCAACCAACTCAAGAGGAGGGGGTGAAGAGAAGAATGGACGGTAGCCAGTGTAGCTACCTATCCTCGGATGCAAGACCAGTGTAGTCAAGTCATCCAGCTGCAGGCTCACATATTTGACTTTGGAACTCAAGCTTGCTTACAACATATTCACATACTTTGCAGGCATTTTTATTTTTGTACAAGCATGTCTTTTCTCTCTTTTTTTTTCTCTTTTTTTTCTTTCTCTCTTTTTTTTTGAAATACTATTCACGGCAGCATTTACATAAGGAGTTTTTCCTCTTGAGCCAGTAGACTATCCCTCTTTTGAAGCTTTATTGCAACCCACACTCTCCTGTCTTTAGACTTCCTCATCACTGGACGGGTTGGGGCTCACTTCCCTCCCTAGAGGAGGACAAGTGTTTCCACTTGTGTGCGTCTCATACCGGCAAATCCAATCCCCTCACCACTCCAGCTGAGTAGAGCCATGTGAAAGGTGCAGGTGTCCAAGTTAGGTCATTATCAACAAGAGTCGTGCGTGTGTTCCGAAATACTCTACTTAGGCAGTCAAGAATCCATTGAACTAAGTCCCATGATCCTCAAAGAATTAAGTCAACTAGACCTGAAGTACCTCAATTCCAATCCCTATAAGGTTCCTGTTATTAGGTAGATTTTAAGGTCCAATCAAGCTCCAATCTCCGGATTTTATTTAGACTTGTTTAACCATCAAACTCAATCCGAAAAATTCTCATGCTATGCAAATGATATGTAGAATGCAGAAAATATTTTTGTGATGTAATTTTCAAAGATTTTGAACTTTTTATGGATTTTTGAAAAGATGATGATGATGATGCATATGCAAATTTTTTGTAGTTTTTTTCAAAAAGATTTTTCAAATGTTTTTGGTTTTTAATCTTGCAAATGTTTTTGGGATTTTTGAAAATAAAAAGATTTGGCTAAAAACTAGGTTAAAATATGTACACGGGAGTGCTTCTTATATATACAAGAAATGGATTTTAAGCATTTACAAGGGTAAGTGATCAATTTTATAAAGATATATAGTGAATTTTAGGTGTGATGCATATATTCCTCAAACTTATTTGACAACCATTTTACAAACAATTTTGAAAAACTATAGTCCAAAATAATTTTTTCAAAAAATTTTACAAATATGTACACGCATTTGAAAATCATTTTGCAAAGGTTTTTCAAACAGTATGTATAGATTTTTCAAAATATTTTTACAACCATTTTTCAAACCATTTGCAAATCATTTTTCAAACATTTTATTTCACACAAAGAAAATAAATTTTACAATCAAAATGTTTTTACAAAGGTTGAAAACATGTAACAAAACGTTTTCAGAATATTTTCAAAAGATTTTTCACAAAGATTTTCAAACTATTTTTCAAACATTTTGCAAAAAATATTTTCACCTGATTTATTAATCAGTACACACAAAAAGAATTTGAGGAATAATCACATCTTTTTTATTATGGTTTTTAATGAATTTTAAAGAATAATTAGCCATATTTATTAGGAAAATATGAAAGTACGAGTTATGGCTAAAGTATATACATAGTATATACGACCCCCCTATACTTAGCTTGAGCTATGTACTCATAGATCAGAGAGAAAAAGGAAGACATAACTCGTACTTGAGTATAGAAAAGTCTAAAGAATAAATGAACAAGAGATGAAGGAACGAATGAATGAGAAGTTAACCGTCCCCCCTATACTTAGGATCAAATAATCCTAAGTATAGAAGACTGTACACAAAGCAGGGAGGGTCAACGGTGGGAATGAACAGATTGTACTCGGACTGTCTCCCCCTATACTTAGAGTAAGATATCCCTAAGTATAGACAAGAAGAGGAGACAATGGAGAGGATCAAAGAATAGAATCAACTCGGGGTGCACACCCCCCTATACTTAGGACAAAGTAAATCCTAAGTATAGAAGACTGACAAAAAGGGGCAACACCTTTTCGGTAGATTGAGAATATAGAAGAGGAAAAGAAGAAAAGAAGAAAAGAAGAAAAGATATGAACAGATAGAAGAAGATAGAGAAGAATGTACGCATCACTCCCCCTATACTTAGGGTAAAAGAAGCCCTAAGTATAGGCAACAACAGGAGTGATAAGACGGAACGATGAATGAACACTCGGCTCATCCACCCCCCTATACTTAGGACAAAGTACGTCCTAAGTAAGGCAAACACGAGAATGGATGGACGAGCAATACGGTAGAGAGAACAGAGGTGACAAGAGAGAATATACGACAGAGGTGGATATACAAATGGTCAAGAAGGTTGAAAGCGAACCTTCTTGCGGGACCGCTGAGGAATAGATCTAGTATGGTGCAGGTCGACATCGGGGTCCTCAGATGACACAAACCGATCAGGGTCGACAGGATGTAGGTCCTCAGTGGCCCTAGGGTGTGAAGGCACATACTGGGTAGTGGAAGAAGTACGACTAGGTCCGACCTTGGGAGTCTCGCTGATGTCAATGTGGAAAGGGACAAACTCATCATCATCGGAAGAAGTGCACTCAGTATCGTCCTGCGAGTCTCATCCAGGTCAAAACCAAAAGGAACGAACTCATCGGTGGAAGTAGTCGAACTCTGTTCGTCCTCAATAATCTCAACCAGATCATCTTTTTCGTCGAAAGGACCGAATTCTCGAATAAAAGCAATCAGATACTCTTCGGTCCTGGTCTCATTAGTATCTAGGTGAACATGAGCGGACTCATCAGTGAAAGTAGTCGAGTCATGTCCGTCCTGTCGAGTCTCTGGATCTGCCCTCCGCTCAATGTTGTCGATCGTGTAAATCCCGCGG
The DNA here is from genome assembly GCA_037367405.1 of Ottelia alismoides. Taxonomy (NCBI): domain Eukaryota; kingdom Viridiplantae; phylum Streptophyta; class Magnoliopsida; order Alismatales; family Hydrocharitaceae; genus Ottelia; species Ottelia alismoides. Next base: position 387,641 of record JAZKJV010002156.1, read on the forward strand.
ATGTCATCAACACAACGCCAAGTCCCAGAAGAAGGAACTCTGAGGTCCATGCTTTCCAAGTCTTCCTCCTTGTAGAGGAATTTTTGGGTCTCAGTGGAATCCAATAAGCAGCTAAATTCTCTAATAGTCTCATCAAGGTCATGGTCCTCAGGGTCAACCAGGATAGGTGAAGTCACATCAGGTGCAGGTCTCCGATCGGCAGTGGGTGTGGTGATCAACACTTCGCTCTCGTCAGCAGGACGGAAGCGAATCTCTCCTGATCCATAATCAATAACAACCCTCGCAGAGGCGAGGAATGGTCGTCCCAGGATGATTGGAGAGTGCTCCCTTGTGGAGGTCTCCATGGGCAATACGACAAAGTCAACATGGTAACTCGTGCCCTGAATCGAAATGACGGCGTTTTCAAGGATACCCTTCGGCCTCTTGATAGATCCATCAGCAAACTGTACGATCATCCTGGTTTTCTTGAGAGGCCCTAAGTGAAGAGACTGTACCATCGAGAAGGGTAGTATGCTAATCGAAGCACCGCCGTCGAGGAGAGTGTGATCACATGTGTGGTCAGAGATGGTGCAGCGAATGAAAGGTGTGGCAGTATTCCTCTTATTAGGAATGGAACGGTGTGTGATGGCGTGGGCAGTGGCCATGGTCAGAATATGACGCTCAGATCTGCTCCTCCGCTTTCTCTTCTTGGGAAGAGGAGCAGATAAATCAGTCATGGCCTGCTAAAGTGGGGCACGGATGATCTCATGAATAGTAGCCACCACTTCGGGTTCAATCAACAATTTTTTGAATTTTTGGACTTCCTACATACAAGGAAGGAAGTCGGAATCAGCATCTACACGAGGCATGCCAAGAGCAATCTGTACAGTAGCATCCTCGGGGTCAAAGGTGGGACAGGTTGTGAATGGATGTGTGGTCAAAGGATCTAGCAAGTGGGCACTTTCCTCACAGTTTGAATCGATCACGTGTCTCCCGCACTCTTTTTGGATTTTAAAATTTTCTCATTTTTTTATGTTTTGGGCGATTGCAAGCTCCCATGATAATCCTCATCTGAATCCAAATCCTCAAAGAATGGAGCTTCGTTCTGGATCTTATTTATGATAACTATATCGCTCATCCTCGAGTTCATTTTCTCCATCATATGATTCAAGGTCTCAAGTGTGGATATCATGAAAGGTGACTCCAAAATCTCAGGATCGGGTGTGTCGAATGTGGGCGGTGGGGGTGGACAAAAATCTCATTCCGGCTCAGGATACTCGATGAAGAGCGGGTTGTGGAAATGTGAGGGTGATGTTGGTGGAAATGAGTGGTGAAGGTCAAAGTCCGAATCCTGAAATAGTGGGTTGGTCGGATATGTACAAAAGTCAGGAGCAAAGTCCTCCTGGAAAAAGGAGGTGGACCGGCTGGAGTGAACGAGGGATCCGCAAAGTCCGGATAAAATATGCTCCAGGGGTCCATCTCGAAGCAGAAGAAAAATGATCGGGAGAGCATGAGGGTCAAGTCAAGAGAGATGAAGAAAGGGCGCAAATGCACGGAGGCGATCTAGAATGCACACACGCAAACACAAGCAAACTCTCACAAAACAAACCCTCAATTCACCTACTCAACTCGGTAGAGACCGAAAAGTCGGTCTTTTTATCTTGTCTGTTTTAGAGTTAGGTGAGAAGTCCAAAAAAATTGCACACACACTTAGGGGCTGAATAGGATTTTGGCACTAGTCCTTAGGGTATGCGCGAGCAAGTAAAAGCGAAGACAATGAGGGGATTACTTGCCCCAATACATGATTTTTTCTTTTTGGTTTATTTTAGGGTCAAGTAATGTTAGCAGTCCCAATTTTATTGTTATCACTTTTTTTGGATTTTTAATGAGAATGCACGAGCCTATCGGGGAATCAATTCCTTTAAGCACCTAGGTTGTCAAAATCAGAGGTAGAGAGTCGGAAAAGCAATGCAAGCGGTAAAACGATGATGTATGCTAAATCGTAAATGCTCACCTTGCCTCCAGCACTCTGCATGCAAGGATGCTCAGCAAAATTGAAACCTAATCTATATACAAATGCAAAGCCGATGAAATCGCCCTAAGTTTCAGAAATTGCTATTAACGTGAAGCACCACAAGTCGGTCACCAATCCTCAATCCTAAAAGTCCGGTCTAGACTCACCCCTCCTCTTCTCGACAAATCGAGTTCAGGAGTAGCGCTTGATGGGGTGGGCTCGCGGCACGTAGGCTCGAAGATGATGAGGCGACTGTTTAAATTTGACTAAGTCCAAACGAGTCTATATGTACTTGCAAGATATATTAGGTGTTTGGCCTTAATCTATCGCAAGCAATCCTAAAACTAGGGGCTCAATCACACAAAAGAAATAAAATCGAAAATCGGAAAACAATGTAAAAAAATGCGATGAAAACCGATAAAAACGCGGTGAGCCCCCAAGTGTACAAGCACTTGGAAATTGGGCCCGAAAGTCCAAGTCCGAATGTACCTGTATTATTACAAATTAATGTCACTCTCTCACTTAAATTACACAAATAAATGCTACAAAAAAATGCTCAAAAATGTGCTTGAATTCTCAAATCCACCAAGTCTCCTTTGATGCTAGGTCGGCAAGCTGACGCCGGCTTCACGTGGGTGCGTAGGTGCCTGGGGTAGAACGCCTCCCTCGATCCGCGGTTCCTCGCACAAAGTCAACAAGAGAGGGTGATTAAACAAGTAAAACAATTATATCAAATAAATGAGCAAATGAATAAGGCAAAAATAGGACAATAGTCACAAACACAGGCAAAAACCTGAACTACGCGCTGTTGCTCCCCGGCAACGGCGCCATTTGTTGATCTACATTATCTAGGATCCACCCATTATCTAGGATCTACAGTGAACAACTTTCATGAAGGGACCCTCTTCCATCGAGCAACGCAATGTTGGCGAAAAAATCGAGAAAGTCGGGTCACGGTCATTCTGACAAGGCCGCAGGCTAGGGCCACGGAGTTGACCGGCTGGTCAACATCCCAGGCCACCTGGTTGGTCCACGTGGACCAACCAGGAAAAAGCCCAAAAAAGTTTTATAAATTAGTTTTAAAATGATAAATGAATTATTTAAATTTAGGTTATTTAATAAAAAATATTTATTATTTTATAAATTATTTTATGGTAATTTTTATGTATTTTTTAGAGGTATATTTTTACAAGTTGCCTATTATACCCTTTATAGGTATATTCTTCTATATATTTTATTCTTTTATTTTATTTTGTGATTTTAATTTATTTAATTATGTTTATTAATTTATATAATTATAACATACTTTTATACACATAATAAAATTTTTATTTTATTTTTCTGAATTGTTTTGTATATTTAATAAAATATAAATATAGAATGTACAAGTATATTTATAGGTATAATACCTATGTATATGATATATACAAGTATTTTTATTTGAGTTTTATTTATGTTTTTATTCTGATTTTAATGCAAATAATTATTATAAGTATTACTTACAAAATTATAAAAATATAAAATTATAAAAATAATGAATAAATAATAAATTGAATATTTTAATCTGTACAATATACAATGTGGGTCCAAAACTCAACTTTCAAACCGTAGCTCCGCTAAATGCGAAACCACCAGTATTAAATAGATTATTTTATTCTATATACAATTAAGGTGAGTTTGCTGCATTTGGAGTTCTCATTTGTGAGATACAGGTCTGGAAAGTTGGGATTCTGGATTTTTATTCAGACCATAACTTTTTATCTGTACATTATTTTTCAGTGAAATCAATTTTATATTTTTCTATATAAAAATATCTACAACTTTCATGTACAAAGTTTCTTTATTTGATGCACAAAAAGTGGAACCAAAAATAGATCCCAAAATGAATAAAGAATGAATTAATAAATATAGGTAATTGGCCCTTATCTCCCCCTACTTTATTCCTTGTCAACCTATTCATTAAGATGCCTAGGTCTCGGGGTTTCGGGTCATAAAATATTTACAATATTTTATTCTTTTTCTTTTTTTTCCTTTATTCTATAATTTTGGCTTTAAAAACCGTAATTTATACAATATTTACACACATATGCATGAATGCTAAAATGCCTAAATTAGGCCTATTTACACACATTTACTAGGGTTTTAAGGCCAAAATGATAGAATAAAGATGATGAAACGTAGATTCATCAACTTCCCTCCCTAGAGAAGGACAAATATTTCCACTTGTGTGCGTCTCATATTGGAAAATTCAACCCCCTCACCACTCCAACTGAGTTGAGCCATGTGAAAGCTGCAGGTGTCCAAGTTAGGTCATTATCGACAAGAGCCATGCGTGTGCTTCAAAATACTCTACTTAGGCAGTCTAGAATCCGTTGAACCAAGTCTCATGATCGTCAAAGAATTTAGTCAAATAGACATGAAGTGTCTCAATTCCAACTCCTATAAGGTTCCTGTAAATTAGGTAGATTTTAAGGTCCAACCAAGCTCCAATCTTCAGATTTTACTTAGACTTGTTCAACTATCAGACTCAATTTGAAAAATGCGAATGCTACGCAAATGCTATGCATGAAATATTTTTGTGATGTAATTTTCAAATATTTTGAATTTTTGATGGATTTTTGGAAAGATGATGCATATGTTTTTCAAAAAGATTTTGCAAATGTTTTTGGTATTTTTTTAAAACAAAAGTTTTTGGCTAAAAACTAGGTACGAATATTTACACGGGGATACTTATTATAATTACAAGAAGTAGATTTTAAGAATATAAAAGGGACAGGTGCGCAATTTTAATGGGTATATATAAAGAATTTTAATGTGATGCATATATTACTCAAACTTATTTGAAGGTTTTCAAACAGTTTTGAAAACTATAGTACAAAAATTTTTTTACAAACACTTTTTACAAACATGTACACGCATTTGAAAATCATTTTACAAAGGTTTTACAAATAGTATATATATATTTCAAATATTTTTGCAATTATTTTCAAACCATTGGCAAATAGTTTTTCAAACATTTTTATTTCACACAAAAAAGGAATTTTTGCACACAACATATTTTTACAAAGGTTGAAAATATTTAACAAAACGTTTTCCAAATAGTTTTCGAAAGATTTTTCAACAGGATTTTCAAACTATTTTTCAAACATTTTGGCAAAAATATTTTTACCTGATTTATTAATCAGTATATACAAAAAGAATTTGAGGAATAATATGCATCTTTTTATTAAGTGTTTTTAATGAATTTTAGTAGGTATAACTAGACATAATTATTAATAAAAATATAAAAGTATGAGTTATGGCTAAAGTATATACGAAGTATATACGACCCCCTATACTTAACTTGAGCTATGTCCTCATAGATCAGAGAGAGAAGAGAAGACATAACTCGTATTGAATATAGAAAAGTCTAAAGAATAAACGAATGAAGAAAGGAATGAATGAATGAGAAGTTGACTATCTCTCCTATACTTAGGATCAAATAATCTTAAGTATAGCAGACTTTACACAAAGTAGGGAGGGGCAAGGGTGGGAATGAACAGATCATACTCAGACGGTCTCCCTCTATATTTAGGAAGATATCCCTAAGTATAGACAAGGAGAGGAGACAATGGAGAGGATCAAAGAATAGAAGAAATCGGGGTGCACACCCCCTATACATGGGAAAAAGTACGTCCTAAGTATAGAAGACTATCAAAAGGGGGCGACACCTTTTAGGTAGAAAAAGAAGATAGAAAAGGAAAAGAAGAAAAGAAGAAAAGAGATCGGAAAATGGAAGAAGATAGAGAAGAGTATGTACACATCGCTCCCCCTATACTTAGGGTAAAAGATGCCCTAAGTATAGGCAACAACAGGAGCAATGAAATGGAACGAAGAAGGAATACTCGGCTCGTCCACCCCTTCCCCCTATACTTAGGACAAAGTACGTCCTAAGCAAGGCACACACGAGAATGGGGTGGATAAGCAATACAGAAGATTGAATGAGGTAAACGAAAGTGAATATACAACAGAATAGATGTACAAAGGATCAAGAAGGTTGAAAGCAAACCTTCTTACGGGACTGTTGAGGGATAGATCTGACAAGGTGCAGGTCGACCTCGGGGTCCTCAGATGACACAAACCGATCAAGATCGACACAGTGAAGGTCCTCAGTATCCCTAGGGTGAAGTGGCACAAAGGGCTCAATGGAAGTACTCTGGTTAGGTCTGGCCTTAGGAGTCTTGCTGACATCAAAGTGAAATAGGGCGAACTCATCATCAGAAGAAGTGGAGTTACAGTCGTCCTGACAGGTCTCATCTAAGTCAAAATCAAAAGGAACGAACTCATCAGTGGAAGTAGTCAAACTATGTTCATCCTCTACAGTCTCAACCAGATCATCATTTTCATAAAAAGGCCCGAATTCCTGAATAAAAGCAATAAGATCAAATTCGGCCTAAGTCTCATCAATATCTGCCCTCTGCTCAATGATGTCAATCGTGTAAATCCCACGGATGTCATCAACGCATCACCAATCACAGGAAGAGGAAACTCCAAGGTCTATGCTTTTTGAGTCTTCCTCCTCGGAGAGGAATTCTCGGGTCTCACCATCGGTCATAAAGAAAGTCTCTCAGATATCTGCATAACATAGGCCTCGGGGTCGGCTAACAAAGGCGCACTCTCGTGGGAAGCGGGTCTCTGGTCCTTGGTAGGTGTGGTGATCAACACATCGCTCCCGACATCACAACGGAAGTGAATCTCTCAAGATCCATAATCAATAACGGCTCTCGCAGAGGCGAGAAAGGGCCATCCCAGGATGATTGGAGGACACTCCACATGGGTAGAGGTCTCCATGGGCAAGACATGGAAGTTTGTTGTGAATTTCATGCCCTGAATCAAAATGGTGACATTCTCAAGAATACCCTTCGGCTTCTTAATTGATCCATCAACAAATTGAACAATCATCCTAGTTTTCTTGAGAGTCCCAAGATGAATAGACTATACAAACGAGAATGGTATTATATTGATCGAAGCACCGCTATTGAGGAGAGTGTTATCACATAAATGGCCAGAGATGGTGCAACTCACAAGAGGTGTGACAATGTTCCTTTTCCTAGAAGATGGATGTTGGGCGATGACGTGGGCAGTGGCCATGGTCAAGATATGACGCTCAGATCTTCTCCTCTGCTTTCTCTTCTTATGATGAGGAGCAAACAGTTGGGTCATGACTTGGCGAAGTGGGGCATACAACATTTTTTAACATTTTTTGAATTTTTGAACCTCCTCCATACAAGGGAGGAAGTCAAAATCAGCATATACACGATGAATGCCAAGAGCAGTCTGTACAGTGGCATCCTTGGGGTTAGGGATGGGACAAAGTGTGAATGGTTGTGTCATCAAAGGTTCAGGAAAGTGGGCACTCTCCTCACAGTCTATATCAATCAAGTGTTCCCAAACTCTTTTTGTATTTTTAAAATTTTCTCATTTTTTGTATTTTGGGCGATTGCAAGCTCTCATGAAAATCCTCAAATGAATCGATATCCTTAAATGGTGGTGAATCATGGTAGCTCTTATTTATACTAGTGAGATCGTCAATCCTTTGTCTCATATGCTCCATCATATGGGACAAGTGCTCAAGGGAGGACTCCATGAAAGGTGACTCCAACATATCAGTCTCGGGTGGATGTGAAGGGAAATGTGAAGGTGGAGGTGGATAAAAGTCTGAGGTCTTGATCTATGGATGAAGTGAATATGTACAAAAGTCAGAAGCAAAGTCCTCTTGGAAAAAGGGAGGTGGACTGATTGGATGGTAGGAGGGATCCGCAAAGTCCGGATAAAAAGCACTCCAGTCGATCATCTCTGAAACAAGAGAAAATGATCGGGAGAACACGACGTCCAAGTCAAGAGAAGTGAGAAAAAGGCACAAATGCGCAGAGTCGATCTAGAATACATACAAACAATCACAAGCAAACTCACACAATACAAACCCTCAGTTCACTTACTCAACTCGATAGAGACCGTGAAAGATCGATCTTTTTATCTTGTTTGTTTTAGAGTTAGGTGAGAATCACAAAATTGTACAAACACTTAGGTAGGTTTAGATAGGATTTGGGCACTAACCTTAGTGTGTGCGAGTGTAAAACGCAAACAATGAGGGGATTACTCGTCCCAAGATAAATATTTATTTTTGATATATTTTAGGGTCAAGTTGTATTAGCCATCTCAATTTTATTGGTTATCACTTTTTTTTGGATTTTATAGTGAGAAATGGACGAACCTATCGAGGAGTCAATTCCTTTAAGCACCTACATGATCAAAATCAGAGGTAGAGAGGCGGAAAAGCAATGCAAGCGACAAAACGATGATGTATGCTAAAGTGTAAATGCTCACCTTGCTTCCAGCACTCTACATACAAAGATGCTCAACAGAATTAAAACCTATACTATATGCAAATGCAAGCCGATGAAATCATCCTATGTTCAGAAATTGATATTATTGTGAAGAATCAGTGCTAATGACTTAGAATGGAACCGAAGTGTCCAGTCTTGGAGTCTCTTTGATGCTCACAACAATGGGTTCTACAAGCGTTGCATGGAGGACACTCGCGGTGCGGGGGTTTCGAGACTAAGTAAGAAGCAATTTAATCTTTGAGTAGGTCAAAACGTCACTATAAGCACAAGAAATTATAATTAGGTGTTTCGACCTAATAATATCATTAAGAAACTACTAAAGCTAAGGGCTCGATCATACAAAAATATAGAAAACCAAAACCAAAAAACAAAAGGAAAAAATGCGGCGAAAACATGAGAAACCACGATGAGTCCCCAAGTGAACAAACATTTGGAAATTGGGCCCGAATGTCCAAGATTCAGAGTACCTCGTATTATTACAAGAAATATGGTCTCTCACTTAAATTACACAAATAAATAAATGCACAAAATATGCTCAAAAATATTGTCTTCAAAATTCCCTCCAAGTCTGCCTTGGTGCAAGGCCAAAGCCGCCTCACGTGGGTGCGTGGGCGCCCCTAGAAGAGAGCACCTCCCTCGATCTGTGTTCCTCGTAAAAAGTCAAATAAAAGAGGGGGATTAGACAATTCAAGCAATTATATCAAATAAAGGAGCAAATAAATAAAGCTGCAAAAATAGACAAGTAATCACAATCAAAACGAATCACAATCTATACGTTGTTTCTCCCCGGCAACGGCGCCATTTGTTGAAGTGGAATTTTTCACAGGTCTAAAGTATGCCTCACACAAGGCGGAGATGTAGTAGCTATGGCGACCCGCAAGAAACCCGGTCTTCAAACAACAATTAACCCACAATGATGATCAAGCAATGAAAATAAATGCGGAGTTAAAATTTATTATAACTCTACAAAAGATGTGTATAGTGCAAGTAGTGTAGAGTGTCGAGGATAGATCAGACAGGGGATGCACAAAAGTGTGAATGTGATGTATTTGTCTATAAGTGTGCTCTCTTTTTCTGTGGGATATTTAATTTTAATATTTTTTATTTTATTTTTGATTTTATAATTTTATATTTTCTTTTTTAATTTTCTTATTTTATATTTTATTTTTATTTCATATTATATATTTCGTTTCCTTCTAAAATATATAAAGCTATATAGAGTATATATACAATGTATGTAAGAGAGAAATAATATATATAGAGGAAAAAATAATAAAAATACAGGAAATAAAATATTTCGAGATTTTAGATAATTTTTTACTATTTTTGTTATTTTTTAAGAAATTTTACTAATTTTTATATATATTTTTAAATTCAAAATACCCGAAATCAGGGTTAAAATAAATACCAGAAATTAAATTGAATATGAAAAATACTAATCAGTAGTGAAAATTCTACAAATTTATTTTTATATAAATATAATAATATAGATAAAAATATAAAACAAAAAAAGGATTATTGGATTTTTATATTTTTATAAAGGTTGTAAGGGTTTTTCAATTTTTATGAATTTTCTTTTATATTTTTTAGTTATTTCTGGTATGAAGTTGTAAAATACTTAAATAAATATAAAATATATTTTTTTGGAATTTTCAAAAGGGGTTTATAATTTTTATGTATTTTATTTTGCAAATAGGGACAAAAATATATGTTTTTTATTTTTTATAAATAATAAATAGCTTCAAAAAGCAATATATAATCATGTGCATGAAAGGTCAATGCAACAGGAGCTTAAGTCTATTTTTGGGATTTTTTTCGAGTTTAATAGAGGTATTAAATAACTATAATAATTAAAGAGAAACTACACTACTAGCAAGGGCAGAATTGTAAATAGCAAACTCAGGGGCCAAAGTGCAAATTTCACAAAAAATATATAACATTTTTTACAAATTCCGACCAAACACAAATAATCGAAAGCTACAAGGGCCCGGTTGCAATATATCCTAAGTTTGTCGGTTGATTGGGCTAAGGATATAAATGCGAATAAAATAACTGTGGGGTCCTTCGTTGAGATATTACAAAACCATTTACACTGAAAATTAAAGTTTAAATAGCAATAATAAATTACCAAAAATGGTTGGGCTAAAACTACAAAATGCCAACCCTTGCACACACTGACGGATGGATTTTCTTCACTTATCCACGTGTCCTCCTTTCACGCGACGATGCCCCTTCGCGGTTGCACAACCAGGATTAGATTGTGTGAAAGAGGCAGGCCGTCGAAGTGGGCGATGATCGAACGACTCCTAGCAAATCCGGGCTGAGGATCTTGATCCAACGGTACTCGTTTATGGTGGAAAAATAGCTGAAGAACTCATCGATGGCGAGTTTGAATTCGAGGCAACTCCTGACTCCGACCACCCTGAGCTTCATTGATGGCTGCTTTGTGCTCCTGCACCTCCGTTGAGTCTCTAGGTGCCTCAAAGTGCTCCGGGGACCAATGATAGGTCCCTGAAGGTCGCAATGACTCCGACGAACCTGGAAGGTGCTTCCTTGACAGAATCGGGGCTCAGATGCCCCATTCTCGACCTGTAGAAAAAACTAGAAGGCATAGCAAAGCTCTGGCAAGCACAACGAGGCTATTATTGGCGGTGATACGGTGTGGTGACGAAAAAGGAAGGTGGTCGGATCTTAAGAGCTCCAACAAAGGATTATGATCTAATTAATCTAAATCCTCCGATAAAACATGCAATAAAACCATAGTATTAAAGCTAAGTGCTACAACTAGCTAAAGAATGAAGAAAATCATACCTCGATGGCCGGAAGACCAAAGATGGGACCTTCACACCGGCAACATATGGAGGTGTTTGGGTGATGAATCCCCATTCATCACTCTTTATTCTTTTATTTTAGCTAAATATCTTGGCAAAATACCATGTATATAGTTGTAAACACAACAAGTTACCAATAAGCATGCATTTGTAAATATTAATAATTAGCATGTATTTTTGCAAAAATAAAAGAATAAAGAATAAAAGAAAAAGAGAGAAATATTTAGAATAAATATTGAGTGACCTAACCCCAAGAGAGGGCCGAACATGGGCCTGATCGCTAAATAAAATAAGTAGAGAGAGATAGGGTCACTCTACCTTGTATATATTTCCTCTATGTATATAGGTATTTTATTTTCACAAAAATAAAAATAAAAATGTCTTTATATTACCTTGTATATATTCCTAAAAATAAAACAAAAATTACAAAATAAAAATAAAACAAAATAATTTCTCTCTACAACCTTTTACATAATACATGTATATATGTATCATATCCATATTTATTTAACATTTGTAAATAACTTATAAAAATTAAATAAAAATTATTTTATACTCTAAATTTTATGTTGTAAATAAATAAAATACAGAATTTACAAAAATAAATTAAATAAAAATAAAAATAAATAATTATTTTATACATGTATATAATGTAATATAATATACATACCTTAATTTATTTTTTCAAAATAAATAAATAAAAATCACTAAAAAAGAAGTCTAGAAAATAAGGGACATTTTTCATGTTGAACATTTTTTAAAATAAAATTGTTTTCTATTTTTAAATTATTTTACAAATAATTTTGACCAAAGAATTTTCTAATTGGTCCGGGAGGGATGTTGACCCCGGTCAACTCCCCCTCCCGGACCCTCTTTTCACGGATCTGTCTTACGCACCTGATTTCTCTAAATTCTTTGGAGCGGATATGACTCTATCATGACCCGATTCCACCGCCCGCTTCTTGGTGGATCTACGACCCTCACGGATCCCTAGGTAGTGGGATCGCCCTCGGTTCGCGCGCCCATGCCCGATCTTATCAGCCACCTGGGAACGCATATAAAGTCTTCATTCCTTTACCTAGAGTTTCAGCTCGTGCCGCATCCTCTACTTCTACCCTAGACTTCTTCCCCTTTGTGACAGCTTTCGGCCGGGGCCTTTGGTGGTCGGAGAAGGTAGCTGCAGCCGATGCTCACCCTACGTGGCCGGACCTCCGCCGCATTTGAGCCTCCCCGCCTTCCACAGTGTGGTCGAGGTGATGAGCCATCTCCACTTCACCCTCTGGAGCTCAGGATCTTGTTAGGAACCTCAGGTACTCCTCACTTCAATCCTATTTCTTTATGTTTCGAATCACACACCCGTCGCTCCGCCAGCTCCGACCCGGTGGTCGGAGCTTCATCAGCCACCCATCGCCTTTCACATTGACTCCCCCGTTCATCGTCATCCTTCCCCCGCAGCCTGATCACCCTAGACTTGGCTTAGATAGCCAAGATTAGGATCGAGGTTCCTTTGTCGCATCACCGAAACCTCAACCTCTGTTGAAGCGATTTTTCCACGAGTCTAAAGCAATCCACACAAGGAGGGATCACAATGTCACTGAGGCGACCCGCAGGAAAATCCGAACTTCAGACAACAATTAACCCACGACAATAAAATGAGGCAATGAAGGTGAATGTGGAGTTAAAATTTATTATAACTCTACAACAAAGATGTGTATAATATGCAAGCAGTGTAGAGGTCGAACACATGGAGCATACAGGTAGAACGGGGCAATAATGCACAAAATGTGAATGTGATGATTTATCTATAAATGCTATGTTTTTGTGGGTTTTTAATTTTTTTATTTGATTTTATATTTTTATATTTTGATTTTTAATTTACTAATTTTGTATTTTCTTTTTATATTTTATATTTTTGTATTTTCTTTTTCTTTTAATAAATATATAATATATATAAGGAATATGTATACACTAGAGATAAGAGAGAGATAAAAATAGGGAAAATAATCATAATACAGGAAATAAAGTATTTTTCTGTCTTTTATATTTTTCTAATGTTTTTTTGATTTTTTTAGATTTTTTCTAATTTTTTGGTATTTTTAAAGTAAAAAATACTAGTAAATAGTGAGATAAATTGCTGGACGAAATTAAGATGAGGATAAAAAATATCAAAAAGTATCCAAAACACCTCAAATTAATTTTAAAATAAAGATAACAAGATAAGGAAACTTTAAAAACTGAAATTATATTTTTAGGATTTTTATAGAATTTTTAAGATTTTTATGAATATTTTTGGGGTTTTATAATTTTTAGGAGTTTTCCATTGCATTTTTGTGATTTTTGGTCTAGAGATAAAATATATGCAAACACATAAAATATTTTTTTTGGAATTTATCAAAAACGTTTTCTAATTTTTATGTATTTCTTAATGCAAACAATGTCAAAAATGTGTATTTTTTATTTTTTTATAAATTTTAAAATGCAATAAAAATGCAAAACAAAATTATGCCGTGCAACTACAATGCAACATGAGCTAAAAGTAATTTTTTATGGATTTTTTTAGCAATTTAGAAATGCATGAAATAAATAAAGGAAACAAAAAGAAAATGCATTACTAGTAGGGACGTATTTGTAAATAGCAGAAAGTAGAAGGGCCCATGAACAATTTTTCCACAAAATTTATAATGCAACAAAAATATTTATAAACCGAAGTGAAATAAATAAACCCCCAGGGGCTTCGATACAAAAATGCCAAGGACCACATGAGCAACCACGTGTGCCACTTGTAGGGGCTATTTCGTAATATTCAAAACCTGGGGGTGAACATGAAAACTTCCACTAAAGTTACAACATTATAAACTAATATCTGGACTTAACATCAATAATAGAAAATGCAGGGACCCGAGCGCAAAATTCCTGCACCTCATGTGCCTAATTTACGTGAGGTGGCGTAGATTTGGGCCTCGATGCAAATATGTAAAGTGCGAGGACTTCTATGCAATTACTACAAAAGTATAAAGCGACAAAGGAAAGTTTGAGGACGACTTAAGTAATACAAAACTGGCTGGGAGAAAGATGCAAAATACCCAAACCTATGTGGATCGTACGACAAAGGGTAAGTCACTTATACACGTGTCATGACGATAGGGCCCGATGCCCCTTCGCTTTTGATGGCCACGATTAGAATGCGAAGGAACGATCGGACGACTGGGAATGATCTGATCTGACGACACCTGCATGTCCTAGAGAACAGAAGAGGATCCAATGGTGACATGGCGCATAGGAAGAACAGCCGACGAACACGGCTTGGATGAGCTTGAGACGCCAAAATCTTCACGCTCGACGCCGCCTTCTCCCTTCCGATGAGACCGAAAGTATCCCAGGGCCCCTCCCTATCGACTTGATACTTCAAAATGCTCTGAAGAGCTCCGACGACGGCTAGCGGCGGAGGTGGTCCTGGAGGTATCCTTCTGACAAAGCGTCCCTCAGATGGGGCCTTCCAGATCCTGCAAAGAGATGCAAAAGCGCAACGAGACAATGCTGGAGGAATCCGGGTTGTTATTAAGTGGGTTCGAGGGCGAACAACGGGTGGGTTATGGGTGGTCAGTGGTGGCCGAAGCTCGAGGGCTTCGACATGGTTTTTGAGAACCGAATCATCACTGATTTCTCAATTACACGACTAAATGAAAACACAATACTTCAGATAAAGCCTACAGCTGACTAATGGACCGAAAATCAAAGGAAAAACATAATCTCAACTCGCTAAAAAGCCAGGAGAAGGTACCTCGACGGCCACCTTTGGTCGGAGATGATGGGAGACACCCTTAAATCGCCTAACGACGCCTCCAAGGAGCGGGGAGACTCGCTGTCACCTCGCTCTATCCAAACCTCGAAGAAGGATTGCTAGAACAGGTCCAAAGGGGTTCCAAGAGGAAAAGGAAGTGGCGGGTGGGGTTTTGAAAGATGGTGAACATGGTGCAAAGATCGAGGGTGACAGCTCGATTCAGTGATCCAAAGTCCAAGGAGAACCCTGGGCGTGAATCACCACAAGTCGAGGAAGAAAAGTCATGAAGACCTCAAGATGAGATGGTGAAAGATCTCGCCTAGAAAATGGGAGAAGAGGGCCAAAAATGCATCTCTGACAGGCTTCAGACCTCGGTCAGAGAGTTGACCGAGGTCAACCAACGGAGTCTTCTGGTTGGTCCACGTAGACCAACCAGAAAATTCCTTGAAAAAAGAATTGTTAAATCGATTTAAAATAATAAACGATTTTATTAATTTTTGGTTATCAAATAAAAAATGTTTATTATTTTATAAATTATTTTATTAGGATTTTTATTTATTTTTTTGAGGTATAATAATACAAGTTACCATTTTAGGTCTATATAGGTATACATAACTATATATTTTAATATTTTATTTTCATTCCATATATATTTTATTTTTATGAAGTAATTTGTACACTTAATAAAATAGGAGTATTAATCATATAGGTATGTTTATAGGTATTATACCTAGGTATTTTATACAGGTATTTTATTTTTGTGTTTTATTTGGGTTTTATTCTTGTTTTATTCTACACATATATTATAAATAATATTTAAAAAAATTAAAATATAAAATTATAAAAATAATGAATAATAAATAAAATGAATATTTTAATCTGTACAAGTATACAAATAGGGGTCCAAAACTCAACTTTCAATTCGTAGCTCCGCCAAATGCGAAACTACCCTCATTAAATAGCTTATTTAAAATTATATACAATTAAAGGTAAGTTTGATGCGTTTCGAGTTTTTATTTGAGAGATACAGGTCTGAGAAGTTGGAATTCAGGAATCTTATTCAGATCATAACTTTTTATCTGTGCATTATTTTTGTGTGAAATCGATTTTGTATTTTTCTTTATTTAATTATCTACAAATTTCATGACAAAGTTTCTTTATTTGAAATATAAAAAGTGGAACCAACAATAGGTCCCAAAATGAATAAAGAATGAGTTAAATAAAAGGTATTTTTATTGTATTCTGACGCTTATCTCCCCCTACTTTATTCCTTGTCGACCTAGTCATTGAGTTGCCTAGGTCTCAGGGTTTCGGGTCATAAAATATTTGCAATATTTTATTTTTTTTCTTTTCTTTTCTTTATTCTATAATTTTGGCTTTAAAAATCACATTTTATACAATATTTACACAATGATGCATGGATGATAAAATGCATGAATTAATGCTATTTACACGCATTTACTAGGGTTTTTAAGGCCAAAATGATAGAATAAAGATGATGAAACGTAGCTTCGTCATCCCCCTATAGTTGCCTTTGTTAGTCCCTAGCAAACACTTATGCAATAAGTGCAGAAAAAGAAAAACAAAGAAAAGAAAAAGAAGAAAATGGGATTAAGTTTAATTATTAAAACTCGTCTTCATAAAATCAAAGTTTGGAGCTTAAGTCGGACCTTTGGAATTTTAGTGCGGGCGGAACCTTAATGAGAACCGGATTTGAAATCCAATAGCCTCCGAGAATCCCAAAACTGTGCTCAAGTCTCCTCAATAGCCAGGTCAGAAATATTTCAACTCATACGCAAACCCTTATGACTATGAATCTGACTCGTATAGTGTAAGTGATAGTGGCTCTCCCCAACTGAAATGACAAAGAGATTGACTTCTCCAGTATGACAACCCAATGATTCCCCAATCCAACAACTCATTCCTCAAGGAGCAGGGTATTTCCTTCTAAGTTCAAGTGGCAACCAACTCAAGAGGAGGGGGTGAAGAGAAGAATGGACGGTAGCCAGTGTAGCTACCTATCCTAGGATGCAAGACCAGTGTAGTCAAGTCATCCAGCTGCAGGCTCACATGATTTGACATTGAAACTCAAGCTTGCTTATTGACTGTACACATATGTACACTCTGGTAGGCATTTTTATTTTGTACAGTCCTGTCCACTTTTTTGGAGTTTTTTTTAATACTATATACACTAGCATTTACATAGGGAGTTTTTCCTCTTGAGCCAGTAGACTATCCCTCTTTTGAAGCTTTATCGCAACCCACAATCTCCTGTCCTCGAAATTCATCATCATCGGACGGGTTGGGATGCACTTCCCTCCCTGGAAGAGGACAAGTGTTTCTACATATGTGCGTCTCATACCAGCAAATCCAACCTCCTTACCACTCCAACTGAGTTGAGCCAAGTGAAAGGTGCAGGTGTCCAAGTTAGGTCATTATCAACAAGATTCGTGCGTGTGCTCCGAAATACTCTACTTAGGCAGTCAAGAATCTATTGAACCAAGTCCCGTGATCCTCAAAGAATTAAGTCAACTAGACCTGAAGTACCTCAATTCCAGCTCCTATAAGGTTCCTGATAATTAGGTAGATTTAAGGTCCAACCAAGCTCCAATCTTCAGATTTTACTTAGACTCGTTCAACTATCAAACTCACTCTGAAAATGCTCATGCTATGCAAAATGCAGAAAATATTTTTGTGATGCAATTTTTCAAGATTTTGAACTTTTATGGATTTTTGAAAAGATGATGCATATGCATTTTTTATATTTTTTTCAAAAAGATTTTTCAAATGTTTTTTGATTTTAATTTTTGCAAATATTTTTGGGATTTTTGAAAATAAAGCTATTTTGGCCAAAAACTAGGTACAAATATTTACACGGGGATGCATCTTTGATTTACAAGAATTAGATTTTTAAGAATTCACAAAAGGTAAGTGGTCAATTTTATAAGTATATATATAGAGAATTTTAGGTGAGATGTAAGTATTCCTCAAACTTATTTGACACATGTTTTTCAATCAATTTTGAAAATTATAGTCCAAAATAATTTTTACAAACAATTTTTACAAACATGTACACATATTTGAAAATCATTTTGCAAAGGTTTTCCAAATAGCAGATATAGTTTTTTCAAATATTTCTGCAATCATTTTTCAAACCATTTGTAAATCATTTTTCAAACTTTTATTTCACACAAAGAAAATAATTTTACAATCAAAATATTTTTACAAAGGTTGAAAACATGTAGCAAAACGTTTTCCAAATAGTTTTCGAAAGATTTTTCACAAATCTTTTCAAACTATTTTTCCAACATTTTGCAAAAAATATTTTCACCTGATTTAATAATCAGTAGATATGAAAAGTATTTGAGGAATAATCGCATCTTTTTATTAAGGTTTTTAATGAATTTTATAAGTATAATTAGCCATAGTTATTAGTAAAAATACGAAAATACGAGTTATGGCTAAAGTATATACGGAGTATATAAGACCCCCCTATACTTAGCTTGAGCTATGTCCTCATAGATCAGAGAAAAAGGAAGACATAACTCGTACTGAGTATAGAAAAGTCTAAAGAATAGATGAATAAGAGATGAATGAATAAACGAATGAGAAGTTGACCATCTCCTTCGGATCAAATAATCCTAAGGTTAACAGATTGTACACAAAGCAGGGAGGGTCAAGGGTGGGAATGAACAAATCGTACTCAAATTGTCTCCCCCTATACTTAGGGTAAGATATCCCTAAGTATAGACAAGAAGAGGAGACAATGGAGAGGATTAAAGAATAGAGATACTCGGGGTGCACACCCCCCTATACTTAGGACAAAGTACGTTCTAAGTATAGAAGAGTGACAAAAAGGGGCGGCACCTCTTCTGTTGATAAAGAAGATAGAAGAGGAAAAGAAGAAAAGAAGAAAAAAAGAAAATAAGAAAAGTGATCAGAAAATGGAAGAAGATAGAAAAGAATGTATGCATCACTCCCCCTATACTTAGGGTAAAAGAAGCCCTAAGTATAGGCAACAACAGGAGTAATGAAACGGAACGATGAATGAACACTCGGCTCGTCCATCCCCCTATACTTAGGACAAACTACCTCCTAAGCAAGGCAAATACGAGAATGGGTGGACGAGCAATACGGTAGAGGGACAGAGGTAAACAATGGAGAATGTACAACAGAGGTGGATATACACGGGATCAAGAAGGTTGAAAGCGAACCTTCTTGCAGGACCGCTGAGGAATAGATCTAGTATGGTGCAGGTCGACATCGGGGTCCTCAGATGACACAAACCGATCAGGGTCGACATGGTGAAGGTCCTCAGAGGCTCTATGGTGTGAAGGCACATACGGGGTAGTGGAAGAAGTACGACTAGGTCCGGCCTTGGGAATCTCGCTAGTATCAAAGTGAAAAGGGATGAACTCATCCTCATCGGAAGAAGTGTACTCAGTGTCGTCCTGCGAGGTCTCATCCAGGTCAAAAATCACAAGGAACGAACTCATCAGTGGAAGTAGTCGAACTCTGTTCGTCCTCAATAATCTCAATCGGATCGTCTTTCTCATCAAAAGGCCTGAATTCCCGAAGAAAAGCAACTAAATCAAATTCGGCTTTGTCTCATTTGAATCCAAGTGAACATGAATAAACTCATCAGTGAAAGTAGTCAAATCATGTCTGTCCTGTCTAGTGTCTAAATCTGCCCTCCGCTCAATGGTGTCGATCGTGGAGATTCTACGGATGTCATCAACACAACGCCAAGTCCCAGAAGAAGGAACTCCGAGGTCCATGCTTTACAAGTCTTCCTCCTTGGAGAGGAATTCTTGGGTCTCAGTGGAATCTAGTAAGCAACAAAATTCTTTGATAGTCTCGTCAAGGTCATGGTCCTCAAGGTCAACAAAGATAGGTGTAGTCACATCAGGTGCAAGTCTCTGGTCAGCGGTCTGTGTGGTGATCAACACTTCTCTTTCGTCAGCAGGACGGAAGCGAATCTCTCCTGATCCATTATCAATAACGACCCTCGCAGAGGCGAGGAATGGTCGTCCCAGGATGACTGGAGAATGCTCCCCTGTGGAGGTCTCCATGGGCAATACGACAAAATCAACATGGTAACTTGTGCCCTGAATCGATATGACGGCGTTTTCAAGGATACCATTCGGCCTCTTGATAGATCCATCAGCAAACTGTACAATTATCCTGGTTTTCTTGAGAGGCCCTAAGTGAAGATACTATACCAAGAGAAGGGTATTATGCTAATTGAAGCATCGCCGTCGAGGAGAGTGTGATCACAAGTATGGTCAGAGATGGTGCAACTAATGAAAGGTGCAGCAATGTTCCTCTTCCTGGGAATGCGACGGTGTGTGATGGCGTGGGCAGTAGCCATGGTCTAAATATGATGCTCAGATCTGCTCCTCTGCTTTCTCTTCTTGGGAAGAGGAGCAGATAAATCAGTCATGGCCTGCTGAAGTGGGGCACAGATGATCTCATGAATAGTGGCCACCACTTCGGGTTCGGTCAACTTTTTTTGAATTTTTGGACTTCCTCCATACAAGGGAGGGAGCCGGAATCAGCATATATATGAGGCGTGCCAAGAGCAGTCTGTACAACGGCATCCTTGCGGTCAAAGGTGGGACAGGGTGTGAATGACTGTGTGGTCAAAGGGTCTGGCAAGTGGGCACTCTCCTCACAGTCTGAATCAACCAAAGGTCTCCTGAACTCTTTTTGGATTTTTAAAATTTTCTCATTTTTTTGTATTTTGAGCGATTCCAAGCTCTCATGATAATCCTCAAATGAATCCAAATTCTCAAAGAATGGAGCTACATTCTGGATCTTATTTGTGCTAACTATATCGCTCATCCTCGAGTTCATATGCTCCATCATCTTATTCAATGTCTCAAGTGTGGATATCATGAAAGGTGACTCCAAAATCCTAAGATCGGGTGAGTCGAATGTGGGTGGTGGGTGTGGACAAAAATTACATTCCGGATCAGGATACTCAAGGAAGAGCGGGTTGTCGAAATGTGAGGGTGATGATGGTGGAAATGATTGGTGAAAGTCGAAGTCCGAATCCTGAAATAGTGGGTTGGTCGGATATGTACAAAAATCAGGAGTGAAGTCCTCTTGGAAAAAGAGGGGTGGACTGACAGGAGTGAACGAGGGATCCGCAAAGTCCGGATAAAATACGCTCCAGTCGGCAATCTCGAGACAAAAGGTAAATGATTGGGAGAACACAAAGGTCAAGTCAAGAGAGTGAGAAGCAAGGCACAAATGTGCATAGACGATCTAGAAAGCACACAAACAATCACAAGCAAACTGATACAAAACAAACCCTCAATTCACCTACTCAACTCGGCAGAGACCGAAAAGTCAGTCTTTTTATCTTGTCTGTTTTAGAGTTAGGTGAGAAGTCCAAAAGTAGCACAAACACTTAGGAGGCTGAATGGGATTTTAGCACTAATCCTTAGTTTGTGCGCGAGCAAGTAAAAGCGAAGACAATGAGGGGATTATTCGCCCCAATACAAGATTTTTCTTTTTAGTCGATTTTTAGGGTCAAGTAAAGTTAACAGTCCCAATTTTATTTGTTATCATTTTTTTTGGATTTTTAATAAGAATGCACGATCCTATCGGGGAGTCAATTCCTTTAAGCACCTAGGTGATCAAAATCAGAGGTAGAGAGACGGAAAAGCAATGCAAGGGACAAAACGATGATGTATGCTAAAGCGTAAATGCTCACCTTGCCTCCAGCACTCTAAATGCAAGGATGCTCAGCAGAATTGAAACCTATCTATATGCAAATGCAAGACGATGAAATCACCCTAAGTTTTAGAAATTGCTATTATCGTGAAGAACTGTCCGGTCTTGGAGTTTCCTCGATGCCCACCAAGGTGGGTCCTTCACGCGCTGTATGGAGAACTCTCGCGGCGCGGTGGTTCCGAGACTAGGTGAGAAGCAGTTTAGATTTGACTAAGTCAAAACGTTCTCTATAGGAACATGCAATGGTGATTAATGTGTTTGGACCTAATACTATCGACAAGTAGTCCTAAACCTAATGGCTCAATCACACAAAAATTAGGAAATTAGAATCGGAAAATAAATGAAAAAAGATACGAAGAAAACTGCGAGAAAACCAAGGTGAGTGATGGCCGAAAAAAATCAAACACTCAATCCGGGTAAGGTAAAAATAATCACTCTTTGGTCATTGCGACCCGGATCGATAGGAATCGGTCAATCAAGAAAAATATATAAGGAACCGCCAAACAGGGGATAAAACAATCAAAATCAGATAGCGGTCCTCGCTATTTTTATTAACCTGGTATAGCGACCAAGGACAGACTCAAGGGAGCACGGGATGGCCTTGCAGCCTACGAAGTAGTCATAGTCGAAAAATAAGGAAGAAAATGTTTTTGGTGGATTTTTATGATTTTTAAATATTTTTATGTTTTTGATTTTATAAGAAAAAGGGGAAACAAGCAAATACAAAAATTTATTAAAGCACTCAAAAATACCCAGAAAATTCAAACAAAATTATTTTTGTGTTTTTAATATTTTGAAGTGTTTTTGGTGAATTTTCAGAATTTTTCAATTTTTATTTGATTTTATAAAAAATCAAGAAATAGGAAAAATATGGGCTACTATGCAGCCAGACTTGAAAGATCAATTAAAAATGTAAAATTGATTTATAAATGTCTGGAGGCAATTTTTATTAAAAATATATTTAAAAACTAAACTACAGAAAAAGAGTTTGCATTTTTTGAATTTTATAGAATTTTTAATAATTTTTATAAGCTTTTTAGGGTTTTTCAATTTTTAAGGATTTTATAAATCCAAATAGTACAAAAATTTGACAGAAGCTAAAAGACAACAAAATTAACTGTACCTAATTTTTTTAGAATTTTTAGACAAATTTTTATATATTTCTTTGTTTTCCTTTTCAAACAATAACAAAAATGCGTATTTTCGATTTTTTAAAAATAGTAAAATCCTCAAAAATGTCCCAAAAATTTAGGGAATTTTTTACACAGTGGCAGGAGCCTCGTTTCCAAATTTCACCTAATTTGGATTTGATTTGATATTTTATTCAATAAAAACAAGACACACAGCTCATAGGGACCTAAATGCAAAGAAACATAATTCCAGGGGCTAAAACGTAACACGTGCTAAAACCGTAGGGTGAAAAGCGCAAAAAGCCCATATATGTAGTACATGCTCAATAAAAACCATGCATCGAGGTATAAATGCAAATATCAAAAACTCAATTTCATTTCATAACACACATAAACCCCAAGCCCATACATGCAAATATCCCAAAATATCATGTGACGATGCACGTGTTCCACGTAGACATGGACTAAAAAGCAAATAAAATGAACACATAGTCCACAATGCAAAATATCCAAAATAAATACAACTACGACAAATATTTACAATACTAAACAGTAAATGCGATAAACATAGGGGCCTAAGTGAAATTACCCCTTTATTTAAGATCGATGGTCGAGAGGGTTCCACATGTGGATCTGATGGCTGAGAAGCGAGGGTACCCTTTCATTGATCAACGCTCCAGATGTAATCTTGGGCTCGATCCAACGGCTGCACGCGACCCTCAGATGGATCGATGACTGGAGACCTCCCGCAGATGGACGGTGAGGATCTAAACTGGGCGGCGGTCTCAATCGAACGGTGGCTGAAGGTCCTCCAAGAACACGACTCCGGCGAACTTCGCCGGCTCGCTCCGTGTGTACGGGACCTCCTCCTGGACTGCTGAGATGTGGAGAAGAAAGCTCGGACTCTTCCGCAGCTGGTGGGCACCTCCGATGAGGCCGGGGACCACCGGAGTGGCCCGGCGATGAAGGAGGAGCTAAGCGGCTGTGCTCAGATGTGCGGACCCTCAGATGGGTTTCTTTGATCTGCAAAATAACACAGCAAGACTCCTAAGTCGAGGGCAAAGTGCCTCGACCCGGTTAGGGGTGGAATGGTGATCGGAAAGGGGGCAGAGCGGGGTCTCCGGCGAAGCGGCGGTGGAGGAGAATCGATTCTTGGTTCCAGGAGAACCAAGATGAACGGAGGGGCGTATAACGTAGGTAGGAGTCTCGTGAAGATGATTCGGGGGTCCAATGATCGAATGGGTGACTGAGATGGTGTGAATTAGCCAGCGACTGCCAGCGGCGCGAAAGGGAGAAAATGGAAATTACGCGAAACTAGAGGGAATCGGGACTACCTAATGATCGAGGTCGACTGGGCTGGAGATGTTGGACCTCCGGGGGTCTTTGCCTCAAGGATTCGTCGAGGTCCGAGGCTCGACGCACCTCGCGGCAGCGCACAGCGAAAGAGCTCGTCGGATTAGAGGCTGGGGGCGCCTCCTCCTCACTACGACACCACCCTCGGATAGCTGTCACTCTAAGGAGGGTGATGGAGGTCCTGGGATGGAAGGGCAGAGCCAAAGATGGCGTGGAATTGCGCCCGGAGGTGAGGCTATATACTGGGAAGGGTCCAGCTAAATGGAGTCATGGGATGAAAGAGTTGCTAGACCGAGGCTATATCTACAAGGTTGAAGGTGATTTTTATTTTTGTTTTTATTTTTCTGATTTTGATTTTATTTATTTACACCATAAAATATGGAGTATAAAAACAATTTTTTATTGGATTTATAAATTATTTACAAGGAGAAAATAAATAGCCCTTTTATTTTATATACATCGTCTATGTACACTGATGAGAGAGAATTGTATTTATTTTATTTTTATTTTATTTTTCCCATTTTTATTTTAGTTTTATTTTTACAAATATGTACAAAGTATGACAAACACTTTTCAATTTTTATTTTGAGGAAAATAAATTTATTTATATACATAGGATTATGTACACCCATGATTGACCTTATCTCCCTCTACTTGGGTTCTTTTGCGGTCAGGCCCAGGTTGGGCCCTCCCTTGGGATGAGGTCACTCAATATTTATTCTAAATATTTTCCTCTTTTTCTTGTGTTTCTTTATTCCTTTATTTTGACACAAAAACATGCTAATTATGTATATTTACATGATGCATGTGTTTTGGCAATTTATGATATTTACACACATTTACATGGTATTTGGCTAAGGTTTCTAGCTAAAATAAAGGAATAAAGAGTTATGAATTAAGATTCATCACCCCCCTATACTTTACTTTTGCTAGTCCCTTAGCAAACACTTATTTGAAAAAGAAGTGCAAAAGAGAAAGAAAAGGAAAAAGAGGAGAAATCAAGGTTGATTATTAAACTTTCCTTCATTAAATTGAGATATGGAGCTCAGTCAGATCTTTGGATAATTAATTTGTCGGAACCTTATTTGGACTTAAGCTTAAAACTTAACAGCCTCTTAGTTCCACCAATCTATGGTCAAGACTCCTCAATAAACCAGATCAGAACAAGTCTACATACACAAACTCTAATGACCATGAATCTTTCCTTGTACGGTGTAAGTGATATGTAGCTCCCCACCTCAGAAGTAATAAAGAAACAACCTCCCTCAACCTGGTAACTCTAATGCCTAGGTCTAGCAACTCTTTCCTCGAGAAGCGGGGTATTCCCTTCTAAGTTCAAGTGCAATCG
Source organism: Ottelia alismoides (assembly GCA_037367405.1). Taxonomy (NCBI): domain Eukaryota; kingdom Viridiplantae; phylum Streptophyta; class Magnoliopsida; order Alismatales; family Hydrocharitaceae; genus Ottelia; species Ottelia alismoides. The sequence continues at coordinate 413,204 of JAZKJV010002156.1, forward strand.
GCTCGAGAAGAGGGGGAAGAAGAGAATGGACCATGACCAGTGTAGCCATGTATCCTTGGGAGCTCTAACCACTGTAGCTAAGTCTCCCGCTGCAAGCTTCATGAGATAGAACACGGATATCAAGCTTTGCTTATTTGACTATATACACTCCAGTGGGATTATTAAATTTTCAATCCGACCCACCACTTTTTTGGAGTTCTTTTCTTTTTGCACATTTTTTTGTTCATCTGTACAACATATCTACATGGTGCAGCATATATACAAGGAGTTTTTCCTCTTGAGCCAGTAGACTATCCCTCATTTGAAGCTTTATTGCAACCCATGGCTTCTGTCTTTAGACTTCATAACCACTAGACCAAGTTAAGACGCACTTCCTTCACTATAAGAAGAAGAGAGGTTCCGCCTATAAGTACTACCCTCATATGCTACCCCAAACCAAAGGAAACTGCCTCCTCACCACCTCATCCGTGGAGAGCTATGTGTAAAGTGATGGTGCAAGTAAAGACATTGTCTCTGAGAGTCATGCGTGTGTTGTTAAGTGCTCTACTTAGGCTCATCAAGATGATATATGCTCATAGCCTAGTGGACTCAAAGAATTACGTCCCAATGGACCTGAAAAGTCTCAATCCTAAGCCCTATAAGGTTCCTCTTATTATTAGGTGGATTAAGGTCTTAACCAAGCTCCATTTGACAATTTAATTCCAGGCCAGTTTAAATGTCAACTATGATTTGGAAAAACTGTACAAGTATTTACAAAGATGTTATTTACAAAGATGCAATTTACAAATATTTACACTTGTGCAAAATTTTTGAGAAATGTTTGAAAACATGGATGTATGCATGAATGCGAAGTTTTGCAAAATATTTACAAGAATTTACACAAGGTTTTTGCAAACTTTTTATTTTTCAAACATTTTACAAAAATTTTATACTATATACATAATTTTGATACGAAAATATTTACAAGCTATTTACACAAAAAGATTTTACAATCATTTGTACAAAAATAATTTTTATACATAAATAGGTATGTGCAAGATGAATTTTATATAAAAGGGAAATTTTTAAATTTTTATAGATTTTTAGCCATTTTTATTTATAAACACACTCACACAAAGTACGAGTTATGGCTAAAGTATATATGCAATATATACGACACCCCCTATACTTAGCTCGAACGATGTCCTCAGAGTGATCAAGAGCGATGAAGAAGACATAACTCGTGCTTAGTATAGGCAGCAAAACAGGGATAGAAAGAATCAATAGGATATCCAAAAATCCTACATCCCCCCTATACTTAGGGTAAAGTACACCCTAAGTATAGCATAATCATAAGATGAGAAAATGGATGTGGGACTAAAGAATAGAGTGATATGGACAACTGGATCTATACAAGTCGGAACAACAGTGATAATCAGGCGTGAGATGCAATAGATGTGAGTCAAGAGACCACATCTTATGCAAAGTGAATAGGGGCAACATCAACGACCCACGGCTCATGATCTAGATATGGCTTGAGCCGATGGCCGTTCACTCGAAAGGTAGCATCAGAAGACAATTCAGATATATCAATACTCCCATTGTCATATACCTTTCTAACCAAATAGGGTCCCTTCCATTTGCTTTGTAGCTTCCCTGGAAATAGACGAAGCCTAGCATCAAACAACCAGACTCTCTGTCCTGGCTCAAACTGCTTGTGGCTGATGTGAGAATCATGCCACTCCTTCACTCTCTCCTTATAATGTAGGCTGTTTGAAAAGGCAGTATCATGAAGCTCCTCCAGGGCTGCTAACTCTACCCTCCTCTGATCTCCTACACTCTCTGGATCCAAAAGTATATTTGTAACAGCCCAAAGTGACCTATGTCTTAGCTCAACAGGTAAATGGCACGGCTTGCCATAAATGAGGCCAAAGGGAGATGTACCCAAAGGAGTCTTGAAAGACGTCCTATATGCCCACAAGACCGAGTCCAAAAGCTGTGACCAATCCTTTCGGTCAGGGCGGACGACTTTCTGCAATATAGTCTTGATCTCCCTGTTCGACACTTCAGCAAGACCATTTGTCTGAGGTGGTATGGAGTGGCAACTCGATGGTCTATGTTGAACTCGCTAGCAAGGGCCTTTACCTTGTCATTGACAAAATGAGACCCCCCGTCAGATATCAACACTGAAGGGACCCCGAACCATGAAATACTATTTTTCCTCAAAAATATGCATATGATCCTAGCATCTGCGGTTCGGGCGGGGATGGCCTCAACCCAACGACTCACATAATCCACGACCAACAGAATGTACTCAAATCCATGACTCCTAGGGAATGGACCCATGAAATCGATGCCCCATGCGTCAAAAACCTCACAGAAGTGTATGGACTGCATCGACATCATATCACGCTGTCCATAAGTGCCCATCCTCTGACAGTCAGTACACCTCTTCACGAACTCATCAGAGTCCTTGAAGAGAGTAGGCCACCATAGGCCAGATTGGAGCACTTTATGTGTCGTTCTCCTCCCTGAGTGATGTCCTCCTGCCTCAAGCTTGTGGCAGTAAGTAAGGACGTTGTGGTGCTCCTCCTTAGAAATGCACCTACGCCAGATACTATCCCCTCCCTCGTGGTAAAGGACGGGATCCTCCCAATGGTAAAACTTGGCCTTCTGATGAATACCCATTCATCACTCTTTATCCTTTTATTTTAGCTACAAATCCCATGCAAAACACATGTATATTCCTGTAAATAACAATAATTGTCAAATACCATGCATTATGTAAATATGCATTATTAGCATGTTTTTGTGCATAAATAAAAGAATAAAGAAATAAAAGAAAAAGAGAGAGATATTTAGAATAAATATTGAGCGACCTAATCCCAAGGGAGGGCTCAGCATGGGCCTGACCGCAAAAAGAACCAAGTAGAGGGAGATAGGGCAACTCATGTGTTTGTACATATACCTGTGAATAAAATAAAAATTATTTTCCTCTTATTCAAATAAAATGGGTTTGTACTTATTTGTAAATATTAACTTAAAATAAAAATGAGAAAAATTAAAGAAAATTAAAAATAAAAATAAAATTGCCCTTCCTTGTCTATATTCACCAAGTATATAGAAACCACTTATCTATCTATTTCTCATTATAAATAACTAAATAAAAATACATAAAAATATGTACATATTCTATATTCCATAATGTATATAAATAAAATAAAAAGTACAAAAATAAAAATAAAATAAAAAGAAACAAAAATAAAAACCAAGAGCCACCTTCTATATATACCACATATGTATATAAATAAAACTATTTATTTCACCCATGTAAATAATTAATAAAAATAAAATAAAAACACCATATTATTCCAAATTTTATACTATAAATAAATAAAATATAAAATTGGAATAATTTGTATAAAAATAAATAATTAAAAATCAAAAATAAAAAATACATATGAATATACATATATATAATAATAATATTTTGTAAATGCATTATTTATATTTCAAAAAAATAAATAAAAATAACAAAAAATAGTTTAAAAATAAAGAAACATTTTTCATGTTTTAACTTTTTCCAAATTAGGCCATTAACTATTTTAAAATAAATAATCAAATAATTAGTATTTGGCGGGCTCTAATTGGTCCACTGGGGATGTTGACCCACGGTCAACTTCCCCCCAGGACCACCAGAGCCAGGTTCGTGGCGCCCGACCTATTTTCTCCAATTTCTTCCCGCTCGACCCGATCGCCAAATCACTAAACCCCGAGCTCCGATCCTTCCTCCTGCATCCGAGATCCACGCCGACACATCCGCATTGGGATCCACGCTTCACGGAACCCTGCCCGACCTTCTCTTCTCGGACCTGCAGGTGTATAAAGTCCCAGCTCCGTCGCACGATTCCTCTCATCTTTGGTGCTGCCCCTTATTCTCGTGACCTCCACATTGATCGTGAGAGTGACAGCCTTCGATTAGCGGTGTCAAAGAGAGGAGAGGACCACCCGCGTCACTGATCCGGCAGCCTTGCGCCGCCGTGCGCCGCCCAGAGTTGTGCCCAAGCCTCGGGCCATCGACGACCCTCGAGGCGAAGACCAGGAGCTCCAGGATCTCTTCCACATTCGAATCCACCCATCCGGTAAGCCTAATCCTTCCTAGTTTTCTCGAATTTCCATTTTCTCCTAAATCTATCTTTCACCGTCGACCATCGATTAGTTTTATTCCGACCACCGTTCCGACCATCCGAATCGAACATCAGTATCGCCATATCCCTCTCCACGTTCTACGCCCATTCATCCAACCCAATTCGCCCCAGAACTGGGAATCGATCTCCCTCGCCGTCGCATCGCCGGAGATCCTTCGCCCCGACGCACCAGCCACCCACTTCACCCCTCACAGGGTCGAGGCACTTTTCCCTTGACCCAGCAAGCTTCCTATGTCATTTTCCAGGTCAGACGAGGCCCAGGTCTTCACGTTCAGGCACAGGAGCCCAGCTCCACTGACGTCGCCCGAGCTTCTTGGAGCTCCTTGGCGTCATCGGAGGAGTCCTTCATTTGCGGGAGGCTTTGGCGATTCTCTTCCACCCCTTTGTAGCCCCCGAGGAGGTCCAGCGTACCTGCATTGCTCTGGTAAAGCTCGTCGGCGAGGAGTTCCTCCAGGATCCTCCCCTGCCGTTTGTTCAGCCCCGGAGGCCCAGATTTGATCTGGACCGCACGTTTATACGAAGAGGCGCCCCGATACCAGCACCGTCCGATCTACACGTGACGCTATCTTCATCGTCCGTTGTAGAGAAGAGGGGTGCCCATGATTCCAGAGCGTCCGATCAACTACGTGGCACTGCCTTCACCGTCCGATCAGAGCCGAGGTCCTTTGTTGAGGCGTCGCTACCCAACCCGTTGGATACCCCACGTGGCGCGTCCTCAACCCTCGGATAATAAGGGGTAAATATCACTTAGGCTCTCCTCTGTTTTGTCTTTATCATTTAGTCCTGTAAAAATTTTATAGAGTTCATTTTATTTTGGAACATTTGCACTTAGGACCTTGTTGTTTAGTTTATTTGCATTTTTACCCCTGTGTATGTGAGACACGTGCTTCGTCACGTGGTTTGTTGGTAAATTTACATGTTTTGGGCTGCAGTTCTGATGTGTTAATAAATGAGAAATACTTTATGTTATTTGCACTTATACCCCTGTGAATGATGTTATTCGACATGTGTTGAATTTGATTGAGTATTTTGCAACTTATGCCCTGGGCTTTTAGCACCTGTTGCTAACATGCCTGAGGACTTAAGTTTCTTTACATTTGGGTCCTTCTTTGCCCAGCCCACGTGCCGCGCGCGTGGGAACCTGGTGAAATTGCATGAGGACCCCCTAAGCTTCTGATTTTGTTACCTTTCCAGCCCTAGGACTTATTTTTATTACAACTAGGTCCCTGTGCACTGTTTGTGTGTTTTTTATTTTAATAAAATAGAAAAATTAATCCAAATTGAGTGAAAATTGGACAGGTGGCTCCTGCCACTGTGTAAAATTTTCACCAATTTTTGGATACATTTTTGAGCCGTTTTAGTATATTAAAAATTCAAAAAACCCCTTTTTGCCTATGTTTAGATTATAAAACCCCCAAAAAATATTAAAACTCTTTCAAAAATTCTAAAAAAATAAGGAGTTGTTAATTTTTGTGTGTTTGAATTTCTTTGCATCTTTGGCTATTTTTTGATATAAAAACCCTAAAAATTTAAAAAAACCTTAAAAACTCATAAAAATTCCAAAAAATCCTAGAAAATTCCAAAAATCATAAACTATTTTCCTGAATTTTCTTCATTGTTTCTATTTTTCATAAAAATTGCCTCCATACCTTGAAAAGACCATTTGATATTTTTAAGTGGTCTTTGAAGCCTGGCTGGACAGTGATCCTTTGTTTTTGCCTTATTTGATTTTTAGAAAATTCCATAAAAATCATAAATTTCTTAAAAATTCACCAAAAAAGTAAAAAATCCATAAAACCTAAAAATATTTTTGTTGGAATTTTTGGACTATTTTTGAGTAGTTAAATAATTGGTCAAAGTTGCTTGTTTTTATTGTTTTATTATTTGTCTCATTATTAAAAATCCCAAAAAAATTATAAATATTAAAAATCCACCAAAAAAATATTTGTTTATATTTCCTTCATTGTTGACTACTTCGTAGGCCGCAAGGCCATCTCGTGCTCCCTGAGTCCGACCCTGGGTGCTATACTAGGCTAATCTCATAGCCAGGGCCACTATTTGATTTTTCGTGTTTGATTTCTCTGTTTGGTGGTCTATTCCTCATTTTTCTTGTTGAGCTGAGATCTTTATCGATCCGGGTCACAACGACCCTAGAGTGGTTATTTTTATCTGATCCGGATTGATCGATTTTTCGATTCATCAGAATGGCGCCGTTGCCGGGGAGCACGGCTTAGTAGTCACATTTTTCCACGGCTTTCTTTTTCGCAGTTTTCTGTATAGATTTTTGTATATATTTTTCTGACATGTTTATACATTTATCTGGTCTAATAACTTTGCATGTTTATTTACGAGGGCCCGAGGACCGAGGCGGCGACTTTCGAGGAGTCGACGCAACTGCGACAATCGGAGGCAGTTCCCTTCTGCACGGAGCCGCAGGAGAGCGCGAGGAGACAGCAGAGTGTGGGAGCCGCGGAATAGTCGCGGATTAGATTAGCCGTAGATTAGATTAGGTTTATTTCCAGTCAGATTATTTGAATTGTTGTAATAATACAGGGATCGAACTTTCAGAGACACTTAGACTCTCGGGATCTGTTTCGCCGAGCACCGGTGTGCCTGGAGGACCCCTCGGCTTTTTCGCGGTTTTCGCGGTTTTTCGCGCTTTCTACCGTTTATTTCCTGCCTTTCTGATTCTCGCGGATTTTCAGCCCCTAGCCTTAGGATTTTTACTTGACTGTGACGTAAATAAGTAGGTCCACACACATTAATAACTTTGCATGTACCAATAGATCGATTAATTGGACCAATAATAAAAATCTAAAAAAAGTAGTCGATCCACTACCTTCGAGCCTACGCGCCGCGAGCCCAGCCTGTCAAGCGCTGCTCCTGAGCTCGATTTGTCGAGAAGAGGAGGGGTGAGCCTAGACCGGACTCTTGGATTGGAGGTTGGTGGTCGACTAGCCGTTCTTTCGAGTAGAACTTCTTACTTAGGGCTCGGATTTCCGCCTGCATCATTTAGGTAGTTTTATTTCAGTTTTTAAATTCTGCGCGGATCATTTTGCATGTAGACTGCTGGAGTCAGGTACGCATTTCTTACTTTGCATGCATCATTGATTTCTGCACATCGGCTTTTCGTCTTCTCCCCCTTTGGATTAAAATAACCAGGAGAACCGAAAAATTCGTTAGGCGATTGTCTGTTATTGAAAAATATTAAAAAAAGAAAAACTATAAAATTGGGACTGCTAACTCAACTTGACCCTAAAAGACACTCACCATAAAAATTTATCTTGGGGAGAGAAACCCCCTCATTGTCTGGTTTGCTTGAGCGAGAGAGTGACCCGTACACTACGATAGAGCCATATCCGAGCCCCGATCAGACTACCGGCCTTTTATACGGGACAATCGGTTCGACGTATTGGATTCCCAACAGGTCACGTAACCGCTATGCTATCTTGACTTGATCACCTAATAAAATCTGACAAGATAATTGACCGAACTCTAACGGTCTTCAGCTCGCGTTGAGTAGGTGAATCCGGGGATTACTTGCTGATCATATTTGTTACTAGATCCCATCCGCCCGACTCGCCAGATCATGATGATGGGTAGGAGGTCTCTTAGGCATCCTTTGGCTGCACATCTTTTCAGCACTCCAACCCACTCATCTAGGTCGGTTCGTGAGAGCTCAGACCCGCTCTCCGAACCCGAGTTCGACTCCGCCCTGTTCCCCCTCGACCACCCTTCTACCATTCCTGAGATGCCAGTGCCAGATGAGAGACTACAGTCAGATGATTTATCGGCACCTGAGTTTGGGTCTTTTGCCTTTGCAGAGACCATGGCCGGCAACAGCGAGGATCGCACCGGAGGTCCCCGAGGAGAGCAGACTTTTGTCCTGGACCAGGGTGCGATCAACTCCACCCTGATCGCCTCCCTTGACTCAGTTCAGTAGCAGTTGAGGGATCAGGGAGCATTCATGATCGAGATGCGGCGAGAGATGGAGCAGATGAGAGCCGACCGTGAGCAGCGCGGGGACAGACCCGATAGTGCGGCAGCAGCCGCAGCAGCAGAGCCTCCGAGACCGATGCGGGAGTTGCACAACCCCGGATCGACTTTGACGCACCGTTGGGTGGTACTTCCAGCTATCGTAGGGGACTTCAAGTTCCCCCCGAACACCTTGCAGCTCCTCCCTCGGTTCCATGGGCTAGCTACTAAGGAGCCCCATCTCCACCTTCAGGAGTTTCTGATGATCTGCAGCACAGTCCACGACAGACTGGTGGACGAGGACACCATCCGCATGATTGCCTTCCCCTTCTCACTAGCCGATAGAGCAGCCACCTGGTTGAAGCACTTGGGGAAGTGCGTGTACACCTGGGAGCAGCTCCGCACCGAGTACTTGAACAAGTACTATCCACTCGGGCGGACGAACGCAGCGAGGGCCCTAATCAGCAACTTCTCCATGCTCCCCAACGAGAAGTTTCACGAGGTATGGGAGAGGTTCCATGAGTTGACAGACAGATGCCCGCACCACGACATCTCGAAGCCGAACCTTGTTCAGAGCTTCTTTTGCGGGTTAACACCAGAGCTGCGGGGCCTGGTGAACGCTTCTTGTGGCGGGTCCTACTTCTCCAAGGACCATGATCAGGTCTGGGCCATCTACGAGGAGATGTCCGAGAACTACACGGTGATGTCCTAGACCCGACTCTACACACAGGGATGCCCCCAGCCACATACCGTGCAGTACCAGAGGATAGCACGGGTCGACGCCGGTCCTTCTACTTCGTCAGCAGTAGCAGCAGAGGCCGAGTCCACAGCCGCCGACATGGGCATCATCAGCGAGAAGTTGGACCGGATGGAGATCATAGAGAAGAAGCAGTGCCATGGTATCACGCAGATGGAGCAGATGGCACAGACTCTAAGTGACCTGAAGACACAGCTCATGTGTCTCCAGGAGGCACAGACGGCTTCCCAGCCCCGTCTTCAGGCACGAGGCGATCCGAGTAGCACTGGCAGCTCGTCCCAGCGCTCCAGCCACCAGCAGCCTAGACAGGTTCACCTTGTACAGGAGGAGCCGTACCAGCAGCCGCAGCTTTCTTACCAGTCACCACCATCTCCTGACACACAGATGGTGGTCTACCAGCCAGATCAGCCTCTGGCAGTACTCCCGCCTCTCTCTTACGAGCCTGAGCTGTTGATGGACGTCAACAGGATTTGACACGACCGACCCCAGCCCGGTATCCGACGAGACCATCTGGATTCCGTTGGTCGGTCGGAGGTGCTAGCTCCCAGCAGTAGCCTTCAGGTCAGGGAGGCCAGTACGACTATCAGAGAGATCACCAGCAGCAGCAGCCCCAAGTACACCAGCAGCAGCAGTAGTCTTCACAGTATGGTCCTCGTCCCTATCAGCAGGGACAGTCTTGGAGGCGAGATCAGCCTCAACAGCAGCAGTATCATCCCCAGTCATACCCCTCTCACCAGCCACAGCAGTACCCGTACCCGCAACAGCAGCTTCACTACCAGCGAGGCCACCTGTCAGGTTCTCATGGGCCATCCTATGAGAACCCAGCCTTAGACGATATAGCCCGCCTCTTGACTGACCAGCATGCTATTTTAAGACAGGAGATGGATGAGTTCCGACAGGAGGTACATGAGATTGTGAGAGGAAAGGACGCCATACCTGCCCAGATCGAGCCCAACCCGAACAACCTCAAGAGGAAGTCTGAGCAGGTAGATTTCAAAGAGTATGCCACCCCTAGTGATACATTTGGTGATTTGTCTGCATATCTGTTTGATACTGATTTTGTCACACTTAGGAGCGGTAGGATGCCAGCAGGCGGCACCTCGTCTGAGCGATGTTCCCATGCTACTTCAGGAGCGCCAGGCGAGGAGGATCGCGGTACTAAGGTTGCGAGAGATGATGACGGTGGTACTGATGCCACCATGGATGTTGATCCCACCGACAATACTGAGGCCGTCGTTTCACCAGATGGAGGAGGTGGTACTGATGCCACCATTGTTGTCGAGCCAGAGTGCGGTACTGATGCCGCGAGTCGACATGCCGAGGGTGGTGCTGATGCCACTATTTCTACTTCTGCTAGTCCTGTAGTCTTTCCATCTGTTCTTGTATCTCAGGACTTATCTGGCAATAAAGGAAAGGGTTTATTTTATTCTGATCCACCTGTGGTGCATGATGACGTATGTGTGGATTCTGCCGTGCTTGAGCAGCCCAGACCCTCTCCTAGTCCTTCATTTGAGAAGGACCCTGTGATCCTCTTCCCTAGAGCACTCCACATGAGAAAGGGAAAGAAAATAAAAAATCCCAAAAAGAGACAACATGAAGAGTTCAGCCAGCAGATGATCAACCGATTCCACATTCAGCTGACTCTTCATGAGGCCTTGCAGCACATCCCTCTACTCCAGAGATCGCTCAGAGACATGACCACATTTAGGAGGAAGAGGAGGAACCACCATTCAGAGATCCATGTACTGACCAGAGCCACGTGTTTTACGATTCAGAACCATTTGCTGGCCAAGAGGCTAGATTCCGGAGCCCCTTATGTCATATGTCACATCAGAGAGCAGAGGTTCGACCGCACTCTATTAGATAGTGGTTCTTCGATCAACCTACTTCCGGCAGCCCTTCTCGACTGCTTCGAGTTGGGAACTCTTCGACAGAGCAGGACAATCCTTCAGTTTGCTGATCGATCTGTCAAGAGACCGAAGGGGTTGCTGAAGGGCGTTGTCATCACGATTCAGGGCCTACAATTCCCCGTGGACTTCATTGTGTTGGACTGGGAGATCCCTGAATCTGTGACCGATACCCCCATCATTCTAGGTCGCCCGTTCTTGGCCACAGCCAAGGCAGTGACTGATCATGATAGCGGGAAGGTATACTTTCGCGTCGAGGGAGAGAGTGTACAAATAGAGACGGTCGAGGACATTAGAGCCAAAGATTCAGCATGCTTAGAGCCGAGCTCAGATTCAGAGCAGATGACAGATGCAGGGCCAGACATCCACCAGGACTGTGACTTCGTGATCACACATGACGAGGCTGTATGGGCAGATCCAGACGCACATGCCATCCTCTCACCTTCAGAGACCGCTGATGCAGAGACGCCAGCAGAGGAGAGCTTGGAGAGCACATTCCTGGTCCAGGATACTTTTCAGTCGGCAGATTCAGTTCTCGACCGCGAGACAGAGTTGTTTGATGATGATGATACAGATCCCTCGGAGTCAGATTTTGATTGGGCAGAGTTTGATGAGTATATACCAGATCTGACTTCTACTGAGCATGCAGCTAGGGAGGAGGTAGATGCCAGGCAGAGCAGAGACAGTCCAATTGAGCAACCTTCCCCAGATCCAGTTTGCGAGAGAGAGTTCTCATTTTCCCGAGCAGATTTGGCAGCATACACTCGGATTCTTCAGAAACCAGATTTGGCAGCACCAGTTTGTCCAGAGCTGAAGCCACTACCTGCGTCGTTGAAGTATAGGTTCCTTGCGGGTGAGCATGAGATGTACCCAGTCATTATCTCCGCTGATTTGACTGGAGAGAAAGAATCCCGTCTGATGGGGGTTCTTGAAAAGAACCGCAAGGCGATAGGATGTAGTGTAGCAGATCTCCAGGGGATCAGTCCGGCTCTGTGCTCTCACCACATCTATCTCGAGGATGAGGCAAAGACATCGCGTGAGTTCCAGCGGCGGCTGAACCCGAATCTTAGAGAGGTTGTCATGAAGGAGATCTCGAAGTGGTGGAGCGCCGATTTTATCTACCCCATCTCCGACTCCAAGTGGGTCAGTCCGTTACATGTGGTGCCCAAGAAGACGGGCATCACTACAGTGGTTACGGAGTCCGGAGAGGAGATTGCTACCCGGGTACCCACTTCTTGGCGGGTCTGCATAGATTACAAATGACTCAACCAGGTCACCAAGAAGGATCATTTCCCCCTGCCCTTTATAGATCAGATCATTGAGAGACTGGCAGGGAAGAGCCATTAATGCTTTTTGGATGGGTACTCCGGCTACAATCAGGTGACCATTGCGCTAGAGGACCAAGACAAGACCACCTTCACCTGTCCCTTCGGCACATACGCCTTCAGACGCATGCCATTTGGGCTATGCAATGCCCCTGCGACTTTTCAGAGATGCATGTTGTCTATCTTTTAGGACATGGTGGGGGAGTGCTTGGAGGTCTTCATGGATGATTTCTCGGTCTATGGCGATGGATTCGACTCCTATCTTGACTACCTCGACCGAGTCCTTCAGCGATGCATTGAGGTTCGTCTGGTATTATATTGGGAGAAGAGTCACTTCATGGTGACTCAAGGGACAGTGCTTGGCCACATCATCTCCAACAGGGGCATGGAGGTTGATCCGGCCAAGGTGGATGTCATTAGCAAACTCAATCCACCGTCCAACTTGTGGCAGCTACGGTCTTTTCTGGCGATGGTTCATTCATGATTTCAGCAGGATTGCCCGACCGTTGACTGATGTGCTGACGAAAGACACCGAGTTCCTTGTAGATGATAAGTGTATATCGTCATTTGAGACTCTCAAGAGATGTGTGATAGAGGCTCCTGTCCTTCAGCCACCTAATTGGTCTCTCCCATTCGAGATCATGACGGATGCCTCCGATTTTGCCGTGGGGACCGTGCTAGGACATAGGAGGGATGGAGCGCCATTTGCTATTCACTACGCTAGTCATACATTGGATGTCACGCAGCAGAACTACACAGTCACTGAGAAGGAGATTCTAGCCGTAGTTTTTGCCCTAGAAAAGTTCAGATCGTACATTATCGGATCTAGAGTGACCATATTTACTTATCATACCACCATCAGGTACCTCATGGCAAAGCAGGATGCCAAAGCTAGATTGACCAGATGGATCCTTCTACTCCAGGAGTTTGACATAGAGATTAAGGATAAGCCTGGGGTCAAGAATGTGGTGGCGGATCATCTCTCCCGATTGGAGTATCTTGAGGATTCTGAGCAGAATGACCCTATTTGTGAGACCTTCCCAGATGAGGCGATCCTTGCCATCGCCTCGCTCCCATGGTATGCCGATATTGTGAACTATCTTGTCGCTAAGAAAGTTCCACAAAATTGGACCAGGCAGAAACTTGAGACCTTCCTTGCGAAGGCCAAGTTTTACCATTGGGAGGATCCCGTCCTTTACCATGAGGGAGGGGATATTATCTGGCATCGGTGCATTCCTCAGGAGGAGCACCACAGCGTCCTTACTTACTGCCACAAGCTTGAGGCAGGAGGACATCACTCAGGGAGGAGAACGGCACAGAAAGTGCTCCAATCCGGCCTATGGTGGCCTACTCTCTTCAAGGACTCTGATGAGTTCGTGAAGAGGTGTACTGACTATCAAAGGATGGGCACTTGTGGACAATGTGATATGATGCCGATGCAGCCCATTCACTTCGGTGAGGTTTTTGACGCATGGGGCATCGATTTCATGGGTCCATTCCCTAGGAGTCAGGGATTTGAGTACATTCTGTTGGCCGTTGATTATGTGAGTCGTTGGGTTGAGCCCATCCCCTCCCGAACCGCAGATGCTAGGACTGTTTGCAGATTTTTGAGGAGGAATATCATTTCACGGTTCGGGGTGCCTAGAGTGTTGATATCAGACGGGGTGTCTCATTTCGTCAACGACAAGGTAAAGGCCCTTGCTAGCGAGTTCAGCATAGACCATCGAGTTGCCACTCCATACCAAACTCAGACGAATGGTCTTGCTGAAATGTCGAATAGGGAGATCAAGACTATATTGCAAAAGGTCGTTCATCCTGACCGAAAGGATTGGTCACAGCTTTTGGACTCGGACTTGTGGGCATATCGGACGTCTTTCAAGACTCCTTTGGGTACATCTCCCTTTCGCCTCGTTTATGGCAAGCTGTGCTATTTACCTGTTGAGCTGAGACATAGGTCACTTTGGGCAGTCACTGATATATTTTTGGATCCAGATAGTGTAGGAGACCAGAGGAGGGTAGAGTTAGCAGCCCTGGAGGAGCTTCGTGATACTGCCTTTTCAAACAGCCTACATTATAAGGAGAGAGTGAAGGAGTGGCATGATTCTCATATCAGCCACAAGCAGTTTGAGCCAGGACAGAGAGTATGGTTGTTTGATGCTAGGCTTAGATTATTCCCAGGGAAGCTACAGAGCAAATGGAAGGGACCGTATTTGGTGAGAAAGGTACACGACAATGGTAAGACATATCTAGATCATGAGCCACGGGTCGTTGATGTTGCCCCTATTCACTTTGCGTGAGATGTGGTCTCTTAACACACATCTATTGCATCTCACGCCTGATTATCACTGTTCTTCCGACTTGTATAGATCCAGTTGTCCATATCACTCTATTCTTTAGTCCCACATCCCTTTTCTCATCTTATGATTATGCTATACTTAGGGTGTACTTTGCCCTAAGTATGGGGGGATGTGGGACCCTCGGATATTCTTTTAATTCTTTCTACCCCTGTTTGGCTGCCTATACTTAGGATATTTCAGCCTAAGTATAGGGGGGTAGACCCTGTACATCCTTAACTCGGATTTCCCTTCATATACAGCTTGCTATACTTAGGATTACTTGATCCTAAGTATAGGGGGAAACACCGAGTTCTCATTCTATTCTATCCTTTGATTCATCTTTGTATATAGCCATTCCTTTTCACTTCCCTATACTAAGTATGAGTTATGTCTTCTTCATCGCTCTTGATCACTCTGAGGACATCGTTCGAGCTAAGTATAGGGGGTGTGTATATATTTCATATATACTTTAGCCATAACTCGGGAATGTGTGAGTGTGTGAATAAATAAAAATGGCTAAAAACCCATAAAATTTAAAAAATTTTCCCTTGTATACAAAATTCATCTTGTACATACCTATTTATTTATACAAACTATTTTTGTACAAATGATTGTAAAATGATTTGTGTAAAGGATTTGTAAATATTTTCATAACAAAACCTATGTATATAGTACAAAATTTTTGTAAAATGTTTTGAAAACAAAAAGTTTGCAAAAACCTTGTGTAAATGTCTGTAAATATTTTGCAAAACTTCGCATTCATGCATACATCCATGTTTTCAAACATTTTTCAAAAATTTTGCACGATTGTAAATATTTGTAAATTGCACATTTGTAAATAGCATCTTTGTAAATATTTGTATAGTTTGTCCTGGATTATAGTTGACATTTAAACTAGCCTGGAATTAAATTGGAAAATGGAGCTTGATTAAGATCTTAATCCACCTAACAATAAGAGGAACCTTATAGGGCTTAAGGTTAAGGCTTTTCAGGTCCATTGGGACTTAATTCTTTGAGTCCACTAGGCTATGGGCATATGTCATCTTGATGAGCCTAAGTAGAGCACTTAACAACACATGCATGATTCTCAGAGACAATGGCTTTACTTGCACCAGCACTTTACACTTAGCTATACACGGATGAGGTGGTGAGGAGGCAGTTTCCTTTGGCTTGGGGTAGCATATGAGGGTAGTACTTCTAGGCGGAACCTCTCTTCTTCTTCTTCTAGTGAAGGAAGTGCACCTCAACTTGGTCTGGTGGTTATGAAGTCTAAAGACAGAAGCCGTGGGTTGCAATAAAGCTTCAAAAGAGGGATAGTCTACTAGCTCAAGAGGAAAAACTCCTTGTATATATGTTGCACCATGTAGATATGTTGTACAGATGCACATGAAAAGAAATTGTGCAAAAAGAAAAGAACTCCAAAAAAGTGGTGGGTCGGATTGAAAATTTAATAACCCCACCGGAGTGTATATAGTCAAATAAAGCAAAAGCTTATGGTATACATGTTCCATCTCATGAAGCTTGCAGTGGGAGACTCAGCTACACTGGTTAGAGCTCCTAAGGATACATGGCTACAGTGGTCATGGTCCATTCTCTTCTTCCCCCTCTTCTTGAGCCGGTTGCACTTGAACTTAGAAGGGAATACCCCGCTTCTCGAGGAAAGAGTTGCTATACCGAGGCATTAGAGTTACCAGGTTGAGGGAGGTTGTTTCTTTGTTACTTCTGAGGTGGGGAGCTACATATCACTTACACCGTACAAGGAAAGATTCATGGTCATTAGAGTTTGTGTATGTAGACTTGTTCTGATCTGGTTTATTGAGGAGTCTTGTCCATAGATTGGTGGAACTTAGAGGCTGTTAAGTTTTAAGCTTAAGTCCAAATAAGGTTCTGACACATCAATAATCCAAATACCTGATCGAGCTCCATATTTCAATTTAATGAAGGCCAGTTTAATAATCAGCATTGATCCATGCATTTTTCTCCTCTTTTTCTTTTTCTTTCTTCTTTCTCACTTCTTTTTCAAATAAGTGTTTGCTAAGGGACTAGCAAAGTTAAGTATAGGGGTGATGAATACCCATTCATCACTCTTTATTCTTTTATTTTAGCTACAAATCCCATGCAAAACACATGTATATTCCTGTAAATAACAATAATTGTCAAATAGCATGCATTATGTAAATATGCATTATTAGCATGTTTTTGTGCATAAATAAAAGAATAAAGAAATAAAAGAAAACGAGGGAGATATTAAGAATAAATATTGAGCGACCTAATCCCAAGGGAGGGCTCAGCATGGGCCTGACCGCAAAAAGAACCAAGTAGAGGGAGATAGGGCAACTCATGTGGTACATATACCTGTCAATATAATAAAAATTATTTTTCTCTTATTCAAATAAAATGGGTTTGTACTTATTTGTAAATATTAACTTAAAATAAAAATGAGAAAAATTAAAGAAAATTAAAAAGAAAAATAAAATTGCCCTTCCTTGTATATATTCACCATGTATATAGAAACCACTTATCTAATTATTTCTCCCTATAAATAACTAAATAAAAATCCATAAAAATATGTACATATTCTATATTCCATAATGTATACAAATAAAATAAAAATTACAAAAATAAAAATAAAATAAAAAGAAACAAAATAAAAACCAAGAGCCACCTTGTATATATACCACATATGTATATAAATAAAACTATTTATTTCACCCATGTAAATAATTAATAAAAATAAAATAAAAACACCATATTATTCCAAATTATATACTATAAATAAATAAAATATAAAATTGGAATAATTTGTATAAAAATAAATAATTAAAAATCAAAAATAAAAAATACATATGTATATACATGTATATAATAATAATATTTTGTAAATACATTATTTATATTTCAAAAAAATAAATAAAAATCACAAAAAAATAGTTAAAAATAAAGAAACATTTTTCATGTTTTAACTTTTTCCAAATTCGGCCATTTACTATTTTAAAATAAATAATCAAATAATTAGTATTTGGCGGGCTCTGATTGGTCCACGGGGGATGTTGACCCCCGGTCAACTTCCCCCCCAGGACCACCAGAGCCGGGTTCGTGGTGCCTGACCCGTTTTCTCCAATTTCTTCCCGCTCGACCCGATCGCCAGATCACTAAACCCCGAGCTCCGATCCTTCCTCCTGCATCCGAGATCCACGCCGACACATCCGCATTGGGATCCGCGCTTCGTGGAACCCTGCCCGACCTTCTCTTCTCGGACATGCAGGTGTATAAAGTCCCAGCTCCACCGCACGATTCCTCTCGTCTTTGGCGCTTCCCCTTATTCCCGTGACCTCCACCCTGATCGTGAGAGTGACAGCCTTCGATTGGCGGTGTCGAAGAGAGGAGAGGACCACCCGCGTCACTGATCCGGCAGCCTTGCGCCGTCGTGCACCGCCAAGAGCTGCGCCCGAGCCTCGGGCCATCGACGACCCTCGAGGAGAAGACCAGGAGCTCCAGAAGCTCTTCCACAGTCGAATCCACCCATCCGGTAAGCCTAATCCTTCCTAGTTTTCTCGAATTTCCATTTTCACCCAAATCCATCTTTAGCCGTCGACCATCGATTAGTTCCATTCCAACCACCGTTCTGACCATCCGAATCGACCATCAGTATCGCCATATCCCTGTCCACGTTCTACGCCAATTCATCCAACCCAGTTCGCCCCGGAACTGGGAATCGATCTCCCTCGTTGTCGCATCGCCGGAGATCCTCCGCCCCGAAGCACCAGCCACCCACTTCACCCCTCACAGGGTCGAGGCACTTTGCCCTCGACCCAGTAAGCTTCTCGTGTCATTTTCCAGGTCAGACGAGGCCCATCTGGGGGGTCTTCACGTTCAGGCACAGGAGCCCATCTCCGACAACGTCGCCCGGGCTCCTTGGAGCTCCTTGGCGTCATCAGAGGAGTCCTTCATCCGCGGGAGGCTTTGGCGATTCTCTTCCACCCCTTTGCAGCCCCCGAGGAGGTCCAGCGTACCTGCATTGCTCCGGTGAAGCTCGCTGGTGAGGAGTTCCTCCAGGATCCTCCCCTGCTGTTCGTTCAGCCCCGGAGGCCCAGATTTGATCTGGACCGCCCGTTTATACGAAGAGGCGCCGTGATACCAGCACCGTCCGATCTACACGTGGCGCTATCTTCACCGTCCGTTGCAGAGAAGAGGGGTGCCCTTGATTCCAGAGCGTCCGATCAGCTACGTGCCACCACCTCCACCGTCCGATCAGAGCCGAGGTCCTTCGTTGAGGCGCAGCTACCCACAGCCGTTGGATACCCCACGTGGCGCGTCCTCAACCCTCGGATAATAAGGGGTAAATATCACTTAGGCTCCCATCTGTTTTGTCTTTATCATTTAGTCCTGTAAATATTTTATAGAGTTCATTTTATTTTTGGAACATTTTGCACTTAGGACCTTGTTGTTTAGTTTATTTGCATTTTTACCCCGGTGTGTGTGAGACACATGCTTCGTCACGTGGTTTGTTGGTAAATTTGCGTGTTTTGGGATGTAGTTCTGATGTGTTAATAAATGAGAAATACTTTATGTTATTTGCACTTATACCCCTGTGAGTGATGTTATTCGACATGTGTTGAATTTGATTGGGTATTTTGCAACTTATGCCCTGGGCTTTTAGCACCTGTTGCTAACAAGCCCGGGGACTTAAGTTTCTTTACATTTGGGTCCTTCTGTGCCCAGCCCACGTGCCGCACGCGTGGGAACCTGGTGAAATTGCACGAGGACCCCCTGAGCTTCTGATTTTGTTACCTTTCCATCCCTAGGACTTATTTTTATTGCAACTAGGTCCCTGTGCACTGTTAGTGTGTTTTTTATTTTAATAAAATAGCAAAATTAATCCAAATTGAGTGAAAATTGGATATGTGGCTCCTACCACTGTGTAAAATTTTTCACCAATTTTTGGATACATTTTTTAGCCGTTTTAGTATTTTTAAAAATTCAAAAACACCCCTTTTTGCCTCTGTTTAGATTATAAAACCCCAAAAAATATTAAAACTCTTTCGAAAATTCTAAAAAAAATAGGAGTTGTTAATTTTTGTGTGTTTGAATTTCTATGCATTTTTTGCCATTTTTAGATATATAAAAATCCTAAAAATAAAAAACCCATAAAAACTCATAAAAATTCCAAAAAAATCCTAGAAAATTCCAAAAATCATAAACTCTTTTCTTGAATTTTCTTCATTGCTTCTATTTTTCATAAAAATTACCTCCAGGCCTTGAAAAGACCATTTTATATTTTTTAAGTGGTCTTTGAAGCATGGCTGGACAGTGTTCCTTTGTTTCTGCCTTATTTGATTTTTAGAAATTCCATAAAAATCAGAAAATTCTTAAAAATTCACCAAAAATAGTAAAAAAATCCATAAAACCTAAAAATATTTTGTTGGAATTTTTGGACTATTTTTGAGTAGTTAAATAATTGGTCAAAGTTGCTTGTTTTTATTGTTTTATTATTTGTCTCATTATTAAAAATCTCAAAAAAATTATAAATATTAAAAATCCACCAAAAAATATTTGTTTATATTTTCTTCATTGTTGACTACTTCGTAGGCTGCAAGGTCATCTCGTGCTCCCTGAGTCTGGCCTTGGGTGCTATACCAGGCTAATCTCATAGCCAGGGCCACTATTTGATTTTTCGTGTTTGATTTCTCTGTTTGGTGGTCTATTCCTCATTTTTATTGTTGAGCTGAGATACCCTTGAGTGATTATTTTTATCTGATCTGGATTTTGATCGATTTTTCGGTTCATCACCTTCGCGTGGAAGGTCTCACGTTTCTGCCTGGGCCAATCTTGTGGAACTTTCTTGGCGACAAGATAGCTCACAATATCGACATACCATGGGAGCGAGGCGATAGCAAGGATCACCTCGTCTGGGAAGGTCTCACAAATAGGCTCAATCTGCTCAGAATCATCAAGATACTCCAATCAGGAGAGATGATCCGCCACCACATTCTTGATTCCAGGCTTATCCTTAATCTCTATATCAAACTCCTGGAGTAGAAGGATCCATCTGGTCAATCTAGCTTTAGCATCCTTCTTTGCCATGAGGTACCTGATGGTGGTATGATCAGTGTAAATGGTCACTCTAGATCCAATGATGTAAGATCTGAACTTATCTAGGGCAAAAACTACGGCTAGCTTCTCCTTCTTAGTGATTGTATAGTTCCGCTGCGCGGCATCCAGTGTACGGCTAGCGTAGTGAATGGCGAATGGAACTCCATCCCTCCTCTGTCCCAGCACGGCCCCCACGGTAAAATCGGAGGCGCCCGTCATGATCTCGAATGGGAGAGACCAATCGGGTGGCTGGAGAACAGGAGCCTCTATAACACAGCTCTTGAGAGTCTCAAACGAAGATAGACACTTATCATCTACAAGGAACTCGGTGTCTTTCGTCAGCAGATCAGTCAACGGTCGAGCAATCTTGCTGAAATCATGAATGAAGCGTCGGTAGAAACCGACGTGCCCCAGAAAAGACCGTAACTGCCGCAAGTTGACGGTGGATTGAGTTTTCTATTGACATCCACCTTGGTCGGATCCACCGCCATGCCCCTGTTGGAGATGATGTGGCCAAGCACCGTTCCTTGAGTCACCATGAAGTGGCTCTTCTCCCAAGACAACACAAGGTGAACCTATATGCATCGCTAAAGGACTCGGTCTAGGAAGTCAAGATAAGAATCAAATCCGTCGCCGTAGACCGAGAAATCATCCATGAAGACCTCCAAGCACTCCCCCACCATGTCCGAAAAGATGGACAACATGCATCTTTGGAATGTCGCCGGAGCGTTGCACAATCCAAATGGCATGCGTCTGAAAGCATATGTCCCGAAGGGACAGGTGAATGTGGTCTTGTCCTAGTCCTTGGGCGCGATGGCCACCTGATTATAGACGGAGTACCCATCCAAGAAACAGTAATGGCTCTTCCCTGCCAGCCTCTCAATAATCTGATCAATAAAGGGCAGGGGGAAATGATCCTTCTTCGTGGCCTGGTTCAATCGTCTGTAGTCCACACAGACCCACCAAGAAGTGGGTACCCTGGTAGCGATCTCCTCTCCAGACTCGTTGACAACTGTAGTGATGCCCGTCTTCTTGGTCACCACATGAAACGGACTGACCCACTTGGAGTTGGAGATGGGGTAGATAAAATCGGTGCTCCACCATTTCGAGATCTCCTTCATGA
Source organism: Ottelia alismoides (assembly GCA_037367405.1). Lineage (NCBI taxonomy): Eukaryota > Viridiplantae > Streptophyta > Magnoliopsida > Alismatales > Hydrocharitaceae > Ottelia > Ottelia alismoides. The sequence continues at coordinate 434,907 of JAZKJV010002156.1, forward strand.
CAACCTCTCAAAGATTAGGGTTCAGTCGTCACCGGAACTCACGCGATGGCTTTGCCTCATCTTCGAGATAGATATGGTGGGAGCACAGAGCCAGACGGATCCCCTGGAGATCGGCTACACTCCATCCTATCGCCTTGCGGTTCTTTTCAAGAACCCCCATCAGACGAGATTCTTATTCTCCAGTCAAATCATCGGAGATAATGGATGGGTACATCTCATGCTCATCCGCAAGGAACCTATACTTCAGCGACGCTGGTAGCGGCTTCAACTCTGGACAAGTAGGTGTTGGCGGATCTAGCTTCTGAAGAATCCGAGTGTATGCTGCCAAATCTGCACGGGAGAATGAGAACTCTCGCTCACAAACTGGATCTGGAGAAGGCTGCTCTACTGGTCTGTCTCTGCTCTGCTTGGAATCAACCTCCTCTCTAGCTGTAGACTCAGTGGAAGTCAGACACGGTGTCGAATCATCAAACTCTGCCCAATTAGTATCTGACTCCGAGGGATCTGTATCATACTTATAAAAATCTGTCTCGCGGTCGAGAACCGAATCTGCTGCTTAAAATGTATCTTGGATCAGGAATGTGCTCTCCAAGCTCTCCTCTGTTGGCGTCTCTGCATCAGCGAACTCAGAAGGTGCGAGGATGGCCTGTGCGGCTGGATCTGCCCAAACTGCCTCGTCATCTGTAATCACAAAGTCACAGTCCCGGTGAATCTCTAGCCCTGCCTCTGTCATCAGCGCTGAATCAGAAGTCGGCTCTGAGCAAGCTGAATCTCTGGCTCTAGCCTCCTCGACCATCTCTATTTGTATACTCTCGCCCTCGTCGCAAAAGTACACCTTCTCTCTATCATGGTCGGACACTGCCTTGGCTGTGGCCAAGAACGGGCATCCTAAAATGATGGGGGTATCGATCACAGACTCAGGGATCTCCATATCCAACACAATGAATTCCACGAGGAATTTCATGCCCTGAATCGTGACGACAACGTCCTTCAGCAACCACTTCAGCCTCTTGACAGATCGATCAGCAAACTGAAGGACCGTCCTGCTCTGTAGGAGAGTGCCCGACTCGAAGCGGTCGAGAAGGGCTGCCGGAAGTAGGTTGATCAAAGAACCACTGTCTAATAGAGTGTGGTTGAACCTCTACTCATGAATGTGGCATCTAACATACGGGGCTCCTGCATCTGGCCTCTTGCCTGGAAGACGGTTCTGTATCGCGAAACAAGTGGCACGAGTAAGCACATGGATCTCAGACTGATGGTTCCTCCTCTTCCTCTTAACTGTGGTCCTGTCTCTGAGTGATCTCTAGAGTAGAGGGATGTGCTCCAAGGCCTCCTGATGAGTCAGTTGGATATGGAATCGATCTATCATCTGCTGGCTTAACTCTATCTGGTGATTCTTTTTTGGATTTTCTGTTTTCTTCCCCTTTGCCATGTGCAGTGCTCGTGGAAAGGGGATCACAGGGTCCTTCTCAGATGAAGGACTAGGAGAGGGCCTGGCATGCTCATAAACAATAGAATCTACACAATCATCGTCAATCAACACATGTGGATTCGAAAACAACAAACCCTTTCCTTTATTTCCAGAAACGTCCTGAGATACGTGTATAGACGGAAAGACAACAGGACTAGCAGAAGTAGAAATGGTGGCCTCAGTACCACCCTCGGCATGTCGTCTCGCGACATCAGTATCGCACTCTGGCTCAGGAAGTATGGTGGCGTCAGTACCACCTCCTCCATCTGGTGAAACTACGGCCTCAGTACCGTCGGCTGGATCAACATCCATGGTGGCATCAGCACCACCGTCATCATCACTCACGGCGTAAGTACCGCGCTCCTCCTCGCCTGGCACCCTGGAAGTGGCGTGGTGTCGTCGCTCAGACGAGGCGCCGCCTGCTAGCATCCTACCACTCCTAAGTGTAACAAAATCAGCATCAAACATGTATGCAGACAAATCACCAAAAGAATAACTAGGAGTGGTAATCTCTATGAACTCTACCTGCTCAGACTTCCTCTTCAGATTGTTCGGGTTCGGCTCAATCTGGGAAGGAATGGAGGCCTTCCCTCTCACGATCTCCCGCATCTCCTAGTGGAACTCATCCATCTCCCATCTAAAGGTAGCATGCTGCTCGGTCATGAGGCGGGCTAGGTCGTCTAAGGCGGGTTCTCATTGGCTGTATCATGAGAACCTGACGGGTGGCCTCGCTGGTAGTGAGGCTGCTGCTGTGGCTGGTGCGGGTGAGAGGGGTACTGGTGGGGATGATACTGCTGAGGTTGCTCTCACCTCCAAGATTGTCCCTGCTGATAGGGATGAGGACCATACTGTTGTTGTGGTTGGGATGACTGCTGCTGGGAGACTGGGGGCTGTTGGTGCTGCTCTCGCTGATGGCCGTACTAGCCACCCTGAACCGGAGGCTGCTGCTAGGAACTGGCACCTCCGGCTGACCAACGGAATTCGGGATGGTCTCGTCGGATACCGGGCTGGGGTTGGTCGTACCAAATCCCGTTGACATCCATCAACGACTCCGGCTCGTAGAAGGGTGGCGGGAGTACTGCCAGGGGCTGATCCGGCTCGTAGACCACCATCTGAGTGTCTTGAGATGGTGGTGACTGGTAGTAAGGCTGCTGCTGCTGGTACGGCTCCGCCTGTACATGGTGAACCTGTCTAGGATGACTGGACTGCTGGGACGAGCTTCCGCTGCTGCTCGGATCTCCTCGTGACTGAAGATGGGGCTGAGAAGCTGTCTGTGCCTCCTGGAGACACATGACATGTGTCTTCAGACCACTCAGCATCTGTGCCATCTGATCCATCTGAGATATGCTCCGGCACTGCTTCTTCTCTATCAGCTCCATCCGGTCCAGCTTCTCGCTGATGATCCCCATGTCTGCGGCTGTAGACTCGACCTATGCGGTAGCCACGGACGATGTAGAAGGACTGGCATCGACCTGTGCTATCCTCTGAAACTGCACGGTCTGGGGCTGGGGGCATCCCTGAGTGTAGAGTCGGGTTTGGGACATCATTATGTAGTTCTCGGCCATCTCCTCGTAGATGGCCCATACCTGATCCTCATCCTTGACGAAGTAGGAACCGCCACAATAAGCACTCACCAGACCCTGCAGTTCTGGTGTAAACCCGCAGAAGAAGCTCTGAACTAGGTTCGGCTTCGTGATGTCGTGGTGCGGGCATCGACCAGTAAGCTCACGGAACCTCTCCCATGCCTCGTGAAACTGCTCGTTGGGAAGCATGGAGAAGTTGCTGATCAGGGCCCTCACTGCATTTGTCCACCCGAGTGGATAGTACTTGTTCAAGTACTCGGTGCAGAGCTGCTCCCAGGTGTACACAGATCTCCCCAAGTGCTTCAGCCAGTTGGTTGCTCTGTCAGCCAGGGAGAAAGGAAAAGAAATCATCCGAATAGTATCCTCGTCCACCTGCTGATCGTAGACGGTGCTGCAGATCATCTCAAACTCCTAGAGATGAAGATGGGGCTCCTCAGTGGCGAGCCCGTGGAAGCAGGATAGAATCTTAAGTGTGTTCGGGGGGAACTTGAAGTCCCTCACGATCGCCGGAAGAACCACCCACTGGTGCGTCAGTGTCGATCCAGGGTTGTGCAACTCCCACATCGGTCTCAGATCTGCTGTTGTTGCTGTTGGCTGGTCTGGCTGAACTGGCTGGTCTGGACCCCTGCATCCATCGGCTCGCGGTTCCTCTCTCTGCTCTCAGAGCCTCTCCATCTCTCTCCTCATCTCCACCATGAAAGCCCCCTGGTCTCGTATCTGTCTTTGCATCGTCTCAAGGGAGGCTAACATGGTGGTGTTGATCGCACCCTGGTCCAGTATGCATGTGGTCGTCTCTGGCCTCTGACCTTCGGTGCGATCCTCGCTGCTGGCCATGGTCTCTACAAAGGCAAAAGACCCAAACTCAGGTGCTGAAATATCATCTGCCTGTGGTCTCGCATCTGGCACTTGTAACTCAGGAATAGAAGAAGAGTGGTCAAGGGGGAACAGGGCATAATCGAACTCGAGTTCGGAGAGCGGGTCTGGTCTCTCACGAACCAACCTAGATGAGTGGGCTGGAGTGCTGAAAAGCGGTGCAGCCAGAGGCTGCCTAAGGGACCTCCTGCCCATCATCTCGATCTGGCGAGTCTGGCGGATGAGATATGGAAACAAACAAGATGACCAAACAAAACCCAGATTCACCTACTCCATGATGAGCTGAAGACCGTAAGAGTTCGATCAATTATCTTGTCAATTTTATTTAGGTGATAATGTAAGGATATCAGAGCGGTTACGTGACCCGATAGGAATCCAATCCGCCAATCAGATTATCCCGTATAAAAGGATGGTAATCTGATTGGGGCTCAGATGTGGCTCTAGCCTAGTGTGCGGGTCACTCTCTCGCGCAATCAAACCAAACAATGAGGGGGTTGCTCTCCCCAAGACAGATTTTTAGGTGAGATGTGTTTTAGGGTCAAGTTTGTTTAACAACCTCAATTTTATAGTTTTTATTTTTAGGTATTTTTCAGATCAAACAACGCTTAACGAATTTTTCGGTTCTCCTGATTATTTTAAGTCCGAAACAAGGGGAGAAGACGAAAAAGCCGATGCGCGGGAATCAATGATGCATGCAGAGTAAGAAATGCGTACCTGACTCCAGAAGTCTACATACAAAGTGATCCGCACATAATGTAAAGAAAGAATATAAACTACCTATATGATGTACGTGAAAACCGGCCCTAAGCAAAGTAGTTCTACTCGTGAAGAACAGTAGCTGGGTACTCGAGCCTAAGTCCGGAGTCCTATCTTGGGAGCCACTCGGTGTCTACCACAACAGATCCTGCACGCGCTGTATGTGACTCCTCAAGGCACGTGGACTAGAGCTCAAGTAATCCGACTTTTTCTTTGTGATTTAATTAATTAAGTCCAATTATCGATCTATAGGAAAAGGCAGATAATTAGGGATTTGGCCTTAATTAATTATGTCACAATCAAAGAAAACTCCTAAGCTAGGGCTAAAACTGCGTAAATCAAATGAGCATTAAATAAACGGTCAAAACTCGAAAAACCGTCGAAAATCTCGCTGAGGTCCCCCGAGCACACCGGTGCTCGGCGAAACAGACCCCGAAATCTACCAAGTGTCCAAGTCTATCCTTATTTTATTACAATAAAATGGTTTTCGCAGAAAATAAACTACGTTAATTCTATGGCTATCCTACGATTATTTCGCAGCTATTTCGCGGCTCCCGAACTTTGGCTCCTCCTTCTCGCGCTCTCCTGCGGCTTCGTAAAGAAGGAAGCCGCCTCCGACTCCTGCGATTGCTTCGGCTTTCGAAAAAGCCGCCTCGGTCTTCGGGCCCTCGCAAGAAACAGAGACCAGACCAAAGTGTCAGTCCAGAAAATATATAAACTATTCAGATAAAAATATATACAAATATCTATAGAAAAGCTGCGGAAACGAAAACCGCAGAAAAATCGAAAACGACTACTAAGCCGTGCTCCCTGGCAACGGCGCCATTCTGATGGCCAAAAAATTCAAACACTGAATCCGGGGAAGGTAAAAATAATCACTCTCTCGTCGTTGCGACCCGGATCGAGAAGAATCAGTCAATCAAGAAAAAGATATAAGGAACCGCCAAACAGGGGATAAAACAATCAAAATCAAATAGTGGTCCTCGCTATTTTTATTAACCTGGTATAGCGACCAGGGTCGGACACAAGGAAGCACGGGATGGCCTTACAGCCTACTAAGTAGTTAAGGTTGAAAAATAAGGAAGAAAATATTTTTGGTGGATTTTAATGATTTTTAAATATTTTTGTGTTTTTCATTTTATAAGAAAAAGGGGAAACAAGCAAATACAACAATTTATTAAAGCACTCAAAAATACCCAGAAAATTCAAAGAAAATTATTTTTGTGTTTTTAATATTTTGAAGTATTTTTTATGACTTTTTCAGAATTTTTCAATTTTTATTTGATTTTATAAAAATCAAGAAAGAGGAAAAATATGGGCTACTGTGCAGCCAAACTTGAAAGATCAATTAAAAATGTAAAATTGATGTATAAAAGTCTGGAGGCAATTTTTATGAAAAATATATGTAAAAACTAAACTATAGAAAAAGAGTTTGCATTTTTTTAGTTTTATAGAATTTTTAATAATTTTTATAAGCTTTTTAGGGTTTTTCAAATTTTAAGGATTTTATACATCCAAATAGTACGAAAATTTGACAAAAAATAAAAGACAACAAAATTAACTATCCCTAATTTTTTTAGAATTTTTAGACAATATTTTATATTTCTCTTTGATTTTCTTTTTCAAACAGTAACAAAATGCGTATTTTTTATTTTTTTAAATAGCAAAAAGCCTAAAAAATGTCCCAAAAATTTAAGGAACTTTTTAACACAGTGGTAGGAGCCATGTGTCCAAATTTCACTTAATTTGGATTTGATTAGATATTTTATTCAATAAAAACAAGACACACAGCCACAGAGATCTAAATGCAAAGAAACATAATTCCAGGGGCTAAAACGTAACACGTGCTAAAACCTTAGGGTGAAAAGCGCAAAAAGCCCAGATATTCAGCACATGATCAATAAAAACCACGCACAGGGGTATAAATGCAAATATCAAAAACTCAATTTCATTTCATAACACACATAAACCCCGAACCCATACATGCAAATATCCTAAAATATCATGTGACGTTGCACGCGTTCCACGTAGACAGGGACTAAAAAGCAAATAAAATAAACACAAGGTCCACAGTGCAAAATATCCAAAATAAACACAACTACGACAAATATTTACAATACTAAATAGTAAATGCGATAAACAGAGGGGCCTAAGTGAAATTACCCCTTTATTTAAGATCGACGATCGAGAGGGTGCCACGTGTGGATCTGATGGATGAGAAGCGAGGGTACCCTTTCGTTGATCGATGCTCCAGATGTAATCTTGGGCTCGATCTAACGGCTGCACGCGACCCTCAAATGGATCGACGGTTGGAGACCTCCTGCAGATGGACGGTGAGGATCTAAACTGGGCGGGGGTCTCAATCGAACGGTGACTGAAGATCCTCCAAGAACACGACTCCGGCAAACTTCATCGGTTCGCTCTGTGTGCACGGGACCTCCTCCTGGGCTGCTTAGATGTGGAGAAGAAAGCTCGGACTCTTCCGCAGCTGGTGGGCACCTCCGATGAGGTCGGGGACCACCGGAGTGGCCCGGCGACGAAGGAGGAGCTAAGCGATTGTGCTCGGATGTGCAGACCCTCAGATGGGTCTCTTTGACCTGCAAAATAACACAGCAAGACTCCTGGGTCGAGGGCAAAGTGCCTCGACCCGGTTAGGGGTGGAATGGTGATCGGAAAGGGGGCGGAGCGGGGTCTCCAGCAAAGCGGCAGCGGAGGAGACTCGATTCTTGGTTCCGAGGCGAACCAAGGTGAACGGAGGGGCGTAGAACGTGGGTAGGAGTCTTGTGAAGATGATTCGGGGGTCCAATGATCGAATGGGTGGCTGAGATGGTGTGAATTAGCTAGCGACTGCCGGCGGCGCAAAAGGGGGAAATGGAAATTACGCAAAACTAGAGGGAATCGGGACTACCTGATGATCGAGGTCGACTGGGCTGGAGATGCTGGACCTCTGGGGGTCTTTGCCTCAAGGATTCGTCAGGGTCCGAGGCTCGACGCACCTCGCGGCGGCGCACGGCGAAAGAGCTCGCCGGATCAGTGACTGGGGGCGCCTCCTCCTCACTGCGACACCACCCTCGGGTAGCTGTCACTCTAAGGAGGGTGATGGAGGTCCTGGGATGGAAGGGCGGAGCCAAAGATGGCGTGAAATTGCGGCCGGAGGTGAGGCTATGTACTGGGAAGGGAACTGCTAAATGGAGTCCTGAGATGAAAGAGTTGCTAGACCGAGGCTATATCTACAAGGTGGAAGGTGATTTTTATTTTTGTTTTTATTTTTCTGATTTTGATTTTATTTATTTAAACCATAAAATATGGAGTATAAAAACAATTTTGGATTTATTAATTATTTACAAGGAGAAAATAAATAGCCCTTTTATTTTATATACATGGTCTACGTACACTGATGAGAGAGAATTGTATTTATTTTATTTTTCTTTTATTTTTCCCATTTATTTTAGTTTTATTTTTACAAATATGTACAAAGTATGACAAACACTTTTCAATTTTTATTTTGAGGAAAATAAATTTATTTATATACATAGGATTATGTACACCCATGATTGACCTTATCTTCCTCTACTTGGGTTCTTTTGCGGTCAGGCCCAGATTGGGGCCTCCCTTGGGATGAGGTCACTCAATATTTATTCTAAATATTTCCCTCTTTTTCTTGTGTTTCTTTATTCCTTTACTTTGACACAAAAACATGCTAATTATGCATATTTACATGATCATGTGTTTTGGCAATTTATGATATTTACACACATTTACATGGTATTTGGCTAAGGTTTCTAGCTAAAATAAAGGAATAAAGAGTGCTGAATTGGGATTCATCAGTGAGCCCCCAAGTGTACAAACACCTGGAAATTAGGCTCGAGAGTCCAGAGTTCGAGTGTCTCTCTCTCTCACTAAAATTACAAAAACTAAATGCAGAAAGTAAATGCTACAACTAAAGGTGGAGCTCGGTCTTCAAAATTCACTTTTCGTCTCCTTGGTGCTAGGCTGGCAGATGCCGGCTTCACGTGGCTGCCCAGGCACCTAGGGTAGAGCGCCTCCCTCGATCCGTGGTTCCTTGCACGAAATAAACAAAAGAGGAGGTTAGACAGCTCAACAGATATGTCAAAAATAAGGAAAATAAAATAGCAAAAATAAAAGCCGCAAAAATAGACAAACAATCACAAGCACAAGTAAAAACCCGAACTACGCGTTGTTGCTCCCCGGCAACGGCACCATTTGTTGAAGCATTTTTTCCACGGGTCTAAAGCAATCCATACAAGGCGGGATCACGATGTCGCTGAGGCGACCCGCAGGAAAATCCGAACTTCAGACAACAACTAACCCACAACAATCAAATGAGGCAATGAAGGTGAATGTGGAGTTAAAAATTATTATAACTCTACAACAAAGATGTGTATAGTGTACAAGCAGTGTAGATGTCGAACATAGGGAGCATACAGGTAGAACGGGGCAATAATGCACAAAATGTGAATGTGATGATTTGTCTATAAATGCTATGTTTTTGTGGGTTTTTAATTTTATATTTTTATTTTATTTTTTATTTTTATATTTTGATTTTTCATTTACTAATTTTATGTTTTCTTTTGATATTTTATATTTTTGTATTTTCTTTTTCTTTTAATAAAGATATAATATATATAAGGAATGTGTATACACTAGAGATAAGAGAGAGATAAAATTGGGGAAAAATAATCAAAATACATTAAATAAAGTATTTTGTGTCTTTTATATTTTTCTAATGTTTTTGTTATTTTTTTAGATTTTTCTTAAATTTTTTGGTATTTTTAAAGTCAAAAATACTAGTAAACAGTGAGATAAATTGCTGGCCGAAATTAATATGAGGATAAAAAATATCAAAAAGTATCCAAAATCCCACAAATTAATTTTAAAACAAATATAACAACATAGGGAAAATTTAGAAACTGAAATTGTAATTTAGGATTTTTGTAGAATTTTTAAGATGTTTATGAATATTTTTGGGGTTTTATAATTTTCAGGAGTGTTCTTTTGTATTTTTTAGTGATTTTAGGTCTGGAGCTAAAAGATATGAGAACATACAAAATATAATTTTTTTGGAATTTTTCAAAAACGTTTTCTAATTTTTATGTATTTCCTAATGCAAACAATGTCAAAAATGCGTGTTTTTTATTTTTTATAAATATGAAAATGCAATAAAAATATAAAACAAAATTATGCCATGAAACTACAATGCAATAGGATCTTAAAATAATTTTTTGTGGATTTTTTAGCAATTTAGAAATGCATGAAATAAATAAAGGCAATAAATAGAAAATGCATTACTAACAGGGACGTATTTGTAAATAGCAGAAAGCTGAAGGTCCCATGTGTAATTTTTCCAAAAAAATATAATGCAACAGAAATATTTATAAACCGAAGTGAAATAAATAAACCCCCAGGGGCTTCGATACAAAAAATGCCAAGGACCATGTGAGGAACCACGTGTGCCACTAGCAGGGGCTATTTCGTAATATTCAAAACCTGGTGGGTGAACATGCAAACTTCTACTAAAGTTACAACGTTATAAACTAATATCTGGACTTAACAGCAATAATAGAAAATGCAAGTACCCGAGAGCAAAATTCCCACACCTTACATGCCCAATTCACGTGAGGTGATGTGGATTTGGGCCTCGATGCAAATATGTAAAGTGCATGGACTTCTATGCAATTACTACAAAAGTATAAAGCGGCAAAGGAAAGTTTGAGGACTACTTAAGTAATACAAAACTGACTGGGAGAAAGATGCAAAATACCCAGTACTCTGTAGATCGGATGGCAGAGGGTAAGTCACTTATACACGTGTCATGACGACAGGGCCCGATGCCCCTTCGCTTTTGATGGCCACGATTAGAATGCGAAGGAACGATCGGACGACTGGGAATGATCTGATCCGACGGCACCTGCACGTCCTGGAGAACAGAAGAGGATCCAACGGTGACAGGGCGCGGAGGAAGAACAGCCGACGAACACGGCTTGGATGAGCATGAGACGCCAACTCTTCACGCTCGACGCTGCCTTCTCCCTTCCGATGAGACCGAAAGTATCTCAGGGCCCCTCCCTATCGATTTTGATACTTCAAAATGCTCCAAAGAGCTCCGACGACGACTAGCGGCGGAGATGATCCTGGAGGTATCCTTTTGACAAAGCGCCCCTCAGATGGGGCCTTCCAGATCCTGCAAAAAGATGCAAAAGCTCAGCGAGACAACGGTGGAGGAATATGGGTTGTTATTAAGTGGGTTCGAGGGCAAACAACGGGTGGGTGATGGGTGGTCAGTGGTGGCCGAAGCTCGAGGGCTTCGGCAAGGTTTTTGAGAACTGAATCATCACTGATTTCTCAATTACACGACTAAATGAAAACACAAGACTATAGATAAAGCCTACATCTGACTAATGGACCGAAAATCAAAGGAAAAACATAATCTAAACTCGCTAAAAAGCCAGGAGAAGGTACCTCGACGACCACCCTTGGCCAAAGATGATGGGAGACACCCTTAACTCACCTAACAACGCCTCCAAGGAGCGGGGAGACTCGCTGTCGCCTCTCTCTATCCAGACCTCCAAGAAGGATTGCTAGAACGGGTCCAAGGGAGTTCCAAGAGGAAACGGAAGTGGCGGGTGGGGTTTTGAAAGATGGTGAACATGGTGCAAAGATCGAGGGTGGCAGCTCGATTCAGTGATCCAAAGTTCGAGGAGAACCCTGGGCGTGAATCACCACAAGTCGAGGAAGAAAAGTCATGAAGACCTCAAGACGAGATGGTGAAAGATCTCGCCTAGGAAATGGGAGAAGAGGGCAAAAAATGCATCTCTGACAGGCTTCAGACCTCGGTCAGAGAGTTGATCGAGGTCAACCAACGGAGTCTTCTGGTTGGTCCACGTGGACCAACCAGAAAATTCCTTGGAAAAAAGAATTGTTAAATCGATTTAAAATAGTAAACGATTTTATTAATTTCTTGCTATTAAATAAAAAATGTTTATTATTTTATAAATTATTTTATTAAGGTTTTTATTTATTTTTTTGTGGTATAAAAATACAAGTTACCATTTCAGGTCTATATAGGTATACATATCTATATATTTTAATATTTTATTTTTATTCTGTATATATTTTATTTTTTTGAAGTAATTTGTACCCTTAATAAAATAGGAGTATTAATCATATAGGTATTTATAGGTATTATACCTTGGTATTTTATACAAGTATTTTATTTTTGTGTTTTATTTGTGTTTTATTCTTGTTTTATTCTACACGTATATTATAAATAATATTTATAAAATTATAAAAATAATGAATAATAAATAAAATGAATATTTTAATCTGTAGAAGTATACAAATATGGGTCCAAAATTCAACTTTCAAACCGTAGCTCCGCCAAACGCAAAACCACCCTCATTAAATAGCTTATTTAAAATTATATACAATTAAAGGTGAGTTTGACGCGTTTCGAGTTTTTATTTGAGAGATACAGGTATGAGAACTTGGAATTCTGGAATCTTATTCAGATCATAACTTGTATTATAAAGTTTCTTTATTTGTAGTATAAAAAGTGGAACGAAAAATAGGTCCCAAAATGAATAAAGAATGAGTTAAAATAAAAGGTATTTTTATTGTATTCTGGCGCTTATCTCCCCCTACTTTATTCCTTGTCGACCTAGTCATCGAGATGCCTAGGTCTCGGGATTTCAGGTCATAAAATATTTGCAATATTTTATTCTTTTTCTTTTCTTTTCTTTTCTTTATTCAATTATTTTGGCTTTAAAAACCACATTTTATACAATATTTACACAATGATGCATGGATGATAAAATGCATGAATTACCGCTATTTACACGCATTTACTAGGGTTTTTAAGGACAAAATGATAGAATAAAGATGATGAAACGTAGCTTCATCAACCTCCATTCGTCGCCGCCTTCTATTGATTTAGGTCAAATAACCTTGGATGGAGCATGCCTCCGAGCAGGAGCTTTACCCCACAGGTCGAGTCACGCGTGGAGATACCCCAGAGCACCTCAGCACAGCTTCGCCGGATCCATCCCAGGTCACTACCACCTTCCAGGATATCCGACCGGTGGATACTCCATCCGACACCCTCACCTGACGCGGAGGAGCCATACGATCTTGTTGCTGTCGGCCGATCGTCCATCAGAGCCGCCGATCATCCTCAGTGCTCCGGTGAACCTCGCCCAGGCGGAATTCCTCCAGACCCCTCCGCAGCCGTTGGATCTCGCCTCGCCTCCAGTTCAGATCTGTGCCGTCCAGAGCCTGGCCTTGTTAGGCCGTTAGATCCGACATCTAACGGCATTCGTACGCCCACGTTCACTTCGTCGTCAGGCCGTTGGATGTGCCAACTGTCAGCGCTAGAGTCGCACGTCGCCATCCATTCAGAGAGCGCCATCTGTCACCCCACGTGACCCGCACGACCCACCTGGGCAATGTGCTCCTCTACCCATGTATTTATTTTATTTTTCATTTATTCTGTAAAATAAAAAGTACACAGTGGACCATTTTGCATCTATGCCCCTACAGTTTTTCATATTTGTGTTTTAGTCCTTTCATTGTGGTTGCGCGTGCATCGTCACGCGTATGTTTGGAATATTTGCATGTACTACCCTGGACTTCATTTATGTTATGATTTGATGCTTTAATTTTAGTATTTGCATTTATACCCCTGTGTGTGTTATATTGGACATGTGCTTGAATTTATAGAAAAATTGCAGATCTGACCTTATACTTTTCACGCTTTTTATCCTTTAGTCCCTGGAACATATTTTCTTTGCATTTAGGTCCATGTATGATGTGCCTTTACTTGTTAATTGAATAAATAGCAAACCTCGTCCAAAATTCATGAAATTTGGATACATGGTTCCTAGCATGGTTTAAGAATTTCTGTGAATTTTTATGCTCATTTTGTTTGCATTCAGTATTTTTAAAAATTCAAAAACCCTAAAAATTACCACTGTTTATTTTTAAAAATCTACTAAAAATATTAAACCCCTTTAAAAATTCTAAAAAAAATTGTTGTGTGTTTGCTTTGAGTTGCTTTTGTTTGTATCCAATTTTTGTCACATTTGCTTTTATAAAAACTATAAAAATTGAAAAACATTGAAAATCTTATAAAAATCATTAAAAACTCATAAAAATTAAAAAAATGTTTTCTTCTTCTGTAGTTAGCTTTTAGTTTATAGTTTCACATAAAATTGTTGTTGGGATTTTACAGCTCTTCAAGTATTTTTAACTTGCCTTTAGATCTCTGTTGTACATTGTTTAGCATTTTCGACTTTGTTTCATTCTTAGAAAATCAATTAAAAAGCAGAAAAATTCAAGAAAAATAATAAAAACATATGAATATTTCTAAAATCCAAAAATATTTTTATTTGAATTTTCTGAGCATTTTTTATGTGGTAAATAATTGTTGGTTTGTGAGTTTGTGAGTGTTTTTATACATTTTTCCTCATATTAAAAATTCCAAAAAAATTGAAAAACATAAAATCCACCTGAAATATTTGTTTTCGGATTTATGACTACTTCGTAGCCTAGGCATACCGTGCTCCTTGTGTTCGACCCTGGTAGCTATACCATGTAAAATAAATAGCTAGACCGTTGTTTTTGTGCTTGATTGTTTGATTTTTCTCCTTGGTGGTCTCCTTTTTCTTGATCGATTCCGATCCGAGTGGTTGAGGTCGCAATGACCAGTGACATATTTTACCATTGGGAAAGGGTCCTCCGTGCTAGGGATGAGCATTAGGTCGAGTCAGGTCAGGCCCAGTATGGCCCAGCCTGAGCCTGGTCATGACTGCGGGCCTTCCGGGCCGGGCTTGAGCCTGATTTTTTTGATGCTTTAAAGCCCGGCCTGTAAGGGAATGGGCCGGGCCTGGGTCGGGCCAGCCCATTACCAGTTTGAACATTGCTTTTTCATGTGACGAATGATGCTTACTTGTTATATTCTATGAAAGTTGCACATGTTGATCATCATCATCTGATTTCTACATATTATTTTGGTTATCGTATTTACCAAGGCATACTTATCTTGATATCTATGGAGAGTTAGAAGGATAATATCCGAGGATATGAATGGGCCATATCTGTGTGCATGTGGTAAACATGGAAACATAATTCAAACAGACAGTACAATGCTCAAATTTTGAATCGTTCTTGAATACTGATATCACTATTATCATATTAGAATTTGTTATCCATCCTTCGATTTTTCTGATGAGATTAAAACAAGCAAGATGCAATTGCAAGAATGGGAAAATATTCGATTCTACTGTATTTAAAACAATAAAGTAATTTTTGCATCTAATGTATTTAAAATAAACAAGCAGGATGCATTACCCAGTCATCACCTAAAATATGCTGAGCAAGGAAACATTGGAAGCTAGAAGAAAGGGAAGATAGCAGAGATGTTAAACCTTAAGAAGGGGGACGACAGACTCGGTACGATAGATTTGATGGTGCGAGAGTCAGAGGAGGTCCTCGTTCCTTGTTGGTTATTAGCCTTATGTCGAGGATGCAACTCAGAGAATGGGATCTCTGTGCAAGTTAGTCGATAAGGGGGAGATGCGGAGGGGGTCGACCACTGAGTGGTGCGATGTGAGCAGTGATGATTAGGAAATAAGAACTGGTGTGTGGAGTGGAGTTGGGTTGTGCTTCAAGAGGTGGAGAAAGATGGCAGCATCGATGATTGTGTTGTGCGAGGTTTAGAACTGGTGGGTGGGTGGCTAATAGAAGGGCGGAGTCGATGGGCCGCTGAGGGAGGGAAGTGATGACCCGAAAATCGACGCGACTAAGGTGGAAGATAAATCACAATGTCGTTGTCCTTAATCGATCAATTCGGTCAACGGAAAAATTTGTAAACCACTCAGAAAATCAAGAAATTCAATGTAAGCGGTCTTTCGCTATTCTTTTTACCTGGTATAGCGACCATGGTCGAACACAAGGAGCACGATTTAAAAACTAAGTAGTCAAATTTCAGAAAATGATTTTTTTAGTGGTTTTTGACTTTTAATTTTTTTTTTGAATTTTTAAATATGAAGAAAGTACAAGAAGCACAAAAACAAGCAAGCTTCTACTAATTATTTAAAGCATCAAAAATCAAGCAAAAATTCAAGAAAAATTGTTTTTATGTTTTTTAGGTTTTTAAGTGTTTTTGGTGAATTTTTGGGATTTTTATAAGGTGTCTTTTATTTTCTAAAAATCAAACAGTGCGAAAAAGGCAAGGTACTGTCCAGCCAAGCCCAAGATCCAAAGATAAAATATCTAAGGACCTCAGAGGGACCTGGAGGTAATTTTCCTGTATACTAGAGAAAGTAAGGAAAATTTGAGCACCAAGATTATTGTTTTTGGGTTTTTAAATTATTGATTATGATTTTTATGAGTTTTTAGGTGTTTTTAAGTTTTTATGGTTTTTAAGCAATGAAAAATAGCCAAAATTGGCTGAAAACTCAAACAACACACAAGAAACAGTAACTAATTTTTATAGAATTTTTGAGGGGGTTTTTATATTTTTTTGTGATTTTTCAAGCTCAACAGTGCCAAAAATAAGCGTTTTTGAATTTTTAAAAATAACAAATAAACTCAGAAATGTCCTCGAAAATTCTCAAAAATCCTACACCATGGCAGGAGCCATGTGTCAAATTGTCATCGAATTTGGAGGTGATTTGATATTTTATTCAAAATCCAAAAGGGGGCACTGTGCACAGGGACCAAAGTGCAAATACCCAAAGCTCTGGGGGTCCTGGTGCAAAATACCCAAGAAATCACGCGCGAGGCGCGTGTCTGGGGCACTCAGGGACCTATATGTAAGAAAAACAAGTCCTAGGACCTTTTGGTAACTCGTACCTAAAAGTCCAGGGACTGTTATGCAAAAATCCCACTAAAAGACGCACATGTGCAAATAAAATGCTCACAGGGGCATAAATGCAATTACTGAAAATGTTTCATTCATTAAGGAACGTCCAGAACTACAGGATTAATATTGCAAATACACCAAAATATCAGGTGTCGATGCACGTGTCTCACACAAACAAGGGCATAAATGCAAATACGAAGAAGTACGAGGTCCAATGTGCAATTTACCCTACGTAAATAAAACGCATAAAATATTTACAGGACTGAAAGTGAAAACATAAACTACGAGGGGGCCTAAGGTAAATTACCCCTTTATTACGATCCAAGGGCGGAGCGTGCGCCACGTGTAGATCCGACGGTGGAGAGGCGGAGGCGCCTCACTCCTGCAACCCTTGGCGTGATCGGATGGCTCAGACGAAGACACGTGGAGGATCTGACGGTGTCGGCTCAGCTGCGCCTCATCTCGAGATCAAATGGTCCGGATCACTCCTCCTTTGATCGTGCGATGCCTGACGCTCCTGGAACGGATGGCTAGGATTGAAACTGGAGCTGGAGGGCGATCGAACGGTGCCTGAAGGTCGAGGAAGAACAGGTGGCCGGCGAAGTTCGCCGGCCCAGTACGTGCGCTCCTGACCTCCCCTGCTGCGCCTGAAGATCGGAGAAGGTCCGCGAGGGAGTCCCGCAGCTGGTGGTGGTCTCCGATGACCCAACCGAGCCTGGAAGGGGCTCCGGCGAGGTCGACGGCGATAAGCTCCTGGACTGGATATGAGGGGGCCTCAGATGGCCTCCTCTTGACCTGCAAAATAGCTCAAGAGCTTCGCGGGTCGAGGGCAAAGTGCCTCGACCCGGTTAGGTGGGGTGAAGGTGAACGGTGCGTCGGGGTGAGCGAGCTCCGGCGAGCAGAGGACGGTGGAGCTCGATTCCCAGATCCTGTGCGATCTGGGTTGGGCGAAGGGGTGAAGAATGTGCGTGAGGGAATGGCGAAGGTGACGGTGCGTTCCGATGATCGAGAAGATACACGATATGGCCGGAATCAACGGATTACGTCGGAGGTACGAATTGGGGGAAACTAAAAATTACGCTAAATGGAAAGGCTAAAGGGTTACCTGGGCGGTCAGAGAGACTGGGGAAGAGCAGGGGGTGCTCCTGGTCGTAGCCTCAAGGGTCGTCTCGGCCCGAGGCTCGGTGCTCACGCTGGTGGCGGAGCAACGGCGGCGAAGAACGCCGGATCAGTGGTTTCACCTCCTCGCCTCGCTGCAACAGGGGCGATCGCTTGCTGTCACTCTCGCGGTGCCTCTGGAGTTCACTGGGAAGAAGGGGAAGAGCCAAAGATGGGGCGCGGAGGCGGCGGAGGTGGTTCTATATATAGCTGCAGGCTCGATTAGGGTTGGGAGGCGACGGCTATGGAATGCGTGGATCTCATGGCGAAGGATCTGGCGAGGATGTCGGATGATCGGCGAAGGATCCGGGCGCGGGGTTTGCGTGGGCGACAGGCTGGAGGCGTGTGGAGAAAATGGCGAAGGCGGGGCGGCGCGCGTTTTCTCAAAAAGGAAAGAGTCCGCGGGGGAGTTGACCGGGGTCAACAATCCCCCGTGGACCAATCAGGAAAGGCCACTTATTTATTTTTTTGTTTATTTATTTTAGGCTAGAAAATGATGGAATTAGCAAAAACTTAAAACATGAAATATTTTTCTTTTATTTTTTTCTATTTTTTGGTGATTTTTAATTAATTTTTGGAAATAAAGATGGGGTATTTACATAGTATAGGGATATATACAATATGTAGCCTTTTTATTTTTGATTTTTTTAATTATTATTTTTATACAATTTTATTCCTATTTTATGTTTTATTTATTTATAGAATAAAATGAGGAATAAAAGGCTATTTTTATTTTATTTTTATTATTTATATACAAGGGTGAAATAAATAGTGATATATATTTATATACATGGTATATATACAATGTATTTTTGTATTTTTAATTTTGTAATTTTTATTTGATTTTTGTGGTGTTTCTTTTTATTTATTTTATTTACAAAACATGACATAGAATATTCACAAAAAGTTTTGAAAATAAATACATTTATTTATAGGGTTAAATAAATAAAGGATGATGGTCTATGCACATGGTGGAGGGATATTTTTGGTCTTTTTGGCTTTTTGTTTTGTTTTTATACTTTATAAATAGGTACAAATATTTACATATTTTTGGATGAGGAAAACATAATTTTATTTATTTACAAAAATATATACACATGAGCTCCTATCTCCCTCTACTTTGGCTTTTATGCGGTCAGGCCCATGCTGAGCCCTCCCTTGGGTTTAGGTCGCTCAATATTTATTCTAAATATTTCCCTCTTTTTCTTTTTACTCTTTATTCTTTTATTTTTGCACAAAAACATGCTAATTATATGTTTTTACACAATGCATGCTTTTGGTAATTATTTGTATTTACACCTATTTACATGTATTTGCAAAGGTTTTTGTAGCTAAAATAGAAGAATAAAGAGTGATGAATGGGTATTCATCACCCCCCTATGCTTAACTTTGCTAGTCCCTTAGCAAACACTTATTTGAAAAAGAAGTGAAAAAGAAAGAAAAAGAAAAAGAAAAAGAGGATGTACATGGATCAAGGTTGAATTATTAAACTTTCCTTCATTAAATTGAAATATGGAGCTCGATCAGATCTTTGGATTATTAATGTGTCGGAACCTTATTTAGACTTAAGCTTAAAACTCAACAGCCTCCAAGTTCCACCAATCTATGGGCAAGACTCCTCAATAAACCAGATCAGAACAAGTCTACATACACAAACTCTAATGACCATGAATCTTTCCATGCGGTGTAAGTGATATGTGGCTCCCCACCTCAGAAGTAACAAAGAAACAACCTCCCTCAACCTGGTAACTCTAATGCCTCGGTCTAGCAACTCTTTCCTCGAGAAGCGGGGTATTCCCTTCTAAGTTCAAGTGCAACCGGCTCAAGAAGAGGGGGTAGAAGTATAGAGTTTTGGAAGCTTAGCCAGTGTAGCTAAGTCTCCCGCTGCAAGCTTCATGAGATGTAACATGGATACCATAAGCTTTGCTTTATTTGACTATGTACACTCCGGTGGGGTTATTAAATTTTCAATCCGACCCACCACTTTTTTGGAGTTCTTTTTGCATTTTTGCATTTTTTTTTCAAGGACTTCTGTACAGCATATCTACATGGTGCAGCATATAAGAAATTTCCCCTTGAGCCAGTAGACTATCCCTCTTTTGAAGCTTTATTGCAACCCACAGCTTCTGTCTTTAGCCTTCATCACCACTAGACCAAGTTGAGGCGCACTTCCTTCACTAGAAGAAGAAGAGAGGTTCCGCCTAGAAGTACTACCCTCATATGCTACCCCAAGCCAAAGGAAACTGCCTCCTCACCACCTCATCCGTGGAGAGCCATGTGTAAGTGCAGGTGCAAGTCAAGCCATTGTCTCTGAGAGTCATGCGTGTGTTGTTAAGTGCTCTACTTAGGCTCATCAAGATGACATATGCTCATAGCCTAGTGGACTCAAAGAATTAAGTCCTTATGGACCTGAAAAGCCTTAACCCTAAGTCCTATAAGGTTCCTCTTAAAGTTAAGTGGATTAAGATCTTATTCAAGCTCCATTTCTCAATTTAATTCCAGGCTTAGTTTAAATGTCAACTCTCATCCAGGAAAAACTATATACATATATGTACACAAGATGCTATTTACAAATATTTTACAATCATGCAAAATTTTTGAAAAATGTTTTGAAATCATGAATGATGCATGAGGTGCAAGTTTTGCAAAAAGATATTTACAAACATTTACACAAGATTTTTGCAAACTTTTGATTTTCAAAACATTTTGGAAAAATTTTGTACTATATACATAATTTTGATACAAAAATATTTACACAAGCTTTACACAAAAGTTTTTTTTTTTTTGAAATCATTTTTACAAAAATACTTTATACACTAGCTATGTATGTGCAAGGATAAAAGAGGTTTATGTACATGAAAAAATTTTAAATTTTTGTGATTTTTAGCCATTTTATTTATTAACACACTCACACAAAGTACGAGTTATGGCTAAAGTATATATGAAATATATACACACCCCCCTATACTTAGCTCGAACGATGTCCTCAGAGTGATCAAGAGCGATGTAGAAGACATAACTCGTGCTTGGTATAGGGAAGTGAAAAGGAATGGATAAGTACAGAAATGAATAAATGAATAGAATAAGAGGGACTCGGTGGTTTCCCCCTATACTTAGGATTAACTAATCCTAAGTATAAAAAGCTGTACATGAAGGGAAATCCGAGTGAAGAATATACAGAATCTGCCCCCCCTATACTTAGGGTAAAATATCCCTAAGTATAGGCAGCAAAACAGGAGCAGATCGAATAAAAAGAATACCCGCAGGTCCTACATCCCCCCTATACTTAGGGTAAAGTACACCCTAAGTATAGCATAATCATAAGATGAGGAAAGGGATGTGGGACTAAAGAATAGAATGATATGGACAACTGGATCTATACAGGCGGAAGAACAGTGAAAATCAAGCGTGAGATGCAAAAGAGGTGAGTCAAGAGACCACATCTCACGCAAAATGAATCGGGGCAACAATAACGTCCCGCGGCTCATGATCTAGAAATGGCTTGAGCCGCTGGCCGTTCACTCGAAAGGTACTCTCAGAAGATAACTCAGATATATCAATGCTACCGTTATCGTGTACCTTTCTGACCAAGTAAGGTCCCTTCCATTTGCTCTGTAGCTTCCCTGGAAATAATCGTAGCCTTGCATCAAACAACCATACTCTCTGTCCAATCTCAAAATGCTTGTGGCTGATATGAGAATCATGCCACTCCTTCACTTTCTCCTTATAATGTAGGCTGTTTGAGAAAGTTGTATCTCTAAGCTCTTCCAAGGCGGCTAACTCTGCCCTCCTCTGGTCTCCTACACCATCTGGATCCATAAGAATATCTGTAACTGCCCAAAGTGACTTGTGTCTAAGCTCAACAGGTAAATGGCATGGCTTGCCATAAACGAGGCGAAAGGGAGATGTGCCCAATGGAGTCTTGAAAGACGTCCGATATGCCCACAAGACCGAGTCCAAAAGCTGTGACCAATTCTTTCGGTCAGGGCGGACGACTTTCTGCAGAATATTCTTGATCTCCCTATTCGACACCTCAGCTAGACCATTCGTCTGTGGATGGTAAGGTGTGGCAACACGATGGTCTATACTGAACTCGCTAGCAAGGGCCTTCACCTGGTCGTTGATGAAATGAGACCCCCCATCAGAAATCAGAACTCGTGGAACCCCGAACCGCGTGATGATATGCTTTCTCAAAAATCTGCAAACTGTCCTCGCATCAGCGGCTCGGGCGGGGATAGCCTCAACCCAACGACTCACATAATCAACGGCCAACAGAATGTACTCAAATCCCTGACTCTTAGGGAATGGACCCATGAAATCGATGCCCCATGCGTCAAAGACCTCACAGAAGTGAATGGGCTGCATCGGCATCATATCACGCTGTCCACAAGTGCCCATCCTCTGACAGTCAGTACACCTCTTCACGAACTCATCAGAGTCCTTGAAGAGGGTAGGCCACCACAAGCCGGATTGGAGTACTTTCTGTGCCGTTCTCCTCCCAGAATGATGTCCTCCTGCCTCAAACTTGTGGCAGTAAGTGAGGACGCTATGGTGTTCCTCTTGAGGAATACACCGACGCCAGACGCTATCCCCTCCTTCGTGGTAAAGGATGGGATCCTCCCAGTGGTAGGACTTGGCCCTCGCAAGGAAGGTCTCAAGTCTCTGCTTGGGCCAATCTTGTGGGACTTTCCCTGCAACGAGAAAGTTCACAATATCGGCATACCACGGGAGTGAGGCGATAGCAAGGATCGCCTCATCTGGGAAGGTATCTCGAATGGGATCAATCTGCTCAGAATCCTCAAGCTGCTCTAATCGGGAGAGATGATCCGCCACCACATTCTTGACTCCAGGCTTATCCTTGATCTCAATGTCGAACTCCTGGAGTAGAAGGATCCATCTAGTCAGTCTGGCCTTGGCATCCTTCTTTGCCATGAGGTACCTGATGGCGGTGTGATCTGTAAACAAAGTCACTCTAGATCCAATGATATACGATCTGAACTTATCTAGGGCAAACACTACTGCTAGCATCTCCTTCTCTGTGACCGTATAATTCCGCTGGGCGGAATCCAATGTGCGGCTAGCATAGTGAATGGCAAATGGCACTCCATCCCTCCTCTGTCCTAGCACGGCCCCTACGGCAAAATCAGAGGCGTCCGTCATGATCTCGAATGGGAGAGACCAATCGGGTGGCTGAAGGACAGGAGCCTCAATAACACACTGCTGGAGAGTCTCAAAGGACGAAAGACACTTGTCATCGACAAGGAACTCGGTGTCTTTCGTCAAGAGGTCAGTCAACGGTCGGGCAATCTTGCTGAAATCATGAATGAATCTCCTATAAAAACCAACGTGCCCCAGAAATGATCGTAGCTGCTTCAAATTGGACGGCGGTGCGAGTTTTCTAATGACGTCAACCTTGGCCGGATCAACCTCCATGCCCCTGTTGGAGATGATGTGGCCAAGCACCGTCCCTTGAGTCACCATGAAGTGACTCTTCTCCCAAGACAGAACCAAGCGGGTAGCAATACATCGCTGGAGCACTCGGTCTAGGCAGTCAAGACAGGAATCGAATCCGTCGCCGTAAACCGAGAAGTCGTCCATGAAGACCTCCAAACACTCCCCTACCATGTCCGAAAAGATCGACAGCATGCATCTCTGAAAAGTCGCAGGGGCGTTGCATAGCCCAAATGGCATGCGTCGAAAGGCGTATGTACCGAAGGGACAGGTAAAGGTGGTCTTCTCCTGATCCTCAGGAGCGATGGCCACCTGATTGTAGCCCGAGTACCCATCCAGGAAGCAATAATGGCTCTTCCCTGCCAGTCTCTCTATGATCTGATCAATAAAAGGCAGGGGGAAATGGTCCTTCTTGGTGGCCTGGTTGAGTCTCCTGTAGTCAACGCAGACCCGCCAAGAGGTGGGTACTCGTGTAGCAATCTCCTCTCCCGACTCACTGATCACAGTCGTGATGCCCGTCTTCTTGGGCACCACATGCAAGGGGCTAACCCACTTGGAGTCGGAAATGGGATAAATAAAATCTGCACTCCACCATTTTGATATTTCCTTCATGACAACCTCTCTTAGGTTGGGGTTCAGTCGCCGCTGGAACTCACGCGACGGCTTTGCCCCTTCCTCGAGATAGATATGGTGAGAGCACAACGAGGGACTAATCCCATGGAGATCTGCTACGCTCCATCCAATTGCCTTGCGGTTCTTTTCAAGAACCCCCATCAGATGGGATTCTTGTTCTCCAGTCAGATCGGCAGAGATGATGACTGGGTACATCTCAGACTCTCCCGCAAGGAATCGATACTTCAGCGAAGTAGGGAGCGGCTTTAGCTCTGGACAGCTGGGTGCTGGCAAATCTGGCTTCTGAAGAAGATGTGTGTATGCTGACAATTCTGCCAAATCTGCCTGGGAAAATGATAAAGAACTCTCACAAACTTGATCAGGAGAAGGCGGGTCCTCTGCATTGTCTCTGATCTGCTCTGCCTCTACCTCCTCCTCATCTGTAGGCTCAGGTGGATCCAGGTCTGGTATCTGATCATCACAATCTGCCCAATCAGATTCTGAATCTGAGGGATCTGTATCAACTGCGGTGGCATCAGTACCACCGTAGAGCAGGGTGGCCTTAGTACCACCATCACTGAAAATCGTGTCGCGATCAAGGTCCGACTCTGCTGACTCAATAGTATCCTGAACCAGGGCTGTGCTCTCCAGACTATCCTCTGCTATCATCTCTGCATCAGCTGTATCTGAATATGAGAGGATGGTCTGTGCGGCAGGATCTGCCCAAGCTGCCTCATCATCTGTGATCACAAAATCACAGTCCTGGTGTATGTCTGGCTCTGTATCTGTCAGTTGTTCTGAATCTGTACTGCCCTCTGAGCGGGATCTATCTCTGGCTCTGTGGTCCTTAATCGTCTCTATTTGTATACTCTCGCCCTGGACGCGAAAGAATACCTTCCCACTGTCATGGTCAGTCACCGCCTTGGCTGTGGCCAAGAACGGGCGACCGAGGATGATGGGGGAATCGGTCAACGAGTCAGGGGTCTCCATGTCCAGCACTACGAAGTCCACGGGGAATTGCAAACCCTGAATCGTGACGACAACGTCTCGCAACAACCCCTTTGGCCTCTTGACAGACCGATCAGCAAACTGAAGGTATGTCCTGCTCTGTCTAAGAGTGCCCAACTCTAAGTGGTCGAGAAGGGCTGCCGGAAGAAGGTTGATCGACGATCCGCTATCTAATAGAGTACGGTCGAACCTCTGCTCACTAATCTGACATCTGACATACGGGGCTCCTAAATCTGGCCTCTTGGTCGGCAGATGGTTCTGGATCGCGTAACACGTGGCTTTTGTCAACACATGAATCTCTGCGGTGTTGTTCCTCTTCTTCCTCCTGACTGTGGTCCTGTCTCTTAAGGATCGCTGAAGAAGAGGGATGTGCTGCAAAGCCTCATGGAGGGTCAGCTGGATGTGAAATCGGTCTATCATGCTCTGGCTGAACTCCTCCTGCTCTCTCTTTTTTGGATCTTTTTCTCTTTTCTTCCACTTCCCCAACTCAAGGGCTCTAGGAAAGGGGATCACAGGGTTCTTCTCAGATGAAGGACTAGGAATAGGCCTAGACGGTTCGATGACCGGATCCTCACATACATCATACACCACAGTGGGATCAGAAGAAACTAAACCTTGTCCTTTATTCAAAATAGAGTTCTGAGATACATCCATACGAGGAAAGACAACATCTCTATCAGAATGAATATTGGTGGCCTTAGTACCACCTCTAGCTGGCTCTACAACTAGACGTCTTGCGGCCTCAGTACCGCGGGCTGGCTCGGCTCTGCTGGTGGCGTCAGTACCACCTCCTCGATATGGTGAAGCGGCGGCCTCAGTACCGCCGGTGGAATCAGCATCTCGGGTGGCATCAGTACCACCGTCATCATCATGTGCGGCTTCAGTACCGCTCTCCTCTTCCTCATCTGGCGCTCTAGATGGATCCTCGCGTTGTCGCTCAGATGAGGCGCCGCCTGCTGGTCTTCTACCGCTCCTAAGTGTAACAAAATCAGCATCAAATAGATCCGACGACATATCATCAAATGAGTCACTAGGAGTGGTAGGCTCAGTGTGAACTACCTGCTCAGACTTCCTCTTCAAGCTATTCGGATTAGGCTCGATCTGTGCAGGGATGGCGGCCTTCCCTCTCATCAGGTCCCGCATCTCCTGGTGGAACTCGTCCATCTCCCGTCTAAATGTAGCCTGCTGCTCTGTGAAGATGCGGGCTAGATCATCCAAGGCGGGGCTCTCATGGGAGCCCGACGGGTTGCCTCTCTGGTAATGAGGCTGCTGGACCTGGTGCTGCTGCGGCTGAGAGGGGTAAGAGGAAGGATGCTGCTGCTGGTGAGCCTGCTGCTCACGTCTCCAAGTCTGTCCCTGCTGCTGGTAGGGACGAGGTACGAAGGATGATGGCTGGTGTGACTGGTATGCTGGGGGCTGCTGGTGATCTCTCTGCTGGGAGTACTGCCCTCCCTGACCGGCTGGCTGCTGTTGGGACTGGTTACCCCCATTCCCCCACCTGAATCCGGGATGGTCTCGTCGGATCCCAGGCTGGGGACGGTCGTACCAAATCCCGTTGACATCCATCAACGGCTCTGCATCGAAGGGGTCTGGCGGCAGTACTACCAGAGGCTGATCCGGCTGATATACCACCATCTGTAAGTCTGGGGATGGTGGTGAATGGTAAGAGGGCTGCTGCTGCTGGTACGGCTCCGCCTGTACAAGGTGAACTTGTCTAGGCTGCTGCAAGGAGCTGGAGCGCTGGGACGAGCTGCGGCTGCCGCCGGAATTGCCTCGCGACTGAAGACGGGGCTGAGAAGCCGTCTGTGCCTCCTGAAGACACAAGAG
Source organism: Ottelia alismoides (assembly GCA_037367405.1). Classification (NCBI taxonomy): domain Eukaryota; kingdom Viridiplantae; phylum Streptophyta; class Magnoliopsida; order Alismatales; family Hydrocharitaceae; genus Ottelia; species Ottelia alismoides. The sequence continues at coordinate 461,527 of JAZKJV010002156.1, forward strand.
ATGGGTCTTCATGTCGCTCAGAGTTTGTGCCATCTGCTCCATCTGAGTTATGCCCTGGCACTGCTTCTTCTCTATTATTTCCATGCGGTCCAACTTCTCGCTGATAATCCCCATGTCCGCAGCGGCCGACTCTGCCTGTGCGGCTGCAACTGTGGACGAACTGGATGGACCTACATCAACCCGTGCTATCCGCTGGTACTGCACGGGTCCTGGCGGCTGCTGAGATCTCTGTGTGTACAACCGAGTCTGGGACATCACCATGTAATTTTCGGCCATCTCCTCGTAGATGGCCCAGACTTGGTTGTGGTCCTTGGCAAAGTAGGACCCGCCGCAAGAAGCATTCACCAGACCCTGAAGCTCTGGCGTCATCCCACTAAAGAAGCTCTGAACTAGGTTCGGCTTGGAAATGTCGTGGTGAGGGCATCTATCCAGAAGCTCTCTGAACCTCTCCCATGCCTCGTGAAACTGCTCGTTAGGGAGCATGGAGAAGTTGTTGATCAGGGCCCTCGCTGCATTCGTCCGCCCGAGTGGATAGTACTTGTTCAAGTACTCGGTGCGGAGCTGCTCCCAGGTGTAAACAAACTTCCCTAAATGCTTCAGCCAGGCGGCTGCTCTATCTGCCAGTGAAAAAGGGAAGGCCATCATCCGAATCGTATCCTGGTCCACATGACGGTCGTGGACAGTGCTGCAGATCATCAAAAACTCCTGGAGATGGAGGTGGGGCTCCTCGGTGGCAAGTCCGTGAAAATGAGGAAGCATCTGCAGGGTGTTCGGAGGGAACTTGAAATCCCCCACGATAGCAGGTACCACCACCCAATGGTGCATCAGTGTAGATCCGGGGTTGTGTAACTCCCGCATCGGTCTCGGTGGTCCTGCTGCGGCGGCGGCTGCCGCTGCGGCGGCTGCCGCTGCGGCAGCCGCTGCTGCGGCTGCTGCCTCTGCATCAGCATCAGGAATGTCCTCAGGCTCGCTCTGATCTCTCTCTTCTCTGAGTCGCTCCAACTCTCTTCTCATCTCAATCATGAAAGCTCCCTGATCGCGTAGCTGCTTCTGTACTGTCTCTAATGATGCGATCAGGGTGGAGTTGATCGCTCCCTGGTCTAGTACAAAATGTTCGGGTTGTCGGGAGTGATCATCTGAACTGCCGGCTCCGGCCATAGTGACGTCTGCAAAATCAGATGAGCCCAACTCAGGTTCTGTCAAATCAATTCGTCTTTCCTCGGGCTCATGTCTCTCAGTAGCAAAAGAAAGGGGATCGAGGGAGAACAGGGTGGAATCGTACTCGGGCCCGGAGAGCTGGTCTCGACTCTCACGGGCCAACCTAGATGGTGAAGTAGACGCGCCTGAAAGCGGTGCAGCCAGAGGCTGCCTAAGAGATCGTCTACCCATCATCTTGATCTGGCGAGTTGGGCGGATGGGATCTGGAGAAAATATGATCGCAAAGCAAACCCCCGGTTCACCAACGCAACACAATCTGAAGACCGTGAAAGCTCGGTCAATTTATCTTGTCAATTTTATTGGGTGAACACACAAAATATCAGAGCGCTTACGTGACCTGTTAGGATACCCGATGCTACTCCAACCGACTGGCCCGCACGGAAGAGTCGGTAGTCAGCTAGAAATAGCACCGGAGGGCTCTACCTAGGGTGCGGGTCACTCTCTCGCGCATCCAAACCATACAAGGAGGGGGTTGCTCTCCCCAAGACAAATTTTTAATGTGAGTGTCTTTTAGGGTCAATAGTGTTATCCAGTCCCAATTTTTTTTGTTTTTCTTTTTAATTTTTTTTTTCAAAATAAATACAAGCGGCCTAACGAATTTTCCGATTCTCCTGATGATTAAGCCAAAAACAGAGGGAGAAGACGAAAAAAAAACCGATGCGCGAAGAAATCAATGATGCATGCAGAGAAAGAAATGCGTACCTTGTCTCCAGCACTCTACATGCAAGTGATCCACGCAGAATTTAAAGACAGAATTAAACTACCTAAATGGTGCAGCGAGGAAAAACCGAGTCCTAGATGAGCAAATTTCTATCGCAAGAACCGTCTAACCGGTCACCGACCTCCAAGCCAAAGAGTCCGGTCTTGGCCTACCCCTCCTCTTCTCGACAGGTCGAGTTCAGGAGTAGCGCTTGATGGGGCAGGCTCGCGGCACGTAGGCTGCGAAGGCAAATGAGTCGGTTATTTTTATTAATGATTTTAGTAGGTCCAATTAACGTCCTATAGGATCAGGCAAGCAATTAAGTGTGGGGACCCTACTAATTACGGCACAAACAAGAGAAATTCCTAAATCTAGGGGCTCGAGAAAAACCGCGTAAACATCGGAAAAGGCAGCTAGCTATCAAAACCGCAGAAAAAGCCGCGAAAATCCAAATGGGTCCCTCGAGCACACCGGTACTCGGCGAAACAGACCCGCTAAGTTACAAGTGTCCACAAATGTCCAAGTTCTAAATTATTACAAACAATATTGTTCTCTCTCAAAAAAATAAAATTCTTCTTCTTCCTCTCCCTGCTCTTCTTCCCATGCGGGTCCTCAAAAATAAACTCCAAGTTGTCCACGCAGTACCTCGCACAAAAATCAAAGAGAGAGTGTCAGAAAACAATGATAATATAGAGAGACAATATGGACAAATGACTACAAAGCCGTGCTCCCCGGCAACGGCGCCATTCTGATGACCCGAAAATCGACGCGACTAAGGTGGAAGATAAATCACAATGTCGTTGTCCTTAATCGATCAATTCGGTCAACGGAAAAATTTGTAAACCACTCAGAAAATCAAGAAATTCAATGTAAGCGGTCTTTCGCTATTCTTTTTACCTGGTATAGCGACCAGGGTCGAACACAAGGAGCACGATTTAAAAACTAAGTAGTCAAATTTCAGAAAATGATTTTTTAGTGGTTTTTGACTTTTAGATTTTTTTTTTTGAATTTTTAAATATGAAGAAAGTACAAGAAGCACAAAAACAAGCAAGCTTCTACTAATTATTTAAAGCATCAAAAATCAAGCAAAAATTCAAGAAAAATTGTTTTTATGTTTTTTAGGTTTTTAAGTGTTTTTGATGAATTTTTGGGATTTTTATAAGGTGTCTTTTATTTTCTAAAAATCAAACAGTGCGAAAAAGGCAAGGTACTGTCCAGCCAAGCCCAAGATCCAAAGATAAAATATCTAAGGACCTCAGAGGGACCTGGAGGTAATTTTCCTGTATACTAGAGAAAGTAAGGAAAATTTGAGCACCAAGATTATTGTTTTTGGGTTTTTAAATTATTTATTATGATTTTTATGAGTTTTTAGGTGTTTTTAAGTTTTTATGGTTTTTAAGCAATGAAAAATAGCCAAAATTGGCTGAAAACTCAAACAACACACAAGAAACAATAACTAATTTTTATAGAATTTTTGAGGGGGTTTTTATATTTTTTTGTGATTTTTCAAGCTCAACAGTGCCAAAAATAAGCGTTTTTGAATTTTTAAAAATAACAAATAAACTCAGAAATGTCCTCGAAAATTCTCAAAAATCCTACACCATGGCATGAGCCATGTGTCAAATTTTCATCGAATTTGGAGGTGATTTGATATTTTATTCAAAATCTAAAAGGGGGCACTGTGCACAGGGACCAAAGTGCAAATACCCAAAGCTCTGGGGGTCCTGGTGCAAAATACCCAAGAAATCACGCGCGAGGCGCGTGTCTGGGGCACTCAGGGACCTATATGTAAGAAAAACAAGTCCTAGGACCTTTTGGTAACTCGTACCTAAAAGTCCAGGGACTGTTATGCAAAAATCCCACTAAAAGACGCACATGTGCAAATAAAATGCTCACAGGGGCATAAATGCAATTACTGAAAATGTTTCATTCATTAAGGAACGTCCAGAACTACAGGATTAATATTGCAAATACACCAAAATATCACGTGTCGATGCACGTGTCTCACACAAACAAGGGCATAAATGCAAATACGAAGAAGTACGAGGTCCAATGTGCAATTTACCCTACGTAAATAAAACGCATAAAATATTTACAGGACTGAAAGTGAAAACATAAACTACGAGGGGGCCTAAGGTAAATTACCCCTTTATTACGATCCAAGGGCGGAGCGTACGCCACGTGTAGATCCGACGGTGGAGAGGCGGAGGCGCCTCACTCCTGCAACCCTTGGCGTGATCGGATGGCTCAGACGAAGACACGTGGAGGATCTGACGGTGTCGGCTCAGCTGCGCCTCATCTCGAGATCAAATGGTCCGGATCACTCCTCCTTTGATCGTGCGATGCCTGACGCTCCTGGAACGGATGGCTAGGATTGAAACTGGAGCTGGAGGGCGATCGAACGGTGCCTGAAGGTCGAGGAAGAACAGGTGGCCGGCGAAGTTCGCCGGCCCAGTACGTGCGCTCCTGACCTCCCCTGCTGCGCCTGAAGATCGGAGAAGGTCCGCGAGGGAGTCCCGCAGCTGGTGGTGGTCTCCGATGACCCAACCGAGCCCGGAAGGGGCTCCGGCGAGGTCGACGGCGATAAGCTCCTGGACTGGATATGAGGGGGCCTCAGATGGCCTCCTCTTGACCTGCAAAATAGCTCAAGAGCTTCGCGGGTCGAGGGCAAAGTGCCTCGACCCGGTTAGGTGGGGTGAAGGTGAACGGTGCGTCGGGGTGAGCGAGCTCCGGCGAGCGGAGGACGGTGGAGCTCGATTCCCAGATCCTGTGCGATCTGGGTTGGGCGAAGGGGTGAAGAATGTGCGTGAGGGAATGGCGAAGGTGACGGTGCGTTCCGATGATCAAGAAGATACACGATATGGCCGGAATCAACGGATTACGTCGGAGGTACGAATTGGGGGGAACTAAAAATTACGCTAAATGGAAAGGCTAAAGGGTTACCTGGGCGGTCAGAGAGACTGGGGAAGAGCAGGGGGTGCTCCTGGTCATAGCCTCAAGGGTCGTCTCGGCCCGAGGCTCGGTGCTCACGCTGGTGGCGGAGCAACGGCGGCGAAGAACGCCGGATCAGTGGTTTCACCTCCTCGCCTCGCTGCAACAGGGGCGATCGCTTGCTGTCACTCTCGCGGTGCCTCTGGAGTTCACTGGGAAGAAGGGGAAGAGCCAAAGATGGGGCGCGGAGGCGGCGGAGGTGGTTCTATATATAGCTGCAGGCTCGATTAGGGTTGGGAGGCGACGGCTATGGAATGCGTGGATCTCATGGCGAAGGATCTGGCGAGGATGTCGGATGATCGGCGAAGGATCCGGGCGCGGGGTTTGCGTGGGCGACAGGCTGGAGGCGTGTGGAGAAAATGGCGAAGGCGGGGCGGCGCGCGTTTTCTCAAAAAGGAAAGAGTCTGCGGGGGAGTTGACCGGGGTCAACAATCCCCCGTGGACCAATCAGGAAAGGCCACTTATTTATTTTTTTGTTTATTTATTTTAGGCTAGAAAATGATGGAATTAGCAAAAACTTAAAACATGAAATATTTTTCTTTTATTTTTTTCTATTTTTTGGTGATTTTTAATTAATTTTTGGAAATAAAGATGGGGTATTTACATAGTATAGGGATATATACAATATGTAGCCTTTTTATTTTTGATTTTTTTAATTATTATTTTTATACAATTTTATTCCTATTTTATGTTTTATTTATTTATAGAATAAAATGAGGAATAAAAGGCTATTTTTATTTTATTTTTATTATTTATATACAAGGGTGAAATAAATAGTGATATATATTTATATACATGGTATATATACAATGTATTTTTGTATTTTTAATTTTGTAATTTTTATTTGATTTTTGTGGTGTTTCTTTTTATTTATTTTATTTACAAAACATGACATAGAATATTCACAAAAAGTTTTGAAAATAAATACATTTATTTATAGGGTTAAATAAATAAAGGATGATGGTCTATGCACATGGTGGAGGGATATTTTTGGTCTTTTTGGCTTTTTGTTTTGTTTTTATACTTTATAAATAGGTACAAATATTTACATATTTTTGGATGAGGAAAACATAATTTTATTTATTTACAAAAATATATACACATGAGCTCCTATCTCCCTCTACTTTGGCTTTTATGCGGTCAGGCCCATGCTGAGCCCTCCCTTGGGTTTAGGTCGCTCAATATTTATTCTAAATATTTCCCTCTTTTTCTTTTTACTCTTTATTCTTTTATTTTTGCACAAAAACATGCTAATTATATGTTTTTACACAATGCATGCTTTTGGTAATTATTTGTATTTACACCTATTTACATGTATTTGCAAAGGTTTTTGTAGCTAAAATAGAAGAATAAAGAGTGATGAATGGGTATTCATCAGGAAGGTGCGCAAGCAAAGAGGATTCCGTGCCATCGTCGAGAGGAAGGGAGGGAGTGTGATGCATACAAGATCAGGAGGAACCGCCAAGCCGGTGAGCCACAGAGGAAGGAGGGGAGGGGGGCATCGATAGTCAACAGTGGATTGGTACTTGGTCAGTCCAATGGAGAACTGGAGTCGGGGAAATCGGGTAAACATGGTGTGAAATCGAGTTGGGCTCCTGACTGAGCAATCAGACCCATCATTCAGGTCGGGCCTATTGCAGGATTCTATTCGAGCCGCCCATCAGGCTTCGGGTTTGGGCCCATCTTAGCCCGAGCCCGGCCTGAATTTCGAAATTAATTAAATGATTAATATTGTACAAAAGAGGAATGTGTTTATTCGTGGAGTTAATAAAATGATCAAATAATAATTAATTGATTAAAAATGAATTTCAGAATTAATTAAAATAAATAAATTAAATAATTTACAAAAATTAATTAGCCACCTTAATGGTGGCTATTAAAGATATGGTATAAAATCTTATATACAAGATAGATTTTAAAATCAAATAAATCAAATAATTAAATAAAAAATTCGTAATTAAATTAATTAATTAATTAATATTATATATTTTTATTTTTTAGTGATTTTTATATAAGGAAATTAGTTGTATATAAATATTATGTACATATAATACAATATACACATACAAATAAGGAAATAATTTTTACATCTTTTTAATTAATTTTTTATTTATATTTTTTTATTTTATTTTTAATGAAAATAATATTTACAATTATGTACATTATAAATATGAATAATTATGTATAATAAATAATGGCGAAACTGCCATAACACCTTAGAAATCGACTTTTTAGCCGTAACTCTAAAAATTATGAAATCACAGCCCTTTGAAAGATAATTTAATTTAGAGTATAATGGAAGTGAGTTTGGTTCAATTTGAGTTTGTATGGAGCCAGAATTGGTATTCTAATTATCATTTTGTGGCTTTTTCTAAGTGTGATTATTTGTAATATGTACATTATTTTGCTTTGCAATTATTTTTAGTACCTTTAGTTATAACTTTTGTTTACAAAAATAATTAATTTGAGGTAAATTTATGTACAAATAAAATAATATAAGTTTTATACAAATATATAGGGGAAAGTATTTACAAAATATTTTTGGATTTTTGAATTGAAGACCCTATCTCCCCCTACTTTATTCATGGTCGATCAGGTCAAGTCTTGACCTTCTCTCAGGGTTCGGGTCAGTCTGTATTTATTGCATAAATACATCCTTTATTTTTATTTTCTTTTTTTCTTCTTTATTCTTTTATTTTGATTACAAAAAGTGTTAAAAAAGCATATTTAACAAATGCATGCAAAATGATAATTACATGAAATTATTGGGTATTTATAGATGTTTGACTACGGAATTGAATCTAAAATAAAAGAATAAAGGCGATGAATCATAGATTCATCAGGTAGCCTCGGTGTGAAATAGGGTTGGGCTCCTTATTGAGCAATCAGACCCATCATTCAGGTCGGGCCTATTGGGGGCTTCTATTCGGGCCGCCCATCGGGCTTCGGGTTCGATCCCATCTTAGCCCGAGTCCGGCCCGAATTTCAAAATGGGCCAAATTTAAGGCCCAAGCTCGCCCATCAAATGCTCGGGCTTAGGCATAGGCTAGGCTTTATCGTGTCGGGCACTGGGCCGACCCTACCCAATGCTCATCCCTACTCTGTGCTCCTTCCTCGCTGCGAAGAGCGAGAAGCTCCTCCTATCACAAGGAGCTCCACCTGGGTGCTCTCCGAGGGATGCTAACATGGGAAAAATCAAGCCAAAAAAATTGAAAAGGGCCATGGAGGGGTATTTAATGGTGGACTAAGGGCGAGGTTTGAGATGGTGTACAAAACGAACGAGGGCGATTTTGGGAGATTGTTTTACCCAACGTGGATGGTGTATGTACAGGGTACAACTTTCATGAAGGGTCAGCGTCCCCTCGATTGATTTATCGAGGGGATGGAAATCGAGAAATGGGCTACTTGTGATCTATCAGAACAGGTGATGGGCAAGTACAGGCAGTTGATGAGGCGGTGAGAAGATCAAAGTTTATCCAGTGAATCGATGATCCAATCCTCGATACAATGCTTGGGCATGTATCATCGATGTACGAGGAGAAAAGGTCAAGAAGTACTTGAGGCAAATGGTGAACGATGCGAGGCCCCAAATTCCAAGAATGAGGCAAAAATGTAGTTTGACAATTGTAGCAACGACTGGTCAGAGAGTTGACTCGCGGTCAACTCTCCGACGCTCCTGGTTGGTCCACGTAGACCAACCAGGAAAAAGGCCGGAGAAATTATTAGAAAAATCAGTTTAAAATAGCAAATGAATTTATTAATTTTAGGTTATAAATAGAAAATATTTATTATTGTATGAAGTTTATGATGATTTTTTTTATTTTTTAGAGCTTTACAATTACAGGTTTCTTTTTGAAGGCTATATATATGTATATTTATCTTTACATTTTAATCTTTTATATTTATTTTGTATTTTTAATTTTATTAATTTATTTTATTATTTTATAAATTTATAACGTAATTTTATACACTTAAATGTATTTTTATTTTATTTTCTGATGTATTTTATATAATTAAATAAATAGGTATATTATCTATATAGGTGTAGATATAGGTATTTTACCTATGTATTTTATATAAATATTTTATTTTAATGATTTATTGATTTTTTTATTCCAGTTTTAATATGCATATATATTATAAATATTATTTACAAAATTATAAAATTATAAAAATAAATAAGAATAAATAAAATGAATATTTTAATCGGTACAAGTATACAATAGGGATCCAAAACCTAACTTCCACACCGTAACTGCAAAAAATATGAAACCACTTCATTAAATGGTTTATTAAAAGTTATATATAATTAAAGGTGATTTTAATATATTTTGAGTTTTTATTTGAAAGATATGGGTATGGGAAGTTGAGGTTTTGGAATTTTATTCAGACCATAACTTTTTATTTGTATATTATTTTTGTATGAAATCAATTTTGTATTTTTCTATATTTAATTTTATAAATTTTTTGTTCAAAGTTTCTTTATTTGAAATATAAAAAGTGGAACTAAAAATAGGTCCCAAAAATGAATAAAAATGAATTAAATAAAAGTTGTTTTTATTATATCTTGACCCTTATCTCCCCCTACTTTATTCCTTGTCGACCTAGTTATCAAGATGCCTAGATCTCGGGGTTTCAGGTCATAAAATATTTTCAATATTTTATTCTTTTTCTTTTATTTTCTTTATGATATAATTTTGGCATTTAAAAATCGTATTTTATACACTATTTACACATAAATGCATGAATGCGAAAATGCCTAAATTAAGGGTATTTACACGCATTTACTAGGTTTTTAAGGCCAAAATGATAGAATAAAGATGATAAAATGGTGATCCATCACTATCTCTCTCTGCTTTCTTCCTTGTTGACTATGTCATCATGATGACTGAGTCTCGGGGGCTAAGGTCACTTCAGTGTCCATGATACTTCGCTCTTTTTCTTTTATTTTATTTATTCTTTTATTTTGACAATAAATACAATAAACATCAGTATTCTATACACTATTTGGTACAAAGTAATGAATGTTTATTTTGATAAATTAATGATATATACATGTATCTAGGTAGGGTTTAAAGACTAAAATGAAAGAATAAAGGTGATGAAATGGAGATTCATCAGTTACCTATCAGTTACTTATATAATTATAAAAAAAATCTTACATTGTAACGTTATTGGTAACAGAACTCCATGTTTCTCTTCGCGTTCACAATAAAAGCAGTGATTCGATGAGTAAGTCGAGATAGAAGGATTGCACTCTTCCATAACATCACCTTCATTGGTGCATTAGAAGGATTGCACTCTTCCATAACATCACCTTCATTGGTGCATTTTTAAAGAGATCTTGAAGAAAACAATTGCTTAAAATAAAAAGTTGAAGGTAATTGCACAGATCTCCATAACAGTTTGATGGAGAATTTAGAAGAGTAATTTATAATATCGCTTTCTAGACGTTAAGCTATAAAAAAATCCTTAAACTGATTTGCATGTCTATGTGCAATCCACAGATCTCCACCATTTTAAAAGATCACTGATGACATCAAGGAAAATATAAGTACGTGCAAGCCATTCTTACCATTTCTGACAGCTTCTTGTCTATAATTAAACCACTTTGAAGGTATACATTTCTCAATCAATTAGACAAAATATAGGAAAGGACACTTGTTTTTATTCGTTTCCAATCATTTAAAACATAATAAACAAGTTGAACTTGATCGCCTACGTACAAATTATACTTTGCGTATAGTTATTGTTACTGTACTTTATACTTTGCGTTTAGTTATTGTTACTGTACTTTATTAAATTCTTTACATGAATGGATTTTAATAATTAAGTTTGAGAGAGCCATATTTTCATATGGTTATTAAACAACGCGAAACTGGAGGAATGGTGAATAGAATATGGGTCATGCGTAGCATCCTACTTGCCATATAATCTTCTTTTTAATAATAAGAATTTTAAGGTAAACCAACATGACCACATTCATGTGACAAATGAAAGTGACAACTTGCCCTAGATATATAATTAAGTATTCTTAAATTCAATATAACCTGATGGTTCATGTTTTATCCTCGCAATTTTTTAATCCGCTCACTATGCATCACCGCCAGATATGCATGTTAAAAAAATCGAATAGACATGCCCATTGTTTTGAAGTAACAAAAACTCTTACAACGATTGGTCAAAATAAAAAAAATGGTTCTTATACCGTAGAATTTTGGGGGTTAAAACACGAGTAATCCCGACTTGCGAAATCTCATGGGATGAAAGTTTAGATCCCTGACCAAAATGGATAACAACCATATAGCTTCGCAAGCAAATAAGTAGGTAAATAAATCATAAACCATGCGAGTACTAAGGTACACAACGATTTTAATATAGAAACCCTTTGTATGAAAAAGGGAAAATCATGGAACCTTCTTGTCCCAAACAAATTTGGTGATAGGCTCATTCTCCTCAAAATAATAAACAAGCCAAGCCCTCTTGTTTGTATATTAAACAAGGAACACCACTAAACAAGGATAACAAAAGGAGGAGGAAAGAAATCATCCAATGTAGGAACAAAATCTCCAACCTTCTTCCAAAGAGAGTTTTGTTGTCGCGTCTTCATCCTTCTCCTACATTCTCGTGCGAGACCAGGACCACGAGGGGAGGGAACCAGCAAGATATTCAAAGGACTTGCATACGAATGATAGGAGTGGAGTTAGGGCAAACTAAGTTGTTGCCCTAGCCCTTTTCTATTTTGTAACCTCTTTTGAATGGTTGGGTTTTGATCTCTAGATAGCAGAACAAAAGGAAGAGTTGCCCAAGACAAGTGGGGCCCTCCATAACTGCTGGAAACTCATTTCTGCACATGCACTCTACTATCTGCTATGGCACAAGAGCCATAGTAGCTCACCTACTGCATCTCCTGTAATGCACCGGGTATGATTTCATCGTCACTGGGAGGTGACACCGCTCAGCTCTCTACAGAATTGTAGCTTATCATGAGTCACTATTTCCATCAACATATCTTATGGATTCACATATATGTGAATACTTTTCAAGATAAGTTTCTAATTGTCAATGGCATCTCTCAACCAATGATATTGCACATCAATATGTTTAGTGTGTGTATGGTACGTAGTGTTCTTGCTTGGATCAATGGCTCTTTGACTATCACAAAAGACTATTGGCTTAATATCACCATATCTAAGTTCATCTAGAAATTGTTGTAGCTACAACATTTCCTTACCGGTTTTCACTGCAACAATGTACTCTACATTGGTCATTGAAAGTGCAATGTACTTATGCAACTTGCATTGCCATGATATCACTCCTCCTGCAAAGATAAAGATGTATGTACCTAGAAGTAGACTTTCTCTGGTCTACATCACCTACCAAGTCAGCATCAATATAATAATCTAGCTTAAGATCAATCTCGCCAAACATCAAAGATAGACTTGATGTGTCTGTCAGATACCTCAAGATCCATTTCATTGGAAGTTTAGGGACCGTGACACCACTAAAGCGGGTGAATAGTAGCTACTTCATCAGATGCTTGGTCGCTATGAGATAAACTACTTGAACAATGCAATGGGCATATAATCCGCTACCAAGTGAGCACCTTCCTTCTTTAGGAACATATTGTTGAGAGCTTTATTAATGCTCAAATCTAAAATTACCTTCTATAAACTCCTCAATCAATCCGCTATCAATAAGAATGCATCTTGAACATCCGTAATGAAAAATTGAAAAGCCCCCCGACCCTTGTTGCTTGTCTGTATTCTGCTTAAAAATGCATGATGCACTTTGTGAACTCTAGTTCCCAAATTCTTTGAGGTGGTTTAAATGCTTTTCAGGAAATAGCCAACAATTTCATAATATTCACAACAGTTTAGCCAATCAGCATACCACACTATGTTTTAGAGTGGAAACCCACCGGGGTAAAAACCACAACCTGAGTCTCCTGACTCGGGATTTCCCAATTACCTAGATAAATAATGGCTTCGCTATAAAGCCTGAAACATTTACATGGATATCTCAATTGATTACAAATCATTAAGCTTAACAATCTTGCATCAGCCACTAAGATCAACACTGCAAATCACACTCTGTAATCCTTGTAGAAGAATGAACGAGTTTCGAGTTTCTTTTGACTTTCACTTGAATGGTAGAAACTACGAATACAAGTATCTATGGTAAACTTGAGGATCAGACACCACCAAGTTCCAGAAGATGTTAACAACAAATATACATATATTTTTTGTAATAATTTATTCTATAACAATAATCTTTTTCACAGATATCAAGAATAATTCTCAATTTAAAGAGCAGCGATATCAGGGTTACTCGACAGAATATAATTACACAGATATTCACAAATATAAGCTCGGCAATTATATAATAAACAAAAGAGGTGAATAAGCAATATACTTTACAGAATAAATATCACCGACTTTAGAAGACTGCTAAAAGTATTCTGATGGTTATTAGAAAGACTTGACATTAGCGAGCGATGAAATTCTCTTGATTCATTCCATGAAGATTGAGGCCTTTCGTTGATCCTGCATTTGAGATTTGGGCACGATATTAACTTTTTATTTAAATCCGATGCTAATGCTTCTCATGAGCATCATCTTCTTCCTCCTCTGATGAAAGATAGCTTGGCATTGCACATCAGTGCGGTGAATCACCGGTCAAGGAGAGCGTGATACAGGGGCGCTCCAATATCATGTTGTCTGCTAGCAATCCGATGGAATCAATGAGGTCCCTAGTACCTGCAAGTTTGAGTAGGAGACTCGAGCAGAGACTACACGATCTGGAGTTACATGCAAAATAAGGAAGATGGGTTAACGATTCTTGGAGGTGATGGAATTGGAGCTTATCTCCGGTGGTGAATTCTACCTGAGTTGGTTAGGGTCTAGAAGATAGGCCAGAATGCATGGGGGTTATAGCAAATGGAGATGGTGACAATTGTGGTGTTCTGATATGATGTTTGGTTGCTCAAGGCAGCATGGTGGAAAGGAGAAAGGTCTGTTGTGGAAGGCTTTATATCAGTTGTAAGGTCTGATATAGATAAAGTGAAGCGATGAGGCCTATCAAGGTGGAGTCGGATGATGGTTTTCCAAATGGGTGAGTGGTTGATCAAGGTGAATGAAAAGGAAAAGGAGCCTATGTCAATGGTTGCGTGAGGCAGATGAAGGATGTGTGAATCTTGAGAAGGGTGGAGGCAGAGTCATTGATCGTCAGACATTGGCTTTGATTGAGAAAAGAATGCTATAAGTACGAAAGGGCTAAGAAGAAGAACAATTATCATGAAATTGATTGAGGAAAGAAACCTAAGCTATTTGAGGGATTGAGAGGAAAAGTGGATCTCATCGAAAGGGAGATGATCTTCATCGCCACGGTCTCAGAACTACAATCTAATACTTGTCGCCTACAGGGGAACATAAGCTAGGATCTTGTCTTCTAACTAGGGTTTGATCAATTAGAGAAGGTCGTAGGTGAGATGGTTTTATAGGTGCAGGTGGTTGGAGATTGGGTAGAATGATGGGTTTCATGTGATTTCAGATGATTAGATTTGGACAAAAATTAGGGGATAAATGGGGTTCGGACTCCAGGAGATTTGGATTGAAGACAAGGATTCGATTTAGATTTAGGATTAGGACTTGGGTCTCCATCAACAGATGATGGATTAGGTGATCGGAGTTGTTCTTGGTGGTTCGGGGATGAAGATGAGGGTTTCAAGATGGAGGGATAGAGTTGGGATTAGGACTTGATGTCGATGGGTTTGTTGTTGAAGATTAGGAGGAAGGAAGATTTTATGAATATTGTTAGGATATCTAGATTTGTCTATGAATGCTCGAACAATAAGGGCCGGGATTGGGTTTCTCTTGAAGAGATTTTGATCTAGAGTTTGAAGCTAGGATATGGCAGCTTCAACAAAGGAAAAGGGATTAGGATTAGGTCGTTAGGGGACGAAGGGCTACAGATACAAGAGAGGGGAAAAGTTGTTCATTTATGTTGGAGTATTTGGTTGTGCGCTACTTGAGTTGTAGATGGATAAATGGATCACCCTAGGATCCATTTACCACATCCCTATGTTTAGTCCCACATCTACCAGTGGTGGGACTTGAAAGCTCTGTAGAGGCTATATAAGGAGCCCCAAATCTCATGTATCCATTGAGAAAAAGCATTGAAGCATATGGCCCTTTGAGGCCTTCTCCCGTGATTTCATCCCGCTCCTTAGGTAGTAGAGTTCCACATAAAAATCTTCTTATTCTTTCATGTTCATATTTTTGTTCATGCTTTGTTTATTAATTTCGCTTCCGCATTCTACATTTTCTAACATGGTATCAGAGCGGGTCGATTCTCGAGGATTTGTATATTCGTTCTTTATTCGAGATTCAATTTTTGTTCTTGAAGATGTACTTTTGAAAATTATTATCATGTATGTATAAAGTTGAGTTTTAGAGTTTCTTTTGAAACCCTAATCCTGCAACTTTTTGTTCGGTGCTCCTTAATACCAGGCAGTCTCTTCCAGGCACCATATGCATCTTCAAACCGGTAGCAGGGTGATCTCCCTCACAGCAAAGATTTTTTTCATCCACATATTCATATGATGGGATCCTATTCAGATTGGTGGTGCCTATTCAGATTCTCCAGACAGTGAGCTACCCTCCTTCCTTTCGGTGATTGAGTTCCCACAGGGGAACCCTATTGGAAGGGGTCTGATCAACATCCATGATCCCTAGCACAGGTGATAAATCTCCATTTCATCATCTTTATTCTATCATTTTGACCTTAAAACCCCTAGTAAATGCATATAAAAACCCTTAATTTAGGCATTTTAACATTCATGCATCATTGTGTAAATAGTGTATAAAATACAATTTTTAATGCCAAAATTATAGAATAAAGAAAAGAAAAGAAAAGAAAAAGAATAAAATGTTGAAAATTTTTTATGACCCTAAACCCCGAGACCTAGGCATATCGAAGGCTAGGTCGACAAGGAATAGAGTAGGGGGAGATAAGGGCCAAAATACAATAAAATCCTCATTTATTTTATTCATTTTTATTTATTTTTGGGACCTATTTTTAGTTCCACCTTTTATACTTCAAATAAATAAACTCTAAACATAAAAGTTGTAGATAATTAAATATAGAAAAATACAAAATTGATTTTCCTCAAAAATAATATACAACGTACAAGATACAACCTAAATAAGATTCCAAAATCCCAACTTCCCAGACCCATATCTCTCAAATAAAACTCAAAATATATCAAAATCACCTTTAATTTATATAATTATTAATAAAGCTATTTAATGAAGGTGGTCTCATATTTTTTTGAATTACAATGTGAAAGTTAGGTTTTGGACGCATATTGCATAGTTATATAGATTAAAATATTCATTTTATTTATTATTCATTATTTTTATTATTTTATATTTTTTAATTTTATAAATATTATTTATAATATATATACATATTAAAACTAGAATAAAAACATAAATAAATCATCAAAATAAAATATGTATAGAAAATACATAGATGAATTCACTATAATTATACATATATACTAAATACATCTAATTATTTATGTGTATATAATATATCAAAAAAATAAAATAAAAATATATTTAAGTTTATAAAAATAAGTTATAAATATATAAAATAAACTAAATTGATAAAATCAAAAATTCAAAATAAAAATAAAAGACCCAAATTCATATATGAATATACCTATGAATAACCCCTAAAATGTAAATTGTAATTCTAAATTTCAAAAAATAAAAATCATAATAAATTTTTTCATAAAATAATAAATATTTTTTTATAACCTAAAATTAATAAAAGTGTTTATTATTTTAAATCAAATTTCTAAATATTTTTTCCAGGGATTTTTCTAGTTGGTCCACGTAGACCAACCAACTTCTCCCTTTTGTTGACCTCGGTCAAATCTCTGACTGAGATCTGCTCCTAGCAGAACCTCATTTGTCCTCTTCTTCTCGGATTTTTCTAGGTCACTCCTTTCACAAAATGGCTTCAATTCCTTCTTGTATTTTTCTCCTCGAACATCCCTCTTACACGCCTAGGGATTCCATCGGGGAATGGAGCATTGATAAACGCCCAGACCCATCTTGTACAAAAACCCATTCGAGCTTCCCTCCTCCATTTGAACCCCATTTGACCTAGCTTAGGCACGCCTATTTTGCTCTGGATCGACTCCTATGACAGGGGAGTCTCCAGCAATGTCTAGCGAGCTCCGACGAAGTTTTTGGTGGCTTCCACCCATCGCTGACGATCCTCCATCGTGAGGTTCTTCTTCTTTGGCTCCTGCCAAGTGAGGTACTTTTCTTCCTTTTTTTTAAGTATTTCCTAGCTTAGATTAACCCTAGGTCCATTTTTTTCTTTTTATTTTTGCATTTGCGGTCGTTTCACCACCCTTCGTAGTTGCTCCGACGAACCTCCACCTCCATTCTCCGCCCATCCACCGTCGCTAATAAGGCCTCCAACCCCCCCCCCCCCCCCTTGTTTTTTGCACTAACCCTTGTAGGGTCTTGAGGCCAAGGGACCCATTTTCGACTGATTTTGTTGAAGGATGAGGCACCTAAAGGTCCTCGTCCCCCCCCCCTCCCGAGCTCAACAACCATCACCGGAGCTCCAGGACCTCGATTGAAGGCACAGCCGACGCGGGGAGGCTTGGACGACATTTTGTACCTCCTGCGAACAGCTCAGGTGGCTGGAGCAATGCTACACCGCCGATCGAAGTTCGATCAGCGCCTTGTTCTTCATTGGTCTTACAAGGGAGTTCAAGACCGTTGGATTGGGTCTTTGTCCTAAATCCTCTAGCCTCCGTTCGATCAAGCATACCCCTGTCGTTGAATCCTCAAGAGAAGAACTAATATGGGACGTCGGATCGCGAAGTGGCATCGCCCTCCCCCGTGCAGACACGTGGATAAGTGATAGAAGGAGAGTTGTTCATCCGCGTGCATTTGGGTATTTTACGTTTTCACCCTCACACGATTTTGCATTTATTATTTAATCCATAAACTTTCCTTTGAAATTCTGTACTTTTGTAATAATTACACAAAAAACCCTTGTTTCAGCTTTATTTGTAAATTAGTCCTTGTCCAGATCAGCCGACAGAAGGTAGGGTAATTGCAGCCAGACCCTCGTGGGTCTGGCATATTTGTATTTAGTTGGATATTTTGAGATTCCAGTTATAACTTTTTTTGTAAATTTGCATAACACCCCCTGGGTTTTGATATTTGTGTTTGGGTCCTTGCTAGCGAGGCTCACGTGTCCCGACCCCTGAGCTTGGCTATTTTGCGGGCAACCCCTCATGTTTTTGTGTGTTTATTTTTAGTGTTGGAACTTTTTGTATACTTTATAACTTTTTGGTGAAAATTTACTTTGGCCCCTGGAACTTCTGCTATTTGCATATATGCCCTTGCTAGTAGTGTAGTTTCTTTGTTTCTTGTATTTATTTCATACATCTATATTGCTCTAAAAAATCCCAAAAAATAGGTGTAGCTTCCTGATTGCATCAAATTTCATGCCATATTTTTAGATTGCAATTTAGGCATTTTTGGATAAGTGATAGGAGGAGAGATGTTCATCCGCATTTGTTTGGGTATTTTACATTTTCACCCTCGCACAATTTTACATTTATTATTTAAGCCATTAACTTTCCTTTGCAGTTTTATACTTTTGTAATAATTTTACAAAAACCCTCATTTTAATTTTATTTGCAAATTAGTCCTTGTCTAGATCAGCCGATAGAAGGTGGGGTAATTGCAGCCAGACCCTCGCAGATCTAGCGTATTTGTATTTAGTCAGATATTTTGAGATTCCATTTATAACTTTATTTGTAAATTTGCATAACAACCCCTGGGTTTTAATATTTACGTTTGGGTCCTTGCCAGTAAGGCTCACGTGTCCCAACATGTGAGCTTAGCCATTTTGCGGGAAAGCCCTCACCTTTTTGTGTATTTCAGTTTAGTGCTGGAAATTTTTGTATGCTTTATAACTTTTTGGTGAAATGCACTTTGGCCCCTAGAACTTTTGTTATTTACATATGTGCCCTTGCCGGTAGTGTCGTTTTCTCTTTGTTTCTTGTATTTATTTCATATATCTACATTGTTCTAAAAAATTCCAAAAATAGATGTAGCCTCCTAATTGCATCTAGTTTCACGACATATTTTTAGATTGCAATTTGGGCTTTTTTAATTTATTAAAAATAAAAAAAGAATCTTTTTGTCCATGTTTGCACTATAAAATACATAAAAAATATATAACCTTTTTGAAAAATTCAAAAAAATATATATTATATTTGTTTATTTATTTACAACTTCGGATCAAAAAATCCCTAAAAATCTTTATATACATATATAAAATTTGCAAAAATCATAAAAATATATTTTATGTTTCTTATTTTTCTTTATACTATTATCTAATTATAAAAATTAATTTGGAGAATTTTTGCTACTGTTTACTATTTTTCATCTCCATTTTAATTTCGGATATTTATTTAAACCATGTTTTAGAGAAATTTTTATTTTAAAAATATAAAAAATTGTAAAATTTCTTAAAAATCATAAAAATAGTAAAAAATATCTAAAACCCCCCAAAAAATATTTTCTCTGTTTTAGTTATTTTTGATAATTTTTATATCAATCCTAGCCTATATTGTGTATATATATTATATTTAGCTTTATACATATTAAAAGAAAAAGAAAATATAAAAAGATAAAATATAAAAAAATATAAAAAAAGAAAATTAAAAATAAAAATATAAAAATCTAAAATCTAAAATAAAATAAAAATTAGAAAAAATAAAAACCTGTAAAAAATAGGACTTATAGGCAAATACATCACACTCACAACTGATCTATCATGCTTGTTCCATGTGTTCGACACTATACACATACTTACACACTATACACATCTTTGTTGTAGAGTTGTAATAAAATTTAACTATGTACTGCTATTTATTGTTTAATTATCATTGTGGGTTAATTGTTGATTGACCCGAGTTTCATGAGCGGTCGCCACAACGACATTGTGATTCCACCTTGTGTGGATTACTTAAGACCCTCGCAAAATCCGTGTTATCATTGGGCGGCATCCTCCATTCCCAGGAGGTGTGCGAGCCACCTCCCATCATGTGCAGGGTCCTCTCCTGCGAGTTTTGGCTACAATGACGCCAATGACCGCACGAGCATCTTCAAGCTCCTCGTAGCATGCCTTTCCCAACGCACGCTCGCCAAGGTTCCAAAGAACCCCCAGGCGGTGCCTCTCGACACTGCAGCCATCGGCGGAGAGCACCTTCCACACTCGCCCTTCTCTAGGTGTTGTCTCCAACTCGCAAGTGAGCCTCCAATTGGTGGTGGGCCCATGCTCTCACATCTTCCCTCCGAGCATCAGCAATGATGTGCCCCTGAGGTTTTCCGCGTTCATCCAGGCGCCTTGTACGATTCAGGTACCGCTCTCTCCCACCCTCGAGCAATATCCCATCGTCTTCGACCCCCTCTCCATCGACCTTCGCGCCCGCGGTTGCTCCCAACACAAGCGGCAATTGTAGTTCCCCCATCGAAAGTGACACAACAAAGGGTATGGTTCTATCGGGGAACGCTCGGTGGTGGTATAAAAAAAGGAAAGGGGTTCCCATGATTGGGAACCCTAAATATCTGTAGAGGGGGTGCAGCCCAATTTTTTAAAAAAGAGAGAGGAGACCAACAATGGGTTAAAAAATGATGAGGGCGGCCCAGAGTTAAAAGAGGGGGTGGAGTCCGCAAAATTTTCAAAAAAATCATTATCTTTTGAAAGAGGCGCATACAAATAAAAATCCATGTGCATATTGCAAAAAAGGAAAGAAAATGAAAAGCCATAAAAAATTATAAATGGCTTATGTAATGGCTATTAAAAAAATTAGTCGAGAAAAAAATATTGCAAGGAAAGCTGTAAAAAATGATATGAAATGACTTAAAAATTATTTAAAAAATGTGAGAAGAAAATTCGAATATATATATATATAAGCTTATTTGGTTTGTTTACTCCTATTTTATTGTCTTCTTCCAACTTGGTCAACGATTGTCATTCTGAACAGTATGCAATAAAGGGAGAATATTGTGTAGAGTCACAGGTCTTATTCCAAATTCAGATGTCAGATTTTCTAGACCGGTCAGTTGTTCAGACTCTACAGTTGATATTCCGACTCGACGATGGATTGTAAGTCCATAATTTCAATCACGCACATGTATGTGGTCTTTTCATATGAGCACATGTTT
Organism: Ottelia alismoides; assembly: GCA_037367405.1. Taxonomy (NCBI): domain Eukaryota; kingdom Viridiplantae; phylum Streptophyta; class Magnoliopsida; order Alismatales; family Hydrocharitaceae; genus Ottelia; species Ottelia alismoides. Next base: position 482,713 of record JAZKJV010002156.1, read on the forward strand.
GTCATCTTTTGTCGTGGTCCCCATCAATCTTCTTGTTTTTGTCGGCCAGAGTTTTCATGTGAGTCATAGGGACTCCAAAGTAGAGGATCATTCCCTATGCCATGTGGGTAAGGATTTTCATGTGTTTTCATAGGGACTCCAGAGTATAGTACCATTCTCTGCGCTAGATGGGAGAGATACAGTTCTCTGACAATGAGACATTTCAGACTCCATTCTCCAACGACGTAGAATCCGAAGAGGTTTGCACTCCATGGCCTTTTCAGTTCGGCTCTTTTCTGAGATGGAGCAGTTATCCATATGTTGTGGCGGGCCAGAGTTCTCCAGGTGGCGACTAATTTCCAGTTGCAGTGACTCTGACAGGCACAGTACAGAGTGCATGCTCTCTGACGAGGAGATTCAGTTGACTCACACTCCATCCCGTTCGTCCTCCTCACATGCACTGCATGAGAAGCAACGTCCTTGACAGCAGCCAACAATTGTGCGCGTTCAGTTCATACTGTATGTAGTGTCATGTCGCATGAGTTGAGTTTCTTTTTGTTTGTCCAAGCTGAGCATTGCATGCTCCAGATTGAGGGGGAGTGTTGGAGTATTTGGTTGTGCGCTACTTGAGTTGTAGATGGGTAAATGGATCACTCCATGATCCATTTACCACATCCTAGTGTTTAATCCCACATCTACTAGTGGTGGGAATTAAAGGCTCCGTGGAGACTATATAAGGAGCCCCATACCACCGGTATCCACTGAGAAAAAACAATGAAGCATATGGTCCTTTGATGCCTTCTCTCGTGGTTTCATCCCGCACCTTAAGTATTTGGATTCCACGTAAAAATCTTCTTTTTTCTTCCATGTTCGTATTTATGTTCATGCTCTGTTTATCAATTTCGTTTTACATTCTCTATTTCTAACAATTTATGTTTGGGTTCTTGTTGTAGGAGATAAGATGATGGCTATGGTCTCTGGTGTTGGATCGGTTTGTTGCAGGAGATATTGTTGAGTTTCTAGGTTGTAATATTAGGATTGGGAGATAGGACTAGGTAGAGGTCTAGTTAACTGCAGGGTCAACAGTTGGCTTGTTTTTATTGGTTGCGAGCTGGGTTCCCATTGAGGAAGAAGGGGTTTTAGGAGTGGAGAGGCTCAGTTGACCTGGTTAGTCAACAAAAGTTTGCTTCTGATTGGATGGTTCAGGGCTTAATAAAGGTTTGGCCAGAGCGGGGGAGCTTTGTCTGCGGGGTTGATATGGCGAATGGGGTTATGCCACAAATTGGTCGACTTTGATCAGATTCATGAAAAAGAATAAAACGTATTAAAAGTAGATAATATACCCAAATGCAGAATTTAGGAAAAGGAACGTTGTAGATATTAAAATGATCTTAAGAACTCGAACTCAACCGGAGATATGGATATTTTTTTGATATTTTACAATATATAGCACCAATTTTTGAGCTTGTAATTTTTACTTTGGTTTTTCTGTAGACGATGCATGTTTTCCGGAAGTCGGGAGTATAGATTTCAAATGCTTTCCTCAAATGCTTAATTGTAAGAATTAACTATGATGCATAATGGTGCATGGGACATGGTTGCTGTTTTTTGGCTTTTTATACAATAAGAATAGTTAGAAATAAATTAGTAAAGTAAGATATGTATAGATGAAAGCATCAAAATATCTACAGACAAGGTTTGTTTTTTTAAGATTTTCTAATATTTTTGAAAAAAATATTTTGAGTGCGGTTAGTTAAATCACAAATTAAAATAAAGAAATAGAAAAGAAACAAAATGAAGAGGGTTCGATATGTACGGAAAGTGTTGAGCTAAAGTTACTTGATTTTATATACTACATTAGTGGCGTCCAAAAATTCATTTTTCACAAATGGATTATGATTTCTTTGAATTTAGTCTTTTTTGTAGAGAATTTAATGTTGGGTAATTTAAAGATGAGTAGAGTGAAATCAGAAACTGAATGAGGAAGTTATATATTTTTACGACTTTCTGTCCAGAAATTAGTTTTTTGAGTTAATACTTTTCTGGCATTTAAAATGGAATGATAGTACTAATACGTAGTGGAGTTAATTTTGTGTCAATAGAAGTTAGTATGAATTTATTTAAAAAATGTCAGAAGTTTGTACAATGTATGGATGATCCTTTCAGCTCAGATTTCCCGTCATTTTATGTGAACTTCTCTGTGTTGTTCATGGTGAGTTAATTTCATCAAATTAATCTACTTTTATTGCATGAGATACTTTTTAATTGTATCATTTTATATGGATTTTTTGTGTGTGTGTTAGTAATTTAAGATAAAGTTTAAGAATAAAAGAGGTGAATCAGGGATTCATCACTGACTGGCTATTCTTTTGGATTCTTTATTGTTCTTCCATGTCGGGCACCTATAAAGGAATCAATCCTCAAGTGTAGCTCACTCACCTGCAGCTTGAATATCTCAAACTAACTCTCGATGAGATAAACAGTAATGCCTTCTATTAGTTCTATAGAATAGTTTGCGTGAAATGGCATCAGTGGCAACAGTTGTGCTTTATTTGACTATTGAGATATTAATGGTTTTAAAAAATCATCCTGCAATGATCTAGCATGAAATCATAAAATCCTGAGGTGCATAAGCATCATCATATTGATTGAATTGATCTTAGCATTATGCAGGGACGAAGCCAAGAATTTCTGCTTGGAGGGGGGGCAAATTATTGAGACTATATAATGAAAAAAATGAGGCTACCCCCAGATGACAACTAACGAGTTGCCTCTGCCTTATTTTTCTCCATAATTTTTTATTTTTTTTGAAAAATTTTGCCATATATTTTCATCACTATATTCTCTAATATGTCATTCCAATTTCGTATGAAACGTAGACTCTTATACCCCCATCCAGACTAGGTCGATTACAACAATTCTAAGACTACTAAAATCACATGTTCTACATTGAGGGCATATGAATTTCTCTTTCTAACGAAATTGAAATAACATATTTGAGGGATATGATGATGAAAATATATGGCAGAAATTTTCAAAAAAAATAAAAAATTGGAGAAAAATGGGGCGAGGGTAGACACTAGGGGCAGACCCATTTTTCTCGTATGTAATTTATCTTTGTTACTATTTCTCATAGTGTTTACAAGTGTATTTCACAAAGATATCTTTGTAAACTTACAGTTTCACATAAATATCCCAACAAGTATTATATCGACAAAAAGATCAATACAAAATTCGTCAAATCAAAATGCACTTTCATTAACACAATATTAAGTTATACCATTAAAATTAAGATTTTTAAAAAGTAATATTATATTGTTCCTAATGTAGGAATGTAAAGGAGATATATATGTACCAATTTCGTATAATATTGCATATTAGGAGTGTATATGGATCGGATTGTATCGGATTTTAGCTTAATCCATGTTCAATCCAACCTTGACGGATTTTAACTTTTTTGAAACCAGCCCAATCCATCAAATATCTGAATCCAGACCAATCCAATCCATTAGATTACGGATTGGCTCGGATTTTTTATACTTATGTATTCCATCTCAATTTTTTACGCTCTCATGTTTGTACTTTATCAGACGCTAGCCCTCAACATTTAAATTATGACTCAAAAAAGATCATTTCACAACAAAATAATACATATTATTAACAATTTAAAAAGGGAAGTTATGGTGATGAATTAAAAAAGATCACTATATAGTTATTTTGTTGTTGGGGTTATGTGTTACATGTAGTTATGTAAAACTTACAAATGTTGCAAATTAGATTACTGCATTCATGTCAAATTATGATTTTTAATTGATAGATTGGATGGATTAGGGATGCAAACAGACGGATTCTGATATGGATATAGGTGTTCCAGTATCTTTATCTGATTTTAAATACGAATGTGATGCACATAAAGATATTGACAGATGAAAAATATATTACCATATCTGTAAAAATGGATATCGATATAAAATGGATACCGATCGCATGGGAATAGTACTATAAAATGAATATTCTAAACGTGCTTATATCATAACAATTATACCAAATATGATAAAAGAAGGTACACGATTATGTTATGGGTTAAATGGGGCTGGCCCTTGGGGTAGCTAACTTGCCCCCCCACGCAATTTCGCATGTTTTTTTATTTTTTTGAAAATTTCTTCCGTGAATATTCATCAATATATCCCTATGTTATGCTATTCTAATTTCGTGCGAAACAGAGACTCCTAAGGCCTTCATCCAGACAGTCATTTTTAACGGTAACAGAGTTGCTTAACATGACCCTTCTGAATGGAGGTTGTAGGAAACTCTGTTTCGCGCGAAATCTGAATGACATAATATAGATGTATATTGATGAAAATCCACGGAAGAGATTTTCAAAAAATAAAAAAAACAAAAAAAACAAACGAAATGGCCTGGGGGAGCCAAGTTAGCTCCCCCACTGGGGCAGTCCCATTTTACCCTTATGTTATATAAAGTTAAAAATAAATGTACAACAATATTTTTATATAAAAATAGATAGACTGATACAAATATAGATTTTTGTTGATATGAATGTGATATCGGTATATGTATACATTTGAAAATGGATATGGATATGAAAATCTTTATGATGTGGATACAATGATGGATCATATACTGGCATATCCATATCTATCTAACTTGTAAATAGAAGATGGGGGGCCATTATATACAACTTATTGTTATTTATAATGAACTATTTATATACAAATCATTTTCTATTATAATAATATAATGTATATGTAAGGAATACTTGGGAGACGGGGGCCAAGCCCCCTCCCGCCCCCCCTTGTCTGTCCCTGGTTATGACATTGTGAAAGCAGACAAGGGAACTTCGAAAATATATGCTCAATCCATAATCCTCCTATCATGGCTGGATCTTGGTAGAAACAAAGGGTGAATGGGTTGCACCTAGACTGACTTGTATATACTTGCATGATCACTGAGATCAATTAAGCCTGGTGGATTATCATGAGCTGGTGCATCGCTTTGTAGTCCACCTGAGTTAGTTATGGTTCTTGAACTGCTATAGAATGTATCTGCTAAATATGGTCATGGTCCATCCTAACACCTGGCCTTAGCTAACGGATATGATGGCTGCTTGTAGTAAGGCAGGCTCAACGTACAATGAGTGCTCCTATACATTTGTGATTTGTGAAGATCTGTCAAACTGTATCGGTGTCGCAGCATAGATGTGTACCACCATATGTCGCTAAAGAATTAAACGAGTTCAATCTTTTAAAGGCCGTGAATTGGGTACTTTTGAAATAGATCCTCGAGTCAGGTCCGAACGTCACAGCAGACGTTCCGCCCCCTGCAGGTGTTACTGAGCAAATTCGAGGCGTGATTATAAAGATCTCTGATAGCCAATAGCAGAACGTGAATATGCATAATGATTAACTCCCATGATGTGCAAGAACATACGACTGGTTGGGAAGTGCGAAGATATTTGTTAATGTATATAGTTCGAAAATGTGTAAACATGTCCAATTTAAGTTAAAACGCCTGTACAAATCTTTATACATATCTAAAGCTGAGTTTTTTCTTTACTCCTGCCACGTGGATATCTCTACTTCCAGAGTTGCGGTTTATGCTCTCTCTCTCTCGTAACTCACTTCCACTTTACCGCCTCTTCCCACTTCCTCTCTCGACGCTCCCCTATTCCTGATCTCTCTCTCCCCTCCCCACTTCCTCTAGGGAGTGGGTTCTCTGTTGTGGTGCTGCAGTGCTATAGCTCTCTCTCCCACTCTCTCTCTCTTCTAACAGCTCTCTCTTTCCATCTAATTTTAGGAGAAAACAGACAAAACAATACGTACTTCTATCAATTATACTATTATGCTTCTCTTATAATTGTTTACTTCTATTGATTGTAAAAATATTTTTTTCGGTATTGACTGAATTTTGTTAATTTATTTGGTAAATACAATTAGTCTTTTATCATCCTTTGTTACTATTATAATTCACTTGAGTGTTTTTACTTTAGACAACTAAACATAATTATGATAGAATACATTATAGAATCAATGGAAGTTGTTTTCTATTATGCTGGCATATACAAAATGCAATAATAATGTCAAAATGATCGCTAGATAAACTCTTCTCTATGTATGACAATCTGAAATTGCAATAAATATTGTCCAGATGCTCGCTGGATAAACCATTCTCGAGGTATGGCATCCGTTGATTGTATTCCTATCATATTTATAATTTTACTTCAGTTGATATATTTTTATAGTTTTGGTTCAATTTCATGTAGATAGATTATAATATTGTCGATTATTTGAATTTATGTTTACTTTGCATGCAATTACTTAGCTGAATATATTAATTTTACTTTATTTTATTCAACAAGTATCCATTGTTGATGTGAGGATTGTGTTCCTTAGGAAAAAGATATATTGTATTAGCATCTCTTTGTTTCATTAGTTTTCTTAATGAGAAATGTGTTCATTACATGTTCTCATTTATTCTATTTTTTGAACTATTTTTACGCACGAGTAATTTTAGATAACGATTTATAGGAGTTGAGAGATATAACTACTTCCTTTTAAATTTTTAAAAATTATATAACAATTGTTACAGATGTATGAATATAAAGTTTTTAAAAATTATTTAACTCGGCTTTAGATAGGTATAAAGATATTCATAAAATTCATTGTTTAGTACGAGTTTAAAATTAAAATGATTATTTTAAATTTTAACATAAATAAATTACCAACGTTTATTTATAGATTAGTAGATAATCTAACAAGTATATATATTTTACTTTTTAATTTATAACATATTCAAAAATTTATCATACTACATAAATTTCTGACTATTGTTTCATATATTGTGTCTATATTATTACAAATTTCAATATGGCGTCGTGAAGTGGGGATATGTTCCCTAGTTATTTTATACAACGCGGGAAGGGATGAAAGGGTTAGCGGCTCTATCATTGGATATAGGTAGAGAATCAGAGATCGAGATGGCCACGAGGATTGAGAGGCTCATCCAGAGGGACGGCTCTATCATCCTCCCCGGATGCTTCGACGCCCTCTTCGCTGCCATCATCCAGAGCACCAGCTTCATCACGGGCTTCATCTCCAGCTATGTCGTCTCCACCACCAAGCTCGACCTCCCCGACATCGGATTCCTCACGTCCGTAGAATTTCTGAACCACCAACGACCATATCCAAATCCCAAGTGAATCTTAGTTGCTCATCTGTGTAGGCCACCGGAGATGGCGGAGACCGCACGGGCGGACCGCTCATCCCCTTCATCGCTGACGCAGGTGATGCCCTCTTCCCTAGGGAATTGCTCATCTATGAGTTTTATAAGGTTTGGATGCAAATGCATGGTAGACCAATTCATCCACAGTTGATAAGATCTGGGTGCCATGTCATGCATGTAGTTTATGTTCGACTTCCCATTTGACCTAGAACATGCATTACGGATGCCTCGGAAATTTCATTACATCCAACGCTGCAAACTATGGTTGGTTGGTATTGACAATCAAAATAACGAAACAAATCAAATTCTACTTGAAGCATTTTTCTAGAATTCCATACGAGCGAGCTATCACACCCCCAAATTCCGTGATCGAGAATGATCGTGCAGACACGGTAGCTGGATGCTCGAGAATGATCGATGAAGCTGGACTTCAGGAGGGGTCCGAAATATGTGGATATTAGGGAGGTTATCCACGAGAGTCTGGAGGCTCTACCGTACGTGATGGAGAAGCGTCACACAGGACACTGGCTCGGTAGCAGAGTGTCGTGGTGCTTGTAGAAGTATGAGCACAGCGAGTACAGACAGCAGTGCAAGACATGACAGTGGATGCACGTAGTGGTACATACGTGAGCGCAGAAGGGCGGTACGTAGTGAAGCAGCACGCGTCGAGGAGCAATGTGATACGGTCATAGAGGCGTACGCACGAAGGCGCACGATATCGGTATTGATGCGTGGCGGTCCAAGGAGGCATGGAGCGTTGCAGGTGCTGAGTACGAGCAGTGTCGAGCATGCTCGGTAGTACACGTACGAGAGTGGTCTGGAGGCCACGATAGCGAAGTTCTGTAGGACTTCCCCTTAGCATGCAGAACGCTAAGGAAGGGTTTACCGCAGAGGGTCTGGAGGCCGCGGGTTCCCTTTGGCACAAGACCAAGTATTCGATAGCACTTGGTGAATTATGATAGAGCTGCATCAGCAAGCGTTGGAGCGTGAGTGTGCTGTTGACTGGGCGGTTGACTGGGCATCAACCGTGCGGGAAGATGAAAGGACAACAAGAGAGTCGAAGAGACGAGCAGGCGAAGAGTTGTTGAGCAACGCGAAGGGTTGCCGAAGAACTCTCAACTTTTGCGAAGAACAAAAATTAGATTAATGTGTAAATAATTATTTTGGATTTTTAATAAATAAGAAAATAGGAAAATAAAATAAAAGTAAGAAACGCTCAACTTTTGCACAGACCGACAACGGACACTTGGACTTGGTCAATTTCTTTGATCTCAGTTTTAATCTGGATTTAAATTTTTGCATTTCTTATTAAAACTTTCATCAAAGGACACAAATGAAAAAGAAATAAAATTAAAAGAGTTAATTATGCACATAAAATCTCAGGTCAAAATTAGCAAAATGTTAAAATGCGCAAAAGAGGCCCAAAACCCAACTTTCACATATGAGCTCCGAATTTTATGAAATTGGTCTTGTTTTGAAGGTATTTGAAAATGAAGTACTTTAAAAGTGAGTAGACCAAAATCGGACACTGTATGTTGGAGATATGCACATTTTAGTCCGTCAGATGTGAAATTTGACTTTGGGATTATTTGACACTTATTGGGGTTAGTAATTTTTTTGTATCTTTTATTTAATAAAGTTAGTAATATCTACTAAATGGAGGTGGTTTTGGATCAATCGGAGTTAGGATGAATTAACTAAAAATGTGAGAAGTTAGCGGCTTTTTGGGATAATTTACACTGGGGATTTAAATGCAATTATGCATGATGAAATGCAAATATTATTTACACATGCATGATGGCTAATAATGCTCTATTAATGATTAATTACAGGTGAATGATGGGTACATAGCCTAAATGACCAATTTTAGCATGATGAATACGAGATTCATCAAAATGCTGGTTAGCTACGGGTTAGCTAACGCCGTACAGGATCGGTCGAAATCGATAGCGAGATTTTGACCCTGTGACAAGTGGTATCAGATCTTGAAGACGATACCATTCGTTGGTACGAAGTGGTATCAGAGTTTGGTCGGTGCTAAGGAAAGCGGGTAAAGCTACGAGCGGATGTTGGTGCAGTCGATCGCGCGAACAGAGGATACTTGTTGGTGCAAGTACATCTTCAATCAGCGGAGCGAAGATGGTGGGTATTACCGATCGTGTAACAGCACTGGAGCAGGCGATGGCAGAAGTGGAGTCCACCATTGGGATTCATGCCCATCGCATCGCCGTCTTGGAGGATCGCTCTTCAGAAGGATCGGATGTTGGGACGAGACCCAACGCTCAGTGGAGTAGATCAAGTCCATGGAGGACAAACTGGAGGCGTTCAGCACGATGATGGAGGATCTACTCAGTGAGATCTCCCTCATCAAGAAGGCGTTGGCGAACAGCGGGAGCTCCATGGAGATGTAGCGATGCAAGGTACCCGAACCCAAACCCTTTACAAGTACGCGGAGTGCCAAGGATTTGGAGAACTTCCTATGGGATATGGAAGTGTATTTCGAGGTGACCAAGACGATGGAAACCGAGAAAGTGAGCTTGGCATCGATGTACATGTCGAGCAACGCCAAGCTATGGTGGAGGAGCCGTGCAGCAGATGTGGCGAGACTGAAGATATCCAGGTGGGATGATCTAGTCACGGAACTAAAGGAGCAGTTCCTGCCGAAGAACACTGCTTGGATTGCACGGGAGGCTCTTCGACGCCTGAAGCAAACAGACACAGTTCGTGAGTACGTGAAGCAGTTCACGTCCTTGTTGCTGGACATCAAGGGGATATTCGAGGAGGACAAGCTCTTCAACTTCACGATCGGGTTGCAAAGCTGGGCACAAGCCGAACTGCAGAGGTAGGGCGTGAAGGACCTGAATTCAGAAATCGTGGTGGCAGATACGTTGGTTGATTATGGGGCCCAACCAAGTCACAATGCTGAAGAGAAGGAGTTCACCAGCAAGCTAAAGGCGCGGTCGAAGGACAAGGGAGCATTTCCCATGATCCACCAACGGAGGAACGGGAGTACTCCAAGAAGAAGGAGCAACCCAGGAGCAAGGGATGCTTCATATACGACGGACCGCATCAGGCGTGGGAGTGCCCAAAGAAGGAGAAGCTAAACTCTCTTTGTGTGGACGAGGAGGAGGAAGAAGAACGTGAGGTACGCTTGGGAGCAATTGGTGCTATGAGCAAGGTACATCTCACATCACATCGAGCTGGAGCTTCGAATTCGGTGGAGGGAGGGAACTCCACAACAAAGAGCTTTGGAGGTGCCAAGGCTCGATCGAGGACGTACAGGAGTGCGTAAATGCATGTTGAGCACCAACGTGTGTGCAGGAGGCACACAATCAAAGCCGTGGATAGGAGAACATCCGTGCATGAGAAGGCAAAGCAGAGCTCTGGAGGGCAACGTAGCATGGGCAAGAAGTTACATGTCCATGGAGGTGGAGTGGTGACGAACCACACCACCAATGATCTTGCAGGAGGCAAGATAACAAAGACGCTCGGAGCGCAGGAGGTGCTCATTTCCCAAGATGTGGGGACACCTACAGGGAACGATAGAGATCATCAACGAGTGAGCGTGGAGGTAAGTACTCCACATGTAGAGCTGGAGATGCCACACACCAGCGATGGAGCTGTTGTATCCAGGAGGGATACACCGAAAATGGGAGCTGACGAGGAAGCTCCACTTTTCACGATGAAGACCAAGTCATTGAGGGACATGGTTCGTGAGAAGACCAGGTGCAGGAAGGGAGGCAGTGCAAGGCAGCTTCACCCTTCCAATTGAGCCGCATCAGGAGGTGCGTAGCGGATGGAGGATCATGACGGGGTGCCAGCTGAAGAGGGAATGCTTGGTTGAGGACAACCGATTCTTCAGGTGGGGAGATCACACCCCTAAATTTCGTGATCGAGAATGATCGTGCAGACACGGTAGCTGGATGCTCGAGAATGATCGATGAAGCTGGACTTCAGGAGGAGTCCGAAATATGTGGATATTAGGGAGGTTATCCACGAGAGTCTGGAGGTTCTACCGTACGTGATGGAGAAGCGTCACATAGGACACTGGCTCGATAGCAGAGTGTCGTGGTGCTTGTAGTAGTGCGAGCACAGCGAGTACAAACAGCAGTGCGAGACATGACAATGGATGCACGTAGTGGTACATACGCGAGCGCAGAAAGGCGGTACGTAGTGAAGCAGTACGCATTGAGGAGCAATGCGGTACGATCACGGAGGCGTACGCACGAAGGCGCACGATATCAGTATTGATGCGTGGCGGTCCAAGGAGGCATGGAGCATTGCAGGTGCTGAGTATGAGCATTGTCAAGCATGCTCGGTAGTACACGTACGAGAGTGTTCTGGAGGCCACGATAGCAAAGTTCTGGAGGACTTCCCCTTAGCATGCAGAACGCTAAGGAAGGGTTTACCGCATGAGGGTCTGGAGGCCGTGGGTTCCCTTTGGTACAAGACCAAGTGTTCGGTGTCACTTGGTGAATTATGGTAGAGTTGCATCAGCAAGCATTGGAGTGTGAGTGTGCTATTGACTGGGCGGTTGACTGGACGTCAACCGTGCGGGAAGACGAAAGGACAACAAAGGAGTCGAAGAGACGAGTAGACGAAGAGTTGTTGAGCAACGCGAAGGGTTGCCGAAGAACTCGAAGGGTCTCTTGTGTCTTTATGTATCATTATTGTAGATGTAATAATGAGTATTCCTTGGGTTGCCTTGAGTATTGTATATAAGGAGGGGTGGTGGCTCATTTGTAAACATACATACAGTGTAAAGAGTACACAGAGTGTCGACCCACTCCAGAGATAGTTCCCCTTCTAATAAAGAGAAGAGCTTTGTGCTTGTGCTTTTGTGATCGTGTGGTTGCGTTCTTGAGCGAGTTCTTGAGAGTGTTCCTGAACGATCCATAGAGTCAAGCTTCTGCTTGTGTCTGGGTGTCAGTGCGTTAGCAAGCAGGAGTATCGAGAAGAGTTGGAGCGCGTCCGTGACCGTTATACTCGGAAAGGCTGGTTAGCTACGGGTTAGCTAACGCCGCACAGGATCGGTCGAAATCGATAGCGGGATTTTGACCCTGTGACAGGAGCCATTATAAGTTTTAGGAGAAAAAGAAAGCAATACAAGGTGAGAAATAAAAGCGGTCTCTTTTGTTTTAAAACAAACATGAAAAGATTCCAACTGGAAAATAATAGAAACAACCCTTCCCCAAGTGATTATTGAAATTTGTTCCTTTTAATTATCAAAATTATACTTTTAGTCAAAGGGATTCATTTTAAACTATAATATGACAGAAGATATAAGTGGAAAAGGTTTTTTTTCTGAAATGCAAGTGTCGAATATTATCCCCCCCCCCCCTTTTTCTCATTCATGTGCAAAAGAAACTTAATTTTTGAACAAGTCTGGATCTATGTTTGGACTTTTTTAAAAAAAATAATTATTAGAATAATGTTAATTAATTAAACAATCATCAAGTTAAAAAAATTAAGAATATAGCCATCAATCAACACATGAGGTGCCGAGTAATGCCCAAATCGGCACCTCCGATGCCGATTTGGAGACATAAGGATGGAAGTGCAAAATACCCAACGTGTTTGCCCAAATCGGCACCTCAAGTGCCCATTTGGGCATCTCATTGGGTATTTTACATTTCCATCATTTGGGTAATTTATGTTTCATCCATTGTTTGTTATTAATAGTTTTTTTCAACTAACCTCTTTTGTTATCAAAAGTACAACATTTAACATAAGGAGGTAATTACATTTGAATGGCACATGTATATCCTTTCTATTCTAAAATTGTTCTTTTCAAAATATTACCCGGATTTTCAAACATCAAGATAGAATAGCAAACGACCTCCGATTTGAACGAAATTTGAAGAATATGTAGAGCATTAATCTAAGATTCAATCTATAAGGTTAGATTTTCGAATCAAAATCACAAAAAATGATTATAACATGTTTGTTATGGCGATCTGCTTCTGATATTTTCTTACAATAAAAGGATATGTCGATAGAGAGTGAGTGTTGTTGTCCATAAGTAGCGCGAGTTGTTCCACTCAATAAATTCTTGTTTGATTACTAAATTATCAATCAAACTTTTCACTGCATGATATGACTTCTATGTATGCTTTATGGCCCATTAATATAGCTATAAACTTGTTCATTCTTCATTTTTCATTGACCAAAACATGGCAATTCTCATCGTTAGGAAAATATAAAAATTAGAGTTTCTATAACATACATATTAAGTTAGCCTCGAAATAGAACTCTAATCTTCCGAATATATAGTATCTAACTCATTGCAATAGAAATAATTATTCTTAACTATCGTTTATTATATAATACATATAGATGGTTTGATAATTAATGAATTAGATGCCAAGGAATAAGGGTCCCATGCATCTTAAATATATAATTTAAGGATATTGATAATCCTTAAGCGCATCACGGAAGCGTGTTGATCGCATCATATGCAATCGGAGCAATTAGTCGCACTAGTTGCTAGATGCGGCGGAAATTAAAATTTTTAAATCTAAAGATGAAACCACATGATCACAAGAACACTTCTCGGATCGTTTCATCAAACTACAAAGTATTCGGAATACCTCTTGGAGCGTGGTTGTAATCGTGAGATCCCAAACAAGAGATCCTCCTGTCTTAAGTCCGATCCATGAAGAATGCACTTGCGGACGTGATTATGAGACGTGTTCCTCCCGCAATCCTCGATAAAGATCCAAGAAATGAATCCCCTGATTTTGTCAAACAAAATCCGCCGTCTTCCTCTAGAGCAAGTCGCCCCAAAGAAGAAGGAGATCCCCGACTCGTCGAAGGCGAAGGCGAGACACTCTCCTTCTCAATGCACAAAGTGGACGGCCACTTTGAATAGAGAGAGAGAGAGAGAGGCTAGGCGAGAATGAGAGAGAGAGTAGTAGGCTTCTACAACTCTTAATTATGTACCATGAAAGACTAGGTTAGCCCTTCTTTATATTAGTTTAGGATCCAATGGATCTCAATCCATGGGACACATAGATCCAACGACCAAGTTGGTCTATGTATTAATCAATGGCCAAGATTGTTGTTGGTTAAAAACCAACAACATTAATTTATATTTAAATTAAATATATGTTGCAACATTATCAACATAATTTAATTTAACATAAATCAATCAATTAAGAGATTAATCAAGATAATAAGAAGAAGATAATGTTGCCTCCCTAAAAAATGGGGCGTCACCCATGACTTTTTCATGGGTGACGCCACCTCATTAAAGGGGGCTATTATCTCCTTTTTACTATGTTATATTATCTCTTAATAATATGTAATAACCACTATCACATAATTATCCACCAATTCTAAATTAATTTGTGAATATTTCAATCATGCCATTGAAAATATGTGAATCACATTCACAACCCAAACTAATTTTTAAATTACATTTCCAATTAATTACTTAATGTGAATCCAATTCACATTAATAATTAATAAATGCTATTTACATAGTTTCTCTCTCTCTAATATATTATAAATCATATTTATAATATATATGACTAATATGAATAGTGTTATGCACATTATTCATATCAATGATAATTAGATCATATTTAATCATCTTGGATCTCTTTTCTCATGTACCCAAATAACATGAATCACATTCACGTTATTTATATCTTTAATAATTAAATCATATTTAACTATCTTAAATTCATATTATTCATGATAATTAAATCATATTTAATTATCCATTTTCTCGATACTTGGATATAACAATTCATCAAATGAATTATTCTTGAACTCCTTCAAGAATAATGTGCTTTCTCCGCAGATACTTGGAGATAAGGATAGGGCAATTGTATTGTTCCATGTATAGTGACTTGGATGTTGAGATCTCATCTCAAATCCAGATCTTACGTACCTCCCACAGATGCTTGATTAAATCAAGACCGCAAATCTAATCTTCTCATTGCATCTGAATCTCATTCAGACCAATGTCCAACACTTGGACCAAGATCAGATTGCTTCTCTACTGAGAGGAGTCACTAAAACCCAGACCTATTTCATCACTCCCTCGGAATGAAAGCGTCATGGTTATACAATCGTTTATGATCACATCACCCTCATGTATTCCCAATACCTATACATCTTGCATACTGGAAGACCTATGATCAACCCGAAGATCAAGATCAATTTCATATTGTCTTCTTCAGGGTTTTATCAATAAGTTTCTCATTTGATCATTGGGATTCGGTATCGATCATATACTTTCCAAAAGCATATATCATACCTAGGTCTTGATCATATACTTTCCAAAGGTATATATCAAATCTACAAATTTAGTCAAGCTTCCAAAGCGAGACGACCGTGCATGGAATTTGATTCTTCCCAATATCTCATGAGTGAGCTCACGTCTTCCGGTTCAGTAATTAACCTGTATGATCCCTTTGAGAGATTGTATTACTCATATGCCCTTACATGCACACCAGCGCGCCGGTGTATAGACCTTGGTTAGGTCACCAACCTACTGGTCTGCCAAATGTACACACTCAGACATATAGTAACACATCTGTCTTTGGTCAGAGGATGTGTGCCTATGTTGTGACAGCATTAAACATAGAACTTAGGTTATCTCGATCTCGTTAAGCCAACCCATTGACCTAACTAATCTGATACCTCTGAATCTCTATTCCTATGTAGAGGACCTGCATCAAGAGGTCGTTCAGATATCAGCCTATGTGAGAAAGGATTGCCATCTCCTACTCAGGCTGGAGATTACATCTTAACAATCATTTGACGGTGCTTGATGAGTCCTCAATCTAACTCTTTAGATATTCATCCAAGCACCTGCCTCTATGATTCAATAATAGAATCAACAACTGTATGATCATTAAGACAGCCATGGTACATAACCCTAATTGTACAGAGGGACCTATTATGCAAATTATTTATTCTTCATTTCAGATCAAGAATGATATTTGCAATAACATTTATTGCATAATGGCTCGTCGTGGGCTCACATGTCCAACAATCTCCCACTAGCCCGAAGAGCCATTAATGGGCTAATCATTTAAACCCACACTTATGTGACAATCACATGCTATTTAGAAATAGCTAGGTAAGCTGATTAGTCACTATGTTCCCAAAAGACTATGCCAAGTCCTTTTACGGCATTTGCATGTCTCTAGGTAGCAGTGCTCGCATCCAATGCGAATGTTGCATCTTATGCAAACAATACTCGATCTAGTCAAAGCAGTTATAGTGTCATTGACACTATTGCTCAATTATTATAACCAGTATTTCCATAATCCTTACAGAATACCCTTATTCCTGGAGATCACTATCTCTCAAGGTATCCACAGTTAAGACCTTATAGATCTCTATCTATAAAGTCTTGAGCTTTTGAAGATATGACTTTGAGATCACTATCTCAAAAAATCTTGTCATCTATGAAGATTTTGTTATTATTACTGCAATCAAGTGTTTTCTCTCTCCATATTAGGATTAGAAACACTTTACTACTCCCACTGCATGGCAGATATCTGGCTTTTATACACATTTAGCATACACTTAGCTTCTCGTCACTGATGCACAGGTGCAAGCAGTTCTAGCATTTACTTTCTCAATTCTTTGAGGTGTTATCCCTTTCTATAGGTTAGTACCAATATCTCAAGGGAAGGAAGAATTTCTTGGAATTTCCAAGAATGTAATATGTCCAAGGTGTACTACAAATGTGAAAGCTCCAATACCCTCTTTTCTTTGCTTCTGAACAACTTCAGAACTAAGATCTAAGAGGTATTCTTGAGATCATATCTCAAGGTATGGAATAGCCAGTCTATAAAACACTTATTATCATCCTTATATCATTCCAAATGATTAGGATATTATCTACATTTAGCACGATGAACACAATGGCACTCCCATTAAGCTTCACATGTTACATCAAGATTCTATCTGAAATCATAACACTTATGATTTCATCAAATTGATGTTCCAACTACGAGAAGCTTATTTGAGTCCATAGATCGAGTTCCTTTAGCTTGCACACCTTGCTTTTCTCAACCATGAAGCCCTGGGGCTGCTTCATGTGAATATCCTCAGAGAGTTATTCTTAGAGGAATGCAATCTTGACTTACATTTTGAAGATACAATAGTTAAGTTGTGTAGCTAAGGTTAGCAATATTCTGATGATTTTAATCATGGTTACTGAAGAGCAAGTCTCATTGCAAGCAATGTCTTCTCTTCCAGTGTGTAGCTCATGGCTATGAACCGTGCTTTGAAGGTCTCTACCTTTTCATCAGATTTCCTTTTCTCTTGAAGATCCATTTACACCTTAACGGGTCTAGCCCTTATAGGTGGATCCTCGAGGGTCCATATACAATACTTGTATATGAAGACTACTTTAGACTTTATTGCTAACATCCATCATTCGATGTCATGATCCTCATGAGCTTCATCACATGAAGCCCGATCATTTTCAGACTTAACTGACACATGGAATACATCTTCAAACTCATTTGAAGAGGTATTAGTGCTTCGTCTTTAATTATCCACTTAGTTCCCGATTTCAGGAGCCTCGTTATCTTCTCAAGATTAAATGAGTTCCTTCACTTCATTTTCATCTTTATTCTCAATAGAGTCATCTTCTAAGAATCACATTCTCAGAGATGAGATCTTTTAAGAATCTCAGGGTCATAAAGTAGGTATCTAATACCATCTTTTATTTTCCTAATGAAGTAGCACTCTCTAGTGCTTAATTCCAGCTTACTTGCATGGAATATTATTAAGGATATATAGTGTAGTCTCTATTACATATATACCTGGAAATTAAGAGGTAATTATGCTAAAATTCATCATTGATCAAATCATGTCACACATGATCCAATTGTATCTCCCTACAACTCTATTGAGTTCAGGTTATCAGGAGGAGTGAGATAGAAATGATATTCATATCTCCATAAGGTATTCTTTGAATTATATCTAACAGGTGCAAGCTACCTAGGTTAGATCAAATTCATTTCATCTTTCTTCAAACTTTGGTTTTAAACCAAAATTGTGAAATCTTTGAACATTTCAAAGTTTTCTCAGGTGAAGAGAAGAAATCTCATATCATACATAATCACCAATAGATATCACATATCCATAATGTTAACTATGATACAGATGATCCACATACATCAATATGTATGAGATCCTGAATACCTTGACATCTTACACCTTTCTTAAGAGAAGGGTGTATTGGACATTCATTGAATACAATATTCACAAGTATGTAAGATTTGAAATTTTAGACATTCTAAAGTTTCATATCTTACTAGTCTATTGATCTCATCAGCATACAAATGTCCAAGGCTTGATGCCAGATCATTAACAAATGATCTTCATCCTCCTATTTATCTTATAAGGTTTGATTTTCAGTATTAGAAATCTTAATGAACCATTCATTAGTTTTCCAATTTCGTGGAGTCCACTAGATGTTAGATTACTATCTGAAATATATCCATCATAACTCTTTATGATAGTTCTATTTCAGAATTCATGTTTATTTCCAACATTTAGAAACAAACAATGAGTGTACTCTACTATCTAGGTCATAGAGACATTCTCCAAGACTAAGGGCTATCCCACTGAGAATTTGAATTCTATCTTTCCCACAGAGATTGCTGCAACAGTTACAGCAATATCCATGTAGATGACTAGTGAACCTTAAGATCAAATTTCTAATCTTCTTATATATATATATATATATATATATGCAACCAATTGCAAATTTCATTAGAAGATTGGGATACAATTGTCAGACTTTATCTTATGAAATAAGAAAGTCAAAGTCAATGATTATATTTAGATTATTCTGATGCTCTATCTGAGTCCTTCATTAAGGATTTTAGACAGATTTGATAGTCATACTATCAACACATCAACTTATTGCAGTATTGGCATTCATCCAACTCTTTGGATGTCATATGGAAGTCACAGAAGTAGGTCAACTCTTTGACTTTCCTTCTTACTCGGGTCCGACCCATGCTTCCACTGCGCTCTCTTCATCTATAAACAACCATTGTTCAAGACAAAGAATCTCTTATGTTGAATTCAAAAGATTTCAATACAAGAGCACTTCAACATTTATACATGCTTCAGTAAATTCATACAATATAAATATTATGAAGCTTCATGAATGACTAGAGTATAGATAGTAGAATGATGACACTCATCATATCTACATACATCTTAACTCTTAGAGATTTAGGTTCAGGTAGGTATTCAAACACTTTGAATACATCATCTATTTCAAGCCACCATTCTGCATAATGCAGAACCATGTCAATCATGATTAAATGTCTAGAGCACATATGTATGCCAGAACATCTTCTTATATTTTTTTATAAGGATTATTTGACAATTACGATCATCATCGACATGTCACTTTCAAAGTACACTCGATGAAAGATCAAGACTATAGAGACATACAAACCCTAAGGTGATGTCTTATTGTCTTATTTAATTGTCATTCCTCATTATGTTGAGGAAATTTGCACATTGCAACAACATACATTATATGTCCAATTGCAAGTACAATATCTGGATCATTAGTCCAATCCATATATTTTACTGGTTATCATTGAGTATAACATTGAGTGGGTTTAATGAAGGATTATCTGAAATAAGAAATTAACATAAGTGTATATATATAATATACATGTTTTACTTTGATTTAGGATTTTTTATATCAAAGTTGTCTTGCCTTGCCTTGTCAACACCGAAAGTTCATTCCCTTAATCACTTTCAATGTAAGAGATATACTTACCATCATATCTCAAGCAAGATCTGGGATCTCCTTTCTTATCTTTGTCACATCCCAATAATATGAGAACTTGCGACTTCGCTAAAAAGAAGCGGGAACTCATTCGGCCTTGCAAGTCCAACTTGCATTCCCAATTCGGTCTTTAACACCCAGGCCCACCACCCCTAAGATGATGTTGACCCGTTGCTAATTGAACCAACCGTCAATAGGATTAGAACTCGCTATGCACAATCCAATATCATTCCAGTAATATGACGACTCGATATTGGGGTCACTACGCATACGGCCTTACTCTTTCGAGAAGCAAAGAGTCCGGTCCAGATGCACTTGCATATAGGATTTGTCACTTCGGACAGGCGTCTCCTACATACAATCCCTGGCGACGGAACCCTTCACCTTGACGGGAGACCATGGATGTCACTTATGTGATCCTCCATCTCATATTCAAATTTTATAATTAATTGTCGTGAATCATATTCACATAATTAATTCTTCCAAGGGAATTACACATCTATTCATAATAGAGTGTTTATTGGACATAATTAATTTAATCACGTTAAATCAATCATTAATCCAATCATCAATCAACAAACTTGATTATTACTTGAATAGTAGGTATAATCTCAAAGTACGTATTATTCGTATTTTAATAATTAGAAAAATACACTTTGACCTTTTCGGCATTATCGAGTCCCTACCCGCTGTCATGGCCAGTACCGACGAGAGTGGGACGGACCACATACGTTGCAACCCGCAACCCCAATGCTCTACGACTAGGCACCATATCCACCTCAGGAAAGGATAATGCCAGATAGATCATCATGTACTTTGAGATGCTCATCGGTTTTTCAACCGAAATTATACCATATAATATACATCAAAACAATTTTGATTATATTATAAGGAAATTTTCTAAACAAATCCCCAATCCTATTCAAGCAAGAGGGTTTTTCATGCAAAAGTTGTTCTACAACTATTGTAGGATAAACTAAGGTTCTTCATGAAAAAAGAGTTTGTTGATGATTTCATATCAACCAATGATCAAGATCAATTATCTGATCATTATGGTTAAGCAAATATCATTCAATGAGATAATTATTTCTTTAAATATTTCACAAATATTTATCACTAATTATTTCAGAAAATTAACAATTAATTTTCATCAACATTTTTTAATGACTTATCACAAGGTTCATGATCAAAAGATGTCAATTTCCAGCAGTGACCCCCAATCACTAAAATTAACTTATCTTGATCAATTTAAATCCAAAAATTACAAAATCAGTTTTCTAAGATTTCAAATTTGATTTATTAAAGAATTCAAGTATTATCACGCATTTTGAGATGGATTAAAACCATAATTAACTCATTAATCATGATTAGATCCGCAGTTCCCGCAACAGTGAATACATGCATATTCAAATGGACATATCTTGAGCAAATGAAGTCTAAAATTCATAAACTCAGATCCTATGGTTTCCTTAATTAATGAGGAACAAAATCTAATTGAAAATTTTGTGTTTAAACAATTTAAATAGTACTGAAAATTTCAATTAGACAGAGGTGCGAAAATTGAAATGCGACAAAAAATTTGCGACCTTTTCAAAGCCCAAGTCGTCCTAGGTCTATGGATCATATCCAAAACCTTATTCGACCTATGGCTCTGATATCACTTTAAAGATATTGAAGATCCTTAAGCGCATCACGGAAGTGTGTCGATCGCATCATATGCAATCGAAGCAACTAGTCGCACTAGTCGCTAGATGCGGCGGAAATTAAAATTTTTAAATCTAAAGATGAAACCACATGATCACCAGAACACTTTTCGGATCGTTTCATCAAACCACAAAGTTTAAGGAATACCTCTTGGAGCGTGATTGTAATCGTGAGATCCCAAACAAGAGATCCTCCTGTCTTAAGTCTGATCCACGAAGAATGCACTTGCGGGCACGATACGCGTTCTTCCCGCAATCCTCGATGAAGATTCGAGCAATGAATCCCTGATTTTGTCAAACAAAATTCGTCGTCTTCCTCTAGAGCAAGTCGCCCCAAAGAAAAAGGAGATCCCCGAGTCGTCGAAGGCGAAGGCGAGACACTCTCCTTCTCAATGCACAAAGTGGACGGCCACTTTGAATAGAGAGAGGGAGAGGCTAGGCGAGAATGAGAAAGTGAGAGAGAGTAGTAGGCTTCTACAACTCTTAATTATGTACAATGAAAGGCTAGGTTAGCCCTCCTTTTATATTAGTTTAGGATCCAATAGATCTCAATCCATGGGACACATAGATCCAACGACCAAGTTAGTCTATGTATTAATCAATGGCCAAGATTGATTTTAGTTAAAAACCAACAACATTAATTTATATTTAAATTAAATATATGTTGCAATATTATAAACATAATTTAATTTAACATAAATCAATTAATTAAGAGATTAATCAAGATAATAAGAAGAAGATAATGTTGCCTCCCTAAAAAATGGGGCGTCACCCATGACTTTTTCATGGGTGACACCACCTCGATAAAGGGGGCTATTATCTCATTTTATTATGTTATATTATCTCTTAATAATATGTAATAACCATTATCACATAATTATCCACCAATTCCAAATTAATTTGTGAATATTTCAATCATGCCATTGAAAATATGTGAATCACATTCACAACCCAAACTAATTTGTAAATTACATTTCCAAGTAATTACTTAATGTGAATCCTATTCACATTAATAATTAACAAATGCTATTTACATAGTTTATCTCTCTCTCTCTCTAATATATTATAAATCATATTTATAATATATATGATTAATATGGATAATGCTATCCTCATTATTCATATCCATGATAATTAAATCACATTTAATCATCTTGGATCTCTTTTCTCATGTGCCCAAATAACATGAATCACATTCACGTTATTCATATCTTTGATAGTTAAATCATATTTAACTATCTTAGATATCTCTTCTTATAATGTGAATCAAATTCATATTATTCGTGATAATTAAATCATATTTAATTATCTATTTTCTCGATGCTTGGATACAAGAATTCATCAAATGAATTATTCTTGAACTCCTTCAAGAATAATGTGCTTTCTCCTCATATACTAGGAGATAAGGATAGGACGAGTGTATTGTTCCACGTATAGTGACTTGGATATTGAGATCTCATCTTAAATCCAAATCTTACGTACCTCCCACAGATGCTTGATTAAATCAAGACCGCAAATCGAATCTTCTCATTGCATCTGAATCTCATTCAGACCAATGTCCAACACTTGGATCAAGATCAGATTGCTTCTCTACTGAGAGGAGTCGCTAAAATCCATACATGTTTCATCACTCCCTTGGAATGGAAGCGTCATGGTTATACAATCGTTTATGATAACATCATCCTCAGGTATTCCCAATACCTGTACATCCTGCATACTGGAAGACATATGATCAACCCGAAGATCAAGATCAATTTTATACTGTCTTCTTCAGGGTTTTATCAATAAGTTTCTCATTTGATCATTGGGATTCGGTATCGATCATATACTTTCCAAAAGCATATATCATACCTAGGTATTGATCATATACTTTCCAAAATTATATATCAAACCTACAAATTCAGTCAAGCTTCCAAAGCGAGACGACCGTGCACGGAATTTGATTCTTTCCAATATCTCATGAGTGAGCTCATGTCTTCCGATTCAGTAGTGAACATGTATGATCCTTTGAGAGATTGTATTACTCATATGCCCTTACATGCACACTAGCGCGCCGGTGTATAGACTTTGGTTAGGTCATCAACATATTGGTCTGCTAAATGTACACACTCAGACATATAGTAACACATCTATCTTCGGTCAGAGGATGCGTGCCTATGCTGTGACAGCATTCAACATAGAACTTAGGTTATCTCGATCTCGTTAAGCCAACCCATTGACATCTCCGAATCTCTATTCCTATGCAGAGGACCTGCATCAAGAGGTCGGTCAGATATCATCTTATGTGAGAAAGGATTGCCATCTCCTACTCAGGCTGGAGATCACATCTTAACAATCATTTGACGGTGCTTGATGAGTCCTCAATCCAACTCTTTAGATATTCATCCAAGAACCAGCCTCTATGATTAAATAATTGAATCAACAGCTGTATGATTATTAAGACGGCCATGGTACATAACCCTAATTGTACAGAGGGACCTACTATGCAAATTAGTTATTCTTCATTTCAGATCAGGGAATGATATTTGCAATAACATTTATTGTATAATGGCTCGTCGTGGGCTCACATGTCCAACAATAATATGATGAAGGAAAAGGGTCCAAATATATAATATAATGAAGGTAATATTTTGAAAAGAACAATTTCTGAATAGAAAGATTATACATTTACCATTCAAATGTAATTGCATCATTATGGTAAATGTTGTACTTTTTATAGCAAAAGAGGTTAGTTGAAAAAAATTGTTAATAACAAACAATGGATAAAACATAAATTACCCAAATGATGGAAATGTAAAATACCCACGGCAATTGAGGTGCCAGACAAACACATTGGGTATTTTACACTTCCATCCCTCGTATCTCCAAATCGGCACCTGAGGTGCCGATTTCGGCATTACTTCCCAAATCGGCACCGTAGGTGACGATTGATGGCTGTATTTTTAAATTTTTTAACTTGATGGTTGATGGTTGTTTAATTAATGAATATTATTCTAACAATTATTTAAAAAAATCCTCTATGTTTTTATGACTGTTTTGGTCCTATATCTTTAAATCTCTCGTTGGTATTTTTCCATACACTACAACAAAATGTAGAAAAGGCAACGAATAATTTTGGAAGAAGTCAACAAATAAATCGTTGCAATGCAGCCTCTCAACGAATCATTTATTCGTTGCCATTTTCGTTGTTATATAAGCCGTTGTTAAATAATAGCAACGAATAACTATTCGTTGGCAAATTGAACATGACAACGAATAGTTATTCGTTGCCAATTTTAAAATGACAACAAATACTTATTCGTTGGAAGACTAAAGTAACAACGAATAATTATTCGTTGACAATAAAAAATGGCAACAAATAGTTATCCGTTGGGGAATGAGATATGCGACGAATAATTATCCGTTAACAAATGAGAAATAACAACGAAAAATTATCCATCGGGTAATGGGATATAGCAATGAATAATTATCCATTAGCAAATGAGATATAGCAATGAATAATTATCCGTTGACAAATAAGATATAACAAAGGAAGCATACATGTTTATATAATCAAATGTGCACTGCAAATACAATAATTGAAAGACGGAATTTGACAAAGAACACAGTTCGGTTCTTAAAATTGAGGAGATCTTTTGAAATTAGAGATCTAGACTATCAGTATATACTAAGAATTTCAGTTCTCAACATTTGGCTACTCTGGGGAGATTGAACTCGATGGCCTTGGGTCCTTATCAAATTGGATCTTGAGGTCTTTCAACTTAGACAAGTCGAAGCCCTTGAGGTTCCACAATTGAGGGAGCACCAATGGAGGGAGCTGTTCATTCTTGGTTCTCACCACCACCTCCTTTCGACGGTTTGCCATCTTTCGGAGGTCGTGTTGCTTCTTCTTTACCACAATGACCAGGAGCAGCGGCAACCAGTTGCGGCTTTTCTCGGGGGCCACTAACTCTGCATGTTTGTCATTCTTGAGGAGGCAGGATCCACATTGCATGTTACGGTCACCTTCCAACGCTCTCCGTCTATAGCAATCTTAAAAACTCCTAAGAAATGGTAATTCATACATCCATGGGTTTATGAGATGATATAGACCAATAAATCAAATCTCAGAAAACGATCACAATGTGATGCAAACATCAGCAATGGCCGCAAAATGGATTACAAAAAATGAGTGATATACGATCACTTTCTGAAGAATCGTATTGACCTTTTCTTCCAGCCGTCACAGTTGATATGCACAGTCAGAGACTCAGAATACAAGTCTGCGAACACGAACAGAGCAGAGGAGCAAAGATTAATTTAGCAACACACCAACATTACATATATAATTAATATAAATGAGCGTGTGAGTCAAGAAAAAAGGACAAGGAGATGCATCAAATCTATTGTTATTAACTTGATAACAACTGTTGTGTATCCCCTCCCCCCACCCCGACCCATTTGCCTGAGATTACTTCCCCTTGATGCACCATATCTAATGTTATTAACTTGATAACAACTGCTACGGAAGCATGCTCATTTCTAATTGCTATTTTAAAAGAAGATACCTTTGTACTTAATCCATAGTTACTAATATAAGGGTCCACTGTGATGTACCCCCATTCTCATAATTAAAATACCTCAAGCAGCAACAAATGTCTAGTAATCATCAACTCCAAAATATTTGACAGAAAACATCAATTGCTATAAAAGCACATATACATTGTAAATACTGAGACTTGCTCCAAAAGATTCCACAGTTGATAACGCATAAACAGAAAGATATGATTGAACTATTTATCAAATAACTCTTACATTAATCTGGATCAAAGCTCGAATAGGTGACTTGGAACTATATACAGAGACCATATGTTGAAACTATTGGTTAGATCTACTATCGCATGTTGATAAAGTGATAAGGACTAAAAAGAACTAAGTGGTGATTAACATTAGCCATCGATTGAAACAGATGTCTATAACAGTCAGGGATACAAAATAAAATAAAATAAAATAAAACAACCACTAAAATCGAAAAATATAATGGGTTTTATCATAAGGAATGGTAACCTTATGAAAAACAACTAAAGATGGAGACAACACACGGAATAAGCTTTTCAAGGAGATGACCAGGAGTGACATCAGTCCAGATGTTGTTACTTTTAACACATTTATTGAAGTGCATGAAAAGGCAAGCTAAGTGCAAGATGCCTATCAGTTTTGGGGAACAATACATATTGTGCAGATAATGGTACCGACAAGGGATCAAATAAAACTACAGAATATTTTCTTATGATGACAGAAATAAATGACGACGACATGATTAAACATCAATCCAGATTTTGGTGTGACTGGAATCGGCAAAATGTGTCATTTTATATCTCAAAATTTCGGATTCAAATAGCATGGCTACTGGCCGAACATTCAAGTGTTGTTTTTTTCTGCTGGATTTCTGTGGATTTTTAAATGTTTTTCAAAAAATTTATATATACAGAAACCTGAAGTAACCCTGTCAGCATCATGATTCCTAGGAAGCCATTACGATTACTACAGCCTCTACATATATAATCCTGAATCCATTGCCTAAGGGATATGATCTGTGATGCATAGTTACTTGATAAGTTGAATGAAAATATTTGGATAGTACCATTAGGTCCGATCAGATTTAAAATACAATAAGTTTTCCTCCCCAAAGATTAGATCTAGACCTATATCGTGTAGATAAGATGGGGATGCATGTTCAACCGTGTGTATACATATCCAAGCTCATCCAAGAGTATTGATTCCATGGAATACAACTAAAAAGAACAAGATAAACCCTCAACAAGAGCCCCAATCCCTCAATATCCACACATGATCAACAATGGGACCGAGCTATGCTTTAATAGTGGCGATCCTAAAAGGATTTCATCAAATTTCCAAGAGAACTCTAAGGATTTAACAATGATTTTGTAACTAATGCAAAACTCAAAATCAATTCACAACAGTTAACCTCACCAACGTTTGAGAATGGTATTGTAACAATATACTAAGGATATCAAACAATGGCTCGATACCTAATTGAACATAATATTGTCAAAAACTATAAAATTGATGAAAACTTGTGCAATTTGTAAATATATTAAGGAGTCAATATTAGTCATACCTAATGTATAAGAGATGGCGGAGGGTGTTCCTCTTTGACATTGGAGCAAGGAGGGCGAAGATCGCGATATCGAGAGTGAAAGTTGCAGGAGATCTAAGGTTGGAGACGAGGACCGAGATAGGATGAATGGGGAAAAACTCAGATGTCGGTGTGGCCTATATATACAATGACCCTAGCGCATCTTGCGGCGGGCGATGGCGGAAAGCGATCTGCGGGGGAGAAAGTTGGTGAGGAAGGAGGGGGTGAGGAGAGGGCGTGGAGTGACAAACCGGATAAAATCCTAACACTTACGCGTCATCGGGTGAAGCCACGAACCAGGTCTACTTTTCCTCGAATCCAAATCAAAGGGATCGTGATGGACCGAGTCCAAATCGTTAGAGGATGGTGTGCATGGAATCCGAACCGAAATCGCACATATATGTATTCTTAAAAAATGCCAAATCATCGATTGAATTTCCGTCCATAAAATGAGTCCAAACTCATTTTCACTAAATCAAGATTTGTATTATTTTATATTATTTAAAAATATAAATATGTGGATATCTCATGCTAACACAAATGTATACATTGTTGTTGTATGCATGAAATAAGCTACATAACTTTAAGTTTTAGTATCTTTTTTTGTAGTTACGGGAAAATGGATGTAAGGATATTTTTTCCTTGTTATAGATACGGCGACGAATGTTTTATGTTGATATATAGAAAAGAATACAACGAAACTTATTTCCGTTGCTATTAGATTATAAAGCAACGAATATTATTTTTGTTGTTAATGAGAAAATGGCAACGAATACTATTTTCGTTATTATCATAAAACAACAATGAATATTATTTCGTTGTTATGTGAAAAAGGCAACGAATACTTTTTTCGTCGTTGCATGGAAAAAATATAACGAATAAATTCGTTGCTATGATACATTAGCAACGATTTAAAAAAAATCGTTGTTATTTAAAAAAAAGTTAGCAATAGATATTTAAAATCGTCGCAATATTTAACTCTAACAACGAATATGATAAATCGTCATTATATAACCGTTGTCTTAGGTCACTTTTGTTGTAGTGATACTACCTGCCGTTTAATCAAAACGAGTAAACCTTCACGTGATCCCTCTTTAATATCCACCTTTGCATTTCTAATTTGCAGTTACATCTATCATATGAACATGGCTTTCTCCAAATATTTGTTAATTCTTACACGTTGACTAATTAAGCCAGCCACGCCAGTATGTAATAACTAAGCCAGCTATTACATCCACTGCAGCACTTAGAATAAAGGTTGGATAAATAAATAGGTGTTGACCACTGGATCTAATCAAACCCACCACGTTCTTTGATGAATCCATCAAGCAACAAGCCAGGTCTCTGTCATTTAAAAAATGGGCCGGTCACGACGGATCAAGCGATCCAACGGCAACCTAGTTGGGTTTGACTTGGTTCATCTTACGTTTAGCATTTTAGGTCGCCAACTTAGGTCAAGACACAAGTGAATCAAACTCTAGTACAGCTAAGGGCATTTGATGTAAATAGGAATGTTTGAGCGACATGATCCTTGGCATCCACTGCTAGAGTTCTCTTTTGCTATAACTTAGTTGTTTGTGTTAGTACAATAAATTGGACATAAGATAACGAATAACATGAATATTTGTTGTTGTGTGTATATATCTTCTGATGTTAGCTGTCGTGTGTATATATCTTCTAATGTTAAAGATATAACAACGAATATCGTTTGTTGTCAACTCTCTTTTATACTTATAATTAGCAACAAATGTCATGTTCGTTGTTAAACATTCGTATAATGACAATTTTTCCATTGATTTATTCATTAAAATTTATACTAATTGTTGTTAAATTTAATGATTGGAAAAAAGATCGACGAATAACCGTTTTATAATTCACTGCGAGGAATTTAGCAACAGATACGATTATTCGCTGCGAATTTAAAGAAGTAAGTAACATATAATATTCGTCATTATATATTTAACTACGAAAGATATGACAATGAATATTAAATTATTCGTAGCCTTAGATCAATTTTATTCTAGTGTATTTTAATCATCAATAATCTAATAATGATTAGAAGAATGCTTTTGAAAAAGTCAATGAATAATTGTAATGCACGTTTTTAATTGTGAATTTGTAGAATATCACTATATATACTATGTTTATGATTGTAAGCAATGGTATTTCAAAGAAATATTGGATGGATAGTGTTCACACACAGTTAATACATTCGCCTTGATGAAACAATTTCAGTGAAACTTGTTTTGTGTAAATCAGAGAGCATCTTGAATTATTATGACTTTAAAAAGCTCTCTTGATTTTTGTAGCACATCAAACATAGTACCACATCTAGTAATCTGTAAGGTGGTAGCTACTTATAAATAGTAGAAGCTATAGTGAACCAGGGCTTAAGAATTTTGGGCTATGATTGAGGGGTCCAGTAGAGCCCAAGCCCAACATGTTGAACGGGCCAATAATCCCCAATAAAGGATCGATCTAAGGTCAGGACTTTACAGATTTGTGCTCATTAGACCATAAATATGTCATTAAGACTAATTAAGTGTGATTAGTAGTAATTACACGTGATTAGTGATAATGAAGTGTCATTAGCAAAAGTAGGACATGTAGATGGTAAATCATGGGACACATGTCGTTATACATACAGGGCATGTGTCAATACACAAGATTACCATGTGTCCTAGTGCATGTAAGGCATGTGGCATTATGCATGTGCACCAAGTGCCCTCATGCATGTACAACATGTTTCCTCATGCATATGAGCCATGTGTCATGGTGCATGGATGGCAAATGTTGCCATGTGTCTTCGTGCATGATGGAGAGGTGACATGTGTTTTAAAGCCTCCCTTATATGTTGACACATGTCACACATGCAAAGGGGTTCGAGGCCTATATATACCCATGAGCTCCTCATTTCTACTTATTCCATCTCACACCACTCTCACCGCCTTAGAGCTAGAAAGTCGGAGAGAGTACCGAAGGAGCATGGTAGAAGTTGTAGTGAAGGGTTGTTGGCTATCAGGAGCACGGTAGAAACTGTAATGAAGTGCTGTCAGTTATCAACTGTAGGGGAATTTAAAACGAAGTGCTACAGCAATTAGAGACAGATGTAGGGGGTACTGACTAGAGGAGGTGACTGTGACTCGAGTTAGATAGAAGAATCAGGTGAGGGATTCTTGCGTACTATTTTAAGCAATAATCTTTAGCTTTTATGCGTGGTTTTGACAAGTAACTAAATAGCAAGTATGTAATCATGTTTTCTAAAGCTTTTACGTATGAATTGCAAGTACCATAGCAGATATGAAATCAGGTATATAGAAAGTATTTCAAACGTCATTTCTAGTGTTTTATCTTGATAGCACGTTTTCAAGCATATAATTCTTTTTAGAACACAAAATATAAGTTTCACTACTCAGATTTGAGCTTTATATAAAGAGATATATTTTGCACAGTTATTATGCATTATGTATTGGTTTTCAAGCTCCTAATGGTTTCCAGTTGCAAGAATATGCAGGATATGTCAGATTTTCTTTTCAGTTATAAATTAGCTATTATGAGCATAAGTTAGCTAATATGTATTATTAGTGACAAGAAAAGAATGTGAATTAAAAAGTAAGCAACACTGTAGCTATTTTGTAGAAGTCATGAACTAGCCATTAGATATGGTGATGTCTTTAGATATGACCCTGAAACAGCCATTAGATATGGAAAACCATTAGATATGGTATCAAGACTTTGGGTCTGCATTCTGTATATATATATACGCTCTGGGCCGTATGTAGGGTGTCTTTGTTCTTTGAGATTGTCTGCGCGTATGACTTAACTTTGTTTCAATGTTCATGAGCCGATAACTTAGCCACAATGGTGATTAATGCAAACAACTTAATAGTGAAAATCATGTTTCAGTTTACTTCTTTTGAAGTGATTTTAGTGTTTGATTGCAAACTAGCAGGTTTTTATATGATTATTGTCACAAAGTCTCTTTCAAATTATTTTAAAGCATTCACCACAAAATTTGGCATGATACTTGTATTTAACTTACAAGTATGCTTATAGCATTCTATGCATGTCATTTCAACTTTTGGCTATATATGTAAAAAGCTTGAGATCCATTCACTGGGTCTAAGTTAATAAATTGGTTTAGACTCATCCCTCTATATTACTATTATTATATACAGATCAATCGAATCACGACCAGAAGGAGGGAGGACAGTTTATACACTAGCAGGAGGTGGTTTTTTTGTATTTTATGTTGTTTTGTAAGGAGATGTAATAGAACTTGTGTAAGACATTCTTTGTAGTGTGAACTTTAAATACAATGATGATATAGTTGATGAGATTTACCGCATGTGTACTTTTAGGAGAAAGAAGAAGAAAGATCTATGTCACGACATGGCCCTATTAGCGGGACAGGTCGTGACAACTTGTGGTATCAGAGCAAAGGTTTTGGGATCTTGAGCAAAAATAATATTATGAGTTGTTTTATTAATTTTGGAAGATAATTTAGTTATCATAATTTGATTTGAACTTAGAAGAAAAAAATTGAAGTTGTAGTCTTGAGGATAATTGGAATTGTTATTGGAAGATTTATGTTGATGAAGGATCAAATTGAGGTTGATAAATATATAGGAAAAAATGGCAACAGAGCAGCCACATGCGACCACCCAAGACCCTAGTTAGGAGAGTGACAATAACAACAACGTGTATGACACGTTGACATTGATAGCTCAAACAGTAGGAGACATGGCTGCCCAGTCCGTTAAAAGATATGAATTTAAGCAGCAGTTGCCATTTGAACATGTAAAAAAGTTGGGAGTATAACCATTTGTAGGAGACACTGATCCAAAGAAGGCTAGGGAATGGTTCAAGCATATGGAGAAAATATTTGCTCTAACAGATTGTACGAATGAGCAGAAGTTGAAATATACAATATTTATGCTAAAAGATAGCGTTGATGATTGGTGGACATCGGTGAAGATGAAATATCCAAACCCATCTTACATTACATTGGAGATGTTTGAGAAAGAGTTTAATGAAAAATATTACCCAAGGGTTTATCAGAAGGAGAGACATAAGGAGTTCCTATTCCTTGCTCAGGGGAGCAAATTATTTGATGAAATATGAGAAATTCACAGAACTTTCAAAGTTTACCGCTTCTCTGGTAGCAACGGAGGAAGAAAAATGTAGACGTATAGAAGATGGTATGCATATTGACTTAAAGGAAATGGTTTCAGCCATGGAATTTACTGATTATGCAAAACTGGTGGAGGTTGCTCGTAGGGATGAACGAGTAGTAATAGAAAGAAGGAAATACAATAATCATGGAAAGAGAAGATTTGCAGATAAACCACAATGGAGGGGAACCATGAACAAGGAACCGAGAATAATTGGGAATTCAAGGCAAACCTGGCTCCAGTCAATCAATCCTCAAGTACGGGGAGGACTCAGACAGCAAGCAGTCAGGCTGCAGCTACACATGCGTCAGCTCATGTCAGCCCATAGGGTTCGTTTGGTTGCAGGGTTGGGTTGGATTAGGTTGGGTTGGGCTGGGCTGGGTGAATAGTAATCTGTGAGGAGGGGGTACCCCTGTGAATAGTACCCCAACCCAACCCAACCCTGCCCAACCCTGCAGCCAAACGAACCCATAGAGTTCAAGGGAATCAAACAAATAGATTACAATGTACTAACTGTGGAAAGTATCATCCGGAGATTTGTCATAAGGGGACCATGTGGTGTTATCAATGCGGCGAGATAGACTACATATGTTAGAATTGTCCCACACTTGTTCAAGGCCGTAGGGTTATGGGAAGACCGGCACAAAATAAAAATTGTGATATCGTTATACGTCGTCATCCAATTGAAAGAGAACAAAATAAAAATAATGCACAGAAAAGATCAAACCAGAGAAAGGGAAATGTGTTTGCTATGACCTTAGAGGATGCCATATCTGCCGATGATGTCGTATCAGGTACCACTATTATTTTTGGCAAAAGTGCACATACTCTTATTGATTCTGGTGCAAGCCATTCATTTATTTCACAAAGATTATCCATATATGCTGATAAGGTAACAATTACTCTCAAGCACTCTTTAGCAATTTCTTTGCCTAAGGAAGAACCCGAAATTATTAGGGATGTCCTTCGAGATTGTTTGGTTAAGATAGGAGAAAATTATATTGAAGTAGAACTGATTCCTATGGAGATAGGGAATTTCATGATATCATAGGAACGGATTGCTTAAGTACATATCATACTCTTCTTGACTGTCATAAGAAGCATGTTACTTTTAGAAAATCAGGTGATGTCGAATTCACTTTCTATGTAGAAAGAATGATATATCATACCCATGTCATCTCCTGTCTCTTAGCCCAAAAGTTGTTAAGGAAGAGATGTTCCTCTTATGTTGCTTAGTGTTTAATACAAAAGCAGAAGCAATCAGTTTAGAAAATATTTCTGTGGTGAAGGAGTTTCTAGAAGTGTTTTCAAACGAACTTCCAAGAGTTCCTCCTGATAGGGAAATTGAATTCACTATTAACCTCATTCCGGGCACCAATCCAATTGCTTAGCTCCTTACAGAATGGCCCCAGCCGAACTTAAGGAACTAAAAATCCAATTGCAGGAGTTGACAGATAAGGGATTTGTACAATCCAGTATGTCTCCTTGGGTTGCTCGTGTTTTTTTTAAGAAGAAGGATGGTTCCATGAGACTTTGTATAGTTTATAGAAGACTAAACACAGTGACTGTCCTCTATAACTATCCTCTACCCAGAATAGATGACTTATTTCATCAGTTGTAAGAGGTTTCTGTGTTCTCAAAGATAGAT
Source organism: Ottelia alismoides (assembly GCA_037367405.1). Taxonomy (NCBI): domain Eukaryota; kingdom Viridiplantae; phylum Streptophyta; class Magnoliopsida; order Alismatales; family Hydrocharitaceae; genus Ottelia; species Ottelia alismoides. The sequence goes on from JAZKJV010002156.1 coordinate 517,388, forward strand.
TTGAGATCAGGGTATTATCAGCTAAAAATTAGAGTCGAAGATGTTCCAAAGACTGCCTTTAGAACTCGTTATGGACATTACAAATTCTTGGTAATGCCTTTTGGATTGACAAATGCCCCAGCTGCCTTTATGGATTTGATGAATACATATCTGGATAAGTTTGTGATTGTATTTACTGATGATGTTCTAGTATATTATAAAACAGAGGAAGAACATAGAGAATACCTGAGAATTGTGCCGCAAACTTTAAAGGAACACCGATTAGAAAAGTTTAACAAATGTGAGTTTTGGTTGAAAAAGTTGCATTTCTAGTCCATGTCATATCTGGAGAAGGAATAGCTGTAGATCCATCAAATATAGAAGTAGTTCTTAGATGGGAACGATCGATAAATGCATCAGAAATCCAAAGTTTCCTTGGATTTACCGGGTATTATCGTAGATTTGTTGAAAACTTCTCTAGAATTGCAGTATAATTGACAAGATTAACTAGGAAGGGTGTGAAGTATAGCTGGGACGAAGAATGCGAGAAGAGTTTTGAGGAACTCAAGAATCATCTTACCTTATACCTATCCTTAGCCTTCCTTCAGGACAAGGTAATTTTGTAATCTATAGCAATGCCTCAAGACAAGGGTTGGGATGTATCCTGATGCAGAATGATAAGGTTATTATTCTTCTAGACAGCTAAAATAACATGAGTTAAATTACCCAACTCATGACCTTGAATTAGCAGCTATAGTGTTTACCTTAAAGATCTGGAGACACTACCTATATGGTGAAACTTGTCGAATCTTTACGGATCATAAGAGTTTGAAATATATTTTCTCTCAGAAAGAGTTGAATTTAAGGCAAAGAAGATGGTTAGAGCTAATCAGAGATAATGATTGTTCCATAGAATATTACCCAGGGAAAGCCAATGTCATGGCTGATGCTCTCAGTCAAAAGTCTAAGGGTCAGCCATCTCACTTAGAGCAGAGTATTTACAATTGAAAGGGTTACGTGCAAATTTAACCATAAATAATTATGGAGCCTTATTAGCATCCTTACAAGTGAGACCCATGTTATATGATAAAATTAAGGAAACACAAATCCATGATCTCGAAATCATTATAACAATTGAGAAGATTAAAGGAGGTGATCAAGCAGGATATACAATAGATGACCAAGGTGTCTTATCATTTAAAGAAATATTGTGTGTTCCGAGGAAATCTAATATAAAGACTGAGATTCTGGAGGAGGCACATAACTCCATGTATGATATGCACCCAGGAAGTACTAAAATGTATAGAACACTTAAGACATACTATTGGTGGTCTGGCATGAAGAGAGAGATTGCAGAATATGTTTCTAAATGTCCTATATGTCTACAAACTAAACCGTAACGTTTGAGACCTGCGGGTACATTACAACCACTTCCTATACCAGAATGGAAATGGGAACACATAACTATGGATTTTGTTACGGGATTTTCAAGGACCCGTCGAGGCCATGATGCAATATGGGTCATAGTAGATAGATTAACAAAATCTGCACATTTCTTAGCCATTAACACGGCATACAGTCTAGACTGCTTGGGAAAGATCTTTGTTAATGAGATAGTTAGCCTTGATGGGGCACCTGTGTCAATTGTATCCGATAGAGATCCACAATTCACTTTCAAGCTTTGGGCAATCTTACATAAGGCTATGGGAACAAAATTAGCATTTAGTACATCCTTTCATCCTCAAACAGATGGCCAATCAGAACGGACCGCCCAAACTCTAGAAGACATGCTTAGAGCTTATGCACTGAGCTTTAAAGAAAGCTAGGATGAACGTATCTCGCTTATAGAGTTTGGATACAATAACAAATATCATGCTAGTATTGGGATGTCACCTTATGAAGCCTTATATGGTAGACCATGTAGAACACATATCTGTTGAAGTGAGGTTGGAGAAAGAAAATTGGTTCAACCTGAATTAATACAAAGCATAATAGAAAAAGTTGAGAAAATCAAGAGATGCTTGAAGGCAATCCAATGTAGACAGAAAAGTTATGTAAATAAACAAAGAAGAGACTTAGGAGACCATGTGTTTCTAAAAGTATCTCTATGGAAAGGCCTAATCAGATTCAGAAAGAAAGGGAAACTAAGCCTTGGATACATTGGCCCTTATGAGATCATAGATAGAATTGGAAGTATGGCCTATCGTCTTCAACTTCCATCAGAACTAGCAATGATACATGATGTCTTTCATGTCTCCACATTTCGGAAGTATATTCCAGATCCATCCCATGTGATACAACTCCAAAAAAATCAATTAAAGGAAGATCTATCATACAAGGAGGTTCGTGTAGAAATTCTAGATTATAAAGTACAAGATCTTCGTACAAAGAGGATTACCTTAGTCAGTTTTATGGAGGAGTCATGCAACAGAAGAAACCATATGGGAACGAGAAGAAGAAATGAGATCTCAATATCCCCGCTTATTTTCAATCTAGCAAAGGTACTTCAATTTCGAGGACGAAATTTATTTCAAGTAGGGGAGAAATTGTAATGTGTGTTTTAAGTAGTTGTGAGTTTTGTAGAATATCACTATATATACTATGTTTATTCCTATAAATAGTGTTATTTCAAAGAAATATTGGATGGATAATGACCACACGCAATCAATAGATTCGTCTTGATGAAACGATTTCATTGAAACTTTTTTCGTGTAAATCAGAGACCATCTTGAATTATTATAACTTTAAAAAGTTCTCTTGATTTGTGTAGCACGTCAAAGTACCACATCTAGTAATTTGGAAGGTGGTAGCTACTTATAAATAGTAGAAGCTATAGTGAAGCAGGGTTTAAGAATTTTGGGTTGTGAATGAGGGGTCCAGTAGAGCCCAAGCCCAACATGTTAAACGGGCCAAAATCCCCAATAAATGATCGGTCTAAGGTCGGGACGTTACAGATTTGTGTTCATTAGATCATAATCATGTCATTAAGACTAATTAAGCATGATTAATATTAGTTACCCGTGATTAGTGATATTTAAGTGTCATTAGTAAAAATAGAACACATGGAGGGCAAATCGTAGGACACATGTCGTTATACATACAGGACATGTGTCAATACACACGAGTACAATGTGTCAATACACAAGAGTACCATGTTTCAATACACAAGAATAACATGTGTCCTAGTGCATGTAAGGCTTGTGGCATTATGCATGTGCACCAAGTGCCCTCATGCATGTACAACATGTTTCCTCATGCATATGAGCCATGTGTCATGGTGCATGGATGGCAAGTGTTGCTATGTGTCTTCATGCATGATAGAGAGGTGACATGTGTCTTAAAGCCTCCCTTAGATGCTAACATATCCCACACATGCAAAGGGGTTGGAGGCCTATATACCCATGAGCTCCTCATTTCTACACATTCCATCCCACACCACTCTCACCACCTTAGAGCTAGAAAATCATAGAGAGTGCCGAAGGAGCACGGTAGAAGCTGTAGCGAAGCACTATCGGCTATCGATTGTAGTGGAATTCAAAACGAAGTGCTGCAGTAGTCAGAGACGGATATAGGGGGTACTGACTAGAGGAGGCGACCGTGACTCGAGTTAGATAGAAGAATCAGGTGAGGGATTCTCAAGTTCTATTTTTAGCAACAATCTTTAGCCTTTATGCGTGTTTTTGACAAGTAATTACAGAACAAGTATGAAATCGTGTTTTCTAAAGCTTTTACGTATGAATTGTAAGTACCATAGTAGATATGAAATCAACTCTTTAGAAAGTATTTCAAGTGTCGTTTCAAGTGTTTTATCTTGATAGCACATTTTCAAGCATATAATTCTTTATAGAACATAAAGCATGAGTCTAACTACTCAGATTTGAGCTTTATATAAAGAAATATGTTTTGCACAATTACAATGCATTATGCATTGATTTTCATGCTCCTAATAGTTTCTAGTTGTAAGAATATATTTTTGTGATTTTTTAAGGATTTTTTATATTTTTATAAATATTTTAGGGGTTTTTCAATTTTTATGAGTTTCTTTTATAATTTTTAGTGACATATGGTCTGGAGTTGTAAAATAATCAAATAAATATAAAATATATTTTTTGGTATTTTTCAAAGAGGTTTTATATTTTTTATGTATTTTCTTTTGCAAATTGGGACAAAAAAGTGATGTTTTTTATTTTGTATAAATAATTAAAAGCCTTGAAATGCAAAATAAAAAATATAATGTGAAAGAGCAATGCAACAGGATGTTATATCTATTTTTGGAGATTTTTTTCGAATTATATAAATGTATGAAATAAATAGTTTAGGTTTTTTCCACTTTTTCAATTTGTATGGTGTTTTCAGGTTTTCCAATTTTTTTGACTTTTTGATAGGTGAGAGAGGAATAGGAGAATGTACAGATTCTAGTTTGGAGGGAAAGTGATTAGTAGAAGAGGGAGGTAGAAGGGACTTCAGTTGTACATGACGTGTGGTCAATCTGGTATCTTCCAGTTTTCAAAATTCAATCCGCAGAATCCATGATCCACTTTCATACTTGGACTCATGACCATTCTAAAAATGTCATCCTCCAATAAGTTCTCATAACCATCACGAAAGAAGTCCGCTCAGTTGGAAGATTCTGCTGAGAACTTGGGCTTTTATACTCATCACACCTTGTCTCGGACGTGTAACGCTGGGTTGAGTATGGCCCATTTGTATGGAAGATGATGGTCGGAGCCTCATAAGGTGATGTCAGTAGACAGGGGTATGTAAATTGGTCGTATGACTCCAATCCCCTCTATATGTTGGGTCTCCAAATGGGTGGTATGAAGTTTGGTAAAGGTGGGCTTGATCGCTAAGGTCGATCAAATCAGGAAGATCATGTAGTGCAGGCCTCTCCATTTGGTCTGTTTGGTCGACCATGTTGTACCCTAAGGCCAAGTCAGGATGTGTATAGGTCGATTATTGTATGGTCCCAATTCGAGGTGAGAATGAGGTCTGCAGGGGTAACTGATTCTGCCAATCATTCATCTCAACCAATGTTCTGGAAGGTGCCATGCGGCATTTAGTCGGAGGGGTCACTACATAGAGAGTATGCGGTATGCGGAAGAGCATGCGAAGAGTATGCATTTTGGTAATTTCATTATTACAGATATAAATAAAATTTAATATTATGTTAATATTATCAATTGGGAGAGTATGCGAGGAGTATGCAGTTTTATTTGGGAGAGTATGCGATTATATATAAGGAGTATGTGGTTTTATGTTATTATGTGGATAATAAAAAAATGTAAAGCAGCCTAGGAGGCAGCCACATAGGGGGTATACTTGACCAAGTATGTGGGTCAACCCGTATACATGGCCATTTCACCGGAGCGGTAAGGTTACCGAGTATGAGTATGCGACTGAGTATGTGGTTTACTCGTCCGCTTTCCTGAACATTGATTTCAACAGTAGCTTGCTCTTTGATTTGTTCCTTGATTCCGACAAGCGGGCGAGAATATGGTGTGTCAATCCAGGGTAGATGTGGGTCAGGGGTGTAAGAATGTGGGGTAGGTGAGAAGTACGAAGAAATCGGTAAGTCGGTCGAAGCTCTGACTTCGCGGTCGGGGTGTGGGTATGAGGAGGAATAAGAGGATGGAGATGATCGGAATATGGTCGGAGAAGAGTGACCTGGATATGATGATCAATATTCTAACATCTTCGAAGAGAGATGGGAGAGTGAATAGGATCAAGGAAGAATTTGTGCAAGTGCACCGAATAACACACAAAATAGACAAACACAAGAACAAATCCAGTGTTCAGCTACTCAACACTATGATGGTCGCAAGAGTCCAATTGTTTATCTTTTTAATTTGAGTAGGTGATACCCAAGATATACGTCAAATTACGCAAGGCTTAAAAGTAGGTTTTGAGTACTATCCTAGGTATGTCTCCTAACCTCTCAACAATCACAATAACACAAGCATACAATGAGGGTTTTGGTCTCCCGAAAAAAGTGTTAATTTTAGTCTTTTTTTGTCAACTCTGATTAACAGTCTCGATTTTAAGTTCGGTTGTCACTTGATTACCAAACATGACCCGCCTAACGACCATTCCTGATTTCCTTTTAGCCTAAGTTTCAAACCCAAGGGGAAGGGAGTCGAGAAAAACCGATGCAAATAGTGAAATCAATTATGCATGCCCAGTTTAGAAGACTTACACTGGTCCTCACTCTCTACGTGCGAGATGCATTGAAATTTTATACTATATGAGATGCAAATGAGAAAACCGTTCCTAGACAGGCAGTTCTATTAACGAGTGATAAACAATTTATTTTGGACTAACAACTCGACGGTCTAAGTGCATATTGTTAAATGTGATGTGTGTTCCTAAATATTATGAGTACAAGCAATAAAAATATTCTAGTAAAAATGCTCTAAGAGCCACAAGTGCAGGTTATATTCTACGTCAGTCAACCACACGGCCACAAACGGGTCAAATCTCCAGTCTCGATACAAGCGCGAACTCTCAAACGAGAGTCGTTGTAAAGAGTGAATTACCTGAATTATTACAACACAATATTTGCAAAATTTTACAAAAATGAAATGCTCTCAAAAATAGATTAATTTTCTTTGATCTTTAGCAGTCGACGTGTGTCACATCCGTCGACCTCTAATGCACTCTAAGCCCATCGGGCCCTCAAAAGGAAAATCAAATTTATATTAGAGACGTAAACAACAAAATATATACAAAAATGAGTAGAAAATAATTGACAGGAAGAAGACAAAATGGATTAATTATAAGGTGGCTCGGGGGTCAGATGACCCGAGTGAGAGAAAGCTTAAATCTAATTTTCTAAATTAAACCCTAAGTCATGTGCCTCCCCAGCAACAACACCATATGTTTAATGTGCCTGAGTACGTATATTAATCGGTACTCGTTGTAGCACAACACACAGCTAATTAATCATAACCGAATCAAATGTCTCTATGAAGAGGACTTGGTTTTTAATTTATATCCAGGACAAGTCCGGGGTCGAACACAGGGAGGCAAAGGAACAACTTTGGGTTAATTCAGAACACTTGGCTCTATTTTTCCAATGCAGATTTTTTTGTATTTTTTATGCAAAATGAATGCGAATGCAAAATGTAGGTGAATTAAGTTAATAAGAAAATACACAACTTAGCCAGATTAAATTTTGATGTGATATTAATCCAATTTAACAACATTATATTTTTCCTAGAAACCTAATCCAGTGATGAATGCAAAACACATTTTTTTGAAATTTTAAGAGTTAAAATATAATAATGAAAATACATTTTATGGGTTTTCATGCAATTTTTCACACAAACATAATACAAAAATTATAAAAAATTTACTGGAACTTAAACACGATGCAATGAGGCTACAGTATTTTTTGGAATGTTTCGAGATTATATGATTTTTTATGAATTTATTAATGAAAACATAGTGGCTGCAAGTATTTAATTCCTAGTAAATCCAAAATGTCTATTTATCCATAGAGTGAATTATCTCAAAAAAATATTTTAATGAGAAATCTAGAAGAGTCGGAATTTCAAAAAAAATGTGTGTCGATTTAATTAAAAATCATTTAGCAAAACCACTCTAAAATTTATTTAAGGCATATGACAACTCCAATTTAAATGAAATTTGGATAATAATTAAATCACTTTCAAGGCATCATTCCTAATTTTTGAGGAATTTCTGGAGCAACCATGAATAAAATATGAATTTAAGACAAAAATTGTACAAAATAAGCAATTTTTCGCTAATACGATTTCAATTAATTACCCAAAGCTTACAAAATCCAAATAAATAACCAAATGATAGAGAATTAGTTGCTCAACAACATGACATTTCTCAATAAAATAAATGAAGCTAAAAAGATGTCCAAATTAACATACAAACATAGGGGTATCGGTACAATTCATAATTAAAAAAACAAAAGAAACTGTGCCCAAGCGGTATCGGTCATGACAACAGAGGATGGGCGATGGAGGAGGAGGATCCGCAACGCGGGTGGGGATGGCAGCCAGGTGACTCGCAGCTGGAAGCTTGGAGGGGGGAGCAGCAGTTGGCGGTGGTGGCAGAGGGTCACAAGAGCAGTTGAGCGGAGGACTGGCAGTGATGCGATGGAGATGGGGTGCGCGTGTAGAGGGCACATGCGTCTGCGAGGGGGAAGCGGTCTTGGTAGTGGTAACAGAGGGCTGCAGGAGCTGGAGTGTGACCGGAGCTGGTGGCGCAGCCAAAGGGGGAGCGTCAGGCATGCGATGGTGTGTGTGGCTGGAAGCAGCAGGTGGAGGCCGTGCATGAGGGCGATCGGTCGCAGGTGGCTATGACTGCTGACCTGTTGATGAATCCACGATTCATCATCTTAATATCTTGCTCTTAGCAAAATCCTTGAGTAAAGTCTCAAATAAATATACATAAAATCATTAAATTAATAAAATAACTCTTGTAAATAAAACACGCTAATTAATGTATACTACATTGTACAAAATAAATTACATATAAAAAGCTGCAAAAAAAGAAATTAATGAAACAAAGATGAGAAGATGATGGTGGTGATGGTGATGGTATGATGGAGCTGACGATGTGGTGGTCATATGATTTGGATGTGGTATAAATAAAGGAAATGAAGATGACTAAGACAAAAAAATTAATGTTAGATAAAAAATGAGAAGATAGAAAACTTATATGTGGTTCACTGGATTTACAAAGCGACTACGTTGGACTTCTGTTGTGGCCTCGATCCAATTGGTGAAAAGAATATCGGAGAAGCTATGCGAATTTGATGGGAAACTCGCGACATGGGGACGGTGGTCGCCACGGATCTCGCTTGAAAGGAGGTCGTGGCTTCGTATCAAGGTGGAACATTTTCACTGATCGACCTCGATGAGCTCTCTCCTTTTTCTCTAAGAATGGCGGATGGGGGAAAATGAGGATGAAGAGAATGAGATGGAGGTTAAGAAAGTGGTGGAAGAAATGATGTTGAATGGGAGGTTAGATGAAGAAAATGGAGTTGAATGGGAGTTGGCGGTAGAATGAAAAGTTAGAGTAGAGAAAGAAAAATAAAAAATAAAAAGAAAAAAAGTTGGCTAGTAAAAAATAAAATAAATAAAGAGAAAAGAGAGTAGAGAATTTACAAAAGTAAGTCCACAAATAAGATAAATAATATGTACAAGTTTTTTTACTTTTCTAATTTTAAATTTTTTAATAAAATATGTTTACAATATAAAAATAAAATAAAATACTAGATATAAAATAAAACACATAAATATTTTTTTGGAATTTTTACTAATTAAGAAAAGTAAATTAAAAAATGAGAAGAGAAAATTGTGTACATTATATACAAAGTCACTTTACCTTATTTTCAATGACAAAATATCTATTTAGGATATTTTTTTAAATTATGTCATTTATTAAAATATACAATAAATATATTAATAGAAAATAAATAAATCAAAAAGGGTTATTCTGTACAAAGAAAAATTGAAGTCACAATTATTGCATTATGTACAATATGCAACTAGTTCACAAACTAAAATTTTGCAAATGAGCATCAATTTTAATGAAATCATTTTCATTAGATAGATAATTTTCTAACTTAAGCTTAAAAAGTGAGTTGGTGAATTTGGAATTCATACGGAGTGGAAATTTGGCTGGGAAGTTGGAATTTACAGTTTTCTCTCTTTAGGTCTAGGAGTATTTATTGCGGTTTGAAATTTGTTTTATATTTTTGTATTTTTTATATACATTTTTATAAACAAGGTAGAGAAAGAATTAACCGAAAAGGAATTTAAATGTAATTATTAAATTTATGATGTTTTGGGATTTTACAGGTGAAAAACTCGTTTATTTTACAGCTTTTTATTATTAATTTATTTTGTACAATATAATATAAAATAATTAGTGTATTTTATTTACAAGAGTCATTTTATTAATTTATTGATTTTATGGAAATTTATTTGAGATTTTACTCATGTATTTTGCTAAGATCAATATATTAAGATGATTCATGGATTCATCACTATACCATTGGATTTTTTACATGTATATCATGCATGTCCTTCGTGATTGATTGTATGTTTGGATAGCCTTCAATAAACTAGTATCAGATCAAGTTTTGGTGTTTCTCCGCCTCACATGAAAGTCCCATATAAATCTATCTAGTTGACACTTTCTACCTCGACGTGGAGACCCCCGGAACAGATCATTGTCCGATCCGATCCAACACCTGTGATTATAATGAAGTTTCAGATCGAGAAATTCGATCACAATGTCAGTTTTGGCACATGGAAGGTTGAGATGGAGTATATCCTCATCCAACAAGGCATCGTATAGGTATTTTAAGGCATCGAGAAGATGCCAGCGATGCTAAGTCAAGACGAGAAGTAGGACATGGACGTAAAGGCTAAGGAAAGCATACAAGTTACCTCTTGAAGGATGTTCTTCATGAAGTTATGAAGGAATCCTGCACAACAACTATGTTGCTGATACTTGAGAGTCTCAACATGATGAAAACTCTCGCCAATCATCTACATCTCAAGTAATGACTCTTCATTCTTCGTATGGACGAATGCCCATCAATTAAATCTAATATTGATGTTTCCGCTCAATTATTTTCGAGTTGGAAAATATGAAGCAAGAAATTGTAGATGAAGATCAAGCATTGCTAATGTAATGTTAGTTAACGCCCTCGTATAAGCACTTTCATGAAACTCTAAATTTTAATAAGTACGAGATGACTCTAAATGAAGTGAAATCATCCCTTCTCTCGAAGGAATTAATGGACTGTGAACTCAAGGGACATTCGTCAAATGATAAGAATGCTGAGGTGCTCCAAGTGAGGGGTAAATAGAGGAAAGGAAAGAAGTTTGATAAGCAGCATGAGAAAAAGAAAATAAACATAGAAATTTTTGTCACTACTACAATAAGAAATGGCATGTGAAAGAGGAGTGATGGAAACTCCAAAAAAGGAGAAAGACAACAACCTGGAAAAGATAGTTCTGCAGTGGAAGCGAGTTATCTAGAAATTGAATGAAGAAATGTTCGCTACGTTCTGATGTCTAGTACACCACACATATTGAAGGATGCATGGCTCCTCGATTCTGCTTGCTCCTACCACATCAAGACCAACTGCCAATGGTTCTCCTCGTACAAATATATTGATGGAGGAGTTATCAATATGGAAAAGGATGCAATGTCCAAGGTTGTATGATTGGGAAGCATGGAATTGAGGATGCACAATGGAACATATGTCACCTTGACTAATGTTCACCATGTCCTTGATATGACAAAAAACCTGATATCTCTTGATCCCCTAGAAGAGAAAGAGTGCGAGTATGCTACGAAGGGAAGAATTCTAATTGTTGTCAAAGATGAGCATTTTAATGTGTCCAAAAAGAGGTTTACAAACCTACATGCATTATAAGGGGACACTATTACATGTGCCACATTCATTTCCAACAATTTAGGGGTTGACAACACTAGATTGTGGCATCTCACTTTGGGACATCTAAGCGAGACATGCATGAGTAACCTCATCAGAAGAGGATTACTTAATAGTTAAGGCATGTGCAAGTTGGACTTCTATGGGCATTACATTCTTGGAAAATAGACACGAAAGAGTTTTGATGTTGCTAAACATAGAATAAAGAGTACTGTGGACTATATTCACTATGATTTATGGGGGTCGTCTCAAGTCCCGCACCTAAAGGTGGTGCACGATACATGCTTTATTTTATAAATAATTACTCTATAAAGGTTTGTATTTATTCCCCTAAATCCAAAGATGAGGTTTTTACACAACACAGTGGAAAGCACTACTGGAGAAGCAGACTGGTAAAAGCATCAAGAGGCTAAATACATACATTGGCCTGGAATCCTGTTCAATTTGATTACTTTTGCAGGAATGAAGGCATCTCTAGATACAGTATAGTGATACATACTCCTCGATAGAATGGAACCACAGAATGCATGCATGAGTAGGACCCTGCTAGAGAGAGCCAACTGTATGTTATTAAATGCTGGATTGACGAAGGATTTTCGGTTGAAACAGTTGCAATAGCAGCCTTCCCCTTCCTTGTGAACCATTCTCCCTCGTCAGTTTTGGACAACCTAATACCATAGGAGGTATGGTCTGGACATCCCCCTGATTATTCTGATTTGAATTTTTTTTATTGTCCTGCATATGCACACGTTAGTCAAGGAAAGCTAGAACCTAGATCCGTTAAGTGCATATTTCTTAGGTATGTGTTTAAAATGAAGGGATATAGATTGCAGTGTCTTGATCCAAAGTCACAAAAGTTGATGATTGAGAAAAAATAGTGTATTTAATAAGTCTGTTATTTTACCTCCCAAGTATGATTATGTTGTTCATTCTTCTGATGCAAATACAAATGTAAGTACCGGCAATCAGGTGGGGCATGAGGTTGAGCCAGTCCAACCACCTCATGGTCACCGATTTGAAAATAATAATAATAAGAAAAAGAAGAAGAAGAAGAAGAAGATAGTTCGATAAGCAAAGAAGAGGAGTGTATTGCAAATAGGAGAGGATAAAGGGAGATCAAGCCACCCTCTAGATATGCATATTCCACCTTTGCATATGTTCTATCTATTATTGAGGAAACATGTGATGCAAGAGAGCCGAGCAGTTTTTCAAAGCTGCTTCATTTCAGTACTCTGTATAACGATCTACAGTAATGAATGAGGAGATTGAATCTCTTCATAAATATTAGACATGGACCCTTTCTCCATGACAAATCTGAATTTACCATGTTTAGTTATATCGAATTGTTGTAGATGGGCAATTAAGGATTGATAAAAAAAATAATTCAATTAATCAATTAATGTTTAAGTTGTCGAACTTATTTTACTTGGGCAAGCCCAAGGTTAAATTCATGGAGGCAACTATCTCCTTAGGATAATTTACTTATAATTCAGAGATTAGATTTTCAAGGGCGTATTTTTTGATCTTATTATGCAATTAATGCGATGGACATGCAATGTGGATAAGTTTAGGGGTTAAAATGCAATTTTTTACTCAATTCAATTTGAAAAATCTCAAACTTGGCTAGAATGTCGTTTAATGCAACATAAAGCTACTATGGTTTTTTTCAGATTTTCTTATATAAAATCAATTTACTGTGAATTAAACGATGCAATAAAAGTGATATCAAATAAATAAATTTTAATAAATATCAAACAAATAACTATTAGAGATAAAATTATCCTAGATAGGTCTAAATGAGAGGTGTCCAGAACAATTTTATTTCCTAAAAATGATATGTGATTAGTTAAGTAAAAATCAATTATTCAGACCACAAAACTATTTATTCCGAGTAGAATATGCATGAAAATGTAATAAAATTTCGACACAAATAGGAGACATTATAATTCTACTTACTTTGATTTTTTGAGAATTTTGGGAGCAAGTTGTGATTTACTAGAAGCTACCGAGCAGAGCATGGGTAAAATATACAGATTTTTGCTAATTTATTTTTAATAAATTAACCACAGTCCAAAATATGTCAAATAAATTGCCACGTATTATAGAATTAATTGTCCAATATAGTGTAATTTTTGGAATAAAAATATGATGACAAATGACTATTCAAAGAGATACTCCAATGCAAGGTTCTATATGCATAATAATAAATAAAATGATCAAAACAAAAGGCAAATAAATACAATTATCTAACTAGTTAAAAATAGAGGGTTACCTTGAAATTTCTCCAAAGGGAAGGGTAACATATACATGAGGATCTGTGTCCCCTTATCATGTGAGAGGCATGTGCAGGAGGTTCTTATTTGCAATTTACCCATGTATGGAGGTGTGTGCGCAATTCTGAGGAGGCGGAGGGGCGTGCCTGTGAAAATTTCTACTTACATGTAAGGAGGACTTGTGAGTGGTCTCCGATGTGATATCTGGGAGGTACAGGGCAGACTCTACAAAATATCCAAACCACGTGCGTGAGGCACGTGACCTACGTTCGGCTCAGGTAACGAATCTCCATGCAATGTGTCCTCGTTACTTTGGTGGTACCCAAGGCTCGAGGCTCAGGTGGGGTCTTGGGTTAGATCTGGAGTGTCCGCTCTCTTCGATCTCATGACTAGAAGTTATCCACTCTTGAATGACCCTGATGAATCTTAATCGACGGTTGTATGTTGGGGATGGATCAACATTTGCGATTGGAGATGGTCTTGATCCAACACCTCCTATAACTTGGACCTGGGGTTTCTTCTCCTTCAAGTGTTGAGATTGATGATTTCTTTATTCTCCTGCAGGACCTAGAAGAGAGAAGAATAGGGAGCTCAAGCTTCGGAGCTCGGCTCAAGGTTGCACTAAAGAGAGACGGGAGTCCGACCAGCTCCTTATCGAAGAATGGAGGGTAGAGCAAGAAGAAATGGTCATGGTATTAGATAGAGATGGAAAGGGTTGGAAGATAGAAAGAAGTGGAGAGTAATAAGAGATTTGCGATGGATTGACTGATTTTGATTGGGTTTAGATCTAGATAAAGGAGATCGGTGAAATCAAAAGAGGAGGAAGAACTGAAAATGGAATGTAATAGAGAATCTAAGAGGGAAAAGAAGATAGAAGAATATAAAAAAGACAAGATGCCTACCTGATTGTTTGGGTCCAGGTTATCGCCTTTAGGTCCCTGCAAAATGAACCATAGCTTAGCAACAGAAGAAGGTTCCAACTACAACAAGGAGTATTGTGACTCCTTGGATCTCGCCTTGAGCGGATGGAGGTCATCATTGCTCGACCTTGGCATTCCCAGCTATCACCAAAGGAATGAGGGGAGTTGGTCCTTACTCACGAATAATGGCAGATGGAGATGGTGGGTGGAGCTCGTAGAGGTTTTGAGGGGCTCGATTAGGGTTTCGTCGAGGGGGACAAAGATGGTGGGTGACGTGAAGGGTAAGGATGAGAAGGGAGTCATGGTGGAGAGAGGTGGAGGCGATGCAGCTCAATCGAGTCGGGGCAGAGAAAGCGGAGTCGGCCATAAGATTTGGGCGGAGGAAGAAAGGTCATCGGTCGTTCGATCAACCGAGATCAAGCAGCCGAGGGTGGACCACATGATGATGAATTATTAAACGAAAACAAAATAAAAGAATAAAATAAGGATAATTGAGGACCGTAGGTGAAATAACAAAGGTCTAAAGTGGCGTGTCAATCCACAAGGTGGATCAACAGTCGTTGAGTTAACTACTCAAGAAATCCATTAAATTCAATAATTAACCCACAATATAAATCAAGCAATTAAAAATAAGATGTGTAGTTAAAATTTATTACAACTCTATAACAAATGTTTGTATAGGTGTAAGTATTATGTAGAGTGTCGAACACATGGAGCAAATGGCACATTGGGCAAATTAAGCGCAAAAAATTGTTCTTCTTCTTGTCTATTTGTTTTTTTGTGGGTTTTAAATTTTTGTATTTTTATATTTTGTTTTATATTTTTTATTGTTTTATTTTTATATTTATTATTTTCTGTTTAAATTTTCTGATTTTTAATTCCTTTTTTCTTTTTAAATATATAATATTGGAATATGAAAGACTATATATGCAATATAGGGTAATGTAATTATAAATACAACTAAAAATAACTAATAATTACATAATAAAATGTTTTTAGAATTTATATAATTGTGATTTTTTGGGAATGTAGCGGTAGTGCAAACGAGATGTGGGAGGCAATAGCATCTTGTATCCGAAAGGTAGCCAAAGAGATGCCAGGCGAGTCAAAGGGAGGAGCTCCAGGTCAAAAGGAGGCTTGGTGGTGGAGTGAAGGGGTGCAAGAGAAGCTAAAAATAAAAAGAGATTGCTTTAAAGCTATGTCTAAGGATAAAACAGAGGAAACTGTCACAAACTACAAAATAGTGAAGAAGGAAGCAAAGAAGGCCGTAAGCGAAGCTAAGTCAAAAGCTTATGAAGTTTTGTATAAAAATCTTGACTCTAAGGAGGGACAGAAGGATAAGAATAAAGACCTTTCTCAAGTAAGATGCATTAAGGACGAGGAAGGTCATGTGCTTGTTACTCAGAAGGATATAAAGACTAGATGGGAGCAGTACTTCCATAAACTTTTCACTGGGGAAGGAAATAGAGAGATCACTTTGGGTGATCTAGCTTGTAGTGAAAGTTACTTGAATCGTGCAAGCTATAGACGGATACAAAGAAAGGAAGTAGATGAGGCTTTAAAGGTTGTGAGACACGGAAAGGTGTAGGATCAGATAACATCCCTGTTATGGAGAGTTTTAGGTGAGTGTGGTTTGACTTGGCTTACGAATCTATTCAATGTTATTTGGCGAAGCAAGAAAATGCATGAAGATTGGAGGAGGAGTATCGTGGTGCCTCTTTATAATAATAAAGGAGACATTCAAAATTGTTCAAATTATAGAGGTATCAAGATGATGAGTCACGCGATGAAAATATGGGAACGTGTGATCGAAAGAAGGTTGATGCAAGTTTCCAACGTAAAAGAAAACCAATTCGGATTCATGCCAGGTTGCTCAATGATTGAAGCCATCCATTTGTTGAGGAGAACAATGGAGATTTATAGAGCTAAAAGGAAGAACCTCCACATGATCTTTATTGATTTGGAGAAGGCTTATGATTCTGTCCCATGAGAGATATTGTGGAGAGTATTGGAGAAGAGACAAGTACATGTCCTATACATTAACCTCATAAAGGACATGCATGATAGGGTTTATCTTGTGTAAGGACCCCGTCTGGGAAGACTGTATATTTTGACATCAACATTGGTTTACATCAAGGTTCTGCTTTGAGTCCATTTCTTTTTACTCCGGTTATGGACGAGTTGACAAGTCATATTCATGATGAGTTACCTTGGTGTATGTTATTTGCTGATAATATTGTGTTAATTGACGAGACTAGAGATGGAGTAAATGAGAAGCTTGAGGTCTGGAGACATGAGTTGGAGACTAAAGGATTTTGTAGAAGTAGGGCTAAGACGGAATATATGGAGTGCACCTTTGATGGAAGCAATGGTGAAGGAATTGAGGTGAAGATTGGTGACGATAACATTCAGAAGAGAGACTCCTTTAGATATATGGGATCTATTCTGCAACATGATGGGGAAATTGATGGAGATGTTACTAATAGAATAAATACCGGCTGGCTAAAGTGGAGAGGAACCTCTGTTGTTCTCTGTGATAAGAAAATTCTTTTAAAAATTAAAGGAAAGTTTTAAAAAGCAGCTGCGAGACCTGTTATGCTTTATGGATCCGAATGTTGGCATGTGAACCATAAAAATGTGCAAAGAATGAATGTAGCAGAAATGAAAATGCTAAGGTGGATGTGTGGACACATACGTAAAGATCAGATTCGGAATGATGCAATCAGAAAGAAAGTTGGTGTAGCTCCGATGAGAATAAGATGCGAGAAAACCTCTTAAGATGGTTTGGACATTTGCAAAGAAGATCAATTGATGCACCAGTTAGGAGATGCGAGTGTTGGGATGTTGAGCCAGCTACGAGAGGGCGAGGACGGTCCAAGAAGTGTTGGAAAGAGACCATATGAAGGGATCTTAGTATTGTGGATATAAGCTCGGGATTGACTCAAGATAGATCTGAATGGAGACAAAGAATCCATGTAGTTGACCCTACTTAATTGTGGGAAGAGGCTTTGTTGTTGTGTTTTTGTTGTTGTTGCTTCGTGATTTTTTGGGAATTTTTGCTATATATACCTTTAAAGTCAAAAATATCCCAAAATAAGGATTAAATAAATAGACCGAATTCATTTGGAGATTAAAAATAGAAAAAAGTATCAACAATTTTCCAAATCAATTTTAATATATAATAAATAATATAGAGAAATTTGTAAAATAGATTGAGTAGTTTTGGAGTTTGAGGGGATTTTTCAAATTTTATAAAGGATTTTGTAGTTTTTAATTTTTTTTGTATTTATTTTTTATTTTTAGGGATTTTGAGTTCTAGAGTAAGAAATAAATAGATAAAAAAATATATTTTTTGGGAATTTTTCCAAAAAGGTTTTAGTTTTTCTGGTATTTTATAAGTCAAACAGGGGAAAAAACATGCTCTTTTGATTTTTATAAATTATTAAAATCCTGAAAATGCAAAAATAAAAATTATGATGTGAATATCCTAACATGCACTTAATCCTATTTTCTGAGAATTTTTGGAGCCTTGATGATATTTTTAATAAATAGAAACAATCGCAAAAATTAATGAACTAGCAGGGGCATGTTTGCAATTAAGAATAAACTCAAGGTTGTTTCTACAAAATACCCAAAAATTATATAATGAGAATTAAAAGTTTGATGACTAAATTGAATTATAAAAAGATGCAAGGACCTAAGTGTAAAATCGCCACCTCACATGGGATCGCATGTAAGGTGACGTGGATTGGACCCAAAAGTAAATAGTAGAGAGCTCAGGGGTTTCGATGAAAAATATACAAAAATTTTCAACTATTAAAACAAATTATAGGAATAAAAATAAATTTACAAACATTGGCAGTATGAAACGTAAATTACCCCCACTAAGGTTTGGATCGACGGCTCAGATATCTTCACTTGCCACATATCTCCTTTCCGCACACGATGACACTTGTCTTGGATGGCCAAGATTTGATCTCAGGACTAAGATCGACGGTGGAGGCACTACGCATCCAACGGCTCCGTGTAGACCTGGGCGGTTGCTGATGATCGGACGACGACTCTCGAAAGGGTTGAAAGAATAAGGAAAGAACTCACCCTTGGCGAGTTTTGATCAGGCATTGCTCGCTCCTCCGAACTCCCTGAGCACCTCCGCTTTGCTCTTAACGCACCTACAGCACAATGAACCTCCAAGAGGTCTCAAAAATGTCCCAGTGCTACCTATCAAGCCCCTAGGTAATCCAACGACCTAGGAAGGATTCCCAGACAAAATGGACCCCCTTATGGGGTCCTGTTTCATGTATGACCTGCACAAAAATAAACCAGGGGCGAGGGCAAACTGCCTTGACCTGTTAGGTGGTTGAATGAATGCGAGATGGGGTGTGGTGGTGGATCTCCAGCAAGTAAAGGAGGTGGAGATCCGAGAGCTCTCTCCGAAAGGGATCAAGGTGACTAGAATGGTCTGGGGTGTAGATGAAATGAATGGGAAAGAAATGAGGGTGTTTGACGGGTCGGAGCACAAGTGGAGGCACGATGAAGGGTTTGCCAAAGGCTAGCTTCGGAGAACTACGAATGAAGGTTTTAAAGCTAATACAAGCAATGGAAGATTAATTTAAAGGCAGGAAATGAAACCTAAATCTAAAATCTCTCTAAAATACAAAGAAATTGGACCTCTAATAGCTGGAGCCATGAAATGAGAACCTCGACGGTGAGCATCGCTGGAGATGGTGGGAACCACCTCTGCACCGCCCTTTTCGCTTCAAGAACGTTTGGCCGAACTCGTTGTCACCAAGCTCAAGACCACAAGCAAGATCTAAGGGAAATAAACAATACAAGGGGAACCAAAATTCAAAATGGCGGAGCTCAAGTATATGTACAAGTGGCAAACAGGAGGACTTCGACAAGGGTTTACGGCGGGATCAATGAATCTCAGCCTTAGGAGAGAGGTCGACGTTATTCCTGGATGAATAGGGAAGACAAGTCATGAAGGATGTATATCTCCTCGAGCGGTGTATCACGAGGGGAAAATTCGAGAAGCAAGGGATTCAGGGTTGGACTGTTAGACCTATGACTTGAGTCAGATAGTAGACTCAAGTCAATGGGTGACAGACCCTGATTGGGCCACGTCACCCATAAAAAGACTAACCAGCCTAAAAATCAAAGATAATTCGAAATAGTAGTATTTTAATATTATTTTTATTTATTTTTATGAGTTGTTTTATTATAAGTTACTTTTTAGGGTTTCATTTATAGGTATATTTACTTATGTTTTGTATATTTTGTTTTTATTTTGTATTTATAATTTTATTAGTTTATATACTAAATTTATATATTTATAACTTGATTTTATAAACATAAATATATTTTTATTATATTTTCTAATATATTTTGTATACTTCTCTTGTTTTAATGTTTTCTTTATGGTTTTATACTTTTATTATATTCAATATATGCACATATATTATAAATAATATTTACAAAATTATGAAAAATGTAAAGAATAAATAAAATGAATATTTAATTCAGGTAAACTCTACAATAGGGGTCCAAAACCTATTTTTTGCATCCTAACTCAAATTAAATGAAGCTACCTTCACTAAATATCTTATTAAAAGCTATATACAATTTAAATGATTTTGATACATTTTAAATTCATTTGAAGAAGATATGGGCCTCGGAAGTTTGGGTTTTGACTTTTTATTCTGAGTATAAAATGTACACTATGTATTATTTTGTGTGAAATCAATTTTGTATTTTATTTGTATTTTTATCTACAACTTTCATGTACAAAATTTCTTTATTTAAGGTATAAAAAACAGAAAATAAAATAGATCCCAAATGGGACATATTGAAGAATAAATAAATAAGTTTTTTATTGTATATTTAGCCCTTATCTCCCCCTACTTTATTCCTTGTCAACTAAATCAATTCTTGACTTGATCTCGGGGTTTAGGGTCATAAAATACCTATGGCATTTAATTCTTTTTCTTTTCTTTTCTTTATTCTATAATTTTGGCATTAAAACTATATTTTATATACAACAAAATGGTACTGAATGCAATACATTGGACAAGGCACATCAACATACAAACAACCACAATTAAGCTCATGATTTAATGATTTATCCCATTAATATACCATGCATGAATTGGTCTAAAGTTCACTAAATGAGTCATCATTTCAATTCATGTAAATTTCCAACTCAAGTAAAGGACTAATATATGAATGAATGAGTTAAAACTCTCTAAGTTGAACCAAGATCAGGAAATATCATACAATGCATATCAAACATAATTTATGATTATTTGAATCAATTCTAAAGTAAATCATGGGGTTTAATATGTCTTTAAGAACCTAAACATGTCAATTTCAACTCAAGTTATCAAGCTTAAAAGCCATAACATTTCTCTAAATTTTCTAAATTACTCTCAACAAAGCAAGTTAGAGAACTAAACATATAGCATGAAATAGCATGAAAGAATATTTAGAACATGGCAAATTTCATTAAATTTGGAGTTGTGATTCACAAGATATTATTCATTAAAGACATGACATATTACAATAAAATTTCAACAAACCATAAAAATATGTCCTAAACAGGGTCCAAAATATAAATAAATAAACTACTAGGTCTAAACATGTAAATAAGCCAAGTGCGGGGGCATACATGGAATAATAAAGCATCAACATGCCTAATTTACAAAATGACCAAGAGTCATGTGCGTTACATGCAGGGCGGAAGGATCAAAATGCAAATTGGATGAAGTGTGTCCCATGGCCTGCAAATTGCACTGCTCATGTGCTTCTGTTCACATGGTGACTCTAGGCTCAGGCGACGGCTTTGGATCAGGCTACATGGCATGTTCGAGAACATCGGTTGCTGGTTCGGGTGCCGGACGAAAAGGAGTGAAGAGATGCTTGGGGGTCGAAACTAGGAATTAATCTCAACCGTGAGATCAGATCAGATGAAGCTAATCCAACGACAACTGCTCGTCGAGTTCATCCCCCTCCTTTGTGTGCAGTGAAGTCATGGCAGAGCTCCAATGTGCTATTGTTGGCTCCTCCTTGCTTAGGCGTGGTTGGTGAAGGTTCGGGAAGGTTCATGTGAATCTCATGAATATGGTGGAAGGGAGGCCAAGGGCTGAGGAGGTATGGATCTTCCTAGTGATGACAGCTCGTCGGAGATGGAAAGTTCGAATGGAGCCTCGTTGAATTTCTGATCACTAAAAGTCTTTTTCCCACTTACAATGATGAACAGATAACCAAATCATATTAGAATCTATTTGGATGTGTAAGGGGGAGAGGTGAAGGCTCTGCGAGGATGGAGGAGACACGAAGCCTAATGACTCACCACCTTTTTGAGAGGGGTGATGGACCGAGGTGGGCACAACAATGGAGAAGTGGAGGGAGGAATATGATGATGGCATGGAGATCATTGGAGAATGATGTTTATAAGGGGATGATTAGGTGTCGATGAAGATGCATGAGCAAGCGAGGAAAAAAAGGAGAAACAAAGCAGAGAGTGAAATGAAGGATACCCAGAGAATGAAGGTGAAGATTGGAGTAGAGGAAGGAGCCTAGGATTGGAGCTGCATAGACCATGGGTCTTCACTCAAAGACTTCGACAAAGGGTAGAGCTCGATTAGTCACCAAAGGGATGGTTGTAACTTGGTCAGAGGACCAAGGATCACACTGACGATGGGTTCTCTATCTTCGCTCACAACCTTGCACCTACTTTGCACAAGAGATATAGGTAGGCTCGGAGATGTCGCATGCGAGTGTGGATGGTGCCAAATCGTGCCGGAGGCAGAGTATTTAAGGGTGAGAGCAGTGATTCTAGGTGGTGGAGCATAGAAGTTTAACTGCCTCTTGCCATTCGACGGTTAGAGGATATGGTGTCCACTGTGTCACGTGAGGAAGATGGCAGCGAGGTATTTACCTAGTACTGATTGGTTAGAAAAGAAGCTTGTCGGCGATGTGGGGAAAATGGTGGGAAGGTGGGTGTAGGGATGAGCGTTGGGCTGGGCCAGCCCAGCCCGGCCCAAAGCCCGACCCGCATAGCCCGGCCCAACCCGAATTATTTATGGACCGGGCTTGGGCCAAAGATTTAGGCCCATTTAATAATTGAGCCGGGCTCGGGCCTAGCCCGGCCCAGCCCGTTAGCCCAGCTCACATAACAACCCAGATATAGGCACGTTAGCCCGATTGCATATCCCACTTACAAGCCCATATTTAGGCCCGAAATACCCCCTGGCGGGCCTTAGTCAGGGATTTTTGGACACTTAGCCGCTAGGGCACCCGGCACCCTAACGAACCGTGAAATCGGCCCTTTAATAATGCTGAATTAACACTTGGAATCGTCATCGTAGTCGGGCCGAGATGGGCTCATTAAAGGATCATATTATTTAAATATATCAATCAAAATGAGATGGTCGTAATTTTTTTTTACTTGGCAAGATACAAAGGTCGAACTCAGGGACACAAGCCTCTCTCGTATTATTTAGATTTTAATCTATCTAGTTAAGTGTTGAGTTAAAGACATATAGGTCAAAGTATGCAAAAATACACAACATTAGAACAAACATGCATTTTTTTTCTATTTTAATCATGCAGATAAATGCCATGAAATGCATCACAAATATTCCCTAGGTACGAAATGATGAGAAAAATAAACAAGTCAATTCCAGATTTAATTAAGATGACAAACTCAATTTGAACAAGGCATAGATTAAGTAACAAGAGACACATAGCTATCAAAATAATACATCAACATTAAAGTGTCCAATATACGAAATGATCATGCCATGAGAAAGTTCGTCAAACGAGCTTCGAAATGAAACTGAAATCAACTGAAACGGAAACATGATGCTCAAGTTATGCAACAATGAAGATAAGGACATAAATGCAAGAAAACATGAAATGATAAATACAAACAGGTCCCTGGAAGGGGCTAAAATGCAATAAAAATAAGGTTCGGGGCCTTCCCTATAAAAGTTCCACACGTGCGGGGGTATATCTACAATTATTAAAACCCGTGAGGGTTTAAATGTAA
This sequence comes from Ottelia alismoides, assembly GCA_037367405.1. Classification (NCBI taxonomy): domain Eukaryota; kingdom Viridiplantae; phylum Streptophyta; class Magnoliopsida; order Alismatales; family Hydrocharitaceae; genus Ottelia; species Ottelia alismoides. Next base: position 541,058 of record JAZKJV010002156.1, read on the forward strand.
ATAACCCCAGGCGCGCATGGTGTTGCACATGCTTCAGGACCTGTTTCCAAATTGGAGAAGATGGCTGGGCCTCTGTGAAAATTACCCAAATGGCACGTGCTATACACGCGCCATCCAGGCTCGGAAGGAGGCTCGGGCTGGGCAGAGGCTAGGAGGTGCTTTGGGTCGGCTCGGGCGCTGGTTCGGGCTCGGTGCAGGTTCGGATAAGGCTCGGGGATTCCGAAGCTCGGAGAGGCTCTGAAGATGCCACGTGGTCGCTGTTGTCCATCCGATCATAACGATCGAATGGCTGTTGTGCGTATCTGCTGGAGTGACGTGGCCGCTTCTAAGCCATCAGATCTTCGAGGATCCGATGGCTCCTGTATAGTCGGCCAAGAGCTACGTGGTTGAAGGTTAGCCGTTAGATGGCCACCGCGAGGTTCCATCCAACGGCGCCTGTGCGTCGTTGGTCATCTTCCTCAGCCGCATGGGTGGCGGCGTGTTCTGCTCTCCGGCGAAGAAGGCCAAACTCCGCCGGTCTTGTCCAGCGTCACTGAAAGTCCCCCGTTGCTCCAAATCACCTGGAAAGCATTGTCGAAGTACGGTGGAGCAGATGGCACGTCTGGCGGGAGCAGGAGATGCCTCTAGGCCGGAAGCGTAGCTGCTTGAAGCAGCTCCGGTGACGAATTCCGATCATTGAGAGAGTAAGCACCTGCAGAGTTAGTGTCTAACCGAAGTGGGGATTTTTGTGAGGGTGAATGAAGTGGAGTCCCAGGAGAGTGTAGAGAATGGCGGGACCGGAGCTCCTCTAATAGAAAGGGCGGAGGAGGTGGGTCGGAGAAGACAAGATACGAAGAAGGGAGAGGGCGTATTCAGAAGGTTGCGCGTGAATGGGGAAGTGTTGGTGAAGCTCAAGAGGTGGTCAATGGAGGTCGGAGATGGTGATAGCGACCTGAAAAATTAAGTAAAAATTAAGAAAATGCAAAGGAAGATGGAGGAGTCTTACCTGGTCGTTGGGCGGATCGGAGCTTGGGATTGAGCTCCTTGATGGAACTCGGGTCATCGCTAAATCCCTGCAGCCACTAGGGACAGCTTGGTGGAGGTGGAGCTCCGCTGGCTAAGCCTACCATGGCTTAGGGTCTCACCGGAGATAACCTCCATCTTTGCGCTCCTCTCCACGCCCTCGCTGTCACCGGGGGCGGGGGCTTGCTGGGAGGTACCTCTCGTAAAGGTGGACAAAGTTGATCGAGGGAGGAGACGACGTATTTAAAGTGAGGAAGTCGCCAGTTGGGAAGGTGATGGGAACGACTTGTGGGGTGAATATGGAGCGAGTGGATGGCGTTTATGGTACGAGTGTACGACCGCGAGGAAGCTGCACGATGGAGGAATGTCGTGGGGGTGTTATCTAGTGGAGATGGTGGTCGAAGACGACGGGATAATGGAAAGGGCGAGTGTGGTGCGCGGGGTGGTGAACGTGAGGAAGAGGAGGGCCGGAGGTGGAAGACAATATGCTGGCCGTTGGATCTTGAGATCCAACGGCTAGCATTTGGGTGCTCACGAGCGGGTGTGATTACATCCGAGACGAGGCGATCGAGGGAGCTGAATGCACCACGTGGCGGGTTCTGGACAGGGTGCTATCGTGCGGTGAGGAACAGAGGCGGGGAAGATCCAATGGCTAGGAAGAAGAGGAGGACGTGGAAAGAGCTAGGTCGTTGGATTAAAAGAGAAATCCAACGGCCGTGGATGCGGCGGATGGTGCAAGGCGGGCGGGCCACGTGGCTCACCCAGAACGAGCCACGTGGCCCAATCAGATTACTGCACACGAAAATTTGAAATATGAAGGTCAAGATGGCCCAATTTAAGAAAATGCAAAACATGAAAGTTGTAGATCTCGATGAGATCTACAAGTTTCATGTTGACCAAAACTGGAGATAGGATCAAATGAAGACTCGAAAATATTTTTAAGGATATTTTAAGGCTAAAAATACCACGGCTTTTAATTTTGTGATTTTTTTGTGGTTTTTAATTATTCAAGACTCTGATAATTACAGGACTTTAATTAGGTTTAATTTACACATTTTTAAGCAAGGGGGTTAATAATGGACAATTAAGATGATGAAATTGGGTTTCATCACCCCCCTTATACTTAAACTATGCTCGTCCTCGAGCATTAAAAATGAATAAGCTGGATTAACCCCCTTGTGCATGTGAGTACAGGATCTGATCCGGTCAATTCTACTCAACTTTAGAGGTCCAAAATCCTAAAGTTCAGCCCAGCATTAACCAAGAGGCACCCAATTCCTCTAATTCTCCAGACTCTCTCTGATGTACATATAATCTAAAGATATGACATTTAGTGTTGACTGCAATTCCGAGAGTAGAGTCAAATCTTCACTAAAAGTCTTGGTCCAAGAAAATCTCCTAAGGACTCAATCCTCAACACTAGGGAATAAATCAAATCTTGCATCCAGTCCACCGTCTCTTTAGTTGTCATACTTAGAAAATGTAGATGGAAGGTGATGACCAGAAAACTTGACCAAGACTCCGGTAAAGGAAATAGAGCTAGGGTCGTTGCGACCCGAGTCTCGGAAATCAATCAGTCAACAAGAAAAATATGAGAGCAGACCACCAAACAGAGATAAAAATCAATAAAAACAGATAGTGCCCCTAGCTATTGGATTAGCCAGGTATAGCGACCAGGATCGGACTCAGGGAGCACGTGATGGCCTTGCGGCCTATGAAGTAGTCAAAAATAAAGAAAAATGAAAGCAAATGATTTTTGGTGGATTTCTAATATTTTTAGATTTTTTTGGATTTTAAATGATAAAGAAAATAAGAAAACAATATAAACAAGCACAAACAACAAATTATTTAACTACTCTAAAAAGCTCCAAAAATTCCAATAAAAATATTTTTGGATTTTATATATTTTTTACTATTTTTGGTGAATTTTTTATAATTTTATGATTTTTATAGAATTTTCTAAAAATAAAATAAAGAAGCAAAACAATGCTGCTGTCCAGCTAGGATTTAAGAACCAAAATAAAATATATAATGTTCCTAAAATGCCTGGAGGTATTTTTCCTGTGAAGTATGATCAACAAGGAACAATCAGGAAAAAGATTTATTAATTTTTGGTTTTTCTATTATTTACTAGAATTTTTATGAGATTTTCAAGGTTTTCATTTTTTATGTTTTTATTAATATAAAAATGACCAAAATTGATCAGAAAATCAAGCACAGAAAAACACACAAAATCTGAATTTTTTAGAATTTTGAGAAGGTTTTAATTTTTTTATTATTTTTAAAAATGAACACGATAAAAAGAGATGTTTTTGAATTTTTAAAAATAATAAATGGGCTCCAAAAATTTCCCAAAAATCAATGAAAATTCTACACAGCGGCAGGAGCCATGTGTCAAATTTTCACTTGATTTGGATGAGATTTGATATTTTATTTACAACAAACAAAAGGGCACAGTGCATAGGGACCCAAATGCAAAGAACTAAGTTCCAAGGGCTAAAATGTAACAAATACAATGAACTGGGGATCCCTCGTGCAAATTTTCCAAGTTCTTACACGCAAAGCGCATGACCTGGGCACGGAGGGACCTATGTGCAATAAAAAATACTTCCCAGAACTTGTTAGCAACAGGTGCTAAAAGTTCGAGGAGGAAATTGCAAAATGACCAAGAAATTCAGCACATGTTCAATAAAACCATGCACAGGGGTATGGATGCAAATACTAAAAACTAAATTTCATTCCATAACTCCTCAAAACAATAGCCCAAGTGTTGCAAATACACCACAAAAATCATGTGACGATGCACGTGTTCCACGTAGACAGGGGTACAAATGCAAATAAAATAAGCACGAGGTCCTGAGTGCAAAATGTCTAGAACAAAAACAACTTAACTAAATATTTACAGGACTAGAACGTAAATGACAAACTAAGATGGGCCTAAGAGATATTTACCCCTATTATTTATCCGAGGACTGAGATGGCGCCACGTGGTAAATCAGACGGCTGGAAGTGGTGGCGCCTCAACGCAGGACCTCGGGATGTGATCAGACGGTGGAGATCTTGCCACGTGGAGGATCATGCGTCTCTGGATAGGGATCGCCTCTCCTCTACGTCGGACGGTGAAGATGGCGCCACGTGATAATCGAACGATGCTGGTGCGGGGCGCCTCTTCGTATCGGAGGATGGTCCAGATTAAATCTGGGACTCCAGAGTCGAACGAACGACGGAGGATGTTCCTGGAAGTACTCCTCGCCGGTGAGCTTCACCGGAGGACTGTGAACGCGCTGGACCTCCTCGCGGGTTGCTGATAGGTGGAAAATGATCGCCAAGGCCTCCCGCGTCGGTCAGGCTCCTCCGATGACGCAAAGGAGCTCCGAGGAGCCCATGCGACAACGACAGAGCTGGGCTCCTGTGCCTGGAAGTTGAGGTCCTCATATGGACCTCCTCAGACCTGCAAAATAGCACAGAAGACTCCTGGGTCGAGGTCAAAGTGCCTCGACCCGGTTAGAAGCAAAGTGGGTGGTCGATGTGTCGTGGGGATCGAACTCCGGCGAAGCGACGGCGAATGAGTTCGAAGACCCTGCTCCGGGGCGAGTCAGGGGGTGCGAGTGGGTGTAGAAGGTGCGGAGGAGGCTCGTGAACATGAGGTTCGATTCCGATGATCGAGAAGGTGATTGGTGTGGTCGGAATCAATGGTCGTAGGCGGAGGATGAAATTGGGCGTAAACTGAAATTGGCGAAAGATAGGAAGACTCAAATGTACCATATGGCTGAGGTCGACTAGGAAGAAGCTTCTGAAGCTCTAGGTCCTTGCCTCGAGGGCCGTCGATGCCTGAGGCTCGAGCACCACGCAGGGGGCGGCGCACGGTGGCGCTAGGTCGCTGGATCGATGGTCGGGTCACTCTTTCCTCGCTGCGACACCACCGGTTGCTTGCTGTCACTCAGGCGAAGGTGGTGGAGGTCCTGGGAAGGAGAATGCGGAGCCAAAGATGGGAGAATCATGTGGCGGAGCTCAGGTTATATAGTCCTAGGGATCCGGCTAGAAGTGTGTCGGGCGAGAAAATCGGAGCACGGACCCCGATGCTAACGGCCGGGCGAGGATCCAGGTTAATTAGGGAATGATTAGGACCCGGGGTTAGCGGATTTTGAGTTCGGATCGATGCGGAAGAAATGGGAGAAGAAGCGGGTCGGGCACATTTCTGGAAGTCCGTGGTCAAGGGGGGAGTTGACCGGGGGATCAACATCCCCCGTGGACCAATGAGAGTCGGTCACGTCATAAAGAATTGGAAAATCAATATAAAATAGCAAATGGCCTATTTTGGAAAAAGTTAAAATATAAAAAAATGTTTATTTATTTATAAAATATTTTTTGTGATTTTTATTTATTTTTTTGAAATAAAAATTAGGTATTTACAATATAGTATTATATACATAGGTATATACAAATATATATATTTTTAATTTTTGATTTTTAATTATTTATTTTTATACATTTTTATTCCAATTTTATATTTTATTTATTTACAAGATAAAATTTAGAATATTTTGGTATTTTTATTTTATTTTTATTATTTATTTACAAAGGCAAAATAAATAGGTTTATTTATATACATATATGGTATATATACAATGAAGGAAATTGATTTTATTTTTGTTCTTTTTATTTTATTTTTATTTTTGTAATTTTTATTTTATTTATTCACATTATGTAATATAGAATATGTACAATTTTTATGGGATTTAAATTTATTTATTTATAGGGATAAATAAATAGATAAGTGAGTCTATGTACATGGTGAATACACAAGGGTGATGGCATTTTTATTTTCTTTTTAATTTTCTCATTTTTATTTTGATTTTGTATTTATAAATATATACAAATAAACACAAACCCATTTTTATTTTTATTTAGAGGAAAATATTTTTCTTTATTTATTTACAGATATATGTACAAGGGTGAGCTTCCTTATCTCTCTCTACTTTGGCTTTTATGCGGTCAGGCCCATGCTGAGCCCTCCCTTGGGATTAGGTCGCTCAATATTTATTCTAAATATCTCCCTCTTTTTCTTTTGTTTCTTTATTCTTTTATTTATGTACAAAAACATGCTAATTATTTATCTTTACAACATGCATGCATTTTAACAATTATTGATATTTACAAAGATATACATGTGTTTGGCAAAGGTTTTGTAGCTAAAATAAAAGAATAAAGAGTGATGAATGGGTATTCATCACCCCCCTATACTTAACTTTGCTAGTCCCTTAGCAAACACTTATTTGAAAAAGAAGTGAAAAAGAAAAAGAGGAGAATATACATGGATTCATGATGAATATTAAACTTGCCTTCATTAAATTGAATTATGGAGCTCGATCAGATCTTTGGATTATTAATGTGTCAGAACCTTATTTGGACTTAAGCTTAAAACCTAACAGCCTATAAGTTCCACCAATCTATGGATAAGACTCCTCAATAAACCAGATCAGAACAAGTCTACATACACAAACTCTAATGACCATGAATCTTTCCTTGCAATGTAAGTGATATGTAGCTCCCCACCTCAGAAGTAATAAAGAAACAACCTCCCCCAACCTGGTAACTCTAATGCCTCGGTCTAGCAACTCTTTCCTCGAGAAGCGGGGTATTCCCTTCTAAGTTCAAGTGCAACCATCTCAAGAAGAGGGGGAAGAAGAGAATGGACCATGACCAGTGTAGCCATGTATCCTTGGGAGCTCTAACCAGTGTAGCTGAGTCTCCCGCTGCAAGCTTCATGAGATGTAACATGTATACCATAAGCTTTTGCTTTATTTGACTATATACACTCTAGTGGGATTATTAAATTTTCAATCCGACCCACCACTTTTTTGGAGTTCTTTTATTTTTGCACTTTTTTTTCATGTGCAACTGTACAACATATCTACATGGTGCAGCATATATACAAGGAGTTTTTCCTCTTGAGCCAGTAGACTATCCCTCTTTTGAAGCTTTATTGCAACCCACGGCTTCTGTCTTTAGACTTCATAACCACCAGACCAAGTTGAGGTGCACTTCCTTCACTAGAAGAAGAAGAGAGGTTCCGCCTAGAAGTACTACCCTCATATGCTACCCCAAGCCAAAGGAAACTGCCTCCTCACCACCTCATCAGTGGAGAGCTATGTGTAAAGTGTTGGTGCAAGTAAAGCCATTGTCTCTGAGAGTCATGTGTGTGTTGTTAAGTACTCTACTTAGGCTCATCAAGATGACATATGCTCATAGCCTAGTGGACTCAAAGAATTAAGTCACCATGGACCAGAAAAGCCTTAACCCTAAGCCCTATAAGGTTCCTCTTAAAATTAGGTGGATTAAGATCTTAACCAAGCTCCATTTCCCAATTTAATTCCAGGCTAGTTTAAATGTCAACTATGATCCAGGAAAAACTATACAAATATTTACAAGGAAGCTATTTACAAATGTGCACTTTACAAATATTTACAATCATGCAAAATTTTTGAAAAATGTTTGAAAACATGAATGTATGCATGAATGCGAAGTTTTGCAAAGTATTTACAAACATTTACACGAGGTTTTTGCAAACTTTTTGTTTTCACAACATTTTACAAAAATTTTGTACTATATACATAAATTTTGTTATGAAAATATTTACAAATCCTTTACACAAATCATTTTTCAATCATTTGTAAAAAAATAATTTGTATAAATAAATAGGTATGTGCAAGATGAATTTCTATATACAAGGGAAAAATTTTAATTTTTATGGGTTTTTAGCCATTTTTATTTATTTACACACTCACACAAAGTATGAGTTATGTCTAAAGTATATATGAAATATATACACACCCCCCTATACTTAGCTCGAACGATGTCCTCAGAGTGATCAAGAGCGATGAAGAAGACATAACTCGTGCTTAGTATAGGAAAGTGAAAAGGAATGTTTATATACATATATGAATCAAAGAATAGAATGAGGAGAATCTCGGCTTTTCTCCCTATACTTAGGATCAAGTAATCCTAAGTATAGCAAGTTGTACTTGAAGGGAAATCCGAGTGAAGGATGTACAGAGTCTACCCCCCCCCTATACTTAGGGTGAAATATCCCTAAGTATAGGCAGCAAAACAAGGGTAGAAAGAATCAAAAGAATACCCGAAGGTCCTACATCCCCCCTATACTTAGGGTAAAGTACACCCTAAGTATAGCATAATCATAAGATGAGAAAAGGGATGTGGGACTAAAGAATAGAGTGATATGGACAACTGGATCTATACAGGTTGGAAGGACAGTGATAATCAAGCGTGAGATGCAATAGATGTGAGTCAAGAGACCACATCTCACGCAAAGTGAATAGGGGCAACATCAACGACCCGCGGCTCATGATCTAGATATGGCTTGAGTCGCTGGCCGTTCACTCGAAAGGTACTCTCAGAAGACAACTCAGATATGTCAATACTCCCATTGTCGTGTACCTTTCTCACCAAATATGGTCCCTTCCATTTGCTCTGTAGCTTCCTTGGGAATAATCTAAGCCTAGCATCAAACAACCACACTCTCTGTCCTGGCTCAAACTGCTTGTGGCTGATATGAGAATCATGCCACTCCTTCACTCTCTCCTTATAATGTAGGTTGTTTGAAAAGGCCGTAGCACGAAGCTCCTCCAGGGCTGCTAACTCTACCCTCCTCTGGTCTCCTACACTATCTGGATCCAAAAGTATATCAATGACTGCCCAAAGTGACCTATGTCTCAGCTCAACAGGTAAATGGCATGGCTTGCCATAAACGAGGCGAAAGGGAGATGTACCCAAAGGAGTCTTGAAAGACTTCCGATATGCCCACAAGACCAAGTTCAAAAGCTGTGACCAATCCTTTCGGTCAGGGCAGACGACTTTCTGCAATATAGTCTTGATCTCCCTGTTCGACACTTCAGCAAGACCATTTGTCTGAGGGTGGTATGGAGTGGCAACTCGATGGTATATGCTGAACTCGCTAGCAAGGGCCTTTACCTTGTCGTTGACGAAATGAGACCCCCCGTCAGATATCAACACTCTAGGCACCTTGAACCGTGAAATGATATTCTTCCTCAAAAATCTGCAAACAGTCCTAGCATCTGCGGTTCGGGCAGGGATGGCCTCAACCCAACGACTCACATAATCAACGGCCAATAGAATGTACTCAAATCCCTGACTCTTAGGGAATGGACCCATGAAATCGATGCCCCACGTATCTAAAACATCACAGAAATGAATGGGCTGCATCGGCATCATATCACGCTGTCCACAAGTACCCATCCTCTGACAGTCAGTACACCTCTTCACGAACTCATCAGAGTCCTTGAAGAGAGTAGGCCACCATAGGCCGGATTGGAGCACTTTCTGTGCCGTTCTCCTCCCTGAGTGATGTCCTCCTGCCTCAAGCTTGTGGTAGTAAGTAAGGATGTTGTGGTGCTCCTCCTGAGGAATGCACCTACGCCAGATACTATCCCCTCCCTCATGGTAAAGGACGGGGTCCTCCCAATGGTAAAACTTGGCCTTCGTGAGGAAGGTCTCAAGTTTCTGCCTGGGCCAATCTTGTAGAACTTTCTTGGCGACAAGATAGTTCACAATATCGGCATACCATGGGAGCGAGGCGATAGCAAGGATCGCCTCATCTGGGAAGGTCTCACAAATGGGGTCAGTCTGCTCAGAATCCTCAAGATACTCCAATCCGTAGAGATGATCCGCCGCCACATTCTTGACTCCAGGCTTATCCTTAATCTCTATGTCAAATTCCTGGAGTAGAAGGATCCATCTGGTCAATCTAGCTTTGGCATCCTTCTTTGCCATGAGGTACCTGATGGCGGTATGATTAGTAAAGATGGTCACTCTAGATCCGATAATGTATGATCTGAACTTATCTAGGGCAAAGACTACGGATAGCATCTCCTTCTCAGTGATTGTGTAGCTCCGCTGTGCGGCATCCAATGTACGGCTAGCGTAGTAAATAGCAAATGGGACTCCATCCCTCCTCTGTCCTAGCACGGCCCCCACGGCAAAATCGGAGGCGTCCGTCATGATCTCAAATGGGAGAGACCAATCAGGTGGCTGAAGGACAGGAGCCTCTATCACACATCTCTTGATAGTCTCAAACGACGAAAGACACTTGTCATCGACAAGGAACTCGGTGTCTTTCGTCAGCAGATCAGTCAACGGTCGGGCAACCCTACTGAAATCACGAATGAATCGCCGGTAGAAACCAAGGTACCCCAGAAAAGACCGTGGTTGCCGTAAGTTGGACGGTGGATTGAGTTTGCTAATGACATCCACCTTGGCCGGATCAACCTCCATGCCCCTGTTGGAGATGATGTGGCCAAGCACCGTCCCATGAGTCACCATGAAGTGACTCTTATCCCAAGATAATACAAGGCGAACCTCAATGCATCGCTGAAGGACTCGGTCTAGGCAGTCAAGACAGGAGTCGAATCCGTCGTCGTAGACCGAGAAATAATCCATGAAGACCTCCAAGAACTCCCCCACGATGTCCGAAAATATAGATAACATGCATCTCTGAAAAGTTGCAGGGGCATTGCAGAGCTCAAATGGCATGCGTCTGAAGGCGTATGTGCCGAAGGGACAGGTGAAGGTAGTCTTGTCCTGGTCCTCGGGCGCAATGGCCACCTGATTGTAGCCGGAGTACCCATCCAGAAAACAGTAGTGGCTCTTCCCTGCCAGTCTCTCAATGATCTGATCTATAAAGGGCAGAGGGAAATGATCCTTCTTGGTGGCCTGGTTGAGTCGTTTGTAATCCACGCAGACCCGCCAAGAAGTGGGTACTCGGGTAGCAATCTCCTCTCCGGACTCAGTAACCACTATAGTGATGCCCGTCTTCTTGGGCACTACATGTAACGGACTGACCCACTTGGAGTCGGAGATGGGGTATATAAAATCGGTGCTCCACCACTTCGAGATTTCCTTCATGACTACCTCTCTCAGATTCGGGTTCAGCCGCCGCTGGAACTCACGCGACGGCTTTGCCTCATCCTCGAGATATATGTGGTGAGAGCACAGAGCCAGACTGATCCCATGGAGATCTGCTACACTCCATCCTATCGCCTTGCGGTTCTTTTCAAGAACCCCCATCAAACGGGATTCTTGCTCTCTAGTCAAATCAGCGGAGATAATGACTGGGTACATCTCATGCTCACCCGCAAGGAACCTATACTTCAACGACGCAGGTAGTGGCTTCAGCTCTGGACAAACTGGTGCTGGCAGATCTGGCTTCTGAAGAATCCGAGCGTATGCAGCCAAATCTTCTCGGGAAAATGAGAGCTCTCTCTCGCAAACTGGATCGGGGGAAGGCTGCTCAACTGGACTGTCTCTGCTCTGCAAGGCATCTACCTCCTCCCTGACTGTAGGCTCAGTGGAAGTCAGATCTGGTATGAAATCCTCAAACTCTGCCCAATTAAAATCTGACTCCGAGGGATCTGTATCATCCATGGTGGTCTCAGTACCACCGTCATCACAAAACAAATCTGTCTCGCGGTCGAGACCCGACTCTGCTGCCTCAAATGTATCCTGGACCAGGAATGTGCTCTCCAAGCTCTCCTCTGCTAGTGTCTCTGCATCAGCGAACTTTGACGGTGAGAGGATGGCATGTGCATCTGGATCTGCCCAAACCGCCTCATCATATGTAATCACAAAGTCGTAGTCCTGGTAGATGTCTGGCCCGGCATCTGTCATCTATTTGTACACTTTCGCCCTCGACGCGAAAGTATACCTTCCCACTATCATGTTCGGTCCATGCCTTGGCTGTGGCCAAGAACTGGCGACCGAGAATGATGGGGGTATCGGTCACTGACTCAGGGATGTCCATGTCCAACACAACGAAGTCCACGGGGAATTGCAGGCCCTGAATCGTGACGACAATGTCCTTCAGCAACCCCTTCGGCCTCTTGACAGATCTATCAGCAAACTGAAGGACTGTCCTACTATGTCGTAGAGTGCCCAACTCGAAGCGGTCGAGAAGGTCTGTCGGAAGTAGGTTGATCGATGAACCGCTGTCTAATAGAGTAGGTCGAACCTCTGCTCTTTGATATGACATCTGACATACGGGGATCCTGAATCTGGCCTCTTGGCCAGCAGACGGTTCTGGATCGCAAAACAAGTAGCTCTGGTCAGCACATGAATCTCTGAGTGGTGGTTCCTCCTCTTCCTCCTAACTATAGTCATGTCTCTCAGTGAACACTGGAGTAAAGGGATGTGCTGCAAAGCCTCCTGAAGAGTCAGCTGAATGTGGAAACGGTCTATCATCTGCTGGTTGAACTCTTCCTGCTTCCTCTTTTTGGGATTTTCAATTTTCTTCCCCTTCCCCATATGAAGGGCTCTAGGGAAGGGGATCACAGGGTCCCTCTTAGATGAAGGACTAGGAACGGGTCTGAGCTGCTCGATGGTAGGATCCATATATACATCAAGTACCACAGTGGGACCAGAAGAAAACAAACCCTTTCCTTTATTTCCAGAAGTATTCCGAGATACATCAGCAAAAGGAAAAACTACAGGACTCTTAGAAGAACTGGTGGCATCAACACCACCCTCGGCTGGAAGAATCGCGGCCTCAGTACCTCACTCTGGCTCGGCAACATGGGTGGCCTCAATACCACCTCCTCCAACTGGTGAAACGACGGCATCAGTACCGCCGGTGGGATCAGCATCTGTGGTGGCATCAGTACCACCGTCATCATCTCTAGCGGCATCAGCACCGTTCTCCTCCTCGTCTGGCGCTCTGGAAGTGGCCTCGGGGTGTCGCTCAGACGAGGCACCGCCTGCTGGCATCCTACTGCTCCTAAGTGTGACAAAGTCAGTATCAAAAAGATGTGCAGACATATCACCAAAAACATCACTCGAAGTGGCATACTTAGTACAAACTACCTGCTCATACTTCCTCTTGAGGTTGTTCGGATTGGGCTCTATCTGGGCAGGGATGGCGGCCTTCCCTCTCACAATGTCCCGCATCTCCTGGTGGAACTCATCCATCTCCCGTCAGAATGTAGCCTGCTGATCTGTAAGGAGGCGGGCTATGTCGTCTAAGGAGGGGTTCTCATAGGATGGTCCATAAGAACCTGACGGGTAGCCTCTCTGGTAGTGAGGTTGCTGATGCTGCTGGGGGTAAGAGGGGTATGATTGGGGATGATACTGCGGCTGAGGCTGATCACGCCTCCAAGACTGTCCCTGCTGATGGGGACGAGGACCATACTGTTGATACTGCTGCTGGGGGTACACTGGGGGCCGCTGCTGCTGTGGATCCCTCTGATAGCTGTACTAGCCACCATGTCCTGACGGGTGCTGCTGGGGCTGGGCACCTCCGGCTGCCCAACGGAATCCGAGATGGTCTCGTCGGATACCGGACTGGGGGCGGTCGTACCAAATCCCGTTGACATCCATCAACGGCTCTGAATCGTACTGGGGTGGTGGGAGCGCTGCCAGAGGCCGATCCGGCTGGTATACCACCATCTGAGTGTCAGTGGATGGTGGTGTCTGGTAGGAAAGCTGCAGCTGCTGGTACGGCTCTGCCTTTACAAGATGGACCTATCTAGGCTGCTGGTGGGAGCTGGAGCGCTGGAACGAGCTGCTGCTGCTGCTAGGATCACCTCGTGCCTGAAGACGGGGCTGTGAAGCCGTAGGTGCCTCCTGGAGACACATGAGCTGTGTCTTCAGGTCACTCAGAGTCTGTGCCATCTGCTCCATTTGCGTGATGCCCTGGCACTGCTTCTTCTCAATAATCTCCATCCGGTCTAGCTTCTCGCTGATGATCCCCATGTCTGCGGCTGAACACTCGGCCTATGCTGCAGCTGCTGACGAACTGGATGGACCGGCGTCAACCCGTGTTATCCTTTGGTATTGCACGGTCTGCGGTTGCTGGCGTCCCTGTGTATACAACCTGGTCTGGGACATCATCATGTAGTTCTCTGCCATCTCTTCGTAGATGGCCCAGACCTGATCGTGGACCTTGGCGAAGTAGGACCCGCCACAAGAAGCATTCACTAGGCCCTATAGATCTGGTGTCAGCCCGCTGAAGATTCTCTGAACTAAGTTCAGCTTCGAGATGTCATGGTGCGGGCATCTATCTGTAAGCTCTCTAAACCTCTCCCATGCCTCGTGAAACTGCTCGTTGGGGAGCATGGAGAAGTTGTTGATCAGGGCCCTCGCTGCATTCGTCCACCCAAGTGGATAGTACTTGTTCAAGTACTCAGTGCGGAGCTGCTCCCAGGTATATACAAATCTCCCCAGATACTTCAGCCAGGTGGCTGCTCTGTCTGCTAGTGAGAAGGGGAAGGCAATCATGCGGATGGTATCCTGGTCCACCTGACGGTCGTGGACAGTGCTGCATATCATCTCAAACTCCTGAAGGTGGAGATGGGGCTCCTCAGTAGCCAGCCCATGGAACTGGGGTAGAAGCTGGAGAGTGTTCGGGGGGAACTTGAAGTCCCCCACGATAGCTGGAAGTACTACCCAACGGTGCGTCAAAGTCGATCCGGGGTTGTGTAACTCTCGCATTGGTCTCAATAGCTGTGCTCCTGCTGCCGCTGCGGCTACTGCAGCGGCTGCTGCTGCAGCTGCGGCTGCTGTGGCTTCTGCGGCATCGTCGGGTCTGCCTCCTGGGTCGCGTTGCTCGCGGTCGGCTCTCATCTGCTCCATCTCGCGCCTCATCTCAATCATGAATGCTCCTTGATCCCTCAACTGCTGCTGAACTGAGTCTAGAGCGGCGATCAGGGTGGAGTTAATCGCACCATGGTCCAGGACAAAAGTCTGATCTCCTCGGGGACCTCCGGTGCGATCATCACTTCTGTCGGCCATGGTCTCTGCAAAGGCAAAAGACCCAAACTCAGGTGCCGATAAATCATCTGACTGTAGTCTCTCATATGGCACTGGCCTCTCAGGAATGGTAGAAGGGTGGTCGAAGGGGAACAGGGCGGAGTCAAACTCGGGTTCGGAGAGCGGGTCTGAGATCTCACGAACCGACCTAGATAAACGGGCTGGAGTGCTGAAAAGCGGTGCAGTCAAAGGCTGCCTAAGAGACCTCCTGCCCATCATCGTGATCTGCGAGTTGGGCGGATGAGATCTGGTAACAACTATGATCACAAGCAAACACCCGATTCACCAACACAATGCGAGCTGAAGACCGTAAAGGCTCGGTCAATTATCTTGTCAATTTTATTAGGTGATCAGTCAGGATAGCAGAGCGATAAGCGTGACCTGTTGGGTAATCTGATATTTTCTCGACCGACTATCCCGTACAGAAAGAGCCGGTAATCAGTCGAGAAAGATATCGGATATGGCTATACCTAGTGTGCAGGTCACTCTCTCGCGCAAGCAAACCAGACAATGAGGGGGTTGCTCTCCCCAAGACAAATTTTTCGGTGATCGTCTTTTAGGGTCGATAAAGTTAGCAGTCCCAAATTTTATTATTTTTCTTTTTAGGTATTTTTCAATAATCAAACAAACCGCCTAACGAATTTTTCGGTTCTCCTGGTTATTTTAATCCAAAACAGGGGGAGAAGACGAAAAAGCCGATGCGCGAAAAATCAATGATGCATGCACGAAATAGAAGGTGTACCTGACTCCAGCAGTCTACATGTAATATGATCCGCGCAGAATTTAAAGACTGAAATAAAACTACCTAAATGATGCAAGCGATAAACCGAGCCCTAAGCAAGAAGTTCTACTCGAAAGAACGTCTAGTCGACCACCAGACTCCAATCCAAGAGTCCGGTCTAGACCCACCCCTCCTCTTCTCGACAAATCGAGTTCAGGAGTAGTGCTTGACGGGGTGGGCTCGTGGCGCGTAGGCTCGGAGGTAGTGGATCGACTATTTTATTAATCTTTTTATTATTGGTCCAATTACCGATCTATAGGTACAGGCAAAATTATTAGGGCGTTTGGATCCTATTTATTACGTCACAGTCAAGCAAAAATCCTAAGGCTAGGGGCTCAAAACCATGAGAATCAGAAAGGTAGGAAATAAACGGTGAAAGCCGCGAGAAAACCTGCGAAAAACCGAGGGGTCCCCCGAGCACACCGGTGCTCGACGAAATAGACCCCAAGAGTCTCAAAAGTCTACTGAGTGTCATGTCCCTGTTTTATTACAATAATAGTTCAAATAATGAGCAGGAAATCAAAACTAATCTCATCTATACTACTTCGCAGCTATTTCATGGCTCCCGCACTCTACTGTCTCCTCGCGCTCTCCTGCGGCTCCGTGCAAAAGGGAGCCGCCTCCGATTGTCGTGGTTGCGTCGGCTCCTCGAAAATCGCCGCCTCGGTCCTCGGGCCCTCGCAAGAAAACAAGAAGACTGATCATGCCAAATTATTAGATATAAACAAGTCAGATAAAATATATACAAAAATCTATACAGAAAACAGCGAAAAAGAAAAATCACGGAAAAATACGACTACTAAGTCGTACTCCCCGGCAACGGCGCCATTCTGATGACCAGAAAAATTGACCAAGACTCAAGTAAAGGAAATAGAGCTAGGGTCATTGCGACCCGAGTCTCGGAAATCAATCAGTCAACAAGAAAAATATGAGAGCAGACCACCAAACAGAGATAAAAATCAATAAAAACAGATAGTGGCCCTGGCTATTGGATCAGCCTGGTATAGCGACCAGGGTCGGACTCAGGGAGCACGTGATGGCCTTGCGGCCTACGAAATAGTCAAAAATAAAGAAAAATGGAAGCAATGATTTTTGGTAGATTTTTAATATTTTTAGATTTTTTTGGATTTTTAAATGATAAAGAAAATAAGAAAACAATATAAACAAGCACAAACAACAAATTATTTAACTACTCTAAAAAGCTCTAAAAATTCCAATAAAAATATTTTTGGATTTTATATATTTTTACTGTTTTTGTTGAATTTTTGATAATTTTCTGATTTTTATAGAATTTTCTAAAAATAAAATAAAGAAGCAAAACAGTGTTGCTGTCCAGCCAGGCTTTAAGAACCAAAATAAAATATATAATGGTCCTAAAATGTCCTGGAAGTATTTTCCTATGAAGTATGATCAACAAGGAACAATCAAGAAAAAGATTTATTAATTTTTTGTTTTTCTATTATTTATTAGAATTTTTATGAGATTTTCAAGGTTTTCAATTTTATGTTTTCTATTAATCCAAAAATGACCAAAATTGGTCAGAAAATCAAGCACAGCAAAACACACAAAATCTGATTTTTTTAGAATTTTTGAGAAGGTTTTAATATTTTTTGTTATTTTTATAGATGAACAGGCATAAAAAGAGATGTTTTTGAATTTTTAAAAATAATAAATGGCCTCCAAAAATTTCCCAAAAATCAATGAAAATTCTACACAGTGGTAGGAGTTTCAATTTTTCATTTGATTTGGATGAGATTTGCTATTTTATTTACAACAAACAAAAGATCATAGTGCATAGGGACCCAAATGCAAAGAAACTAAGTTCCAAGGGCTGAAACGTAACAAATACTACGAACTGGGGATCCCTCGTGCAAATTTTCCAAGTTCTCACGCACAAAGCGTGTGACCTGGGCACGGAGGGACCTATGTGCAATAAAAATACTTCCCAGGACTTGTTAGCAACAGGTGCTAAAAGTCTGAGGAGGAAATTGCAAAATGACCAAGAAATTCAGCACATGTTCAATAAAACCACGCACAGGGGTATGGCTGCAAATACTAAAAACTAAATTTCATTCCATAACTCCTCAAAACAATAGCCCAAGTATTGCAAATACACCACAAAAATCACGTGACGATGCACGTGTTCCACGTAGACAGGGGTACAAATGCAAATAAAATAAGCACGAGGTCCTAAGTGCAAAATGTCTAGAACAAAAACAACTTAACTAAATATTTACAGGACTATAACGTAAATGACAAACTAAGAGGGGCCTAAGAATATTTACCGCTATTATTTATTCAAGGGCTGAGATGGTGCCACGTGGTGAATCAGACGGCTGGAAGTGGTGGCGCCTCAACGCAGGACCTCGGGGTGTGATCGGACGGTGGAGATCTCGCCACGTGGAGGATCGTGCGTCTCTGGATAGGGCTCGCCTCTCCTCTGCGTTGGACGGTGAAGATGGCGCCACGTGATAATGTGTGGGGCGCCTCTTCGTATTGGAGGATGGTCCAGATTAAATCTAGGACTCCGGAGTCGAACGAACGACGGAGGAGGTTCCTGGAAGAACTCCTCGCCGGTGAGCTTCGCCGGAGGACTGTGAACGCGCCGGACCTCCTCGCGGGCTGCTGATAGATGGAAAATGATCGCCAAGGCCTCCCGCGTCGGTCAGGCTCCTCCGATGACGCAAATGAGCTCCGATGAGCCCAGGCGAAAACGGCGGAGCTGGGATCCTATGCCTGGAAGTTGAGGTCCTCAAATAGACCTCCTCAGACCTGCAAAATAGCATAGAAGACTCCTGGGTCGAGGGAAAAGTGCCTCGACCCGGTTAGAAGCGAAGTGGGTGGTCGGTGCGTCGTGCGGATCGAACTCCGGCAAAGCGACGGCGAATGAGTTCGAAGACCCTGCTCTGGGGCGAGTCCGGGGGTGCGAGTGGGTGTAGAAGGTGCGGAGGAGGCTCGTGAGCGTGAGGTTAGATTCCGATGATCGAGAAGGTGACTGGTGTGGTCGGAATCAATGGTCGTAGGCGGAGGATGAAATTGGGCGTAAACTGAAATTGGACAAAGATAGAAAGACTCAAACGTACCAGATGGCTGAGGTCGACTAGGAAGAAGCTTCTGAAGTTCTGGGTCCTTGCCTTGAGGGCTGTCGATGCCCGAGGCTCGAGCACCACGCAGGTGGCGGCGCACGGCGGCGCTAGGTCGCCGGATCGATGGTCGGGTCACTCTCTCCTCGCTGCGACACCACCGATCGCTTGCTGTCACTCAGGAGAAGGTGGTGGAGGTCCTGGGAAGGAGAATGCGGAGCCAAAGATGGGAGAATCGTGGGGCGGAGCTCAGGTTATATAGTCCTAGGGGTCCGGCTAGAAGTGTGTCGGGCAAGAAAATCGGAGCACGGACCCCGATGCTAACGGTCGGGCGTGGATCTAGGTTGATAAGAGAATGATTAGGACCCGGGGTTAGCGGATTTGGAGCTCAGATCGATGCGCAATAAATGGGAGAAGAAGCGGGTCGGGCGCAGATCCGGAAGTCTGTGGTCCAGGGGTGGAGTTGACTGGGGGGTCAACATCCCCCGTGGACCATCGAGAGTTGGCCACGTCATAAAGAATTGGGAAATCAATATAAAATAGCAAATGGCCTATTTTGGAAAAAGTTAAAATACAAAAAATGTTTATTTATTTATAAACTATTTTTTTGTGATTTTTATTTATTTTTTTGAAATAAAAATTAGGTATTTACAATATAGTATTATATACATAGGTATATACAAATATATATTTTTAATTTTTGATTTTTAATTATTTATTTTCATACATTTTTATTCCAATTTTATATTTTATTTTTTTACAAGATAAAATTTGGAATATTTTGGTATTTTTATTTTATTTTTATTATTTATTTACAAAGGTAAAATAAATAGGTTAATTTATATACATATATGGTATATATACAATGAAGGAAATTGATTTTATTTTTGTTTTTTTATTTTATTTTTATTTTTATAATTTTTATTTTATTTATTTACATTATGTAATATAGAATATGTACAATTTTTATGGGATTTAAATTTATTTATTTATAGGGATAAATAAATAGATAAGTGAGTCTATGTACATGATGAATACACAAGGGTGAAGGCATTTTTATTTTCTTTTTAATTTTCTCATTTTTATTTTGATTTTGTATTTAGAAATATATACAAATAAACACAAACCCATTTTTATTTTTATTTAGAGGAAAATATTTTTCTTTATTTATGTACAGATATATGTACAAGGGTGAGCTTCCTTATCTCTCTCTACTTTGGCTTTTATGCGGACAGGCCCATGTTGAGCCCTCCCTTGGGATTAGGTCGCTCAATATTTATTCTAAATATCTCCCTCTTTTTATTTTGTTTCTTTATTCTTTTATTTGTGTACAAAAACTTGGTAATTATTTAACTTTACAACGTGCATGTATTTTAACAATTATTGATATTTACAAAGATATACTTGTGTTTGGATAAGGTTTTGTAGCTAAAATAAAAGAATAAAGAGTGATGAATGGGTATTCATCAGAAGGCCAGTGATGGAGGGCATGGGATTGTGTCATTTCTTCTCTCCCTCTCATTGGAACAAGGATTCTCTCTAGTGCCTTTATTACGCAACACATTTTTTTGGTGTTGATCAGTGCGTCCGTCAAGAGAAGTTGAAGCCGTCTGCACTTGTTTTCCTGGGAGTACACCAGGGTGTGCCTTTTTTTGAGTATCTATCGTAACTTCTACACCCAGATCATTAGCATTTACGAAGCAGAGCCCTTTTTTGTTGCAAGCCCGACTCCTGGCCCTAATAGCGGTGGTCCAAGTGGACACTATGAAATGTTTGGGAGCGCTCGCCTTTGGTGGAAGCTCTTTGATATTTGAATTTGTGGAATGAGAGCTTTTCTTTGAAATTTCATTGACTTGTATAATTTTTTGCTAGCTCCACTATTTTTACCAAGAGTTGGCACACACTGATCAACAATTTTTTAGTAATATTCACACCCTGGCACTTAGGTCAATATCAAGAGATTAGTATAAGAACCAAGTTCTCATACTGGCTAATATTGCTGACACTCAGGTTTCATTAAGCCTCCAAATATTTTATCCCATCCTCAAGCATTATTAGATCAAATCCAAACTCGACTTCCTCATCCCAATCCCTCAGGTGAAAAATCAACTCATCTCATCAAAAACCACAGTCGTGCATGTGATGTGCTAATCATATTCTTTATGTCTGAGACTAAGTATGGAATATAGCATGCAAATCTAGAAACCTAGGGAAATGTGGATGATTAAATCTATGACCCTGATGGCTAAGGCTGGTTAACCTAAAATCTCAAAGACCTCGTAAAACTAAGTCTCCTTGATCATTTCAGATCTTGGGTGGAAGTGTAAGTGTAGAGGATTAATCCAACTCCTTCATTCAAAACAAGATTTTTTTCAAGAGATATTAGGACTGCCTAATCTCAATTAAATAGTTGCATCTGCATTCAGCCAGTATGGATGTAAGTATAGGCCAGAGCCTGTTGCTTGAGGACGGGGCCTTACGCGATGTCCTCTAAACCATCCAATCTGCTAAGGGCGAACCCTCACTGAACGCGGCTATTTAATTGGGCTTAGTAGTCACTAATGTCCCCTAAAGGAATTTTCGATTTTTCACTTTTTTACGGTCTTTAATTTAAAGGTTAAAACACATGTTAGACTCAACTTTCCTTGAAAAGAGATAGAAAATTTTTCAAAACCATGTCACACAAAAAAGTTTTCAAAACATTTTCAAAAGATTTTTTCAAAACAAGGAAAACTCATTTTTCAAATCATTTTTGAAAATATTTATATCAAAATAGCGTAACATAGTATAGGAAAAGCCGTGAAAATCATTTGAGTCATCTTAGTCCAAAGAATTTTACTTTAGCCAAAAAGTTTTAAATTTTTCAAATTTTTTAGTTTATAGCTAAAGTAAGTATACGGTATACGGTATACCCCCCTATACTTAAACTTTGCTATGTCCTCATAGCACTAGATGATACAAGTACATAGGTCCATTTAAATATAAAGGAATATACGGGAGCTAAGAGGGGCTCCCCTATACTTAGGTTAGAAATAACTTAAGTATAAAGGCAAGGAAAGGAGAGTAGAGAAAATCACGGGGATCTCGGGTCCCCCTATACTTAGGTTGAGATTAGCCTAAGTATAAAGATGGGATTTGATGTTGGAAGGGACCCAAGGTGAACGAAGAAGATGAATGGATTTACAAATGAGCGACTGAATCTACGGAGATGGATGGAGTGACTAAGGTTCTGGGGAGTGTAACGAAGCAAACATGGCTCAATCAAGCAAGCAAGACCCTCAGTTTCACCAACTCATGCATGCAACCAACCGTGGTTGGTTTATTATCTTGTCGGTTTTATTGGTGATAAAACATTTGATATTTTACGTGGAGAAAAATGTTAAGTAAAAATCAATGCGTACGTGAGGGTGTTGCTCTTCCAAAACCAAATTTTACTCCATTTTTGGTCGACTTGCAATTAACAGTCCCCGTTATTATTAAGGTTGTCACTGATTAAGATTCGCACATAAATCAAGCAATCATCTTCTACCGTTCATTCCCATTTTCCATTAATCCTAGGTGATCAAGGTAGGAGGGGAAATCGAGAAAAAACATGCATTCGATAAAAACCGCGATCTAGGCTAAACGATAAAACATGCAGTGACTTGGCGAAAATGCGTGAAAACTGGGGTTGTTTTAAAAACCAAAAACAATATGTATGCAAGTCGATAAAAGCCGCACCTAATCATGCTTCTATTAGCGAGGAATGATATCCATTAATTTTGGCTAAGTGAGGCAAGATTATGTACGTCTATATATTAGTGTGTCCTACTGATGAATCCATGATTCATCATCTTTATTCTTTTATTTTAGCTAGAATCCTTAGTAAAACACATGTACATATTCATTAATTATCATTATTTACCATTCACAATATATTGGTTAATAATGTATATTTATCATTCTTTTTAACCAAAATAAAAGAATAAAGTAGAAAAGAAAAAGAAAAGAAATAAAGAAGGATGTATTTACGGAATAAATGCAGACTGACCCGAACCCTGAGAGAAGGTCAAGACTTGACCTGATCGACCAGGAATAAAGTAGGGGGAGATAGGGTCCATAACTTATAAAAATCAAGAAAACCAAATCTCACTTGTACATATTCACAATTTTCCACCCTACACATATCTTCACATATTTTATTTATTAATAAAACAATTTCAAATAAAAATATTTACTTCTTGAAAGTTGTGTGCAATAATGTATACTAATTTATAAAAATATCAGAAAAATTATTTAACCAATAAATAAAAAAATACAGTGAACCTAAAAAGCCTAAAAGTCCAACTTCCCAGGTTCATAACTATTTATAGAAAACTCCAAATTGACCAAACTCACTTTTAAACTTTGTTTTATAATTAATACTACTTATTAAAAATATCAAAAAAATCGTGGAATAAAATGTGTGAGTTTTGGCGTTTGGACCCCTTTGTATATATGTACGTTATGTGTATAAAACTTCTTTATTTTCTATCTATTTATTTGTAACTCCAAATAACTTAATTCTTTTTCTGAAATGTTCATAAAAATATATAAAAAATAAAAAAATATATAATTTAAAAATAATTGTGAATAAGTACCAATAAATCTCAAAATCTAAAAGCCGTAAAGCCTAACTTCCAAACCTCATCAGTAAGCCATATGAACTCCGATTTGAGTGTACTCACTTTTAAAGTTCATTTTATAAAAAAAATATCTATCAAATAAAAGTGGTTTCACTGAAATCAGAGTTAATATGCAAAAAGTAGGTTTTGGGACCTTATGGGTATACTTGTATATATGTATACATTGTATATACTTTTATTTATTTATTTTCTTATTTATTTGTGCACATATTGTACTTTTAAATATTTTGTATATATTTATTTTAATTATATAAAATAAAAATAAAAATTATAAAATCTGAAAATAATCAAAAATAAAATAAAGTATGTATCACATAGGTATTTTATACCTATTAATAAAGGTTCCTATTTATTTTACCTTATTTAATTAATTTATTTTATTTATTAAAAATCATCATAAAATTATTTATTAAATTATTAACATTATTTATTTTCATTATTTTGTAATTTAAAACCATTTATGTATCTATTTATTTTATTTATCTCTTATTTAATCTGTTGTTTCGTCCTTTTTCCCTATTTCGTCTTTTTCCTCCATTCAGCATAAATAAACTGCCCGTCGAGGCATTTTCTCCAAATTTTCTAGAGCGGGTCTTTGATCCGATCCAGTTGATTTCTTCAGCAAAATAAAGATTTCACAACCCTCATTTTCGCCCAATTAAATTTTCAAAATTCCCGCCTCGTTTTGCGCGCCGAATTTCCATTCAAAAATTATCGTTTCTCGTCTTATAAATAAGGCCCCATCTTCTTCCTCCTCCCATCTTTAGCCATTTTCTCCATCTCCAAGGAGCTCCAATGTATCATGAGTGACAGCTGATCGTTGTTGAAGCGAGGAACGGTGCGAATCGGCCTTTGATCCGGCGATCCGGCGCCGTGCTCCGCCTCGCCGGTGAGCTCGAGCCTCCGGCACCGTCGCGCCGTCGAGGCAACGACCCGGAGGTTCCACCTCCAGCACAGGCACCTTGTCCACCTCTGGTAACATTAGATCTGCAATTTACTTTCATTTCAGAATTTATCATGATCCAATTGCAGTAGATCGACCTCCGATTAATCAGATCGGAGATCCTTGTTCCCCTATCCATCACGTTCATGCCTTTTGCCAATACCTCGCCGATCATCATCTCCACCTTCGAAACCCTTTCATTTTCTAATCTACCTCACACGACCTGACCCCCTCCAGCCACATACGGTGGCTGGAGTTTTGGAGTTCCTCCTCCGCGACAACAGATCTCCTCCACTCACCATTCCTCTGTTATTTTGGATTGAGTCGGATCACTACCTGCGTGTTTTTCAAGAGAGATCATCCACACAGTTGGAGCTTGGAATCACAAACAATTTCATCCGAAGACATTTGCATCAAATGATTAATCGTTGGATTTTTAAAAAACAGCAATTCGAAATGGATATGGAAGTGTGATTCCTTATTTCTAGTCTAAAAGCTTTACATTCTTATATGAAACACAGAAGTTGTTTTGTTGTTTTGTTAAAATGCTGAATCAAGAATATTTTAATTGTGTGTAGAGAAAGATCTAAATTTGTAGATGCGTGTACATTTGACTAACAGAAATGGATGCAGACAAATTCTGATGGCCGATTATTGCTTTTACTATAATTCACATATATGATACTGCTTATCTGCATCTGATTCTCTCGAATCGAAAAGCATTTGATTACCTGCATGTATCCCGGAAGGTAATTCGAAACCAGTACTCAAATCAGGGAAAGGAATCTCTAGCATCAAACTTTGACCCGAACAAAGATGCCTGGAGCATCAGATCCGCCGCATCTGATCGAAAACCAAATGCAGATCTGAAGTAAAACCAGCCGGAGATTCGCTCCAACCTTCGAGAAGAGAATTGACAGTTGATCCTTAATCGAGCAGGAACACCGCCGCCGAGTGAGGATTTGGGAAGAACAAGGGAAGAGATCCAGATTTGCGCAACACCATCTGATCAGATCCGAATCAACGGTTGAGAGCTGCCACCGCTTTATCAAGTCACGCTTGCCTCACGCGTGCATAACATTTTTTCTTGGGTATTTTGTCTCAACGCCCTTCAGATTCTATCTTTTTGTGAAAAGGTACAAACCCTGAGTTGCTTAGCTCATGTGATCACATGCTTATCTGAAACAATTGCATAATAACCCTCTCAATTAGTTTAAATTGCATCTATTCTTGTATTGTTGCTGAACACGTGAGTAGACATTTGCCATTTTAGTGTTTTTACATATTTTTCCCTTTGATCTACTTCATTATTAATAAATTGATATGAAGTTGTTCATAAACTGCATCTAGGTCCTTTTATAACAGCTTTTTATCTTGTTGTTAATTTGCTTTAAAAATTAAAAAAAACCAAGAGTAGCTTGCTTAGTTTCCCTCTTTTATTTCATTGCTTGTCTTTGAATTGAATAACCCTTGCTTAATAATTGTTTCCTCCTTGAGTTCGACCTTGGGAGCTATACCAGGTTAATAATTAAAATAGCAAGAATCTGTCATTTTCTCTTATTGCTTTGATTGGATTTAATAATTTTTTTGATTCAATCAGTTTTTCTTTGGGTACAACGGCATTCTCCATTAATAAACTAAAACCCAAGTGAGATAACCGGCCAATCAAAATGGCGCCGTTGCCGGGGAGGCACGACGAGGGTAGTTAGGTCTTCTTTGCCTTCTACTCTTGGTTTGTGTATATACTTGTTTTTCTTTGCTTGTTTGATTTTCTGCTTCATTTTATTTGATATATTTTGCATAACTGTGATCTGACATATTTTTTATTTCTCTCTTTCTTGCGAGGGCCCGACGAGCGAGGGCGGCATTCCTAGGAGCGTCGGCTCACCCGAGCGAAGTGGAGGCGGCTAGTTTCTCCATCGAGCCGTAGGAGAGAGTAGGAGAAGAGGAGCAAAAGATTTAGAAGATCATTTGAGGACTTTTAGCATTTTATTCCATTATCATTCTTGTCATAAATTGTAATAATTTCTAGGACTTTGGACACTTGACAGATTTCAGGGTCTGTTTCGCCAAGTACAGGTGCACTTGGGGGACCTCACCGTGTTTTGTTTTTATCGCTTTAAGTTATTTTGTTTCACGTGGATTTCTTGTGCTTGAGCCCCTAGATTTAGGTTTCTATTTGATTGAGCCAGGTAGCATTAGGTCCAAAGCCCCTAATAGAATATCTGTTCCTATAGAACTCGCTTGGACTTAGACAAATAAATATGTGCTTCACGATAATAGAAGTTCCTATTTAGGATGGTTCTCGCATTGCATTCATATAGATTAGTTTAAATTTATGCGCGGATCATATTGCATGTAGACTGTTGGAGCAAGGTACGCCTTCTATCTCGTGCATGCATTCATAGATTTCATCACGCATTGTCTTTTCCGTATTCCTCCCTCTGTTTTCGGGACTTAGGAATAAAAGGGAAATCGGAAAATTCGTTAGACGTTTCATTGAAAATATCCAAAAAAATAAAAAATCAAAAAATTAAAAATTGGGACTGCTAATTGAACTTGATCATAAAATTATACGTAAATGATTCACTTCATTGTTTTGGGAGAGCAATCCCCTCATTGTCTTCGCTTTTAATTGCTCGCATACACACTAAGGAGTAGTGCCCAAATCCCATTAAACCTCCTAAGTGTTTGTACAACTTTTGTGTGCTCACCTAACTCTAAAATAGAAAAGATAAAAGACCGCACAATTGCAGTCCTCACTTTGCGTTGAGTAGGTGAATTGGGGGTTTGCATTGTGTTTGTATGTAATTGGTGTGAGTTGGTTACGATCATTATCTCTAGATCATTAGCAGTCACCATTTGTTTCCCTTCTCATCTTCACTCTGTTTTCTTCTCTTTTATCCCTCCCTCCCACCCTTATTTGTCTTCTCCCCTCGTCATTTCTTCTCGATTCGTGATGATGGATCGATGTTCTCTTCAGCCGGATCTTGCGGCTCCATTTTTTCATCCACATCATTCTCGTTTGACTTCGTTTGAGGTCGGAACTCCGATCGACCTCTCTTCTCTTTCTCCTTCTTCCTCTACTCTATTCCCTCTTTCTACTGGGCATGCTGAGCTTGGAGTTGACACCTGCGGAGATCACATTGAGCAGTTGCGAGCTTCAGACGACTTCTATGTTGGGATGACGGATGAGCAGCCAGATCATGGAGCACAGTCAGCTTCTACATTTAGTCCCTTCATTCTAGACTTAGAGTTCATTCAGAGACTGCCGAAATTTTCAGGGGAAGTGCACGAGGAGCCATATCTTCATCTTTCTGAGTTCGAGGAGTTTTGTAGATCATGATCATATTCAGATGTCACTTCTGAGGAGTTACAACTTCTGACCTTCCCTTTCACACTTCAGGGTAGAGCCAAGAGTTGGCACAGACGGTTGGGAAGGAAGTTTGCTACGTGGGTTGATTTACGGTCATTGTTCTTGCAGAGATTCTACCCCAGCGTAGAGCAGATATGATGCGGTCTTTCATCACGGATTTTTCTGTAGACCCCCAGGAGACATTGCATGATTTGTGGATGAGGTTTCTTGACCTCTTGAGGAGATTCCCCGATCACGGACTTTTACCGACAGACCTCATCGAGATCTCCATGAGGGGGATGACCGCCGATCAGATAGCACTGGTCGTGACCTTGTGTGGCGGTTCACACCGCAGTTCCGACATTGAGTTACTTGATGCCATCTCGAGATCACTTTTACAGAGTCCATCTTCACGAGATGCCATAGTCGGGACAACACATGAGGATGTTGCAGTACCAGTAGGGTGTGCCGCACTACATGAGGATACAGTTTCTACACACCAGCCCGAGGACTTGGATTCTGCAGCACCACAGAGTACAGAGGACATGACTGCTACAGTGGAGGTTTTGACCCAGAGACTACTTGAGTTCCCGTTGGTCTTCCAGCTAGAGTTCGAGTCAGCCCCAGAGTTTTCAGTCGATGAGTCTTGGATATCAGATCTTTTGATATTCTAGGAGATGGAGGAGCCCCTGCTACTACAGCCATCGATCCAGCCATTTCAAATCCCAGTCCCGGATGACTCAGCTTTTCTTCTGCAGAGATACTTCTCAGATTCAGATAGATACCAGGACTCAGCCCAGCAGCTACAGCTTGATACAGTACTACACTTTAGGATGACTGATATAGAGAGTCCCGTATTCGAGCCTTTTGTCCTCCACTTTGATGAGACAGATACAGCTTCTGAGGACCAAATACTAGTCAGCATTGCCGCAGAGCGAGGATCATCCACAGTCACCTTACCAGCCTCCGCGATGATGACCAGTACCTTCTCCTGCTTCCAGATTGTCAAGAGCCAAATTTCAGATGATGATGCAGCATGGTGCACAGAGTGGGTGCTTGACAGCAGCGTAGATGCCCTTATAGATCCTGATCCTCTAGTCCTCACTGATGATCTTGCATTCCTCCCCGAGGGTTATCTGTGGGAGAATGCCATACACAATGAGTACTCGGTTTCATTTCTGAGAGTGTATCCGGTCTGTTGGACCACGAAACCGAGTCTTCTGATCCTTCTACTTCTGAGTTGTCTTTCCTCGATGACCCTCGCGAGGATGAGCTGATCCTTGAGATATTCGATGATCTGTCTGATTTTTCTCCATTATATGCATCGGATATCAGTTTTCTTATAGAGTCTCCTGATCTTGACTTTCCACACCTTTTTGAGACACTGATTGACGTGGAGGATTCCATGACTGATCCATCCTTCTCCACATTTGATTTCTTCGGCTCCACACTTCCACTCCAGTCTGATCCTGAGCCGATGATTTCTTTTGTGTTACCGGATCCTAATCACATCTTCCCATATCCTTGGCCGGTAACAGACACCCGCTTGATTGCATACCTGGGTGTCTTTATTTACACTGTTGAGCTCGTTGTTGTTCTCATACCGAGACTACAACAACAGTACGGTATTCGCCTTACATATGTCGTCCTGAACCTTGATACTGCGTTGTCCTAGCCTTTGCGCCCAGCTAGGGGCGTAAACTCTAGCGCTTGTTGAGAGGCACCTCAACATTGTCTACTTTGTATATACGTGTTTCGTCTTGATTTGTTCCTTGTTTTCTCTGGTTTTGTTTTACACCCCATATCTCGTTTAGGATTATTTTTGCTATACTTAGGATGTACTCTATCCTAAGTATAGGGGGGTGTACACCGAGTTGTTCATTCTCGTTCTGTTTCATTACTCATGTTATTGCCTATACTTAGGGATCCTTCACCCCAAGTATAGGGGGAGTGATGTCGTCCTTCTATCTTGTATATATTTGTCTGAGTTTCTTCTATTCCCTCTCTTGTCCCTCAATTGTTGATATTATTTTCTATACTTAGGGATCTTTTACCCTAAGTATAGGGGGGACAAGTGGATTCATTGATTTCGTGTATATTCTCTTCCTCGGTCTTCCCCGTTTGTACAGTCTTCTATACTTAGGATCACTTGATCCTAAGTATAGGGGGATCACCGACTTCCATTCATTTCATTTTTTATTCTTTGAGTCTTTGTAGTATAGGATTCTTTTCACATTTCTATACTTAGCACGAGTTATGTCTTCCTTTGTCGCTCTTTGATCACTATGAGGACATAGTTCGAGCTAAGTATAGGGGGGTGTCGTATATATTGTATATATACTTTAGCCATAACTCGTACTTTTGTATTTTAATAATATGACTATTGTTTATAAAATTGGAATAAAAATGTTTTGAAAAATGTTTGTAAAAATGTTTGTAAACTCTTTTGTAAAAATTTTGTAAAATATTTTGTAAAACATTTTGTAAAATGATTTGTAAAAATTATTTGTAAAAACATTTGTAAAATTATTTTTGTACAAATGATTTGTAAAATGTTTGTAAAAAATATTTTGTTTGCAAAATCTTTGTAACTTATTTTTGTATCAAAATTATGCATATTGTACAAATGTTTGTAAAATGTGTGAAAATAAAATATTTGCAAAAACCGTTTGTAAAATTATTTTTGTACAAATGATTTGTAAAATGTTTGTAAAAAATATTTTGTTTGCAAAATCTTTGTAACTTATTTTTGTATCAAAATTATGTATATTGAACAACTGTTTGTAAAATGTGTGAAAATAAAATATTTACAAAAACCGTTTGTAAAATTGTTTGTAAAATGATTTGTAAAATTTTTGTAAAATCATTTGTAAAATTATTTTCAAAATTATTTGTAAATCTTTTGTAAAATGTTTTGAAAATTTTGTAAAATGGTTTGTAAAATTTTTTGTAAAATATTTTGTCGCGTGGGATATAAATTATGGGTATAAAAATTATTTTTGTAAACTTGTAAAATCCACGTGTGAATAAAAGTCGTAATTATTTGTAATTTATGTAATTTATAACTTGTATATAAAATCCATGTATAAATTATGTATATAAAGTTCTTTTAAAATCCACTTGTAAAATTTGTACATAAAAGTGGTAAATAAAAAGTCTTTTTCTAAAACTTTGTATAATTCTTGTATACTCTTGTTGTATAAAACTCTTTGTAAATTGTGTGTAAAATCCTTGCAAATTCTTGTAAATGTGTATATTTGATTATTGAAAATACATAAAAATTTGAAAAAGATAAAATCCATAAAAATTGCAAAATTCTTTGAAAAACTTTTCAAAAAGATTTTGTCTTTTATTTTCTTCTCTTAAAAAGTTTTGTAAATATTTTATGGCACGAGCATTGCATTTTTCAGAATAGTATTGACATCTAAACTAGTCTAGAATAAAACTGGAAGATGGAGCTTGGTTAAGATCTTAATCCACCTAATTTTCAGAGGAACCTTATAGGACTTGGGGTTAAGACTTTTCAGGTCCATAGCGACTTAATTCTTTGAATCCACTAGGCTATGAGCATATGTCATCTTGATCAGCCTAAGTAGAACACTTAACAACGCACGCATGACTCTTACAGACAATGGCTTTACTTGCACCAGCACCTTACGCATAGCTCTCCACGGATGAGGTGGTGAGGAGGCAGTTTCCTTTGGCTTGGGGTAGCATATGAGGGTAGTACTTCTAGGCGGAACCTCTCTTCTTCTTCTAGTGAAGGAAGTGCGTCTCAACTTGGTCTGGTGGTGATGAAGTCTAAAGACAGGAGTTGTGGGTTGCAATAAAGCTTCAAAAGAGGGATAGTCTACTGGCTCAAGAGGAAAAACTCCTTATGTATATGTTGCACCATATAGATATGTTGTAAATATGCACATCAAAAAAAAGAAAAGAAAAAGAAAAAAAAGTGCAAAGAAAGAAAAACTCCAAAAAAGTGGTGGGTCGGATTGAACATTTAATAATCCCACGGAGTGTATATCGTCAATAAAGCAAAGCTTATGTATCGCATGTTCTCATCTCATAAAGCTTGCAGCGGGAGACTTAGCTACACTGGTTGGGCTCCCAAGGATACGTGGCTACACTGGCCACGATCCATTCTCTTCTTTCCCCCTCTTCTTGAGCCGTTTGAACTTGAACTTAGAAGGGAATACCCCGCTCCTCGAGGAAAGAGTTGCTAGACTGAGGAATTAGAGTTACCTTGTCGAGGGAGGTTGTTTCTTTGTCATTTCTGAGGTGGGGGGCTACATATCACTTACACAGTACAAGGAAAGATACATGGTCATTAGAGTTTGCGTATGTAGACTTGTTCTGATCTGGATTATTGAGGAGTCTTGACCATAGAATGGTGGAACTTAGAGGCTGTTGAGTCTTAAACCTAGATCCCAATAAGGTTCCGACAAACTAATAATCTAAAGGTCTAACTGAGCTCCATACTTCAATATTATGAAGACAAGTTTAATAATCAATATTGTTCTAAGTTCTTTCCTTTTCCTTTTCTTATTTTTCTTTTTCACTTCTTCTTTGAATAAGTGTTTGCTAAGGGACTAGCAAAGGTAAA
The DNA here is from genome assembly GCA_037367405.1 of Ottelia alismoides. Taxonomy (NCBI): domain Eukaryota; kingdom Viridiplantae; phylum Streptophyta; class Magnoliopsida; order Alismatales; family Hydrocharitaceae; genus Ottelia; species Ottelia alismoides. The sequence goes on from JAZKJV010002156.1 coordinate 573,322, forward strand.
GTATAAGGGGAATGATGAATCCATGATTCATCATATTTATTCTTTTATTTTAGCTAGAACTCTTAGTAAAACACATGTACATATTCATTAATTATCATTATTTACCATTCACAATATATTTGTTAATAATGTATATTTATCGTTCTTTTTAACCAAAATAAAAGAATAAAGCAGACAAGAAAAAGAAAAGAAATAAAGAAGGATGTATTTATGGAATAAATGCAGACTGACCCGAACCCCGAGAAAAGGTCAAGACTTGACCTGATCGACCAGGAATAAAGTAGGGGGAGATAGGGTCCATAACTTATAAAAATCAAGAAAATCAAATCTCACTTGTACATATTCACCATTTTCCACCCTACACATATCTTCACATATTTTATTTATCAATAAAACAACTTCAAATAAAAATATTTACTTCTTGAAAGTTGTGTGTAATAATGTATACTAATTTATAAAAATATTAGAAAAATTATTTAACCAATAAATAAATACAATGAACCTAAAAAGCCTAAAAGTCCAACTTCCCAGGTTCATAACTATTTATAGAAAACTCCAAATTGACCAAACTCACTTTTAAACTTCATTTTATAATTAATACTATTTATTAAAAATACAAAAAAAATCGTGGAATAAAATGTGTGAGTTTTGGCGTTTGGACCCCTTTGTATATATGTATATTATGTGTATAAAACTTCTTTATTTTCTATCTATTTATTTGTAACTCCAAATAACTTAATTCTTTTTCTGAAATGTTCATAAAAATACATAAAAAATAAAAAAATATATTTAAAAATAATTATGAATAAGTACGAATAAATCTCAAAATCTAAAAGCCGTAAAGCCTAACTTCCGAACCTCATAAGTAAGCCATATGAACTCCGATTTGAGTGTATTCACTTTTAAAGTTCATTTTATAAAAAAAACATCTATCAAATAAAAGTAGTTTCACTGAAATCAGAGTTAATATACAAAAAGTAGGTTTTGGGACCTTATGGGTATACTTGTATATATGTATACATTGTATATGCTTTTATTTATTTATTTTCTTATTTATTTGTACACATATTGTATTTTTAAATATTTTGTATATATTTATTTTAATTATATAAAATAAAAATAAAAATTATAAAATCTGAAAATAATCAAAAATAAAATAAAGTATGTATCACATATGTATTTTATACCTATTAATAAAGGTTCCTATTTATTTTACCTTATTTAATTAATTTATTTTATTTATTAAAAATCATCATAAAATTATTTATTAAATTATTAACATTATTTATTTTCATTATTTTGTAATTTAAAACCATTTATGTATCTATTTATTTTATTTATCTCTTATTTAATCTGTTGTTTCGTCCTTTTCCCTATTTCATCTTTTTCCTCCATTCAGCACAAATAAACTGCCCGTCGAGGCATTTTCTCCAAATTTTCTAGAGCGGGTCTTTGATCCGATCCAGTTGATTTCTTCACCAAAACAAAGATTTCACAACCCTCATTTTCCCCCAATTAAATTTTCAAAATTCTCGCCTCATTTTGCGCGCCGAATTTCCATTCAAAAATTGACGTTTCTCGTCTTATAAATAAGGCCCCATCTTCTTCCTCCTCCCATCTTTGGCCATTTTCTCCATCTCCAAGGAGCTCCAATGTATCATGAGTGACAGCTGATCGTTGTTGAAGCGAGGAACGGTGCGAATCGGCTTTTGATCCGGCGATCCGGCGCCGTGCTCCGCCTCGCCGGCGAGCTCGAGCCTCCGGCACCGCCGCGCCGTCGAGGCAACGACCCGGAGGTTCCACCTCCAGCACAGGCACCTCGTTCACCTCTGGTAACATTAGATCTGCAATTTACTTTCATTTCAGAATTTATCATGATCCAATTTAGTAGATCGACCTCCGATTAATCAGATCGGAGATCCTTGTTCCCCTATCCATCACGTTCATGCCTTTTGCCAATACCTCGCCGATCATCATCTCCACCTTCGAAACCCTTTCATTTTCTAATCTACCTCACACGACCTGACCCCCTCCGGCCACATACGGTGGCTGGAGTTTTGGAGTTCCTCCTCCGCGACAACGGATCTCCTCCACTCACCATTCCTCTGCTATTTTGGATTGAGTCGTATCACTACCTGCATGTTTTTCAAGAGAGATCATCCGCATAGTTGGAGCTTGGAATCACAAACAATTTCATCCGAAGACATTTGCATCAAATGATTAGTCGTTGGATTTTAAAAAAAACAGCAATTCGTAATGGATATGGAAGTGCGATTCCTTATTTCTAGTCTAAAAGCTTTACATTCTTATATGAAACACAGAAGTTGTTTTGTTGTTTTGTTAAAAAGCTGAATCAAGAATATTTTAATTGTGTGCAGAGAGAGATCTAAATTCGTAGATGCGTGTACATTTGACTAACAGAAATGGATGCAGACAAATTCTGATGGTCGATTATTGCAAGGGAAAGTACGGGGTGCTTAGTCCGGGCTCTGAATTCTGCACATGCCTTCCTTCGTCTTTAACCGCGGAGTGCCCGACTTTGGGGATCAAGGCTGTCAAGTAGCTATATGCAACAAACTCATGCAGAGGGCTCAATCAGAGGAGATAATCCTTTGAGAAATCTGTCTTTACCCATCACCACCCTCATCAAAAGGCCTCGGCAAGGCGGTCGGAGGTTCTGCGCCTTAGGATGGACTGCCAAAGACCCTGTGGCTTCCGTGGTGCTTTCTTCTTTCCAGACGTACTCTCGGGTTTAGCAAGTATTCACTCACCTGCGGAAAAGAGAGATCCACTCTCTTTCATCGGTCAGAATGGTCTTATATACTAGTTGCGAGGTCTCGACGCTCCTTTCCGGCTCCGCTGCGCTAAGACTCCCGCTCTGCTTTTGAGCTCTTTACCGGGAAACATGGTCCCCTAAATCTCAGACAGGGTTAGCGAACCAAGGGACGATGCCGAAACAGGGACCTACCTCCCCCCCTAAACCTATTTCCATTCAGTAGAGAGCAGCGAGCGTAGACGTGCGTTGAAGCCTGCAAGCTATATAAATGAAATGCGAAGGGCGAAGTCTAGATCAAAGAGGAAGAGCCACAGCCGGGTGAAAGCAGTGCCCGGGGGAAGGAGGGGTAGTCAGAACCATAATGCCTGGGTCCCATCTCGTTCAATATATATTTAGTTGGCGGGAGATTTTCTCCGTCTGTTTTCCTATTCATCACGGAAGGCAATAAAGAGGCCAGAGGTGGGCTTTCTTCTGAGGGTGTTCAACACGAAATTCAGGTGTACGGACAATGATAGAGGCAGCTGCTCCCCCCAAGGGGTCCTCCTCTCTGAGTCTGAGTTGGTGCCATATACTACTGATAACACAATCGCTCGAGAGCTTTCGCTCTGCCTGCACGTGTTGGGACTGAAGGGGGATGCGTCGAAGAAGACTGGCATTTCGGAAGAGCTCTTCCATTTATGACCTCAACGGCCGAACTCTCGAGCATGAAGCGAAGGAACATCAACGAGGCAAAAGTCTCAGAGTGTATAGCGCGAGGATCATCTTGAACTGTTTAGACTTGTGACGACAGAGGGGCTGCTTGCTGGTTTTTCCATCATCCAATCCTATCGAATGAAACCAGAACGCCAGCTGTTACCATAGTTGCTGCTAGGGCTACTACTTGACTTATTAGCCTTCTACTAGTATGGAAGAGAATGAGGAAAGAATCGAAAAGCATTTGATTACATGCAGGTGTCCCGGAAGGTAATTCGAAACCAGTACTCAAATCAGGGAAAGGAATCTCTAGCATCAAACTTTGACCCGAACACAGATTCCTGGAGCATCAGATCCGCCGCATCTGATCGAAAACCATATGCAGATCTGAAGTAAAACCAGCCGGAGATTCGCTCCAACCTTCGAGAAGAGAATTGACAGTTGATCCTTAATCGAGCAGGAACACCGCCGCCGAGTGAGGATTTGGGAAGAACAAGGGAAGAGATCCAGATTTGCGCAACACCGTCTGATCAGATCCGAATCAACGGTTGAGAGCTGCCACCGCTTTATCAAGTCATGTTTTCCTCACGCATGCATAACATTTTTTCTTGGGCATTTTGTCTCAACGCCCTTCAGATTCTATCTTTTTGTGAAAAGGTACAGACCCTGAGTTGCTTAGCTCATGTGAGCACATGCTTATATGAAACAATTGCATAATAACCCTCTCAATTAGTTTAAATTGCATCTATTCTTGTATTGTTGCTGAACACGTGAGTAGACATTTGCCATTTTAGTGTTTTTACATATTTTTCCCTTTGATCTACTTCATTATTAATAAATTGATATGAAGTTGTTCATAAACTGCATCTAGGTCCTTTTATAACAGCTTTTTATCTCGTTGTTAATTTGCTTTAAAAATTAAAAAAACCAAGAGTAGCTTGCTTAGTTTTCCTCTTTTATTTCATTGCTTGTCTTTGAATTGAATAACCATTGCTTAATAACTGTTGCCTCCTTGAGTTCGACCCTGGGAGCTATACCATGTTAATAATTAAAATAGCAAGAATCTGTCATTTTCTCTTATTACTTTGATTGGATTTAATAATTTTTTTGATTCAGTCAGTTTTTCTTTGGGTACAACGACATTCTCCATTAATAAACTAAAACCCAAGTGAGATTTCCGGCTAATCACCTACCTACGAACAATGAAAATGAGAATTCTAAACTAAGCTCGAAGAGCCGCATGCCTGATCTTAAGTCGACACTCAAGTGGGGACGATCCCCACACAACTACATATAATCGTTCATTTACAAACGCGAGTCTTCGATCGAAGACCGTTGTAAAGACGGTTATTACAAGTTTATGCATGGAAATAAAAATGCAAGACATTTTTATTTCTTTTCTATTTGCTCCAAGCGTATGTTTCTGCAGCTCCTCGCAGCGAGAGCGCCAGCTCCTCGCCTCCTTCAGTGATTAAGGGCCCTGCCACAAAAACGAAGGTTAGAGATCAAATAAAAAAGACAAATTTTATAATACAACATAAATGAACAAGTTGACCTATAAAAATTAAAACACTTAATTAAATAAACAAAATTCCAAATAATATAAGAAATGAGCCCGCTCCCCGGCAACGGTGCCATTTGACGAACCGCAAAATCAACCCTTTAATAGTGCTGAATTAACACTTGGAATCGTCATCATAGTCGGACTGAAATGGGCTCATCAAAGGACCATCTTATTTAAATATATCAATAAAAATGAGATGGTCGTAATTATTTATTTTTTTACTTGGAAAGATACCAAGGTCGAACTCAGGGACACGAGCCTCTCTCGTATTATTCAGATTTTAATCTATCTAGTTAAGTGTTGAGTTAAAGACATATAGGTCAAAGTATGCAAAAAGACACAACATTAAAACAAACATGCATTTTTTTTCTATTTTAATCATGCAGATAAATGCCATGAAATGCATCACAAATATGCCCTAGGTACGAAATGATGAGCAAAATAAACAACAAGTCAATTCCAGATTTAATTAAGATGACAAACTCAATTTGAACAAGGCACAGATTAAGTAACAAGAGACACATAGCTATCAAAATAATACATCAATATTAAAGTGTCCATTATACGAAATGATCATGCCATGAGAAAGTTCAACAAACGAGCTTCGAAATGAAACTGAAATCAACTGAAACAGAAACATAATGCTCAAGTTATGCAACAATGAAGATAAGGGCATAAATGCAAGAAAACATGAAATGATAACTACAAACAGGTCCCTGGAAGGGGCTAAAATGCAATAAAAATAAGGTTCGGGGCCTTCCCTGTAAAAGTTCCACACGCGCGGGGGTATATCTGCAATTATTAAAACCCGCGAGGGTTTTAATGTAAATAACCCTAGGCGCGCATGGTGCTGCACATGCTTCAGGACGTGGTTGCCAATTGGAGAAGATGGCTGGGCCTTTGTGTAAATTACCCAGATGGCATGTGCTATGCACGCGCCATCCAGGCTTGGAAGGAGGCTCGGGCTCGGCAGAGGCTAGGAGGTGCTTCGGGTCGGCTCGGGCGCTGGTTCGGGCTCGGTGCAGGTTCGGATAAGGCTCGGGGATTCCGAATCTCGGAGAGGCTCTGAAGATGCCACGTGGTCGACTGAGGTCCATCCAATCATAACGATCGAATGGCTGTTGTGCGTATCTGCTGGAGTAACGTGGCTGCTTCTAAGCCATCAGATCTTCGAGGATCCGATGGCTCCTGTACAGGCGGTCAAGAGCTACGTGGCTGAAGGTTAGCCGTTAGATGGACACCGTGAGGTGCCATCCAACGGCGCCTGTGCGTCGTTGGTCATCTTCCTCAGCCACACGGGTGGTGGCGCATTCTGATCTCCGGCGAAGAAGGCCAAACTCCGCCGGTCTTGTCCAGCGTCTCTGAAAGTCCCCCGTTGCTCCAAATCACCTGGAAAGCATCGTCGAAGTACGGTGGAGCGGATGGCACGTCTGGCGGGAGCAGGAGATGCCTGTAGGCCGGAAGTGTAGCTGCTTGAAGCAGCTCCGGCGACGGATTCCGATCATTGAGAGAGTAAGCACCTGCAGAGTTAGTGCCTAACCGAAGTGGGGATTTTTGTGAGGGTGAATGAAGTGGATTCCCAGGCAAGTGTAGAGAATGGCGGGATCGGAGCTCCTCTGCCGGAAAGGGCGGAGGAGGTGGGGCGGAGATGACAAGATACGAAGAAGGGAGAGGGCGTATTCGGAAGGTTGCGTGTGAATGGGGAAGTGTTGGTGAAGCTCAAGAGGTGGTCAATGGAGGTCGGAGATGGTGATAGCGACCTGAAAAATTAAGTAAAAATTAAGAAAAATGCAAAGGAAGTTGGAGGAGTCTTACCTGGTCATTGGTCGGATCGGAGCTTGGGATTGAGCTCCTTGATGGAACTCGGGTCATCGCTGAATCCCTGCAGCCACTAGGGACAGCTTGGCGGAGGCGGAGCTCCGCTGGCTAAGCCTACCATGGCTTAGGGTCTCACCGGAGATAACCTCCATCTTTGCGCTCCTCTCCGCCCCCTCGCTGTCACCGGGGGGCGGGGGCTTGCTGGGAGGCACCTCTTGTAAAGGTGGACAAAGTTGATCAAGGGAGGAGACGACGTATTTAAAGTGAGGAAGTCGGCAGTTGGGAAGGTGATGGGCACGACTTGTGGTGTAGATATGGAGCGAGTGGATGGCGTTTATGGAACGAGTGGACGACTGCGGGGAAGCTGGACGATGGAGGAATGTCGTGGGGGTGTTATCTAGTGGAGATGGTGGTCGAAGACGACGGGATAATGGAAAGGGCGACTGTGGTGCGCGAGGTGGTGAACGTGGGGAAGAGGAGGGCCGGAGGTGGAAGACGATATGTTGCTCGTTGGATATTGAGATCCAACGGCAAGCATTTGGGCGCTCACAAGCGGGTGTGATTAGATCCGAGGTGAGGCGATCGAGGGCGCTGAATGCGCCACGTGGCGGGTTCTAGACAGGGCGCTATCATGCGGTGAGGATCAGAGGCGGGGAAGATCCGATGGCTAGGAAGAAGAGGAGGACTGGAAAGAGCTGGGTCGTTGGATTCAAAGAGAAATCCAACGGCCGTGGATGCGGCGGATGGTGCAAGGAGGGTGGGCCACGTGGCTCGCCCAGAACGGGCCACGTGGCCCAATCAGATTATTGCACACGAAAATTTGAAATATGAAGGTCAAGATGGCCGAATTTAAGAAAACTCAAAACATGAAAGTTGTAGATCTCGATGAGATCTACAAGTTTCATGTTGACCAAAACTGAAGATAGGATCAAATGGAGACTCGAAAATATTTTTAAGGGTATTTTAAGGCTAAAAATACCATGGCTTTTAATTTTGTGATTTTTTTGTGGTTTTTAATTTATTAGAGACTCTGATAATTACGGGACTTTAACTGGATTTTATTTACACATTTTTAAGCAAGGGGGTTAATAATGGACAATTAAGATGATGAAATTGGGTTTCATCACACCCCCCAATCGAAATTACTCCCATTCCAGAAACCCTCCCCCGCTCCCTTCGTTCCCCCCCTACCGCCCTGCGCGAACCCCGCCCTCCCCTGTACAACCTCTCCCGCTCAACCTCGCCTCCCCCCCCCCGCAGCCCCGCTCAACCTCGCCTCCCCCCGCGGCCCCGCTCAACCTCCCGATCCTCTCCCGCTCAGCCTTGCGCCGCCCCCCCCCCCGTAAAGCCTTGAACTTGGCATATCTCGAATCCTATATAATAAGATCCGGTTCGTCAAGAGAAAACCAACGAAATTTGTTTCAGGTGAATCGGACTTCGTTTCGAATTGTTATGATTTTCGGAAGAAAGAGAAGGATGGCTAAGATGTCATTAACCCATAATGACTGTCATTAAGACTAATTAAACATGATTAAAGAAGCTAATGATGGATTGAAAACCGCTAATGATCATTAGTAAACACTAATCAATAGTTAACAAAGAATAAGCGTATGCCGCGAAAGTTAAATCGCGATTAGTGAAAGTTAATCACGATTAGTATTAATTAAGCATCATTAGCGAATCTAGAATCCTCTGGAATGTTCTAACTTAAGCCCCAAGTTTGGGATAGGTTTTGGCCAAAACCATGGGCCAAAACCATGGGCTGCTAAACCATGGTTAAGGCCTAAACCATGGTTTTCTAACCATGGTTAGTGGTTTTCCGGGGCCTATAAATAGACCTCCCACCCATTCATTCTCTACGACTTCCACTACCACCACCACCCCAAGGGTTAGGGTCGAGAGGTCAGGAGGAGGAGTGGGAGGCGAGGGAGGAGCGCTAGCGAAGCGCTGCCGGGAGAACGAGGAGGAGAAAGGTACGATCCTCTCTTAGTTTGCTTCGTAAGCTAGGCTTTCAATTCATCCTCTTGTTCTTCCAAGTTTTGTTATTGATTCATCTTTCTTTCCGATTCGTTTTCCTGTTGTCGTTCGGGGAAAAATCTGTGTAACACCCTACTTAGGTGCGGGCGGCTATGCACGTCAGTGACCCTGTGATTCGTCACACGTTCACTCATCTAAGACGTGTGGTGTCTACCGATTCTCCATCGTTTATGTTTTTGTTCTTTCTATTATTCTTTTATAATTATTTTGATGGAGAAATCTAGGTAATACCCTACTTAGGTGCGGGCGTCTATGCACGTCAGTAACCATGTGATTAGTCACACGTTCACTCACCTAAGATGCGTGGTGTCTACCGATTCTTCGTCTCTTGTTGTTTGAGTATATTCTTTCAGTTTTGTTGTTGTTTTCCTCACGATTGATTTTATAGAGGAAACTCTTTTCATTTTTATTTTAAAATATGTCCCGATATAAGGGGAAATTCTGCCGAAATTTTCCGAGAAATATGTCCCGATATAAGGGAAAACTCTGCCGAAATTTTAAGAGAAAATATCTTCTTGGTATTCTTCGTGTTCTTCACATTCTTCACGTTCTTCGTTCGTTCTTCACGTTCTTGACACGTTCTTATCGTTTTTTATATGAAAATGAAATTCGATCTTTTCAGGAACCTTAAAATAGCCTTTCTAAAAACGAAACACGATAAAGCCTTGCATACACGAGAGAGAGCTCGATTAGGTAACGAAATCCTTCCTTTTGCTGTTGGATTTTCATACGAGATTATTGAAATTCTTTATTTTATTTTCTTTGCTATTAAGAACCCTAATTTTGTCCATTTTCTGAAAAAGTCTGAAAAGTTGCTTTGTGATTCCCACTAAAATAGGGTTTAAGCATCAAATTGATGCGGTAGCTTTGAAAGTTAGGATTTGGGAGTTAAAATAGGCATAAATACGAGTATATATGGTTATGAATAATATATATGTGAGTCTATACTAAATATTGCTAATTATGCAAATCGAAGATTTAACGAAAGAATTACATAATGGGAATTGATGTGGCTTGAGTTGGATCCTGAAAAGGATCGTGTGTCACGTTAAGGATGAATGGGAGTAGAACATGCAACCTGTAGGTTGGTCGGAAGGAACCCGTATTGGCGTTTCCCTACCTAGGTGGTACACGGTTTGCCCTGTTATGTTAAGTGCACACAAAATGAATGTTTTGCAACGCGTGGTACCGGGAGCCAATATCGTCGGGTTGAACGACGGAAGATGTGATCGTGCCATGTGGAGGCACGGGTGGTTCAATAGAGTCTGGGTCACGATAACAAGTATTTAAAGCCGCTAGGTTATATGACTAAATGTTAACCTGAGGTTTTAAGCAACTGAGTCCTCGAGGACGGTGTGCTCATTTGATTTTCCAGGCTGAGGGTTGAGACCCTGTTTAATAAAAGAAAAGGAAATTGTCAGGGTAGTATTGGAGGATTGGTTGAGGCGACGTGCAGCGTCATAAGCTTACCAAGATCAACATAATCTCCAATCCCGAAGGGTCCACATCTTCGGAGTCCAAGAATGGTGGGGTCCCCCTGGACTAATCCCTGATGTGGAATAGAAAGGAATAGGACTTAAACTAATGAGAAGGAATAAAATTTTTGTGATATCAAGTTTTGAAAAATCACACAATTTGTTTGTTTTTCTCTTCTTCGTTACTTAGTATTCGCTAATTTTTATCCTATGATTTATAGAAAACCCAACAGGTATCGGTGAATCATCGCAAGGACTTTAAAAATTCATCCAGCTTACATACTAGACATCCAGTCAGCCACAGTAGCTTTACTTTTTAAGGTAGTTAGTAATCTTTTGTATATTTTCCTTTCAAGCTGATGTACATCTAATGGTTATAGTGGGACAGTGTATCATCTGAACTTTATTTAGTGAATGGAAAAGTGTTAAAATAATTTCTTCTGAGTATTTTTATTTGCAGTCTATTTCTGAATGTTAGTTGTGATTGCTGAATAAATTATTGTTGAGTAACCAGATCCAGATATGGAAGGATCCGACGGCTCGGGATTCGGGATCGTGACAGATTGGTATTAGAGCAAGACTACTCCAGTAATTTATTTATTAATTATCAACTATGAGCGGTATTCAGAAAACTAAGGTTGTATTAAGATCCTTTGATCTTAATAACTGACTGATGTACCATTCACAAGTCACTGTCCCTTATGTACATCATGCTAAGACATATAGGAACTGACCTTTGACCTTGACTCATCCCAGAATCATGGCAGACCAAGACATGTCTAGACAATTAGCTGCTATGATGGCAATGCTCCAAGACATGGGGCAAAGGCAACATGCATTGGAGGAGAGGCTCAATGCACAGGTTGAGAGACCCGAGGCATCTAAGCCTGCGGATGCCTAGATTGAAGGTTATGTCCATCTTTCTGAGGAAGAATCTAGTTACCATCATTCAACTGAGTATGTTCCTACCCCAACTGAAGGAGCAATGGAGAGGCCCTTCTTAGACACCAAACATTACTAGATAATTACCGAAAGGAAAAAATTCCTCGATTCAAAGGTGTAGAGACACCTGCCGAGGCTGAGTTATAGCTCGATGACGTTACTAGGATGTTGAGGATAATCCATGCACCAGTTGACACCTGGGTTCACTTTGCTGATTACTCCCTAGCATATTATGCACGACGATGGTGGAGAGCAAATTCTAAGAAGTTAGCATATCCTGTTCCATGGGATATCTTTAAAGAGAGGTTCCGAGCTCACTTCTGTCCCTCTCATTGGGAAGAATTAAAGAGGAGAGAATTGGCTTCTCTGAATCAGGGTTCTAAGACCGTACGAGATTATCATATCTACTTTACTGAGCTACTACGATACTCACCAGCTCTAGAAGCTTCACCACAAGAGTGTCTTACCAAATTTGTTAGCGGTATTCAGGGAGATCTACGAGAAAAGCTCGCTGGTCTTAGATCCACAACTATAGATGAAGCAATGGACATCACCTCTCGTATTGAGATGGAGAGGGATGAAAACTGTCAAAGAAGAAGTTTCCACTTTAGTGGTGGACCATCTAAAAGCAAGGCACATTATAATCATAGAGATCGTCGCTGTCATCCAACCGGTGCCAATATAAGCTCATCACAGACCTTGGGTCAGTAATTATCAGGAAGAAGGGGTTTCTCTCGACCTCCACTATATCCTCGCAACTCAGCAGCAGGAGATAGCACCTCTGTGGCTGGATCTTCAGCTCAAACAGAAGCACGTGTGTATTTCTACTGTCATCAGGAAGGCCACATCAAGAATGATTGTCCGAAGTTGAGAGGTTCAGGGTTTAAATCAACCCCAATTAACAGTATAACATCCACCTCGAGCAATGGAGCAACACACGGAGGAAGACATTGTAGAGGTTGGGGCTCACCAGGAGCGTCTCCTACACAACAACCACCACAAAGTGTTGCGGGTTCTAGCTTGCCTATTCCTAATGGCCAGCTAAATGCAATTACCGAGGAACAAGCCTACACTCAGGCACAGTCGTACGAGGTACCGTTACTATTCATGGCTTTTCAATACATGCCTTATTTGATTCTGATGCGTCACATTCATTCATTGCTCGATGGTTAGTACCTGCTTTGGGTAAGATACCAGTAGAAGTACAACAGTCCTATCTGATCAAGGGACCAGGAGGACAAGTATATATAATCCGAGAAATCCTGGATAATTGTATAATACTGATAGCAGGACATCAATTACATGTTTCACTACTACTAATCAAAATGGAGGACTTTGATCTTATACTAGGAATGGATTGGTTAGAAAGGCATCATGTATGTCTTGACTGTTTCCAGAAGACAGTAACGTTTCACCTTTCTAACTCGATAGAGTTCCAATTCACTGGAAAGACATCCAATGATAATATCAAATATATCTCTATATTGAAGGCACAACAGTTATTAGAGCAAGGGTGCCAAGGTTATTTAGCTTATGTATCCACTACATCAGGGTCAGAAAGAATGATAGAAGATGTGCCTATAGTGTGCGAGTTTCCTGATGTATTTCCAGAGGAACTACCTGGATTACCACCTGAGCGAGAGATTGAATTTGAAATCTCTCTTATGCTTGATACTCAACCTATTTCTATCCCTCTGTATAGGATGGCACCAGCTGAGTTACGAGAGTTAAAGGTACAGTTGCAAGAACTGTTAGATTAAGGATTCATTCGTCCTGCTACTTCACCATCGGGTGCACCTGTCTTATTTGTCAGGAAAAAGGATGGGTCGAGGCGGTTGTGCATTGACTATAGACAACTAAACAAGAGGACAATAAAGAACAAGTATCCTCTACCAAGAATAGATGATCTCTTTGATCAGTTACAGGGTTCAACTGTGTATTCCAAGATTGATTTAAGATCTAGATACCATCAGTTGAAAGTTAAAGATACAGATATTCCCAAGACAGCTTTTCGAACTAGATACGGGCATTATGAATTCTTAGTTATGCCTTTTGGACTAACAAATACCCCAGCAACCTTCATGGATCTCATGAATAGAGTATTCAAGGAGTTCTTAGATCACTTTGTAGTAGTCTTTATTGATGATGTGCTTATTTACTCCAAGGATAAGTATCTGCATGAACATCATCTCAGGAAGGCACTTGAAACTCTAAGGAAGAACAAACTATATGCTAAATATAGCAAATGTAACTTCTAGCTATCTGAAGTATCTTTCTTAGGCCATGTTATTTCTGAGGAAGGTATATCAGTTGATCCTACAAAGGTTAGTGCAGTGATGAGTTGGGAACGCCCGAAGACTGTCACAGAAATACGATCTTTTCTGGGATTAGCTGGATATTATAGAAGATTCGTGAAGGACTTTTTATGAATAGCATTGCCAATGACTATACTAACTCAGAAGGAGGTCCCATTCTTATGGTTTGATACATGTGAAGCTAGTTTTCAGACACTGAAAGAATGCCTAACATCTGCACCAATCCTTACTCTACCCTTCGGGAGTGAAGGGTTTACAGTGTACACTGACGCATCTAAAGAAGGACTTGGGCGGTTCTTATGCAACGTTGTAAGGTAGTTGCGTATGCATCACGACAGCTCATGACACATGAGAAGAACTACCCAACACATGACCTTGAATTAGCTGCCGTAGTTTTCGCTTTAAAGATATGGAGACACTACCTGTATGGTATTACTTTTGAAATCTTCACCGATCATAAAAGCTTGAAATATCTGTTAGATCAAAAGGAGCTCAATATGAGACAGAGACGGTGGCTAGAGTTGTTGAAAGATTATGATTGCACTATCTCCTACCACCCAGGTAAGGGGAACGTCGTAGCAGATGCCCTTAGCAGAAGAACTTATTCACCTGGGTTAGTGAGTGCTATCCACTTATGGGGTTTACTATCAACGTTAAGTGAATGGAAACCATTTGATAGTAGTGTTGATACTATAACTATTCCTCATCGATACAAACTAGAGATCTGGGATAAAATAAAGAAAGGACGGTAAGATGATCCAGTCCTTAAAGACTTGAAACAACAACTTGAGAAGAATGAGATAGAGGGATTCCAGATACAAGATGGCTTAATATATAACCATCACAGAGCTTGTATACCAGACATACCTGAACTGAGGAAAGATATTTTATGTGAAGCTCGTTGTTCTAGATTATCTATTCATCCAGGAATTACGAAGATGTATACGGATCTTCATTCATACTTCTGGTGGTCAGGAATGAAGAAAGATGTTGCTGAGTTTGTGAATTCATGTTTCACTTTCCAGCAGGTAAAGGCTTCACACCAAAAGCCACCAGGATTATTGCAACCCCTCCCTATACCTAAATGGAAATGGGAAAGCATTTCCATGGATTTCGTTACTGGCTTACCTCAGACGACTGGTAGTAAAGATAGTATCTGGGTTATAATAGATCGTCTGACAAAGGTAGCACACTTCATTCCGATAAACTTATCTTTCACTCCAGACCAGCTTGCTGAGTTATATATTACACATGTGATTCACCTCCATGGTATCCCGAAGGAAGTAGTTTCTGATCGAGATTCGCGATTCACCTCACACTATTTGGGAGAACTTCATGAAAACCTTAGGTACACAACTATGCTTGAGTACAACATATCATCCACAAACAGGTGGTCAGTCAGAATGTAGGATTCAGACACTAGAGGATATGCTACGAGCATGTGCCTTAGAATGGAAGGGATCGTGGATTAATCATTTGCCTCTTGCAAAATTCACCATACAAGTATTGGCATGGCACCGTTTGAAGCACTATATGGACGAAAGTGTACTACTCCTTTGTGTTGATAAGAGGTCAGAATAAAGAATCTTTATGATTCAGATAGACTTCAAGAGACACGGGAAGCTATAGAACTTGCTCGAAAAAGACTATTGACTGCTCAATGTCATCAGAAAAGTTATAGTGATATCAGGCGAAGAGACCTTGAATTTGAGATAGGTGACTTTGTATTTCTCAAAGTATCACCTATGAAGGGTGTTCAAAGGTTTAGCTTGCGTGGGAAGTTAGCACCCAGGTTCATGGGTCCATTTGAAATTATTCAGTGCATTGAAAAAGTGGCATATAGACTTGCACTTCCTCCACATCTTTTGGCAATACATGATGTATTTCATATATCAAATCTAAGAAAGTACATTAGGGATCCAGAGCATAAGATAAGTTATGATGATTTACATGTTTAGCCAGACTTGACATACCAAGAGATACCTGTGCAAATACTTGAAAGGGCTATCAAGAAGTTGAGAAACAAGGAGGTGCCTCTAGTTAAAATATTATGGAGAAACCAAGAGTTTGAAAAAGCCACATGGGAACCTGAGGCAGAAATGAGAGAGAAATGCCCCTACTTATTTGAGTAATAACACTGTGTATTGTATATCTTCTTTATAAATGAAATGTCGTTCATTCTCTTTAAGATTGTTATGGTTTCAATCGTTTTTAACATTGTTATGCCTGCATTTCTAGTCTCGAGGACGAGACTTCCTTTAAGGTTGTTATAATTGTAAATCCTTGAACTTGGCATATCTCGGATCCTATATAATAAGATCCGGCTCGTCAAGAGAAAACCAACAAAATTTGTTTCAGGTGAATCGGACTTCGTTTCGAATTGTTATGATTTTCGGAAGATAGAGAAGGATGGCTAAGATGTCATTAACCCATAATGACTGTCATTAAGACTAACTAAACATGATTAAAGAAGCTAATGACGGATTGAAAACCGCTAATAATCATTAGTAAATACTAATCAATAGTTAGCAAAAGATAAGCGTAAGCCACGAAAGTTAAATCGCGATTAGTGAAAGTTAATCACGATTAGTGTTAATTAAGCATCATTAGCGAATTTAGAATCATCTGGAATGTTATAACTTAAGCCCCAAGTTTGGGATAGGTTTTGGCCAAAACTATGGGCTGCTAAACCATGGTTAAGGCCTAAACCATGGTTTTCTAACCATGGTTAGTGGTTTTCTGAGCCTATAAATAGACCCCCACACATTCATTCTCTACGACTTCCACTACCACCACCACCCCAAGAGCTAGGGTCAAGAGGTCGGGAGGAGGAGTGGGAGGCGAGGGAGGAGCACTAGCGAAGCGCTGCCGGGAGAACGAGGAGGAGAAAGGTACGATCCTCTCTTAGTTTGCTTCGTAAGCTAGGCATTCAATTCATCCTCTTGTTCTTCCAAGTTTTATTCTGGATTCATCTTTCTTTCCGATTCGTTTTCCTGTTGTGGTTCGAGGAGAAATCTGTGTAACACCCTACTTAGGTGCAGGCGGCTATGCACGTCAGTGACCCTGTGATTCGTCACACGTTCACTCATCTAAGACGCGTGGTGTCTACCGATTCTCCATCGTTTATGTTTTTGTTCTTTCTATTATGATTTTATAATTATTTTGATGGAGAAATCGGTGTAATAACCTACTTAGGTGTGGGCGGCTATGCACGTCAGTGACCCTGTGATTCGTCACGCGTTCGCTCACCTAAGATGCGTGGTGTCTACCGATTCTTAATCTCTTGTTGTTTGAGTATATTCTTTCAATTTTGTTGTTGTTTTCCTCACGATTGATTTTATAGAGGAAACTATTTTTATTTTGAAATATGTCCCGATATAAGGGGGAACTCTGCCGAAATTTTCCGAGAAATATGTCCCGATATAAGGGGAAACTCTGTCGAAATTTTAAGAGAAAATATGTTCTTGGTGTTCTTCGTGTTCTTGACACGTTCTTATCGTTTTTGATATGAAAATGAAATTCGATCTTTTTAGGAGCCTTAAAATAGTCTTTCTAAAAACGAACCATGATAAAGCCTTGCATACACGAGAGAGAGCTCGATTAGCTAACGAAATTCTTCCTTTTGTTGTTGGGTTTTCATACGAGATTATTGAAATTCTTGATTTTATTTTCTTTGCTATTAAGAATCCTAATTTTGGCCATTTCTAAAACTGAAAAGTTGCTTTGTGATTCCTACTAAAATAGGGTTTAAGCATCAAATTGATGCGGTGGCCTTAAAAGTTAGGGTTTGGGAGTTAAAATAGGCATAAATACGAGTATATATGGTTATGAATAATATATATGTGAGTCTATACTAAATATTGCTAATTATGCAAATCGAAGATTTAACGAAAGAATTACATAATGGGAATTGATGTGGTTATAGTTGGATCCTGAAAAGGATTGTGTGTCACGTTAAGGATGACTGGGAGTAGAACTATAGGTCGGGCATGCAACCTGTAGGTTGGTCAAAAGGAAACCTTATTGGCGTTTCCCTATCTAGGTGGTACACGGTTGCCCTGTTATGTTAAGTGCGCACAAAATGAATGTTTTGCAACGCGTGGTACCGGGAGCCAATACCGTCGAGTTGAACGACAGAAGATGTGGTCGTGCCATGTGCAGGCACGGGTGGTTCAATAGTGGTTGGGTCACGATAACAAGTATTTAAAGCCTCTATGTTATATGATTAAATGTTAGCCTGAGGTTTTAAGCAATCGTGTCCTCGAGGACGGTGTACTCATTTGATTTTCCAGGGTGAGGGTTGAGACCCTGTTTAATAAAAGAAAAAGGAAATTATCAGGGTAGTATTGGAGGATTGGTTGAGGCGACGTGCGGCGGCATAAGATTTCCAAGATCAACACAATTCCAATCCTGAAGGATCCACAACTTCGGAGTCCAAGAATGGTGGGGTTCCCTTGGACTAATCCCTGATGTGGAATAGAAAGGAATAGGTCTTAAATTAATGAGAAGGAATAAAATTTTTGTGATATCAAGTTTTGAAAAATTACATAATTTATTTGTTTTTCTCTTCTTCGTTACTTAGCATTCGCTAATTTTTATCTTATGATTTATGGAAAACCCAACAGGTATCGATAAGCCATCGCAAGGACTTTAAAAATTCATCCAGCTTACACACTAGACATCCAGCCAGCCACAATAGCTTTACTTTTTAAGGTAGTTAGTAATCTTTTGTATCTTTTCCTTTCAAGCTGATGTACATCTAATGGTTATAGTGGAATAGTGTATCATCTGAACTTTATTTAGTAAATGGAAAAGTGCTGAAATACTTTCTTCTGAGTATTTTTATATGCAGTCTATTTCTGAATGTTAGTTGTGATTGCTGAATAAATTATTGCTGAGTAACCAGATCCAGATATGGGAGGATCCGACGGCCCGGGAATCGGGATCGTGACACCCCCCCTGCACACCTGTGGAGTGTGGGCCTGCCGCCCTCTCAGTGACTCAGCCCTTGCCTGAGTTGCCTCCCCCCTGCGTTTGCCGCCCTCTCAGTTCTAGGTCCCTCGCGGCCTCGCCCCCCCCTGTGCGGCTGGCCGAGGCTCCCCCAGGTACACCTGCGGCTCAGCCCTCGAGAGAACCTCCTCGCCTCCCGCGCCGATCATTCCTCGCCACTCAGCCCTCGGCCTCTCGCCCCCCATTTGCACTATTTACACTGTAAGGATACTCTCAAGTTCTCAACTCAGACTTTATGTTCATAATAGTATGATTTATTTTACATTCGTTTATTGTAAGTTACATTGGATATTGACATTGGTGTTAAGTTTTTAATAAGGATGACAATTGCGAAAAAAGTTCTTAGAAATCAATTTGAAGAGTATAATCTAACATGGTATTTAACTTTAGATGTCGGATACTAATCAAGAGATGCAATATCTAGTGGAAGAGAATCCTCCAATGACACATTCGGGGGAACCTTCAGAACTTAGTGAGGTTGTGACTAAAAAGAAACGTGGAAGACAGTTAAAATCATGGGTTTTGGAGCATGTCACAAAAATCGGGATGGTAAATGGACGAGAGATGTGCAAGTGTAATTATTGTAAGGCACAATTACCTTGCAGGGTAAAAGGTGGGACAAGTCACATCTATCGTCATTTGAACCTTGTTTGTCCATATTATAACAGACAATTAAAGTCCCATGCTCTTTTGAACTTTGCCAATTATGATCAAGGAAGCGCCACCATCTCTGCATGGAAGTTTGAACTAGATAGAAGTAGGGATGATTTCACGAGGTGGATTATATCTAGTGAATTGCCCTTTATGGTTATTGATAACCCAAAGTTTCAAACTTTTGTATCCAATCTTCAGCCCAAATACAAGTTTATGTCCATATTTACTCTTCAAAGAGATTGCATAAAATTGTCTGAGAGTGAAAAATTGAAATTGAAGATGATATTGAAATCGGTTGGCAGAATTTCCCTCACAACTGACATGTGGACATCAATTCATAATTTAGGTTACATGGTTGTTGACGACAATTGGAAGCTACAAAAGAAGATTCTGTGCTTTTGTGTCATTTACACATGTCATACATGGGAGAATATTACGGATATGATTGTGAATCACCTGAGAGATTGGAATATGCTGAATTTGTGTACCATCACAGTTGACAATGCATCAACTAATGATGTTGTTGTACAGAATTTAGTTGATCAGTTATCTCAAAAGGAAACACTACTCATGGGTGGACGTTTTTTCCGCGTGCGTTGTTGGCCACACATCTTGAATCTTGTAGTTCAAGATGGACTTTTTGAGATCAAAGAAATAATCACAAAAATCCGTAATCTTGTTAAATATGTGAAGTATTCCACTAGAAGATTGCAGGATTTTAAAGACATTGCCAAACAAGAATGGATTGAAATAACAACAGATTTGAGGCTTGACGTCAGCACTAGGTGGAACTCTACCTTTTTAATGCTTGAGTCTGCTATCAAATATCAAAAGGTTTTCAATCATTTGGGACGTGATTTTCATTTATCAGATATACCTTCTGCGAGTGATTGGAAAAAACTGAGATGGTCAGTGGTATCTTGGAGAACTTTTATGTTGCCACCAAGGTATTCTCTGGACAGAAATATTCAACTGCGAATTTATTCTTTGGTATGATTTTTGAGATTGAAAAGCATCTCGAAACTATTCTGAATCATGATGATGTAGCTATCAGAAATATGGCTTCAAAGATGTATGCGAAGTTTGATAAATATTAGAGGGAGAGAGAATCTGTTTTACCTCTAGCATTGGCATCAATTTTGGATCCATGTTACAAGTTTGACCTCATAAGATTTGCTTATTCAGAACTTTACCCCGGGGATGAAGCCCCGCAATATGTTGAACGGGTTAGTCAAACTTTCTATGACTTATTTGATGATTACTCTGCTAAGTACATGGCAAGTTTTTTGCACGAAATGTCCACATCAAAATCCATTCAAGAAGATGTATTCTGTCAAACAATGAGAAGCAGGGTAGTGCTAGACAAGTTCTTTAAACAGAAAAAAGTAAGCGGCTCTTGTGATACAGGGAAATCAGAGGTTGAAATCTATTTAGATGATCATTCCGCAGATAATGAGCAGGGTGGCTACTTTGATGTCCTGAGGTGGTGGGAATTGAACAAGATCAAGTATCATATCTTATCCGCTATGGCTCGTGACATTCTGGCAATACCTGTATCCACTGTGGCTTCTGAGAGTGCTTTCAGTATGTACGATAGAGTTCTTGATACATATCGTAGTAGACTTAATCCAAAAATGGTGGAGGCATTGATTTGCGCAGGAGACTGGATCCGTGAGGATGAGCCAGAGAATTCAGATTATGAAGAAGGAGATGATGAGGAGGATCTAGAAGAGAATGAACTTGGTTAGTATCTACTTAACATTCAATCAATATTCTCTATTATCATTATACTATATCTATTAAACATTTATCTTTATTTTAGATCCAAGATGCAATGAACCTTCTAACTAGTTTGTCAACATATTTGATAAGCAAGTCTGACTATGCCAGGTAAAATCCATTTGGTTTGATGTTAATAAATATTTACAAGTTTTAGTGGTATCACTATTTATTTTCTAACCTTTATTAAAATATTTTTGCAGGTGGAAACTGTGGAATCATTGAGTGAAAATCTCACTTCATCTTTCAGAGGATTTTGTGAAAGATCTGTTTTGTTCTTTCTTGAAGTTTTTACGAACAATGAGTAATTTGGAAGTTTTTTCATTATTGTTTTTATAAAATATGAACTATGGGGATCCTTATTTTATTGTTTGGAAGTTTTTATTGTTTTTAATTATTTGCATCTTCGAATGACAAATTGCACCTTCTTTAAAGATTGATTTGTATTTGTAGACATTAGACTTGTAGGTACCCGACAGAAAGGAGAAGGAAGATCAAGTTGTTAACTTCTCAAGGTATCTATTTTTCAGATCGTTCTTATGATATATTCACATTAGTTCATCTCGGTAATACACATATTGATTGGAAATTATTTCTTCATCGCAAAAATTGGATTCGACATAGGTGTCTAGACTTTGATCTCTCACTTTGATATATACATCTGGATTTAATGAGGGAGTTGACGACAGATTAATCCACTTGAGCCTTGAGGTACATTTTTCAATCTGTTTGTTTACTATTGCTGCATCCCAACAGCCTTGTTGATTGCTTCTACTTTATTATTTGGACATGTTTATATAATATCTATATGAAACTCTTTCCATTAGATACTATAGAATCATAGATATGACTAAATCCATCCAAAAAAATAGGATAACTATGAAACTCTCTATTGTTTGGACATGTTCATAATGAAGATTACAATAAAAATAAACAAATGAGGGTGCGCCAAGTTTATGGCCCCGTCAAGTCTAGACTCATAAGTTTTGGGTCAGTATAAGCCAAATTTATTTTTGAGATATTATGGCCCATGGGTCGGCCCGGCCGAAGCCCGACCCACAACAATTGGGCTGGGCTTGGACTTGGGCCTTCAAAAAAAATTAGTGGGCCCAGTCCTGGCCCAAAGCCCATAACCATAATGGGCATGGGCATGGGCCCTATATGGCCCGGCCCAGGCCCGACCCATGCTCATCCCTAGGTGGGTGGTTACGAAGTGGAGTGTGCAGGAGAGACATGTGTCAGAGGTTGACGACAACTGTGCGTCATTGGATATAACGATCCAACGGTTGATGGAGAGGCTCTGAGGGACATGTCTGATGAGATCTAATGATCTCATCAGACGGTGGAGGTGCAAGCGAGGACATGCGACCCATATGACATACATCAAGGCATGATGAACGGTGGTTAGGTGATGTGGGTGACAGAGGATGAGTGGGCCACGAGGTGGCCCTGGAGGCGCTACATGGTCCATTGAGAGAAAAGATAAAGATGAAAAACAAAGAAAAATAAGAAATAAATATCTACAAGTCTTAAATTCAAAAGTACTCAACATGAAAGCCGTAGATCTTTTTAAGATCTACACTTTCATATAGAATTCAAAAAGAAAATAAACCATATAGACAAGATATAATTTTTGAAAATATTTTTAAGTAATTAAAATTTTTTATTTCTTTTGTGATATTTTGATTTACAAAATAAACAAGTACAAGGTTAAACTAATTTTGATGGTGTTTTTAACATTAAGAAAATACAAGAAATAAAGGAATACAAATAATGTTATTTATGTACACCTAATTAGGATTAGGTATTTACATAGGGTCAGATGTTAATATTAATGAATTAATTAAGAATCTTATTTATAGTCTAAGTAAGAGGGATAATAAATAGAATATATGATGATAAATCAATGATTTATCAGTAAAAAATTTTTTTTATTAGTGTTTTTTTTACTTGAGAAAAGTCCTATGGTCGAAGTCAAGGAGGCAACTTATGATTATGAAGGCTAAGTGGTTTTTAAGTAAAAATACTTAGGTTTATAGGTGTTTTTGTTCTTTATCATATGTGGTGTTATGTATTTTGGTGAAGTGTTTTATAATTTTTTGGGTATATACCAAGTATTTTTGTTCTATTAATTGTGGATTTATGTTTTATATTTGATTTTTAATTTATATTTGTATATTTTGTTTTAGTATATACGATGTTTTATGGTTTATGATTTTAGTTTCCATTTTGTATAGGATTTTCAAGGACTTTTACTTTTTGTGGTTTTTATTTTATAAAGTGATGTAATATAACTATATAAAAGTAACCATGTTTTTTATTTTTTACTATTTTGAAGTATTTTTGGAAATATTTTGAAGTTTTAAATTTTTTTTAATAAATGGTTAAAATAAGATAATTTATATGTATACATAAGTAGTATGAAATAAGGTCATAAATACAAATAGGTAAGTGATATATGTAGTTGTAATTTATTTCGATAATATGTAGTATGGAGTGAAATTGGAGGGATATTTTTATATTTTAAAGGTTTTTGAGGATTTTTAATTGATTTTCCAAAATTTTTGATGTCTTTAGATTTTAGAGTTGAAATTGAGTGTTTTTGAAAGTTTTTTATGCAGATATACACCTAAACAAGGGAACATAACTAGAATTCTTGAGAATTGTTGGAGTTATTGATAAATACTAGAGTCATATCTTTTATTATTTCATTATACCAAAATTCTCTTTAGATGCGAACTTTTAAGAAAATACAAAGAGACAAAAATGCATTTTCAACAAAGAAAAAAAAGTAAAAAGGAAAGAAGCCTCTAAATATGTAAATATGCACATACTGATGCTAATCTAGAGACCACGTTAGGCTAACTTAGTCGACAAAGCAATAGTAGAGAAAGATAGGGTAAAATATAAAAAAATCACGGAAGAACTAATTCTATGCATAAAAACAAATCAAAATGCAAATTTATACTGAGTACAAATTTCAAACATTTTATTTAGAATTCACGAGTAAATAATTTTGACTAATTCTTTTACTAAGTATATATAATATTATTAAAGTATAAAATATTATAAAAACAACTGGGCCACAATACCTCTAATCTTGTAATTGATTGTGTACTATGATAATGAAGAAGTTAAATTTCTAGATCCATCTAGATCGAATTATGTTATAAATTTGAAGTGATTAGAAACCAATTTGAAGGAAGAACAATTTCAAATATCTTCCATGACATAATATATCATGATATTGAAGAAAGATTAAAGCACATATTGGGAAATAAATCTTTATTGAATTCTCAACAATTCTGAAGATAATTTTGAAAGCATTAGTTACTGATTGAGGAGGAATAAAATACATTGTTGATATTGAAAAAACTGTTCTATTAATTCAGATTGAATTGAAAGCTAAATCCCCTGATATTAAATTTGTTTGATGCTATCCGATTTGTTTTGCTTTATTTGAAACTGATGATTCTTGAGTGGTGAATCTTTCTGGGATACTCGGTATGGTTCAGGATTCATAACTGTCGAGCTTTGTGTGTGTTCTTCACGGAGAAAAGCTAAGCTAAGTCTACAAACAAGTCGACATGATCCGTCGGATGGGAGATGGAGGAGCCCCTGCACAGCAAGGGAATCGTCATGTATCGATTTCAAACAATCCGATCAGCACGTGCCACGTGTAGGCGATCCCTCTTAAAGTAGCTCGGTTCGCTTCACACTAGTGACCTCCGCTCTTCCTAACCTCTCCCGCAATCTCTCCCAAATGGCGGCATCAATGACGTCGTTGCAGATCGGCTCCGCCACGAGGATCCATTCCTGGTCGGGCCGCCACGTCCGCCAACGGCCTGCCGGCGTGAGGATGGCGACGAGAATCGAGAAGTTGATAGAGAAGGAAGGGGCGGTGCTGATGCCCGGATGCTACGACGCCCTCTCCGCCGCTATCGTGCAGCAGCTCGGCTTCAGCGCCGGCTTTATCTCTGGCTATGCCGTATCCGCTTCCCGCCTCGGCAAGCCCGACTTCGGCCTCCTCACGTGAGACGAGAATGCCGTTATCAGATCCTTTTCCCTTTTCCTGTTTTTTCATCGGCTGGATATTGTTTGTGTTTTGTTGCGTATAGGCCGCCGGAGATGGCGGAGACGGCGAGATCCGTGTGCGCCGTTGCCGATAGGATCCCCATTATTGCGGATGCAGGTATTTTGTGTCGCATCAGGATTTTCGAATGACGTTGCCTGCGACATGCAGTAACCCTTCTTTGGTGGCATTTAAATTTCTTGTTAGTGCAGAATTTTATGTGATTAACGGTTATAACCATATAGCTATCTTTCACATGATTATAGCCAGGAGCGAAATTAGATGGTCTTTCCTTGATTATTATATGTCACTTGTGTAATGTTCTAAGTTTTTAGTGTGGCCCTTCTCAATTCTATAATAAATAATATTGTTATATAAATGCTGTAAAAATATTTAATGGTCAAGAGGCAAAGTAATATGATTATTGTTTTGTAGACTAGGGTTTGAATCATACCTACCTCGATTTTACCTTTTTTATATACTTTATCTAGTCACATCCAAAGTAACAAAATTATAAGTATAATTTGATATACAATTGTATTTGAGTTCATTCATTGTCCCATTGTTTCTAGTACTCCTTGTACAACAATAGAGCCTTTTTGCACAATTAAGTAGGGTTGACTACATGTATTTTTTGCCTCCATTTTGATCTATCGTGGGTCAATCGCGGGCTTATATCCAAAAAACTAAGGTCCCTTCTTATAGTCCCATTCTAACACTTATTGAGTCGTCCTCACATTCTCTTAGCTAGCTCAATATCCCAAAACTCGCATCTCCTAACTGATGTATCAACTGACCTTCTTTGCAATGGTCAAACCACCTTAAGTAGTTTTCTCACATCTTATCTTCGATTGGAGCTACACCAACTTTCCTTCTGATTGCATTATTTCGAATCTGATTTTTATGTGTGTGTCCACACGTCTACCTTAGCTTGTTTGTTTCTATTACCATCATTTTCTGCATATGTTTATGGTTTACAGGTCAACATTCAGCTTCATAGAGCATAACAGGTCTGACGACTGCTTTGTAAAACTTTTCTTTGATTTTTTTTAAAAAAATTCTTATCACAAAGAACGACAGAGGCTCCTCTCCACTTTAACCGTCCTGTATTTATTCTATTAATAATATCTTCATCAATTTCCACATCATGTTGCAAAATAGATCTCAGGTATCTAAAAGAATCTTTCTTCTGAATATTATCATCACCAATCTTCACTTCGATTCCTTCATCATTGTTTCTATCAGAAGTGCACTCTATATATTCATTTTTATCCCTACTTATATGAAATCCTTTAGTATCCAATGCATGTCTCCAGACCTCAAGTTCTCATTTACTCAATTTCTAGTCTCATCAATCAACACAATATCATCAGCAAATAACATACACGAAGGTATCTCATCCTGAATGTTAACTTGTCCATAATCAAAGTAAAATAAAATGGACTCAAAGTTGAACCTTGATGTAAACCAATGCTAATGTCAAAATAGTTAGCTTCCTAGACCGGATCTATATACAAGATAAAACCTTATCATACATATCCTTT